>CM065715.1:109159824-109204824 GCA_033310375.1 Conus canariensis | reverse complement strand
CACTATTTTCGTGGTTTATAAACGGCAGATTGTGTCAGCAGTTATTTGGTAATCTTTCTAACATTTTCCTTTGTTTCAGTGTGCACTAGTTATTTAGCGTGACCAGTCATGCAAAGCTGTAAGAAAAGCACTGCTCTTCAGTGCTTGTGAATGGAATAAAAAAAATATCTAGATATCAAAACTCAAAGCTATAACACGAAACTTAAACATTCGGATCATTTTCTAAGATGAGTGATTATCTGGTTTCATTGAAGAAATCTCTTCTTTTGTGAGTGAATAGATGTATTTTAGCTTGTGCTTTTTGAAAAAGAAATGTATCTGAGTATTCATCGGCTAAAGCATTTCTACGCTGGTATGGTAGTGTAACAAGATCGATTACCTTGTAAAACAATCCTCCAGTGAAGTAAGTATTTTGGGAGAAGGACAGAGGGGAAGACAGAAATAACATTACGGAGAGGCCTGGGAGACCATTTGCAGAAACCTGAAGTTTAAAGGCAACCAACACATCGGGATATAACGTTTCGCTCTTTTCCATGTTGCCTTTTCCGTGTTGCCTTTTCCGTGTTGCCCTTTCTGCTCCGCTTCCTCCTTTATCACTTTGCCCTTTCTGGCTTCGTCCTTTTCCATTTCGCCCTTCCCGTTTCCCTCTCATGTTAAAAAAGATTTCCATTAAGTGTCCTCTCTCTCTCTCTCTCTCTCTCTCTCTCTCTCTCTCTCTCTCTCTCTCTCTCTCTCTCTCTCTCCCCGAATGTAAGCGCAAACAGAAGCTTATACAAAGAATGTTGCTAAGGTTTCGTAGAGCTAAATCATTAGAGCACACAAAAGCACAAAAAGAAACGTTTATTAAAGAAAGATTTGAAAAAAAGGAAGAAAAACAAGAAATGAAAACCAACTCAAAGAACTGAAAAGGTCATTTAATGACCTGAAACATTTTTGATCTACAATAAGGATTATCAAAAAAAAAAAAGCACAATGTATAATGAAAACAACAGTCAACAATGGTGTGATCACTTCTTCAAGGTGTTTGACAATTTTTATAGCTGCGAACATAACAACTTGGAACCAGGTGAGTTATCTAAGGAAGAAACTGACGATCCTATCATCAAACAAGAAAATGAATGCTATTCATAAACTAAAAAAATTGAAAATAACTGTTGAGCCAGATAACATTTGAGTGACATGTTTCAAACCTGCATATCTGACTTGCTTTTACTGAAATTTTGTTTAATACTGTTTATGACATAGATATACATTTAAAAATAGTTAGAATCAATCATTGTTCCAATTAAAAAAGGAGACACGAGCAATCCAAATAGTTATAGAAGAATAGTTCTAACGAATATTATTAATAAGATTTACCCTCATATGGTAGGTCAAGAGTGATCCAACACTGATAAATATTTATTATCTTTCACAACAAAATTTACATTGTGAACTCAATGGATAGTGGTGTACCCCCCCCCCCCACCTCTCTCTCTCTCTCCCTCTCTCTCTCTCTCTCTCTCTCTCTCCTCTCTCTCTCTCTCTCTCTCTCTCTCTCTCTCATTCTCTCTCCAGATGCGTTGTTTTGCGGTAAATCGTGTTTAAATATCTATTAAGGCCTTTAATTCTTTTGTGCTTCTAGTGCTCATTTCTTCTTCTTTTTTATTGAGCACAGTAAAGATATTAAGCGCTCGACAGGAAAATGTAACCCGTGTGCACTGAGTGTTGCGCATTGGACGGGGATGGTGTTGTGTGTGTGTGTGTGTGTGTGTGTGTGTGTGTGTGTGTGTGTGTGTGTGTGTGTGTGTGTGTGTGTTTATATTATAATAAGTTGAAAATATACTTGCAATTATCAGAAAAAGTGAGTGCGGACAGCTAGTTGGTGATAGCATGCTAACGTGGATTAGGTGAGGTCGGTAGGGGTGGGTGGGGAAGATTCTTCCCCTCACTCCCCCCTCCCCTCCCCTTCACAGTAATTTGTCTAATATGTTCATGCCGGGGCAATATTCTTCTATGCCCTATCTGACAGCAAAAAAAAAATATCATTTTTTTTCTGGAAACAGCTAGACGTGTTTGTTATCCGCTCTCTTAATGTAGGTTACCTAAAAGGAGAAATGTTGGTTACACAAAAGGAAGGGATTGTAATTAGTATTCCGAAAGGGGATAACGCTGGAGAGTATTTTAGGAACTGGTGGTCAGTTATACTTTGAAACGTGGTATATGAAAGTGGGTCAACTTGCATAGCTAACAGAACAAAATCCGTTGAAGAGGTTATCGAAGGCAAAAGGAAAGCAAAGAGAGACATGGTGATGTTGGGGTGAAGAAGGAAAAGGAAAGGAAGAGGTCCCGAAGGCAGTCCAGCGTGAACAACAAGATCAATGGAGCACATGAAAAAATGCACTATGAAGAATTTTTCTTGAAAATAAATGTGGCATACGGCTTCTCTGAAAACAACAACAACAACAACAAACGAACAAACTTGCATGCCCCCCCCCCCCCCCCCCCTTCCTTGCTGACTCTGTTTTATGGAGACACCGTTTTGCTTGCAGATCATCTCAGAGCTTCTTTAGGCCTTGCTCCTCCAAGTATGAGACCAGCTTCATCTTTATGAGATTTCTCTTTCTTTTCTGGATGTTATCTATGATTAGCATCCATATTTTTAAAAGGTATCACCAGCTTTGTATAGGCGTCCCTAAGTTAGCATCAGCAATGCCTCCACATGATGCTGGATATCCCTCGGTGCGTTCTTTCTTATCAACGCACTCAGTTTATATACGGTTTTTCTCCCGTTCCTCTTTGACGCCACTAGGTCTCAGGCTGAAGTTCCAGCGTTCTGACATCGACAGCCTTTATAGATTCCTCGTCTGAAAAGGCAGGGTGGATGTCTTTGGCACCATGGCTTACATCCTGACCTTGGTTTCTGATGTCTTATTTGCTGGAGTGGTGCATGGCTCCTCATTCATCGAAATCTTCATTCAGCTTTCTCTTGTCCTGCGGAACTTCTTGCTACATTCGATCGAGGATATTCTTCCACATAGACTAGGAAAATCTATTTCACCTAAATTCATAATGTCATGGAGTAGCAGTCGTTTATCATTTTCTCTCCTTTCGGCGAATCCCTAGAATTTTTTCATTAGCAGCATTGTATTCTTTAAACATGTATTTGTTTCAACTGTGCTGTTTGTGATCTGAAATGGTTGCTTTTGAGAAAATAAGTTTCATCATTTCGTTCTTTGCAACGTCAGAGATCCATCCTAAAAGCTTTAACTCATTGTACACTGTGCCAGTTCAAATATAACAGTACGAATGCCACATGTGTGAAGTGAAGCCAACAAAAATTTGACCTGTGAAATGTTCCGTCACGATCTATTTGCCAGAGATACGCCAGAGATGACGGAAAATATGCTGACACACCAAGACCCAGTAGCCTTGCTACAACTCTGTGGAACTGTTGAGAGATGGAGATGGAGAGGAAAACAGAACATGATGGACTGAAAGCACCGAGGAAAGGATGTAGAAATCTTCTACAGAGACTGAGGTTCTGCACACGACAGAGGCGGCAACTCTAAAGGACGTGTTTTCATCTATTCAGGCCGCCCCATTAGCAAACGTCCAAAACTACTACTTGCAAGATGACTGTCTAAAACTACTGATGTTCGTCTAAGTTTCGTTGTGAATGTTATTTAAACTGAAGTTTCCAGCCCAGCAAATTTCTACCTATTTGGCACCAGCTTTGCTTCTCCTGTTAACATCTGGATCGTACATGTGCTGTGAACGTATAAAACTGAGCTTTTCTGGGACCAAGAATTTCTTCTTGGTGTATTCTTTTCACCAACCTTGCTAACCCTGTTAACATCTCAATTGTCCATGAGTTACCTTATTATTCAAACAGCTGGGTATATTCTATGGCAAGAAATAGTTCTCTTTCTTCCTGGTCAAATTGAGCGATATCTCTCCATTGAAATTGTAATTCTTTTTAATCCTCATTTGTTCCTCATTTCACTCTCTTTTCTTGATGGAGGTTTCTGCTGACTTTGATCCTGGGTTAAAAGAATATAAACGAAACAAAGCAAAATACAAACGAACGTACAAACAGACAAATACAAAACACTTTTCATTTAATTATTAAAGGAAGACTTCGACTGGCGTCTGTCCGTGGGAATCCTTTGACAATAAAAGACAAAACTTTCGTTAATTTGCAGAACTTGGCATCGGCTGATTCGCATACAATTTCCGACAACATGGACATAGTTATTTCTGACGGGTCTACTTGGTCGCCTGTCGATACTCAAAATTCGACAACAAAGAACGTGACAGTGTCTGAAGAGCCCCCTGAGGGATGTGTGGTGCTGTTAGCAAAACCTGGAGCCTTCATTCCTTGGAACAACCCAGACAACCTCATCAGCCAACAAGTGCAAATGGCGATGGACAAGGCTGTGGCTGTCGTTTTATTTCCCGTCCTTTTCTCCATCAGCCTTCCCTGCAACATCCTCAACATGATCGTGTTCTGCAAACAGGGGCTGAAAGAACGTATCAACCTTTGCCTCATCACCCTGTCCTTGGCCGATTCACTGTACATGCTATACTTCTTTTTCTACAACTTTGATACACTCTACTCTCAGTTTACAAAGGTGTCAGGAGTAGGAGTGGTGTTTGAGTTTATGGTCAACAACAATTTGCTATTCATCCGTGGCATGAACTTTGTGTCTGGCTTTCTGTCCATGATGATCGCCTGTGAGAGATGTTTATGTGTCTTCAGTCCTCTCCGCTCGCAGCAGATCCTGAAAACCAAAACGACTGGGGTGATCATCCTTGCTGGCTCCGTTCTGATGCTGGGCATGATGAACATCGCTAGCACACGTTGGAGCGTGGTCTGTGTCTTTGACCCTCTCACTCACACCGTTTCTAAGGCTACCTACCCCAGCCAGTTCTACCTGAAGCATAAGCAAATGGTTAATGCAATTGCAGGGCTAGTGCTGGGCTTGTTGTTGCCTAGCCTGTACACATCAGTCGTGTCCACATGCACAATTCTAACTTTTGTCAAACTGAGAAAAATAGTCCAGTGGAGGGAGCAGACCTCTTCAGTCACACTGTCATCACGTGAAATCCGTCTAACACGCATGCTGATCGGAATTTCCGTTCTCTACGTCATCTGCTCTCTGCCTCTCCTTGCTTTAGGTGTGTGTGTGTTATTCGTTCCTGGTATGAGTCTTCAAGGCCGGTACTTCAACACCTTTAAGTTTATACTCAGCCTCTTTGAGTTGTTTTCCTGTATCAACACGTCCTTCAATTTTTTCGTCTACTGCTGTTTGGGGTCCAGGTTTAAGGAAACACTGAAAGAAATCTGTTTTCAATGCTGTGAGTCAGTGACAAAAATCGAGAAAGGGAGGGCATGGAGGAAAAAAGAACTAATCGGCAAAACGTTGAATAAATGTAAGGTTCACGACTAGCAGGCATGAACGCAGCTAGCTATTTTTGTCACTGCCTGCAGAGCTAGATTGCCAGTTGAGATGACGACCACTGTTGATTGAACTCTCTATGTCATTGTGTGCGCATAGGTTTGGATTCTTTCTAAGATGTGTTCAATAATATCTTATTCTGTGAGATGACGAATGACACAGACTGCAGCGCTACGGAAAACAAGGCACAATGCAAATACCCACAAAGCAAGGTACAAAGGATTGTTTATCTTATTCATTAACAACACCGAACAAGCTCATGAACGTTTCAACGAATAATTCTTGAGTATTATACAAAACGAGGCTTAATACAAATACACACACACAAAACAAGATGCAAAATATAGTTTCTTTTATTCTGATAAGTCAGAAATAAACTCGTGAATATTCATTACGAAAACGTCTGTCCTACAGCGTCACAGAAATTAAAGCACAATACAAATAAACACACAAAACAAGGCACAAACCAACTTGAGAATTTTCATCAGATATGTCCGTATCAGACGGGACAATATAATCAACAGACATTAAACTGCATGAAGCAATACTCCCCAGACTACAGTCAGCATAAGACATTCTCATCTCATTCCCCTGTTGACTGTTATCTGAGTAGTGTCTTTAATGCATTTTACGTCTGTTCTTTCCTGCTATCAAATATAGTTCTCTCTCTCTCTCTCTCTCTCTCTCTCTCTCTCTCTCTCTCTCTCTCTCTCTCTCTCTCTCTCTCAATATGTGTTTTATCTGCTGTGAATTGCATTCGACATCGGCTTAAATTATTGCAAATGTGTACTTATAGAATTCCTAGAAAAGCCTACAATGTGCTTCTAGTTATGGGCTCTAAAGGTAAAAATAACTGGGCCTCCAAAGTACGTATTTGTTTGACAGAATATGGGTTTGGATATCTCTGGTTAAATCAGGGAGTGGGAAATATCAAAGTATTTATAAGTATTTTCAGGCAACGATTAATAGATTGTACATGACGCAAATGGTCTGACCATATTCGCAATAGTGACAGATTTAGCTTCTATACCAATTTTTGCAATGTGCATGATTTGAAACCATATTTGACCACTAATATTGACAGACATTTACACTATGTTACTACACGATTTTGATTAGGAATATCAGAATTAAAAGTGCACCATTATAGATACAGAATGGCCAACAACGAGGATCTGATTTGTCCATTATGTACAGTAGCACCAGAAAATGATATACATTTTGTTCTTTGCTGTCCAGTTCTTAGTGGTATTCGTGAAAAGTTAATCAAACCTAAGTATTATAGACAACCGTGCTTGTTTAGATTCTGTTTATTAATGTCTTCTCAATCAGTAGAAGTTGTTAGAGGTCTTTCAATGTTTCTTTCAAAAGCATTTAAGTTCAGACAAACTGCCACATCTTCATAATTTTGTTTGTATCACCATTGTTATGTTTTTGTTAAGTCATAACTAGCGCTGCTTCAATGCTCTTTTGTTGTTCACATTCCCCTCATAACGGGCCTTGGCCTAAATGAAAATAAACGGGATTCTGAATTCCGAATCTCTCTCTCTCTCTCTCTCTCTCTCTCTCTCTCTCTCTCTCTCTATATATATATATATATATATATTACACACATGTGTGTGTGTGTGTGTGTGTGTGTGTGTGTGTGTGTGTGTGTGTGTGTGTGTCCATACCGAAAACTGCTATTAATACATATAGACTGGCAAAATCAAGAAGACAGAGGTCAGAGCTGACCGATATAAAGACATATCTGGACAGAGGGACGATGAGCAAAGGACAGAAGGAGCGCAAACGAAAGGTAAAAGACATCCACTGATGGAGGCACATACTTTGTGGAACGATGGTTGACGCCACAAACTCGATGTATCTGCTGTTGAAAACGACAGGTAATTCGTTTGTTTGTTTGTTATCACATCCCTTTGTAGGTGTTTGTGTGTCAAGTTTTAGCTGCAAAAACAGTAATTTGTAATACATGTTTTCAAGTTACTTACTCGAGCCAGCCATTACCAATGCCGTGACTTTTTCCGTGCGCCTTTTGGCTACTTTAAAATCTTTGTGTCACCTGTTTCCAGTGTCATCAACTTTTCGTGCCAGCTGTTTGTTATGCTAGGAGTTGTTGGAGCCATCATAACATTCTTCTGGCTCAGCAAGCGACCGACATTCATAGCCTTGGGTTTGCCTTGGCTTGGTCATCTGCTGACCCTGAATGGGGGACCGGTGGGAACCTCTGATGACAGCTTTCACAATAACTCTCCATGTATTACAGATCTGTGTGGCCCTCTTTTACATCTCTCTGGTCTTGTATCTCCTACGTTTTATTGTGTTGTACAGCATGTCATCACTCCATACCAGCTTTGCCTTGTACTTACAATTTGCGGTGCTGTACAAGCAGAACATCTGGAACCATTCAAAACATATCTCTTGGATCGGGGTGCAAAATTTGGTGATGGATGAACGACTAAAACTACGGAATGGAACTGACGTTGAAAAGGAGACTGTCTGGGTTATAATAAAACAAAAGATGGTATTAATGATATGAATAATGATAATGATAATACCGCCATCACCACCACAATTACTAGTAGTAGTAGTAGTAGTGGTGGTGGTAGTAGTAGTAGTAGTAGTAGTAGTAGTAGTAGTATATAATCATATAACAACAATAATACTAACAATTGTGATAATAGTAATGTCACGGAGAGAATGGTCTACGGGAAGCAACTCTTCCTGGGCTGAGGGGTTCTGAGTGGCGGTTATCTCCCTTGATCAAATCCTCTGTTGTCAGTTGACCCTTCGACTGTTGATTATTGATTGAAAAGATTTAATGACTGTGAATTTTTAGTTTGTTGTTAGTGAGTGATTGTTTACGATTATTTTAATTGTTGAATTTATGTTGGTGTTGTATGGTTAGTTATAAATTGTTAGTTGCTATTGGTTAGGGTGGACTTGTGATGTGGGAAAAACGTTGGCTATGTCCCATTATGAGATTTTGCATAGCGGGGACAGCTTGTGTGTTGAAAGGCTAATTTCATTTGGGACAAATGTTTGGTTACTTAAGTAGGTTGATATCTCCCCTATTCTTGGGAGATAGTTTAGTCTTTTGGAAAGACTACTTGAGTCAGAGGGGTTTGGGGGCACTCTCAAGCTGACAGAACTGTTGTTTAAATGTTCAAGTGGATGTTGGTCCATGTTGGATTTAGTCAGGGTGTGGAATCTCGTGTTTGGAGCACTGTTAGGTGTTCAGTGCCAGGATTCTGAGACTAAGAGGATACTTTTTGTGGAGGTGTTGTGTTTCACTGGAGAGACTGGTAAGGGATAATATTTTTTTCTTCGTTGCTAGTATGTGAGTTTGTGGATTGAGTGAGGAAATATAGGTGTTGGAGTATAATTTTCCTAGGTATAGTTAACTTTGGCTACTGTATATTGATGGAAGGAGGGGTTGGAGTGTAGAAACAAAATAATTGTGTGAATTATTTTGAGGCATTTTGTAAATTTATTTTGTGTGGGAGAGAATATTCCCTTTGTAGTTGCTGAGCCACTGAGTTGAGGCTCTGACGAGGGGGGGGGGGGGGGGGGGGGGGGGAAGAGAATTCTGTGACAAGAGGGGTAAACCAGGATACTCTTGTCCCGATCCAGCGGGACTTGGAGTGACTGTTCCTGCGAGTCTTTGGAGGAGGACAGCGTCTGGACTGGAAGCCCTGCAGCCAGGACTTCTTTACTTCGCTTTTTGGCTGGCAGCTGACCAGAGAAATTTCGTTGTTGGCAGTTGGCTACCTGGGTGTCTGAGGGGCTGGACTGAGACAGCTCTGGACACTCCATTCTACTTGAGGGACATTTATGTCGGCAGATGAGTACAACTGTTTAAACTCCCCCCCCCCCCCCCCCCCCCCCAATATGCCCCAGTGGCTGTGATGAGTGAGCCTGAAACGGGGGCTCTGATCTAGGTTGTCAGTTGGACTTGAAAATAAAGGACACTGGGGTGATTATTGTTAAGATTTAGAGTTGGGGTGTGTGTGAAGGTAGTTGAAAATTTTTTAAGAAATTTTGAGAAAGGAAGTCATTTGAAAATAATAAAAAGATTGTTGAATTGATAATCGGGCTGGTCTATTTTGTTAGGTTTTGTTTTATTTGTTGTTGTATTTGTTGATGATATGAGCTGTGGTATTGGTTGATGTGGAAAAGTTGGATATTAGTACAATTGCCAGGTTGAGGCAAGCAAACATAATTGAAGTTAGTGTTATGCCAGCTAGAACCCTTAGATAATCGGAGCTAAACTGGCGGATAAGAACTTGTTATTGTTTGTGATTGGGGGTAATAGTGTTTTGTGAAATTGTGTGTTGTAGAGTGGTATATCATTTAGCTATTAAGATGGCAGATAGTGCATTCTTAACCCCAGGAACGACTCGTCAAATTGTGGGTCAGGGTAGGAGATTTGAAGAGGATCTGGTTCAGCCAGGTGGGTTGGTCAGTCCTATGTCTGCGTTCAGACAGGAGGAAGAGAGGATGGGGCTGGCTGGTAAGGACTTGGTTGATTTTGTTCAGATATGTGCAGATCGTGCTCTCCAAGAGTGTGAACATGAAGCCGAGTTGGCATTGAGAGAGCTGATGCTAAGACAAACCTCGGTTCAGACTGAGGGAGGGGGCGAACAGTTCGGGGTCCCCTTGCTGTTTTGAAACAGGCATGGACTGGTGAGGAGGCATCAGAAGTGAAGACCACGGCACAGTATGTGTCATCTCAGAAACCGGCTGGAAGAGACTTGTGTGGTGGCGTGACAGAATCTGGAAAAGGCATCAGGCCGTTACGCCAAGTATTTCAATCGCAAGGCACAGTCGCGCTCATTCCAACCAGGAAGTAAGATTTTGTTGTTGTTGTCGGCCAAACACTAGCTTCAAGTGAGCTGGCAAGGGCCGTTCGAGGTGGTCGAAAAGGTTGGTGAAGCTGATTACAGAGTGAATGTGGGTGGCAAGGTGAGACTCTGCCATGCCAACCTATTGAAACAGTACCATGAGAGAACAGATGAGGGTTCTTGTTCTACTGCCCATGTTGCAGTAGTGATGGGGGAAGGTTCTTGCGGGGAAGACCGAGGGATTCCATTGTGTCCACTGAGCAGTGAAGAGTCTGTGGCTGATGTGCATTTTGGACCTGCTCTGTCAGAGGAAAAATGTGAACAGGCTTTGCAGATTCTGAACTGCAAATCCAGAGTGGTGACTGATCTTCCCTTGCGTACAGAGCTGGAGGAATGCGATTTGCCACTGCATGAGGCTACACCAGTAAGGGTCAAACAGTACCCTCTCCCTTATGCCAAGCAAGTTGTGGTACAGAAAGAGGTGAAGGACATGCTTAGGTTGGGTGTTATCGAACCAGCAAGCTCGTCTTACAATTTGCCGATTGTGTTGGTGGCCAAAAAGGATGGGTCATTCTGTTTTTGTATTGATTATCAGAAGTTGAATCAGGTGACGGAGTTTGATGCAGAGCCTTTACCAGATACTGAATTATCTGTTCAGTCACCTCAGCAAGGCAAAGTTCTTGTTAAAAATAGACTTGTCAAAAGGGTGCTAGCAAGTGCCAATCAGGATGGAAGGTAGACCAAAGACGGCGTTCTCTTCCCCACTTGGACAGTTCCAGTGGACCATGATGCCTTTTGGCCTTCAGAATGCAGTGGCTGTCTTCAGCCGAATGATGGAGACGGTTGTTGAGTCCATTGGAGCGGAAAGATATACAAAATTTCATGGATGATATCATCATTGCCACGGAAACATGGCAGCAGCATGTGGAAGCTCTTGAGGCCCTGTTCGGAAGGCTGGATGAGGTGAACTTGTCAGCTCGACCTTCCAAGTGTTTCATTGGCTTTGGGGAGATGGAGTTTCTGGGGCACCATGTGGGTGGGGGGAAAATGCGTCCCATGGAAGACGAGATGGAAAGGATTCGTGAAGCTCCTAGGCCTTTTACAAAGAAGGGAGTGCATTGCTTTCTAGGGCTGGCAGGGTACTACCGGAGATTTGTGCCGACTTTCTCTACACTGGCTGCTGCTCTGTCTGATCTTACAAAGAAGTCATTTGAAAATAATAAAAAGATTGTTGAATTGTTAATTGGGCTGGTCTATTTTGTTTGGATTTGTTTTATTTGTTGTTGTATTTGTTGAGATGAACTGTGGTATTGGTTGATTTGGTAAAGTTGGATTTTAGTACAATTGCCAGGTTGAGGCAAGCAAACATAATTGAAGTTAGTGTTATGCCAGCTAGAACCCCTAGATAATCTGAGCTAAACTAGCAGCGTGACAGTAATTGTAGTAATAATGGTAACGATAGTAACAGAAGAAGGAAGGGAAAGAGATGATTTGAGAGGATAGTTACATTTATATGGTTATGGTGGGAATGATAATGATGGGAAGAAGAAGAAGAAGAAAACCATTACCACCACCACCACCACGCCACCACCACCACCACCACTAAACCTGTGGAAAGTTAGGTCCACCACCACCACCACTGCTACCCGGTGGTGTGTCTGTGGTGACCATTAAAAATCATACTGCCACACATACCAAAATGATGGATACTTAAAATTAACATGAACCAAAAGATGTGCATGAAGCACTGCTCAGATGGTGTGCCAAAACGGTAAATAAAAGAATTCCATGATAATTGGAGGAACAGGACATTTTCCTATTTGGCGACCTACAACGACAAAAAATTAGGCTTGGAGGCATGGCAGGCTGTGAGAATAATAAAGAGGTTAGGTGGTTCGACAAAACCACTGAAATTACAGCAATATTTATGTGTTTATTTATTGTAGATAGATTTTAAATCGAACTGGTGCGGAAATTTCGTGGTGGACAAAATACTTGTGCATCAGTGGTGCGTCGGAAGTTCAGCTTACTTGAACAACACAGAGAATTTGCAGTTAGAGAGCAAAATGATCATGAGCGATTTAGATCTATAAGAAAATCAATGTTGAGAAATATAACGTGAAAACCTTTTTGGTATCAATCTGACATCCTGACTGAACAAAAACTGAAAACAAAAACTTGATTTAAACTTTGTACCTTTTGGGGACGTACCTGTATTTTGCTGGTGGTAGTAAGAACTGTCTACTTAAGAAAAGACGGAACTATGTTTTAATATTCTTTCGTTTACGTACCATGTCTGCATAAGAATTTGTATCGTGTAATCTTTCAACTGACCAATCTGAACTTAAGATATATGGTGCACAGTCTTGTGCGACTTTACTACAATTATCATCCTTTTCGATTGTCCGTCACATGTGAATACAACACCACGCCGTCATTATCGTTCCATTAATCTTTTTTAAGGCAAATCCATCACCATGCATGTATATGTCATCTGCATGTGCATTGCTGAATTGCTGACATGCCTAATTAGTTCACAACTCAGCATGGTACTTGCGTTTAACGACAATATCAATTTAAAATGTTTTTCAGTAGTCGTGACAATGCTATGATGTCTTCCAGTTTTATTTCTAATTGCTTCATACGTTTATTCCTTTTTTCTCTAACATTTGCAGAATTATTTGTGGTCTTCTCTCTCTCTCTCTCTCTCTCTCTCTCTCTCTCTCTCTCCTCTCTCTCTCTCTCTCTCTCTCTCTCTCAATAACTTGATGATTTGCAGAAATTAAGAAAGTGCAGTTCAGTGGTTTATTTTACGTCAGTCCAGCATGGATAATATCAGACAAGAAGCAGCTATACAATCTACACTGGCACTCACAAAATATCTGTGATTTCCGGAAGTAAAACAAAGTTCAGTAAAATGGTTTGTTTTACGTCTATCCATCAGAGGTGGTAAGAAGCAGCTATACAATCTACACTAAGTGATTCTCACATAACTCTACAACCCATCCAACAGATCTAATGCGGGATTTACACGTACACGATCTTTTCTCTACGACCTGGTACGATTTCAACATCTACGACTCCCCCGAGATCGTGGGTGATCTTGGGTTGAGAGCGTGAGAAATTGGGGTAATTTTTGGCCACAATAGTCTCCTGGCCCGTCCCCCTACGCTCTGCTACGACTTGGCAGGTTCTTGCACGATCTGACAGGCTCTTGTAGAGCCGACATGGACAAAGTCTGCCATCTCATTCCGCTGCTGATCAGAGAGATTCATAGGGGGTGCCTTTGGCTTCCTCTTCTTCACACCTTCCTGAGATGGCGCACACTCCTGTGCGTTGTCACCCTCGTCACCCTCGTCAGCTGACTGCTCTGCATCTGGCTCTGGCTGTCGCTCAGGCTCTGGTTCAGGCTCTGGCTCTCGGCCCTCCTCACTCTGTACCTCACTCTGTACCTGTGAATGACAACAATAACATAAAGGTGAGGGGAAAAATACAAATTCAACATGCATATGCAGTTGTAGTACAAATGCCACCCAAGATAGAAAATAAGGCCCCACCTCCAAGAATGTAATCCCCACCCCCTTTCTGAAAAAAAAATGCCCCACCCCAGTGAAAGCAGTATTGAAACTCTCCTCTGAATGGTCAGAGTCTTCGCCCACAGTCATTGATGGAAGTGGAGATAGTCTGCCTCTCCTCCTGCCTCTGGGTCTTGCCTCTGCCTTCCCTTGTTGCCTTCCCCTTGCCTCTGCCTCTTCCTGACATGACTGGAAGTTCTGGAAAAAAAATTCTGCAGCACTTCTGGGTAGAACTTCTGGTAGCTTCTTGAGTTGTGTCCTCTGTGAATTCACCGAGCGTACTGAGGATCGTCGCAAAGCGGGCCCGTTTTAAAGCTACGACTGCGGACATAGAAGTAGATTCGTGCGGGAGCGTGGGGGATCGTGTGAGAGCGTATGAGAGCGTGTGAGAGCGTGCTAGAGCCTGTGAGATCGTGTCACGCATCGGGTGAGAGCGTATGAAGTCGGGGCATGTCGTATGATATGTCGGCTCTACAAGAGCCTATCAGATCGTGCCAGATCGTGCGAGAACCTGCCAAGTCGTAGTAGAGCGTAGGGGGACGGGCCAGGAGGCTATCGTGGCCAAAAATTACCCCAATTTCTCACGCTCTCAACCCACGATCACCCACGATCTCGGGGGAGTCGTAGATGTTGAAATCGTACCAGGTCGTAGAGAAAAGATCGTGTACGTGTAAATCAGGCTATACGGGCAAATCAAAAAGTTTCCAACATGTTGGTAACTTGCAGGCGATCTCGCACGACTCCAGCCCAGCGGGGGTAATATCTACGTTCTTACCATGATCTTGTACGCTTTTAACACGACCGACTACGATTCCCTCACGCTCTCCCACGGTTCCAAAATTTTGGTCGGAAGTGGAATCATGCCAGGTCGTAGAGAAACGATCGTGTACGTGTAAATCCCGCTTAAGATATTAACATCAGTTGAAAACTTCATGTAATGAAATCTAGGAAGCTCAGTTTGAGCAACTCCCGCTGCTGTGCATAGCCTATATTTTGATTCTAATCAACGATAAGATCTTTCTCCTTATAAATGGCTGAACTGCAGCTGACAAAAACAAACAAACGAACAACAACAAAAACAAAAAAGAAACAGAAAAAAAAGAAAAAACGTTATACGGAAGTCATCCAAATTTGAATAAAAGCAGGAGGAGCAGGTGGGGGCGGGGAGGAGGGGGGTTGAGGGGGTTTATCTTCCAACTTTCAAAAGAACAGGGGAAGGGGAGTGGGGGGAAGAGGGATACATTTTTCCAAATTTTCATAAAAAGCCTGAGAAGGTGGGGGGGGGGGGGGGGGGGGATGAGGAGGACTCGTCTTCTAAATGTTCATAAATGCGGGAAAGTAGGTGGAGGAGAGAGGAGGGGAGGTGTCCTGATTTTTGTAAAAGCGTGTGGGGGGGGGGGAGGGCGGGGGAGTGGGGGGAATCTCTTTTGCCATCAACTAATTTTTTTTCAAAACTATTTTCGGCTTCAATTATCGGGAGGGCACAGAAGATAGTATGGCTCCCCTTATATTGTTCTTTTCACATTCATTTATATTCTGCTTAGCTGTGCACACACACACACACACACACACACACACACACACACACACACACACACACACAGAGAGAGAGAGAGAGAGAGAGAGAGAGAGAGAGAGAGAGAGAGAGAGAGAGAGAGCAATCTCGCTTATTTACACAACACGCATGCACGCGCGAATGCACGCGCGAATGCACGCTCTCTCTCTGTCTCTGTCTCTGTCTCTCTCTCTCTCTCTCTCTCTCACACACACACACACACACACACACACACACACACACACACACACACACATATATATATATATATATATATATACAGAGGGAGAGAGAGGGAGAGCAAACTCTCTCTCTTTTTTACATAACACGCATGCACGCGCGCACACGCTCTCTCTCTCTCTCTCTCTCTCTCTCTCTCACACACACACACACACACACACAGAGGGAGAGAGAGGGAGAGCAAACTCTCTCTTATTTACATAACACGCATGCACGCTCTCTCTCTCTCTCTCTCTCTCTCTCTCTCTCTCTCTCTCACACACACACACACACACACACACACACACATACTGAGGGACAGAGAGGGTGATCAAACTCTCTCTTATTTACTTAACACGCATGCACACTCTCTCTTTCTTTTCTCTCTCTCTCTCTCTCTCTCTCTCTCTCTCTCTCTCTCTTATTCTCACAGACAGAGAGAGGGAGAGCGAACTCTCTCTTATTTACACATCACGTATGTAAGCGCACGCACTCTCTCTCCCTCTCTCTCTCTCTCTCTCTCTTATACACACACGCACACGCACACACACACTCTATCTCTCTCTCTCTCTCTCTCGCTCTCTCTCACACACACACACACAAACACACGCACGCACACACACATACACACGCACGCACACACGCACGCTCGTACACACACACACACACACACACACACACACACACACACACACACACACATCCTTGGGCTTGTGTATCAACGACAAGGCTGCACAGTTCAAACAGGCCTTTCACACCTTGTGAGCGACGTTCAAAATTCAGTGCAAGTCACGGTGTGTTTTCGTTTTACACGTGCCCCTTCATACCCTCCTCCCCCCCCCCCCCCCCCCCCACCCCCTCCTCCAAGCTGTATGAATGAGCAACCAGCTCGCGCATGTTCCCCGGATGTGGAAACGTCGGGGTGGAAAAAGACGGAGCAGAAGAATGCCCGCTACCTCGACACCAACCACGAACAAGTTCATCGTGAGTGGTCTTCGCAGAAGTTTCTAATTATGGTGACATTGATGTTGGGGCTTTGTGAAAATCCACCCACGTGTGCTTTTCTGTGTATGAGGAGTAACTTTGTGTGACACTTGCACGGGAACTTCAACCCTTGGACGAAGTGGCTGATCTGTGCTTGCAAGCTGGTAACACGGTTGGGGGAGAAGGGGGGGGGGGGGGGTGGCGGCAATGTCAATTTCGTTTGGTGTCGGCTGACGGCTGTGTTGACAGTGATCGGCAGCTACTCCATTCTGTGATTGACACTTATATCAGTCTGTGATTAGCAGTTATTCTGTGATTGACACTTATCTCAGTCCGTGATTGACACTTATCTCATTCTGTGATTGACAGTCATCTCATTCTGTGATTGACACTTATCTCTGTGATTAAGACGATGAAAAATTCCGCATGAATTGTGGACAGAACTGCAAGCAGTAGGTAAGTTATTTTTCGCGCACGCGCGAATGTGTGTGTGTGTGCGTGTGTGTGTGTGTACGCGCGCGCGCGTGTGTGTGTGTGCGTGTGTGTAGTTTTGTCTCTTTTCACCATGTTATCAGATATAAAATTTAAGCAACACACACACACACACACACACACACACACACACACACACACAGAGGCGGGGAGGAGGAGGGAAGGGTTGCTATCTATCGATCGAGCACCATCCCACTGGCTTCTTCTTAAAACTTAATTTTTGTTTGTGTGTACAACGAAGGGAAATTAAACCATTACAAAAAAAAAAGAAAGAAAACAAACGGATGGTGTTGAATCGAACTATAGCCCCCACTCCCCCCTCACAAGCAAATACACGTACCGGGGGTGGGGGGTGAGGGTGGAAATGGGGATGAGGTTGGAGAGGAAAGGGGCTGTTGGATCGTGTGGAGGAGAAAAAGAGGGAGGGAGGGAGGAATCGGAGAGAAACATCTGAAGTACCTGTAGTGTCTGAGTGTGTGTGTGTGTGTGTGTGTGTGTGTGTGTGTGTGTGCGCGCGCGTGTGTGTGTGTGCGCGCGCGCGCGTGTGTGTGTATGTGTGTGTGTTTCTTCTTGTTTCTTGAACTTTGCATGTATCTGTGTTGAGACAGATCAGACAGACCCTGTGTATGTTTGTGTGCCACGCGCGTGCCTTTCTTTTTTGGTCGTTATTTCTTTAACGTCTATCCACATTTGGACATGCGTATATAGTTGCGTTTGGGTGCGCGCATGTGCATCTTTTATGTGTGTGTGTGCGTGTGTGTGTGTGTGCGCGTGCGTTCGTGTGTGTGTGCGCGTGGAGCACACGTGGGATCTTTGTGTGTGTGGCGCGCGCGCGTGAGCGTTTGCGATGTGTGTGTGTGTGTGTGTGTGTGTGTGTGAGAGAGAGAGAGAAAGAGAGAGAGTGTGTGTGTGTGTGTGTGTTAGCGCGCGCGCACGCACGTTCGTGTGCTTGTGTTTGCTATGTTGTACTACGCTGTTTTGTGTGTGGTGTTTATAGTAGTTGTTGTTTCTTATTTAATTTAACGTATGTCGACATTAATGATATCAAACAAAGGTAGATGTGTGTGTGTGTGTGTGTGTGTGTGTGTGTGTGTGTGTGTGTGTGCGCGCGCGCGCGCGCGCGTGTGTGTATGAGTGTGTCTGTGTTAGTGTGTTTGCACGCGCGCACGTATGTTCATGTGCTTGTGTTTGCAAGGTTGTACTACGCTGTTTTGTGTCCTATTGTGTTTGTTGTGTGTGTCGTGTATTTGTGTGTGTGTGTGTGTGTGCGCGCGCGCGCGCTATGCACACGTGTGCTCGTAGCTAGCGATTCCCGGGAACTTACTTTGCCGATTTCAGTACAAGATTAGTAATTGATTTTTTCCTTGCTTTAAGGAAAGCTATTCAACAGTCAAGTAGAAATGGTCAAGATTTATCAGTAACAATTAAGTAAATTAAAAAAATCAATCAATTAGTCGGTCAGTCGTGCAGTTTGCATTTTTCAACCCAAAACTGCTCCTAATATTCGGGGTTTTTTTTGTGTTTTTTTGAGAAATCAATGGAATGCGGTCAGTTCACAGCCCTTGTCTTTTCAATGAATAATTTCCCACACCCCATACTACTGCTAAGATTTCATTGGACACCTCTCAGGGATGCCCATCTACTTTGGCCAGTCTTGACTTACAACAAGGTCGCAGTGTGAGGGAAAGTAACGCGGCACGTGCTGCCGGTTGCAGCCGTAACGAACACCAGGGGAGACAAATAGAGCAGCCGGATACGGGCGAAACAAATGCAAGAGGGATTTATCAGCCACTTGGATACTCGTTCATCCTCCCTTTAATGTAAGATAAACTCTGTCCATCGTTTTCTCTTGCAGCGACTTAAAACTGCTTATAGTGTCCTCACCGGCGAACAAGTAAAACGATGGCACTTCATTTATGAGCAGCCACTTGTAATTAACAAAAAAGTTCGCAAACTGCAATATACCTTTTGGCAAGATTTCCGCCTTTTTTCCTCAGTCTGACTTATTTTCACCAAAGGTAGGAAAACGACATCTTTCCTTAGTGATTATGTCCACAACCGTGTTTTTTTTTCTCCGCGTGTCCTCATCCATCCTTACATTTTTATGATGTCCTCATCCATCTTTCATTTCTCAGGATGTCTACACATATCTTTCTTCTCTCATGATGTCTACCTCCATCTGTCCTTTCTCACAATGTCCACATCCATCTTTGCTTGTTATGATGTCCACGCCGATCCTTTGTATGTTACATTCTCTTAAGAGGCACATTCTGGTGTATCTTTTTCTTCCTTCCTCATTATGCCATCATATATCTCTCCATTATCATGATACCCACAACCATCTTTCCTTTTGTCATGGTTCATAATCCATTTTTCCTTGTTTTTGGTTTTCTTGTCGATCTTTCGTTTCTCCCCATGGCCACACCTACCTTATCTTTATTGTGATGTCCTTCTCCTCTCTATTTTGTTGAAAATCTTGATGTTGCAGTTTGTTATTGCCTTCCCCATGAAGTTGTCATTTGTCTTCCTTGCAGCTGGCGATATCAAGCCTGTCTGCTGTGTATACTTGTTTGGATAGTTGCACTGGTCTATTCAGGCCTGTCTACTGTTAAAACAAAAAAAATGTTGAGATTGGTACAAATACAATGGCTATATTATGACTGTCTACTTATTATAGTTGTTTGGATAGGTCATTCAGGCGTGATGTCCACATGCACCATAACTTACGTGACAGATAAGAATGACCATTCCAGACTGCATGTGTGTGGGAGGGGAAGGTGGAGCACGGGAAAGCAGGAGTACAGCGCATTAAGATGGGCAGTGGAAAGGGCAATTTTTATGTCGGTCGGAACTTCAAACTGCAAACGCCATGCGCCACTCCTGGGTCAACCAGACACCGTGGTATTTTCGGTGCGGGATATCCGTTCATATCTGGCACCATGGTATTTTCGGTGCAGGATATCAGTTCATATCTGGCACACACTATTTTCAGTGTAGGATATCCATTAATATCTGGCACCATGTTATTTTCGGTGAAGGATATCCGTTAATATCTGGCACCATGTTATTTTCGGTGTAAGATATCCGTTCATATCTGGCACCATATTATTTTCGGTATAGGATATCCGTTCATAACTGGCACCATTTTTTTTGGTATCGGAGGATATCCGCTCACATTTGGCACCATGTTACTTTCTCTGTAAAGTGTATCCGTGCACGCCTGGCACCATGCTACTTTCTGCGTAAGATGTAGGCTATCCGTGCAAACCGAGCACCATGTGTTTTTCGCCATAAAGTGCGTACAGGTATCCATGGTTCATTTGCCGTAATATGAAAGATGTCCGTGCACTCCTTTGCAACATGTTACTTAATCCGTGACGTGTAGGATATCCGTGCGCACGTGGCGCCATGTTACTTTCGCCGTAAGACGTAGGATACCCAGTCCACCCCTGGCATTGTTACTTTCTCCGTAAGGTGTAGGATACCCGGTGCACGCCTAGCATTGTTACTTTCTGTGTAAGATGCTGAATACCCGAAGCACGCCCGACACTACGTTACCTTCGTCGTAAAGTGTAGGACACACGGTGCACGCCTGACACTTGTTACATTCGCCGTAAAGTGGAGGATACACAGTGTGCGTTTGACACTGTTAATTTTGCCGTAAAGTGCAGAATACCCGGTGCACGCCTGGCATTGTCACTTACTCTGTAAGGTGTTAAATATCTTTGCACGCCTGGCACCAGCAACATGTCCTCTCTGATGTTGTAGGCAACCAAAATGTGACGGCATCTGTTTTCTCCGTCACCTCAGAGCCTGGAATAACCCCCAGATCAGCTGTCTGTGATGGTGATTCAGTCACTGGCATTGTGTTGTAGTCCATCCCCCACCACCACCCGATCAGCTGTCTGTGATGGTGATTCAGTCACTGGTGTTGTGTTGTAGTCCAACCTCCACCACCACCCGATCAGCTGTCTGTCATGGTGATTCAGTCACTGGCGTTGTGTTGTAGTCCATCCCCCACCACCACCCGATCAGCTGTCTGTCATGGTGATTCAGTCACTGGCGTTGTGTTGTAGTCCAGATCAGCTGTCTGTCATGTTGATTCAGTCACTGGCGTTGTGTTGTAGTCCAGATCAGCTGTCTGTGATGGTGATTCAGTCACTGGCATTGTGTTGTAGTCCAGATCAGCTGTCTGTGATGGTGATTCAGTCACTGGCGTTGTGTTGTAGTCCAGCCCCCACCACCACCCGATCAGCTGTCTGTCATGGTGATTCAGTCACTGGCGTTGTGTTGTAGTCCAGATCAGCTGTCTGTGATGGTGATTCAGTCACTGGCGTTGTGTTGTAGTCCAGATCAGCTGTCTGTGATGGTGATTCAGTCACTGGCGTTGTGTTGTAGTCCAGATCAGCTGTCTGTGATGGTGATTCAGTCACTGGCGTTGTGTTGTAGTCCAGATCAGCTGTCTGTGATGGTGATTCAGTCACTGGCGTTGTGTTGTAGTTCAGCCCCCACCACCACCAGATCAGCTGTCTGTGATGGTGATTCAGTCACTGGCGTTGTGTTGTAGTTCAGCCCCCACCACCACCAGATCAGCTGTCTGTCATGGTGATTCAGTCACTGGCGTTGTGTTGTAGTCCAGATCAGCTGTCTGTGATGGTGATTCAGTCACTGGCATTGTGTTGTAGTCCAGATCAGCTGTCTGTGATGGTGATTCAGTCACTGGCGTTGTGTTGTAGTCCAGATCAGCTGTCTGTGATGGTGATTCAGTCACTGGCGTTGTGTTGTAGTCCAGATCAGCTGTCTGTGATGGTGATTCAGTCACTGGCGTTGTGTTGTAGTCCAGATCAGCTGTCTGTGATGGTGATTCAGTCACGGGCGTTGTGTTGTAGTCCAGCCCCCACCACCACCCGATCAGCTGTCTGTCATGTTGATTCAGTCACTGGCATTGTGTTGTAGTCCAGCCGACCACCAGGAGCCATTTCAGGGCTGTCACCACGCAAAGGACAGAAAGTTCTGTCAGCACATACACACGCACACAAACACACACACACACACACACACACACACACACACACACACACACACACACAGAAAAGAGAGAGAGAGAGAGAAGGGGGGGGGGTGAGTGGGAATGGCATGCGTACAGCCAGTCATGTAAATCAGTGTGTGTTATACAAGCTGGACGACTGGCATCATAGGACATATAAAACTAAGCCATACTGAGTGCGTCAGCCATTGGATCTTGCCATAAGTAAACATGAATTTCAACATTGGCCTAACGATTGATTTCTCTCTCCCTTTGTTTTGTTTTGGTTTGGTTTGGTGGTTTGAACAGCAGTTTCGGTTTTTTTTCAGTCTGCTTTCCTTATTCTGAGCGGTTTAAAAATCGATTGATGTTATTAATTGAACTATCGCTCATTGAGATAATCATGATCATAAGGCGTGAAGTCACTGTACACGGAAATAAACAAACATTTTTTTTCTGTGAAAACGCTTTCATTCTAAAACTTAGCAGTCAACTGGGGGCACTAAGGGATGAAAAGCAGGGCTGCTTGCCTGCCTCTCAGGATGGGATGTTGCAGGACATATAAGATACGCATAATATAACACTTAGCAATGATCATGGATTTCAGAAGCTCGAGTGAAATGATCGTCTTTTGAGCTCCTTGTTCTTTTTCATAGCAGCGCCTTGGGGAGACTTATTACGGTCATAACCCTTTTCCTTCCTGTCTCCAGCATCGGTATTAGAACTGTCCCCCCCCCCCCTCCTTTTCCCATCTCTTTCTTTCTTTCTTTCTGTCTTAAATCTGTTTTTTCTTTAGCATGCAAACAAGAAAAGTCAAAAACTAGATTTTCTCAGTGGGTGAGAATCTGGGTGCATTGGTTGACGAAACTCTGGTTTCTACAACTCTCTTCCCGTGCATTAGTCACACGTTCCACGCCGAGCGCAGAAGAATTGGCTCCTTCCATTCCTATCTTAATGGAGAATTGGTCCCTTCCGTTCCTATCTTAATGGAGTCCGTTCCTATCTTAATGGAGAATTGGTCCCTTCCGTTCCTATCTTAATGGAGAATTGGTCCCTTCCGTTCCTATCTTAATGGAGAATTGGTCCCTTCCGTTCCTATCTTAATGGAGAATTGGTCCCTTCCGTTCCTATCTTAATGGAGAATTGGTCCCTTCCGTTCCTATCTTAATGGAGAATTGGTCCCTTCCGTTCCTATCTTAATGGAGAATTGGTCCCTTCCGTTCCTATCTTAATGGAGAATTGGTCCCTTCCGTTCCTATCTTAATGGAGAATTGGTCCCTTCCGTTCCTATCTTAATGGAGAATTGGTCCCTTCCGTTCCTATCTTAATGGAGAATTGGTCCCTTCCGTTCCTATCTTAATGGAGAATTGGTCCCTTCCGTTCCTATCTTAATGGAGAATTGGTCCCTTCCGTTCCTATCTTGACAAGGAATCGGTTCCTTCCGTTCCTATCTTAATGGAGAATTGATTACTTCCGTTCCTATCTTAATGGAGAATCGGTTCCTTCCGTTCCTATCTTAGTGAAGACGCTGTCTCTAGTTTTGTGCGTTCCTTTGTCAATTGTACACCAGTTAACGGGTTTTTTTCTGGTCCTAGGGATCCAGCCACAACAAAATACGGAAAGTACTGCCCGACATGTATTTGGATCTTCTTACCGTGCTTCTGTTGCACCTGTTTCTTTTGTTCCCCCTCTCCAGTCGCATGTTTAACAAAATATATATACCAATCTCTCTCTTCTGTCATTCAAGTCGCTTGAAGACCGGGCTCCAGCGTGTCACTCTGAATCCTTCAGTCCGTCCACACCTCTTCATCTTCGTTCTGCTGCTGCCAAAACCATACGGCCAACATTCTTTTCTTTCTGACATCCACGTGTACAGACTTCCTTCTTTTAGGCCTAAACCCTACGGCCAACGTTTTCTTTTCATACTGGGGTCCCTCCACCTGTAACCAGCTCCCTTTTTCTGTTCGCCAAGCAGACCTGACCACAAGTTTTATAGCTTTCCGAAAATTGTTTCTTCGAAGAAGCTTGCTGACCCTTACCCATCACCCTTTTATTTAGTTTACATCATCTTTGACTGTTGGGCAATGGTGTGTGTGTGTGTGTGTGTGTGTGTGTGTGTGTGTGTGTGCGTGCGCGCGCGCGCGCGCGCACACACACACACATTTGAAAACTACGTGCTCAGTGCCATTGTTGACAAAATTTGTTAGATCGTGTTATTATGACTGTCGTAATGAACTGAGCATATAGCGGCAGCAGCAACAGTAGTAGTATTAATAGTAGAAGTAGTAATAGTAGTAGTAGTAGTAGCAAGAGTCGTGACGAAGCACCACCAGCAATAAGAGCACTAAAAAAAAATAGCAGTACTCGTTGTAAGCGAAAAATGATAATGATAATTGCCGATAGGTGTGTTGTTGATAGCAATTACTGCCACTGTTGTAATTTTCAATTTTTTTTTCGCGTCATTCAGTGCTGTGACTCGCTGTGAAATCGGTTTGTTTTTTTTCTCTTTTTTTTCCCACTCCCTCTCTCTCTCTCTCTCTCTCTCTCTCTCTCTCTCTCTCTCTCTCTCTCTCTCTCTCTCTCTCTCTCTGCTCTCCTTTTTGATAAAACCGCACAAATTGGTAAACATGTTTAGTTTGCCTCTTTTTTCATAAAATAAAAAGCAAGTACGGGGCGTGGAATGAGTTATTCAGTAGTGTAAACAAGTATATGCAAACACGTTGCATTCAACAAAGTATTAAGGTCCATTTCAAAGTTACTTAGAACCATTTGTGTTTGTTTGAAGAGTTTCACATTCGATTCTGACCGGGTTTGATATGGTCTACATGAAATGAGATTTGACAGGAGGTCCGTAAAATTAGATTGTGACTACATTTTGACAGGTGTATATACTGCCTTTTTTGTAAAGGTTGTTCCGTGCGATCGTGAGACAATACTTTCTTTAATCTTACAGCTTTGAAAGTTTCAGAACGGTTAATACAAAAGGTCATTTCAAATAAGGTCAGGAGTACACGCACACGCACACACGTGCGCGCGCACACACACGCACACGCACACACACACACACGCACATACACCCACGGATACGCCGATTAGCCAGAAATGGGCGAGCGCGCGCGCGCGCGCACACACACACACACACACACACACACACACACACACACACACACACACACGAATACGCCGGCAAGACAGAAATGAATGCGCGCGCGCACACACACACACACACACACACACACACACACACACACACACACACACACACGATGAGACAGAAACGGACACACACACACACACACACACACACACACACACACACACAGAAAGAGAGAGAGAGAGAGGGGGGGGGAGCGAGAGGCTGACTGACTGACTGACTCAACCAGCCAGACAGGCTACAGACAGACAGAGAGATAGACATATATAGCGACGGGGGGGGGGGGGGGGGGGGGGGGGGAGAGAGAGAGAGGAGAGGTCGACCAATGGACGGACGGATGGACGTTGACGGACGGGGATGGGGGGAGAGAGAGAGAGAGGGGGGGGGAGAGTGAGTTTGACCGATAGACTGACGGATGGACGTTGACGGACGGAGAGAGAGAGAGAGAGAGAGATGAACGGACGGACTGACGGTGCACGTCGACGGACGGGGATGGGGGTGGGGTGGGGAGGGGAGAGAGAGAGAGAGAGAGAGAGAGATTCTATTTCAGCCCTGTCACGGCATTTTCCTCGCTTATTCTCACGATCCATCTTCAGACCCGACTTCCTGCCCTTTGAGACAAGTTTCAACAATCCACCCCCCATGGTGGACGTCCGCTCGAACCCTCAGCACCAAAGATCAACCCCACGCCCAGCCCCACACGCCATCGTACGGCGGTTCCGCCGACCCGCCCTCTCTGGGCTCTTTGGCTCCCCCTTCCTCTCGGGACCAACACAGGGTGCCAGCTCTCTAAGGTTCTAGAAGTCTGTGACCCGACCTGAGCTGGTGATGGTCATCTGACCCACACGTGTGCTTCCAAGAGTTACATGCTTTCTTTTTTCTAATGTTATGATATGGTAACATTAACCTTGTCCACTTAACGGGGCTTTCAAGAGTCATTAGGCGTATTCAAGACCATCCGCCCGAACCCTCGGCACCGGGATCAGCCCCAGTGCCATCAAACGGTGATTCCAAGCTCCTTCCCTACTGAATGTCCCTCTCTTTCGACTCCATCCTAACGGGGCCAATGGCGCAGTCAGATGGTATTAAATACGCCTAATGACTCGTGAATGCTCAGTTACGTGGATTATAAAGAAAGTTAAAGCAATTATCGAAACAAGGAGGTCGGGGAGGTGGAGGGGGGGGGGGGTATACCCACAGCTAACAAGGCCAATGACGCAGTCAGATGGTATTAAAAACGCCTAATGACTCGTGAATGCCGTGTTGCGTGGGTTTAGAAAAAAAAATGTGATCAACGAATGAAGGGAGAAAAACTCCACAGCTGGCAGGGCCAATGGCGCAGTCAGATGGTATTAAATACGCCTAATGACTCGTGAATGCTCTGTTTGGTGGACTTAAAAAAAGTTGATATTATTATCGATTTTAAAAAAAAAAAGGGGGGGGGGGGGAGCGGGGGGTTACTATACAGCTAACAGGGCCAGTGGCGCAGTCAGATGGTATTAAACACGCCTAATGACTCGTGAATGCCTGCTTACGTGAATTAAAACAGTTAATATAATTATCAAGTTAAGAAGGGAAAACAGATTCCACAGCTAAGAAGGCCAATGGCGCAGTCAGATGGTATTAAACACGCCTAATGACTCGTGAATGCCTGATTACGTGGAGTAAAACAGTTAATGTAATTATCAAGTTAAGAAGGGAAAACAGATTCCACAGCTAAGAAGGCCAATGGCGCAGTCAGATGGTATTAAACACGCCTAATGACTCGTGAATGCCTGATTACGTGGAGTAAAACAGTTAATGTAATTATCAAGTTAAGAAGGGAAAACAGATTCCACAGCTAAGAAGGCCAATGGCGCAGTCAGATGGTATTAAACACGCCTAATGACTCGTGAATGCCTGATTACGTGGAGTAAAACAGTTAATGTAATTATCAAGTTAAGAAGGGAAAACAGATTCCACAGCTAAGAAGGCCAATGGCGCAGTCAGATGGTATTAAACACGCCTAATGACTCGTGAATGCCTGATTACGTGGAGTAAAACAGTTAATGTAATTATCAAGTTAAGAAGGGAAAACAGATTCCACAGCTAACAAGGCCAGTTGAGCGGTCAAATGGTATCAGATATGCCCAATGACTCGTGAATGCCCTGTTACGTGGACAAGGCTAATGTTACCATATCAGAACATTAAACATAAAAGAAAAGACAGAAATAGCATGTAACTGCTGGAAGCACGCGTGTGGGTCAGATGACCATCGCCAGCTCATGTTGGGTCACGGACTTCTAGAACCTTGGACAGCTGGCACCCTGTGTTGGTTCCGAGAGGAGGGGGGAACCACAGCGCCCAGAGAGAGCGGGTCGGCGGAACCGCTGTACGATGGCGGGTGGGGTTGGGTGGGGGGAGGGGGGAGGGGGGTTGATCTTTGGTGCTAGGGTTCGGGGGTCGTCTGTCAAGGGTGGTGGTTTTGTTGGAATCTGTCTCAAAGGGAAGAATGAGGGTGTTGAAGGTGGATCGGAGAATAACTGGGGAGAAAGTCTGGTGGGTCTGAAATAGAATCTGTGAGTGTATGCACGTAGGTGCACGCACACGCAGACACACAGGCACACAGACACAACACACACACACACACACACACACGCGCGCGCGCGCACACGCACACACTCACAAACACACACACACACACACACACACACACACACACACACACACACACACACACACACACACACACACGCACGCACGCACTCACGCATGCACTTACACACACGTGTACTCTCTCTCTCTCTCTCTCTCTCTCTCTCTCTCTCTCACACACACACACACACACACACACACACACACACACACACACACACACGCACATATTCATACACTCACTCACACACACACACACACACACACACACACACACACATGCACGCACGTATGCACGCACGCATGCACTCATACGCACGTTTACACATACACACACACACACACACACACACACACACACACACACACACATACACACACACGTATGGACATTCACGCATACAAATGAACGCATATGTACGCACAGACAGACACGCGCACGCATGCACGCACACGCACGCACGCACGAACGCACGCATGCGAGGTTTGGGGGTGGGTGGGGTGGCGTGGTGCGTTGATTGGGATGGGAGATAATTTGAGAGAGTGATTCAAAAGTTTCTGTCACAAGGTGTGAAAGTGTGTAGAGTGCAGGGTGTACAGTCCAAACGTCGTGATCTCTGTTGCATTATTTCCACCAGACTACGAAAGCCACGTCAACGCGATCTCACAACCATGTATCTTACATCTGATTGATCGATCGGGTTCGAATTTTTTTTTAAAGTGAATAACCCTCTTCCTCAGCGCATTCTATTTAACTTTTGCCCAGTCGATGGAGAAGAAAGAATCAGGCTAGGATGACATCAGATGACAAAAATAACTATGAGAAAATACGACTGCTACTCTACCCTACTACTGCTACTGTTGATGATGATAATCTCAATAGTGATTAGGCCTGTTATAATGATGATGATAATAATGATAATGAACTTGCGTCCGTAGTGCCAGTAGCCGATGTGATTAAGAATCACACAATTATCTGTTACATTTCATTGGAGACATCTACCAACACCTCTCCCACCCCTTACTGCTACATCCTTACCTTTCCACCCCACCCTCTTTCCCTTCCACCCGCCGTGCCTTTTCAGAAACTGGAGATGTCAGGTGGCTTTCTACTCCTTTCGTGCCCTTCCCGCATTATCTCCATCCCAACTTCTCACACACACACACACACACACACACACACACACACACACACACACACACACACACACACACACACAGACCACACGGGCAATCTCTTGTTTGACAACACACGTGGCAATGGCGGTCAGTATCAAATCTGCAAGCAGTTATCCTGTAAGAGCATTAATAGGATTGCCGATTTTGTTTTTACGAAGCGAGCTGTTTTTCAGGTCTTATAAATCTTCATGTTATAACATTTCTTCCTGATCACTTTGTTACGTCACTTCGAACGTCTTTGGTCTTTCGTCTTCGTCCTACCTATTGTTTAACTGATGCTACTGGCGTTTGTCTCTCATTATCTAAGAGTCCACTTAGCCCCTTCCGAACGTCTGTCTCCCCCCCCCCCCCCCCCCCCCCCCCCCCCCCACCACACACACACTTCTCCTCAGTGCCCTCATGGTTCCTTATCCACTAGTACGCCTCCACTTCCTCCCTTAGTTCACAACATCCTAGAGAAGAGGACATTAGAGGGTCCACGAGGCTCATTCCTGCAGTAGCTTACATTCTCTGAGTATCCTGAAACAACTCCCCAATGTTGCCAACTTGTGAACACAGTTCCTCTGTAAGGATTTTCTGTATGATGCTTTTCTAATCCTGCTTGACCGTCCCTTTAATGTGTTTATTTTTCACCTCGGTCATCTTGGTCATCCTGTGAGCCAATTTTCAGCACGCCTCACAGTGGAAACCCCATGACAAAAGAAGGGTAGGGTGTGTGGGGGGGGGGGAGGTGGAGGAGCAGGGTTCTTATAGTATAGATTGTGTTCCAGTCCTCTTGCATTACTGTGCTGGTAATTTCTTCTTTTTTTTCTTTAACCTAAAAAAAAAACCTTTGTTTGCGTTTCTTCACACTCTCTCTTTTCTGCCTCTGTGGCCCGCTCTTTGATCTCTGTGTTGAACGCTCTTCTGACTGTCTTAATTAGCCCCATAGGAATGCAGGGGAGAGAGGGAGTGGATACGTTCTTTGATCTGTGTGTTGAACGTTATGCTGACTGTTTTTATTCGCCCCATAAAAATGCAGGGGAGAGAGGGGGTGGGTACGTTCTTTACTTTGTGTGTTGAACGCTCTGCTGACTGTTTTAATTCGGCCCATAGGAATGCAGGGGAGAGAGGGGGTGGGTACGGGTGGGTGAGGAGCTTTCAAAGGAAATAATGCCCCTGTCTTCTGGAAATCCGGTGCTGATATTTTTTTTTCTTCTGCGTTCATCTGTTTGATGCTGCTTTCTTTATTAAAGTTAGGTTTAATGGTGTTGTTTTCTCTGTACTGTTGCCATCCGCTTTTCTGTATTTGTGGTCTGTTCATCTGCCTGTGGTCTGGAAAGCATTTTCTTGTTTTTTCTTGATAAACGTTGTAAAACACAAGTTCTTTTTTGTACTCTGGCTGGTTACTAGATAGTGAGAGCTTAACCACTGGAGCAGGCACTTGCTGTCTATACTGCGGTGCTGTTCACTAATTAGGAATATCTTTTTTGCACTGGAATTATCTCGAAAGGATTTCTTAATCGGTTTTTAAAGAAAAATATGAGCAAAATGATTAGAACGGTCGGTGCACTTAACATGGCTTAGTTTTATCCGACTGAAGGACTGTTGTTTGTTGCTGTTTCTTCAGTTTAATAATCTGTTTATGTACTCATTATTGATCAAGAAAAAAAATGCCTAAAAAGAGAAAAGTTGACCTTTGAACCGTGCGTAAATCTGTGTTTTCCCTTGACGGGAGTGACTTTTCAGTTTTGTTGCTTGTTTGTTTGTGTTTCACTTGTTTGTTTACTTGCCGTTTATTTGCTTGCCTTTTTGGGGTAGGCGTTGACAGTCCTGGAAATGCTGTCTGTGGTGTGTCGCAGCTGTACTGAAACGGTCATTGTCCGTGCCCATCTCCGATATTGCCGTTTCAGTTTTGTTTCTGATAATGCTGTCAGCTTTGAGTGATTTATTTCTCCTCTCCTCACGAACATTCTTCTCTTGGCGATTATGGAGCAGGTATGCCAAGACTTTGTTGTTTTTCACCACATATCCAGACGAGCTGGATCTGGCAAGACCAACCTTCGTTTGTATCCAGCCATCCAGTGTCAGATGACGTCTGGAGTTGTTCATTAACGTTTGTAAAAGACACTTTCCTCTTAAACTGAAATTCATTACACACACACACACACACGCACACGCGCGCGCGCGCACACACACACACACACACACATACACACACGCGCGCGCGCACGCTCACACACACACACACACACACACACACACACACACACACACACACACACACACACACACACACACACACAGAGTGTCCTGACCGTTTTGTTTCTCCGCTGTACGTTCTACGTGCTATGTTCACTTCTTGCCAGACATTTTTGCTTAAGGGTTAACTTCCGTTTAGCTTCCAGAACCATAGGTCAACGAACAGGCTACCACTAAGTGCCCCTGACTGACCGCTTCCTGTCTGGAGGTGGTCAACACCGTATGCTTTTCTTTTCTTTTACAGTGACCAAGTTTCTGCTTCTGGCTGAGTTAGCCTTTGTTTCTGAGTTCTCCAGGCTTTATGCTGTTCACTCTTTTTGAGCGTAACCAAGGTGCAAGATCAATGTTATTTCGTTGCCGTTTTGTGAAACACTTAGCTTGTGATACCGCTCGATTTTTGTTGTTGTACCGCTGGTAGTATCCAACAACATTTCGCTGCTGAGATGTCTTCCGCATCCGTCAAACTAGCATTAAAGCTGATTCAGTATAGACCCGGTGCAGGGAAGTGACACCCGAGCCAGGTTCGGTGTGAGGTCATATTCAGGTTGAGCGTCGACACTCACCAAGGCGGTAGGGCAGACGGAATAACCGCAACAGGAAGACCGGTCGGATGGGTGAGGTGGGGTGCGGGTGGAGAGGAAGAGAGGGATGGTAGGTGGTTTAAGCAACACTACACAGATACAATCAATAGATCAATACATGAAGCCCTAGGCGTATGGGAACTCTCTTACAACGCCATGGGTGTTTTACTCCGAGCTTACTGTTTTATGATGTAGATATGAGTATTGATGGGAAAGGATGGGGGCGGGGTTCCTGAAGCAACTATGTTGAATCACATTGAGTAACCTAGGCCCCTCTGAAAAAAGACGTGATCCATGCATGTTTCAATTGTCAGTATGCCAACTGGATATTAACTGGTATTGTTTTATAAATGCTTACAGCCCTGATATGGCTTACGTCTGATCCACTCAAAATATACAGTTCAGGTAGATGCTGCTTTAGACATATTTTTGGTATCCCACATTTCCCCAATTCCCATTCAAGGATTTTCGTATGCAAATCGCAACTTTTTTTTTTTTTTTTTTTTTTTTACCCTTTTTTACTTCCTTCTCACTTGCATTCTTGCACTCCTGGATGTTTTTCTTTTCAGTCCAGTTTTATCTCTTTTATCTCCCTACTTTCCAGTTTTGCTCCTTGATGTTCTCCAGAGACCCTTCACTTTATCGTATAAACATGTTGTAGACGTGTTCTCCAGAGACCCTTCACTTTATCGTATAAACATGTTGTAGACGTGTTCTCCAGAGACCCTTCACTTTATCGTATAAACATGTTGTAGACGTGTTCTCCAGAGACCTTCACTTTATCGTATAAACATGTTGTAGACGTGTTCTCCAGAGACCTTCACTTTATCGTATACACATGTTGTAGACGTGTTCTCCAGAGACCTTCACTTTATCGTATACACATGTTGTAGACGTGTTCTCCAGAGACCTTCACTTTATCGTATACACATGTTGTAGACGTGTTCTCCAGAGACCTTCACTTTATCGTATACACATGTTGTAGAGGTGTTCTCCAGAGACCTTCACTATATCGTATAAACATGTTGTAGACGTGTTCTCCAGAGACCTTCACTTTATCGTATACACATGTTGTAGACGTGTTCTCCAGAGACCTTCACTTTATCGTATACACATGTTGTAGACATGTTCTCTAGAGACCCTTCACTTTATCGTATACACATGTTGTAGACATGTTCTTTAGCCCTTCCATTACCGCGCATACCCGCTGTTGTACATTAATCCTGTTTCCACATTCCCCAGTCTCTTGTGTTGTACATTAATCATGTTTCCACATTCCCCAGTCTCTTGTGTTGTACATTAATCATGTTTCCACATTCCCCAGTCTCTTGTGTTGTACATTAATCATGTTTCCACATTCCCCAGTCTCTTGTGTTGTACATTAATCATGTTTCCACATTCCCCAGTCTCGTGTCATAATTGGTCTTTTCCAAACACACCTCCAAACCTTTGAAGTCCTGCAGTCTGCCCCCCCCCCCCCCTCCCCTTTCACATTCCCTGCTACAGACAGTTCCTTTTATACACTGCTGTCCTGTTATTCTACATTGGTTCGAAATTATGATAGTCATTTCCATCGCTACCCCTTTACTTCCCTTTAGGCGGTATTGAACAGTGGAATGGAGGTACCATATTCAACTCCATCCAGTTCTCCCCTTCCTATTCCGCCCGCCATTTATCATTATTATGCTATTCTCCCGTCCATAATTCATTCTCTACAACTCCTTTCCTCCTCCAGAGCATCGTTCATCAGTTTCACGTTGTCTTCTCCTCACATCCATTGATCTTCGCTCTCCTCTTCTTCATTCGTCCATCATTCATCCTTCTCACGTTCCCCAGTTACCGGTCGGTCACCCTGTTACCATTCGCATGTTCTCTTCTTCTCATCTTGTTCTTCATTTACTATTATCATGTTCTGTCCCCGTCCTACACTCAGCATTTTTATGTTCTCTTCGTATCATCGTGTCAACCATTCATTATTTACGCGCTCCCGTCTTCTCATATCCTCTCGTTTTGTGCTGATTGTGCCCACTACTACTCTGTCGCTATCCTGTTTATATTACGACCATCATTTTCACGCTTTTCTCTTTCCTTCACTTTCCCCCTCCATCTTTCGTTCATCAGCGTCGCACTAGCCTTCCATCTATTATTCATTTCTCCTCCGTTCTTCTCCTCTCCACCCACCAGTCCAGTATCTATCATTCTCTGTTACCTTCCGAACAACATTCATCATTCTCTCAGTTTCCTCCCGTCCAACATTCATCATTCGCTCGGTTTCCTCCCGTCCAGTATTCATTATCTCAATTTCCGTCCGTCCAGAATTCACCATTCTCTCAGTTTCCTCCCGTCCAGTATTCACCATTCTCTCAGTTTCCTCCTGTCCAGTATTCATTCTCTCAGTTTTCTCCCGAACAACCTTCGTCATTTACTCAGTTTCCTCCCGTCCAGTATTCACCATTCTCTCAGTTTCTTCCCGACAAACATTCATCATTCTCTCAGTTTCCTCCAGACATTCATCATACTCACAGTTTCCTCCCGTCCAACATTCACCATTCTCTCAGTTTCCTCCCGTCCAACATTCACCATTCTCTCAATTTCCTCCCGTTTAACATTCACCATTCTCTCAGTTTCCTCCCGTTTAACATTCACCATTCTCTCAGTTTCCTCCCAACCAGCATTCATCATTCTCTGTTTCTTCCCGCCCAGTATTCAATCTCTCAGTTTCCACCGTCCAACATTCGCCATTCTGTCGGTTTTCTGCCGTACAACATTTGTCATTCTCTCAGTTTCCTAATGTCTAACATTCATCATTCCCTCAGTTTCTTCCCGTACAACATTCACCATTCTCTCAGTTTCCTCCCGTACACCTTTCACCATTCTCTCAATTTCTTCCCGTACAACATTTGTCATTCTCTCAGTTTCCTTCAGTCCAACATTCATCATTTTCTCAGTGTCTTTCCGTCCAACTTCCGCCCGCCCAGTATTCATCATTCTCTCGGTTTCCACCCGTCCAGTTTTCATCATTCTCTCAGTTTCCTAATGTCTAACATTAACCATTCTCTCAGTTTCCTTCAGTCCAACATTCATCATTCTCTCAGTTTCCTTCAGTCCAACTTCCGCCCGCCCAGTATTCACCATTCTCTCAGTTTCCTCTCGTCCAGTATTCATTCTCTGTTTCCTTCTGTCCAGTATTCATCATTCTCTCAGTTTCCTCTCGTCCAGTATTCATTCTCTGTTTCCTTCTGTCCAGTATTCATCATTCTCTCAGTTTCCTCGCGTCCAGTATTCATTCTCTGTTTCCTTCTGTCCAGTATTCATCATTCTCTCAGTTTCCTCTCGTCCAGTATTCATTCTCTGTTTCCTTCTGTCCAGTATTCATCATTCTCTCAGTTTCCTCGCGTCCAGTATTCATTCTCTGTTTCCTTCTGTCCAGTATTCATCATTCTCTCAGTTTCCTCTCGTCCAGTATTCATTCTCTGTTTCCTTCTGTCCAGTATTCATCATTCTCTCAGTTTCCTCGCGTCCAGTATTCACCATTCTCTCAGTTTCCTACCGTCCAACATTTATCATTCTCTCAGTTTCCTCGCGTCAGACATTCATCATTCTTTGAGTTTCCTCCTGTCCAACATTCATCATTCTTTGAGTTTCCTCCCGTCCAACATTCATCATTCTCTCAGTTTCCTTCCGTCCAACATTCATCATTCTCTCAGTTTCCTTCCGTCCAACACTCACCATTCTCTCAATATCCTTCCGTCCACTTTTCACCATTCTCTCTGTTTCGTTCCGTCCATCATTGACCATTCTCTCAGTTTCCTCTAGTCCAACATTCATCATTCTCTGTTTCCTTCCATCCAACAATCATCATCCTCTGTTTCCTTCCGTCCAGTATTCCACATTCTCTCAGCTTCCTCCCGTCCAGTATTCATTTTTCTCAGTTTCCTTCCGTCCAGTATTCACCATTCTCTCAGTTTCCTCCCGTCCAGTATTCATTCTCTCAGTTTCCTTCCGTCCAGTATTCATCATTCTCTCAGTTTCCTTCTGTCCAGCATTCATCATTCTCTCAGTTTCCTCGCGTCCAGTATTCACCATTCTCTCAGTTTCCTACCGTCCAACATTTATCATTCTCTCAGTTTCCTTCTGTCCAGCATTCATCATTCTCTCAGTTTCCTTCTGTCCAGCATTCATCATTCTCTCAGTTTCCTCCCGTCCAGTATTCATTCTCTCAGTTTCCTTCCGTCCTTTATTCATCATTCTCTCTGTTTCCTTCTGTCCAGCATTCATCATTCTCTCAGTTTCCTCCCGTCCAGTATTCACCATTCTCTCAGTTTCCTCCCATCAAACATTCATCTTTCTCTCAGTTTCCTCCTGTCCAGTATCCACCATTCTCTGTTTCTTCCCGACAAACATTCATCATACTCACAGTTTCCTCCGTCCAACATTCACCATTCTCTCAGTTTCCTCCCGTCCAACATTCACCATTCTCAGTTTCCTCCCGTCCAACATTCACCATTCTCTCAGTTTCCTCCCGTCCAACATTCACCATTCTCAGTTTCCTTCCGTTCAACATTCACCATTCTGTCAGTTTTTCTCCCGTACAACATTCGTTATTCACTCTGTTTCCTCCCGTTTAACATCCACGTTCTCTCAGTTTCCTCCGTTTAACATTCACCATTCTCTCAGTTTCCTCCCGTTTAACATTCACCATTCTCTCAGTTTCCTCCCGTTTAACATTCACCATTCTCTCAGTTTCCTCCCAACCAGCATTCATCATTCTCTGTTTCTTCCCGCCCAGTATTCATTCTCTCAGTTTCCACCGTCCAACATTCGCCATTCTCTCAGTTTTCTGCCGTACAACATTTGTCATTCTCTCAGTTTCCTCCGTACACCTTTCACCATTCTCTCGGTTTCCTCCCGTACAACATTTGTCATTCTCTCAGTTTCCTAATGTCTAACATTAACATTCTCTCAGTTTCCTTAGGTCCAGCATTCATCATTCTCTCAGTTTCCTTCAGTCCAACATTCATCATTCTCTCAGTTTCCTTCAGTCCAACTTCCGCCCGCCCAGTATTCATCATTCTCTCAGTTTCCTCGCGTCCAGTATTAACCATTCTCTCAGTTTCCTACCGTCCAACATTATCATTCTCTCAGTTTCCTCGCGTCAGACATTCATCATTCTTTGAGTTTCCTCCTGTCCAACATTCATCATTCTCTTTGAGTTTCCTCCCGTCCAACATTCATCATTCTCTCAGTTTCCTCCCGTCCAGTATTCATTATCTCAATTTCCGTCCGTCCAGTATTCACCATTCTCACAGTTTCCTTCCGTCAAACAGTTATCATTCTCTCAGTTTCCTTCTGTCCAGCATTCATCATTCTCTCAGTTTCCTCGCGTCCAGTATTCACCATTCTCACAGTTTCCTTCCGTCAAACATTCATCTTTCTCTCAGTTTCCTCCTGTCCAGTATCCACCATTCTCTGTTTCTTCCCGACAAACATTCATCATACTCACAGTTTCCTCCCGTCCAACATTCACCATTCTCAGTTTCCTCCGTCCAACATTCACCATTCTCTCAGTTTCCTCCCGTCCAACATTCACCATTCTCAGTTTCCTCCAGTCCAACATTCACCATTCTCTCAGTTTCCTCCCGTCCAACATTCACCATTCTCAGTTTCCTCCCGTCCAACATTCACCATTCTCTCAGTTTCCTCCCGTCCAACATTCACCATTCTCAGTTTCCTCCCGTTCAACATTCACCATTCTGTCAGTTTTTCTCCCGTACAACATTCGTTATTCACTCTGTTTCCTCCCGTTTAACATCCACCGTTCTCTCAGTTTCCTCCCGTTTAACATTCACCATTCTCTCAGTTTCCTCCCGTTTAACATTCACCATTCTCTCAGTTTCCTCCCAACCAGCATTCATCATTCTCTGTTTCTTCCCGCCCAGTATTCATTCTCTCAGTTTCCACCGTCCAACATTCGCCATTCTCTCAGTTTTCTGCCGTACAACATTTGTCATTCTCTCAGTTTCCTCCCGTACACCTTTCACCATTCTCTCGGTTTCCTCCCGTACAACATTTGTCATTCTCTCAGTTTCCTAATGTCTAACATTAACCATTCTCTCAGTTTCCTCTCGTCCAGTATTCATTCTCTGTTTCCTTCTGTCCAGTATTCATCATTCTCTCAGTTTCCTCGCGTCCAGTATTCACCATTCTCTCAGTTTCCTACCGTCCAACATTTATCATTCTCTCAGTTTCCTCGCGTCAGACATTCATCATTCTTTGAGTTTCCTCCTGTCCAACATTCATCATTCTTTGAGTTTCCTCCCGTCCAACATTCATCATTCTCTCAGTTTCCTCCCGTCCAGTATTCATTCTCTCAGTTTCCTTCTGTCCAGCATTCATCATTCTCTCAGTTTCCTCGCGTCCAGTATTCACCATTCTCTCAGTTTCCTACCGTCCAACATTTATCATTCTTTGAGTTTCCTCCGTCTAGAATTCATCCTCTCAGTTTCCTCCCGTCCAGTATAAATCATTCTCTCAAATTCCTCCCGTCAAACATTCATCATTCTTTGAGTTTCCTCCCGTCCAGTATTCACCATTCTCTCAGTTTCCTCCCGAAAAGAGGTCAAGATTCCCTCAGTTTCTTCGTCCAAATCATCATTCATTCTCCAAAAACTGACGTACACTTTTCACCATTCTCCGTGTTTCGTTCCGTCCATCATTGACCATTCTCTCAGTTTCCTCTAGTCCAAAAATTCAGATTCTCCAGTTTCCTTCCGTCCGACAATCATTATCCTCTGTTTCCTTTCGTCCAGTATTCACATTCTCTGTTTCCTCCCGTCCAGTATTCACCATTCCGTCAGTTTCCTACCGTCTAGAATTCATTCTCTCAGTTTCCTCCCGTCAAGAGGTCATAGATTCTCTCAGTTTCCTTCATCCAACACTCACCATTCTCTCAATATCCTTTCGTCCACTTTTCACCATTCTCTCTGTTTCCTTCCGTTTCAACATTCATCATTCTCTCTGTTTCCTTCCGTCCAGTATTCACCATTCTCTCAGTTTCTTTCCGTCCAACATTCATCATTCTGTCAGTTTCCTCCCGTCCAACATTCATCATTCTCTCAGTTTCTCTCCGTCCAACATTCATCATTCTCTCAGTTTGCTCCCGTCCAACATTCACCATTCTCTCAGTTTCTTTCCGTCCAACATTCATCATTCTCTCAGTTTGCTCCCGTCCAACATTCACCATTCTCTCAGTTTCTTTCCGTCCAACATTCACCATTCTCTCAGTTTCTTTCCGTCCAACATTCATCATTCTCTCAGTTTCTTTCCGTCCAACACTCATCATTCCGTCAGTTTCCTCCCGTCTAGCATTCATCATTCTCTCAGTTTCTTTCCGTCCAACATTCATCATTCTGTCAGTTTCCTCCCGTCCAGCATTCATCATTCTCTCAGTTTCCTCCCGTCCAGCATTCATCATTCTCTCAGTTTCCTCCCGTCCAACATTCATCATTCTCTGTTTCCTCCCGTCCAGTTTTCATCATTCTCTCAGTTTCCTCCCGCCCAGCATTCATCATTCTCTGTTTCCTCCCGTCCAACATTCATCTCCCGTCCAACATTCATCATTCTGTTTCCTCCCGTCCAGCATTCACCATTTTCTCAGTTTCCTCCCGTCCAACATTCATCATTCTCTATTTCCTCCCGTCCAACATTCATCATTCTCTGTTTCCTCCCGTCCAACATTCATCATTCTCTGTTTCCTCCCGTCCAACATTCATCATTCTGTTTCCTCCCGTCCAACATTCATCATTCTCTATTTCCTCCCGTCCAGCATTCACCATTCTCTCAGTTTCCTCCCGTCCAACATTCATCATTCTCAGTTTCCTCCCGTCCAACATTCATCATTCTCTGTTTCCTCCCGTCCAACATTCATCATTCTCTGTTTCCTCCCGTCCAGCATTCATCATTCTCTGTTTCCTCCCGTCCAACATTCATCATTCTCTCAATTTCCACCCGTCCAACATTCATCATTCTCTCAGTTTCTTCCCGTCCAACATTCATCATTCTTTCAGTTTGCTCCCGTCCAACATTCATCATTTTCTGTTTCCTCCCGTCCAGCATTCATCATTCTCTCAGTTTCCTCCCGTCCAGCATTCATCATTCTCTCAGTTTCCTCCCGTCCAACATTCATCATTCTCAGTTTCCTCCCGTCCAGCATTCATCATTCTCTATTTCCTCCCGTCCAACATTGATCATTCTCTGTTTCCTCCCGTCCAACATTCATCATTCTCTATTTTCTCCCGTCCAACATTCATCATTCTCTGTTTCCTCCCGTCCAACATTCATCATTCTCTCAGTTTCCTCCCGTCCAACATTCGTCATTCTCTGTTTCCTCCCGTCCAGCATTCATCATTCTCTCAGTTTCCTCCCGTCCAACATTCATCATTCTCTCAGTTTGCTCCCGTCCAACATTCATCATTCTCTCAGTTTCCTCCAGTCCAACATTCATCATTCTCTCAGTTTCCTCCCGTCCAACGTTCATCATTCTCTGTTTCCTCCCGTCCAACATTCATCATTCTCTCAGTTTCCTCCCGTCCAACATTCATCATTCTTTTCAGTTTGCTCCCGTCCAGCATTCACCATTCTCTCAGTTTCCTCCCGTCCAACATTCATCATTCTCTCGGTTTCCTCCCGTCAAATGTTCGTCATTCTCTGTTTCCTACCGTCTAACATTCATCGTTCTTTCAGTGTGTGTGTGTGAGAGAGAGAGAGAGAGAGAGAGAGAGAGAGAGAGAGAGAGAGAGAGAGAGAGATGTGAGTCTTGCGTGCGCGCGCGCATGGTTGAACATGTATATGTTCTCGTGCGCGCGCGCATGATTGTATATGTATATATGTGCGAATGCACTCGTGCGTGTCCGTATGTGCGCGTGTGTGTGTCTGTGTGCACGCGCGCGTTGTGTATGTGTGTGTGTGTGTGTTTTGCGTGCTGGCGCGCATAGTTGTTTTATATATATATATATATATATATATATATATATATATATATTAGTGCGTGCGCTAGCGCGTGCTTGCGCTCGTGTGTGAATGTGTGTGTGTGTGTGTTTGCGTGCGCTTGCTTGCTTGTTGGCATGTGTGTGTGTGTTCGCGTGTGTGTATGTGAGCGCGCATGCTCTGTGTGTGCGCGAATGCGCTCGGTTTTTTTTTTCTTTGTGTGCGTGAGAAGGGGGGGGGGGGGGGGCGCATGAGTCGGCATTATCGCGCGACCATGTAAAGTGATGTGTCTGTGGAGGAGCGAGAGAACAGTGGAAAAGATGGGTACAGAGATGTGTCGAATTATATGTGTTTGTGTTATTTTGACGAATTGTACTGTTTTTGATTGATTTTGCCAAACATATCTCAGTCACATTTTTTTTCTTGTGTGTGTGTGTGTGTGTGTGTGTATGTGTGTGTGTTTGCATGATGCTAAAAATACGGCTTCACTTGGTGTTAGTCGCGGTGTTCTCTCTCTCTCTCTCTCTCTCTTTTCTCTCTCCTCTCTCTCTCTCTCTCTCTCTCTCTCTGTACTTATATCCTTTCTCTTGTGTTTACTATTCTCTCTGACTGATGCGTTCATATTTTGTGGCGTTGACTATGAAGGTCATAAACCTTGCTTTCAGTATTTTATTTTTATTGTGTTATAAAAATGTCACTCCATCCTCTGTCAACGAGTCAGAAAGACCTCAGACTCGTTAACAGAGGATGGAGTGACACTAGCAAACTGGCTGAGGACCGTGCACAGTGAAGCGCCTTGACTGCCTCATGCGTCGCAAGACGCGGGAGCATCAAAGTCTATGTAAGTAAATATAAAATGAGTTGTCGTATTTTATCGTTTAAAGCTTACAATAACAAATAACTTGCAAATTGCCCTAAAATGTGAAAATTAGTAGAATAAGCGAAGTTTTGTATCAGTATTCTTTTCTTTAATCTGGAGAATCTGAATATGTAAGAGTCGGCAACGTCTGGTGACCTTTTCAAAATATCCATACCTATAAGAGTCACTCTTGCTTCTGTTGTGTGTGCTACACCAACTGATGGCCTGCCTAAGGTGCCATCAAAAGACAAGCATACGGTATAGTATTCAGACGATATTCCCATCTGGACAAATGCAAATCTAGGAAGATGAGGGTGATAAATCATGCACAATTATCAATTGGAGATGAATACATTAAACTTGTATATGGAATGATACAGGCTTGCACATTCAGGAGAGATATAAAATATGATCTACAGACAGCAGAGCTGTCAAGATAACTCTTGGCAATCCGGTACAAATTATTGAATTCATACCATGAAGCTGGCTTACAGTCTTTTTCAGAATAAAGTAAGTTTTCAGAAGCTAGCCCTTTTTATTCGAAGCCTTTTACCTTGAATTCGGAAAAAATGAAGTATTTACTGATTCTGGTAATCGTTTTTAATTGAAGTCTTTTCCCTTGAAATCAGAAACAAGGTACTCCTAGACTGGTGGTAACGAGTAGCTGAAAAGAGCTAGACACACGCTCTCCAGCCAGTTGGAAACCACAGAACTGAATTATTACAAACAATGCAATTTTTTTTTCGTCTGTTTTGTCAGGTCCAACTGTGCCTGGCATGCCTCACTAAGAGAACCAACAGGCCAAATTTGATGATGATCATATCTCACAGGAGAAAGGTGAAAACATTGACATTTTATCCTCTGAGAAAGATGATAACGTAAACATTTTATTTTCTGAGACTCAAGAACATATTAAAACAGTATACCTTTTTTTAATGTTAACAGATGGCTCAGTCCCAGAATCACGCACACATTCTGCGTGAAAAAAAAAATCATTTGAAAATACAAAAATAATTTTGTCTTTGTTTCATTAATATCAACTTCTTTTTCCTAGGTCCGTGTGAAGTCACTGGGGCATCGCACTGAAGAACTGTTCACCAGATTCCTCAAGTTCTGTCGGTTGTGTTCCAGGGCTTTGGGCTCTACAGACTGTTTCCCTGTCCATTCTGCAATGTTGTCAGTCCATTTTGTTTCTGTCTTCCCCTTGGTCTCGCTCCTTCAGTATTTTCCTGGATGATTATTTTAGTAGGGCCGTTGGATCTTCATGACGATGCCAACTTAGTTTCTTGGCTTTGCTGGTGTCAGAAAATCTTCGTATGGCCCGATGTGCTGTTTGATGGTCTGGCGCACTTTATTCAACGGTGATATGATCAGTCTGTCTGACGTATAGTATCTTGCAATGACATCTCATTTCTATGGTTGGGTTCTTTCTTCCAGGTGCATGTCGCGTCTGTATACAGGAAAATGAAATACACCCGTGCATGCAGGAGCCAGATTTGTATTTCACTGAGATGTCATTGTCTTTCCATACAGGGTTCAGTCTGCACAGAACTGATGTCTTTGCTGCTCTTGAGATGATAGTTGATTTAAATTTCCCATCGCTGAAAATAAATTCCAGATCTATGAACTCGTTTAATAGTTCCTTCTATCCATGGTTATATCAGTACTGATGGTGTTGTGGCTGACCATTAGCTTTATGTTGGTGTTGATATCCATACTATGTCTCGTAGATGTTCAATCCAGTGTTTTAATAAGATCAGTGAGTTCTTGTTCAGTGCCCGCCAGGCCGTCGAAGTTAACTGCAAAGTAAAGGTTCGAGATAGTTCTTCTTGAGGTGCTAATTGTGTTGACTGATCTTCAAGTGGATCTTTCATGATACGTTCCAAGACTATGTTGAAAAGAGTTGAGGTAAAGTGGCCCTGACGAATCCTAACGGATATGTGGGGCCACTTTGCACTCGTGCCATTTGTGAGCACTGCGCTGGTCACTTTGACGTATACTTGGTGGATGTTATTGATTAACTTTGTCCCGAGATCAAGTTTCTTCATAACGGCCTATAGCATCTGTGGACAGACTCTGTCAAACGCCTGTTTGATGTCTGTGAAGACATGATAGAACTCCTCCTGGTGTTTCAGGTGTTTTTGGCGAAGGGTTAAAGATCTGCTCGATGATACTTCAGCATTGCGGATACAGCGGTGTCTGCAACTGCAGTCTATTAGAATGATTTTGAACATTACGTTGCTTACATCGCTGATTTAACTGATCTTGCGGTTGTCCTGGCAGTATTGAGGATTTCCTCTCTTTGGGAGTGTGACGATTAGTGATTGAGTCTGTTTGCCAGATTTTGTTGCAGATGGCACTTAACGTATCAGTTTCTGTCTTTCCGCCGTATTCAAGTGCTCTGAGGAATGTTGTCAATGCATGCGGCCTTGCCATGTTTCAGCGGCTTCACTCCAACTACGACTTCTTCGTCAGAGTGTTGGAAAGTCAGCTCCATTTGATAAATCCTGAACTGTTAGCATACTTGGATCTCTTTTGCTCTGTTTGCTGTAGAGTTCGAAGGAGAGTTCCTCCGTCTTCTTATGATGTTTTCTTCCTGTATGAGACACTGAAGTCTTTGCCCTGGATGGTGCTGATTTTAGTTTGCGTTGTCAATTTTTCACAGATGTAAAGGCTTTTTGGTGTGTCGTTGTTATCCAGGTCTTTCTCAAAGTTTTCACGCTCTTGTTTTCCTCCCGTCTCACACTCACCACTGGCATGCTTTTCTCTCCTCATTCCGTCCATCATTCATTTTCATCTCATTTCTACTCCTCTTTCCTCGTCATCATTCATCACACTTGCGTTCTCCTTTTCTATCCCGTCTGCCATTCACAGTCACCACGTTCTCGTATTCTCATTCCGTCCGCCATTTGTCATACTCAAATGTTTGTCGTCTATCTCTTCCAAAGTCTGGAAGGGGTTAAGATAGTGACTTCTTGGCCCTGGCCCCTTGTTGGACTCCGTGGTGGGTGGGTGATGGAGAGATGAAATACAGAACAAAAACAAAAAATTCCATCCCTAAAGAAAGGAAAGTAGTATCTCCAGTAACAATTGACTTGGATGTGAGCAGCGACTCAGACACAGAGACAAGGAGGAGGACAGGATTCTGGGCTTCCTGGCTTGTGGTCGAGGGAACCGAACAGGAGAAACCCATTTCAGTCCTGAGTCCTTTTGCAATTCAGAAAGGGTTC
>CM065715.1:109124824-109152324 GCA_033310375.1 Conus canariensis | reverse complement strand
ACAGGGCATGATACAGGCGGAGTGACGGGGAGGAGGTGCAGATACAGGGCGTGATGCAGGCAGAGTGACGGGGAGGAGGTGCGGATACAGGGCGTGATATAGGGGGTGACGGGAGGAGGTGAGACAGGGCGTGATTAGCGGAGTGACGAGGGTGCAGACACAGGTTGATATAGGGGAGTGACGGGAGAGTGCAGAACAGGGCGGATATAGGGTGGGAGGAAGGAGGGGCGATACATTGCGTGATATAGGCGGAGTGACGGGGAGGAGGGGCGGATACATTGCGTGATATAGGCGGAGTGACGGGGGAGGGCGGAACATGCGTGATATAGGCGGAGTGACGGGAGGAGGGGCGGATACATTGCGTGATATAGGCGGAGTGACGGGGAGGAGGGGCGGATACATTGCGTGATATAGGCGGAGTGACGGGGAGAAGGTGCGATGCAGGCGGAATGATGGAGAGGAGGTGCAGATACACGGTGTTACATAGGTGGAGGAAGTGCAGATACAGGGCGTGACAGTGGTGGAGTGACGGGAGGAGGTGCAGATGCAAGGCGTGATATAGGTGTAGTGACGGGAAGGAGGGGCGGATACATTGCGTGATATAGGCGGAGTGACGGGGAGGAGATGCAGATACGGGGCGTGATATAGGCGGAGTGACGGGGAGGAGGTGCGGATACCGGGCGTGCTATAGGTGGAGTGACGGGGAGGAGGTGCAGATACAGGGCGTGATAAGTCGGAGTGGACGAGGAGGAGGTGCGGATACAGGGCGTGATATGTGGAGTAGGGGGAGGTGAGCGTGAGGGAGTGAGGGAGTGCAGATACAGGGCGTGATATAGGTAGAGTGATGGGAGGAGGTGCAGATACAGGGCGTGATATAGGCGGAGTGATGGGGAGAGGTGCGGATACAGGGCGTGATATAGGTGGAGTGACGGGGAGGAGGTGTGGATACAGGGCGTGATGGGGAGGAGGTGTGAATACCGGGCGTGATATAGGTAGATTGACTGGGGAGAGGTGCAGATACAGGATGTGATATAGGCGGAGTGATGGGGAGAGGTGCGGATGCAGGGCGTGATATAGGTGGAGTGACGAGGAGGAGGTACGGATACAGGGCATGATATAGTGGTGTGGGAGGAGGTGCGTACAGGGCATGAATAGTGGAGTGATGGGAGGAGGTACAGGGCATGATATAGGTGGGTGTGACGGGGAGGAGGTGCGGATACAGGGCATGATATAGGTGGAGTGATGGGGAGGAGGTACAGGGCGCGATATTGGCGGAGTGACGGGAGGAGGTGCAGATAGAGGGCGTGATACAGGTCGAGTGACGGGGAGGAGGTGCGGATACAGGCGTGATATAGGCGGAGTGACGGGGAGGAGGGGTGTATACATTGCGTGATATAGGCGGAGTGACGGAGAGGAAGTGCGGATACAGGACGTCATATGGGTGGAGTGACGGGAGGAGGTGCAAATACGGGCGTAACATTGGTTGAATGATTGGGAGGAGGTGCAGGTATAGGGCGTGATATAGGCGGAGTGACGTGGAGGAAGTGCAGATAGAGGGCGTGATATAGGTAGAGTGACGGGGATGAGGTGCGGATACAGGGCATGATATAGGCGGAGTGACGGGGAGGAGGTGCGGATACCGGGCGTGATATAGGTGGAGTGACGGGAGAGGTGCGGATACGGGCGTGATATAGGTAGAGTGACTGGGAGGAGGTGCGGATACAGGGCGTGATATAGGTAGAGTGACTGGGAGGAGGTGCAGACACAGGGCGTGATATAGGCGGAGTGATGGGGAGGAGGTGCGGATACAGGGCGTGATATAGGTGGAGTGACGGGAAGAGGTGCGGATACAGGGCGTGATAGAGGCGGCGTGATGGGGAGGAGGTGCGGATACCGGTGTGATATAGGTAGATTGACTGGGTGGAGGTGCAGATACGGGGACGTGATATAGGCGGAGTGACGGGGAGGAGGTGCGGATGCAGGGCGTGATATAGGTGGAATAACGGGGAGGAGGTACGGATACAGGGCGTGATATAGGTGGTGGATGGGAGGAGGTGCGGATACAGGGCATGATACAAGTGGGGTGACGGGAGGAGGTGCGGATAACGGGCGTGATATAGGCGGAGTGACGGGCGGTAGGTGCGATAAGTGCGTGATATAGGCGGAGTAACGGGAGGAGGTGCGGATACAGGGCGCGATATAGGCGGAGTGACCGGGGGGAGGTGCAGATACAGGGCGTGATATAGGCGGAGTGACGGGGAGGAGGTGCAGATACCGGACTGATATAGGGGAGTGACGGGGAGGAGTGCGGATACAGGGCATGATATAGGTAGAGTGACGGGAGGAGGTGCGGATACATGGCGTGATATAGGCGGAGTGACGTGGAGGAGGTGCGGATACAGTGCATGATATAGGTAGAGTGACGGGGAGGAGGTGCGGATACATGGCGTGATATAGGCGGAGTGACGGGTACGAGGTGCAGATACGGGCGGAATATAGGCGGAGTGACGGGGAGGAGGTGCCGATACAGGGCGTGATACAGGTGGAGTGACGGGGAGAAGGTGCAGATACAGGGCGTGATATAGGCGGAGTGACGGGGCGGACGTGCAGATACAGGGCGTGATATAGGCGTAGTGACAGGAGGAGGGCGTATGCAGGGCGTGATATAGGGGAGTGACGGGTACGATGTGCAGATACCGTGCGTGATATAGGCGGAGTGACGGGGTGGAGGTGCAGATACAGGGCGTGATCTAGGCGGAGTGACGGGGAGAGGTGCTTTCACAGGGCGTGATAAAGGCGGCGTGACAGGGAGAGGTGCAGATACAGGGCGTGATATAGGCGGCGTGATGGGGAGGAGGTGCGGATACAGGGCGTGATATAGGTGGAGTGACGTGGAGGAGGTGCAGATACAGGGCTTGATGTAGGCGGAGTGACGGGATGAGGGGCGGATACAGGGAGAGATATAGGCGGAGTGACAGGGAGGGGGGAGGTGCTGATACAGGCGTGATATAGGCGGAGTGTCGGGGACGAGGTGCGGATACAGGGCGTGATATAGGCGGAGTGACGGGGAGGAGGTGCAGATACAGGGCGTGATATAGGCGGAGTGACGGGAGGAGGTGCAGATAAGAGGACGTGATATAGGTGGAGTGACGGTGAGGAGGTGCAGATAGAGGACGTGATATTGGTGGAGTGACGGGGAGGAGGTGCAGATACAGGGCGTGATATAGGCGCTGTGACAGGCAGGAGGTGCAGATACATTGGCGTGATCATAGGCGGAGGAAGTGCAGATACAGGGTGTGACAGTGGTGGAGTGATGCAGAGGAGGTGCAGATACAGGGCGTGATAGGGGTGAGTGACGGGAAGAGGTGCAAATACAGGGCGTGACATGGGTTGAATGATTGGGAGGAGGTGCAGATACAGGGCGTAAGGTACGTGGAGGAGGTGCGGATACAGGGCATGATATAGGTGGAGTGATGGGAGGAGGTGCAAGTACAGGGCGCGATATAGGAGGGAGTGACGGGGAGGAGGTGCAGAAACAGGGCGTGGATAGGCGGAGTGACGGCGGGCGGTGTGGATACCGAGCTGATATAGGCGGGTGATGGGGAGGAGGTGCGGATAACGGGCGTGATATAGGTGGAGTGACAGGGAGGAGGTGCAGATACAGGGCGTGATATAATGCGGAGTGCCGGGGAGGAGGTGCAGATACAGGGCGTGATCTAGGTAGAGTGACGGGGAGGAGTCCGGATACAGGGCGTGATATAGTGCGGTGTGATGAGGAGGAGGTGCAGATACAAGGCGTGATATAGGCGGAGTGACGGGGAGGAGGTGCGGATACCGGGCGATACATAGGGGAGTGACGGGGAGGAGGTGCAGATACAGGGCGTGATATAGGCGGAGTGACGTGGAGGAGGTGCAGATACAGGGCGTGACAGTGGTGGAGTGACGGGAGGAGGTGCAAATGCAGGGCGTGACAGGGGTCGAGTGACGGTGAGGAGGTGCAGAAGCAAGGCGGACGTGGGTTGCGTGATTGGAGGATGTGCAGATAAAGGGCGTGACAAAGGTAGAGTGAGGGGGAGGAGGTGACAGATACAGGGCGTGACATGGGTGGAGTGATGGGAGGAGGTGCAGATACAGGGCGTGACATAGGTGGTGAGGGGAGGAGATGCAGATACAGGGCGTGACATGGTGGAGTGACGGGGAGGTGCAGATACAGGGCGTGACAGGAGTCGAGTGACGGGGAGGAGGTGCAGATACAGGGCGTGACAGGAGTGGAGTAACGGGCAGGAGGTGCAGATAGAGGGCGTGACAGGAGTGAGTGACGGTGAGGAGGTGCAGATACAGGGCGTGACATGGGTGGAGTGACGGGGAGAGATGCAGATACAGGGCGTGATACAGGAGGAGTGACTGGGAGGAGGTGCAGATACAGTGCGTGATCAGGAGGAGTGACTGGGATGAGGTGCAGATGCAGGCGTGATACAGGAGGAGTGATGGGGAGGAGTGCAGATACGGGGGTGACATGGGTGATGATTGGGAGGAGGTGCAGATACAGGGCGTGATATAGGCGGAGTGACGGGAGGAGGTGCAGATAGAGGGCATGATAGAGGTAGAGTGACGGGGAGGAGGTGCGGATACAGGGCGTGATATAGGCGGAGTGACGGGGAGGAGGTGCGGATAGAGGCATGATACAGGTAGAGTGACGGGGAGGAGGTGCGGATATAGGGTGTGATATAGGCGGAGTGATGTGGAGGAGCGGCATATACATTGCGTGATATAGGCGGAGTGACGGAGAGGAAGTGCGGATACAGGACGTGATATCGGTGAGTGACGGGGAGAGGTGCGGATAGAGGTGGAGTGACGGGGAGGAGGTGCAAATACGGGGCGTGACATTGGTTGAATGATTGGGAGGAGGTGCAGGTATAGGGCGTGATATAGGCGGAGTGACGTGGAGGAAGTGCAGATAGAGGGCGTGATATAGGTAGAGTGACGGGGAGGAGGTGCGGATACAGGGCGTGATATAGGCGGAGTGACGGGGAGGAGGTGCGGATAGAGGGCATGATACAGGTAGAGTAACGGGGAGGAGGTGCGGATATAGGGTGCGATATAGGCGGAGTGATGTGGAGGAGCGGCGTATACATTGCGTGATATAGGGGAGTGACGGAGAGGAAGTGCGGATACAGGACGTGATATCGGTGGAGTGACGGGGAGGGGTGCGGATAGAGGGTATGATACATGTAGAGTGACGGGAGGAGGTGCGGATACAGGGTGTGATATAGGCGGAGTGATGTGGAGGAGGGGCGTATACATTGCGTGATATAGGCGGAGTAACGGAGAGGAAGTGCGGATACAGGACGTGATATGGGTGGAGTGACGGGGAGGAAGTGCAAATACGGGGCGTGACATTGGTTGAATGATTGGGAGGAGGTGCAGATGTAGGGCGTGATATAGGCGGAGTGACGGGGAGGAAGTGCAGATAGAGGGCGTGATATAGGTGGAGTGACGGGGAGGAGGTGCGTGATATAGGCGGAGTGACGGGGAGGAGGTGCGGATACCGGGCGTGCTATATGTGGAGTGACGGGGGGGGGGGAGGTGCAGATACAGGGCGTGATATAATCGGAGTGACGAGGAGCAGATGCAGATTCAGGGCGTGATATAATAGGAGTGACGGGGGGGGAGGTGCAGATACAGGGCGTGACATGGGTGGAGTGACGGGGAGAAGGTGCAGATAGAGGGCATGATAGAGGTGAGTGACGGGGAGGAGGAGCGGATAGAGGGCGTGATATAGGCGGAGTGACGGGGAGGAGGTGCAGATAGAGGGCATGACACGGGTAGAGTGACGGGGAGGAGGTGCGGATACAGTGCCTGATATAGGCGAGAGTGACGGGGAGGAGGTGCGGATACCGGGCGTGCTATATGTGGAGTGACGGGGAGGAGGTGCAGATACAGGGCGTGATATAATCGGAGTGACGAGGAGGAGATGCAGATTCTGGGCGTGATATAATAGGAGTGACGGGGGGGGGGGGGGGGGTGCAGATACAGGGCGTGACATGGGTGGAGTGATGGGGAGGAGATGCAGATACAGGGCGTGACATGGGTGGAGTGACGGGGAGGTGCAAATACAGGGCGTGACAGGGGTCGAGTGACGGTGAGGAGGTGCAGATGCAAGGCGTGACAGGTGTGGAGTGACGGGGAGTAGGTGCAGATACGAGGCGTGACGTGGGTTGCGTGATTTGGAGGATGTGCAGATAAAGGGCGTGACAAAGGTGGAGTGACGTGGAGGAGGTACAGATACAGGCGTGACATGGGTGGAGTGATGGGGAGGAGGTGCAGATACAGGGCGTGACATGGTGGGTGAGGGGAGGAGTGCAGATACAGGGCGTATGACATGGGTGGAGTGACGGGGAGGTGCAGATACAGGGCGTGACGGGAGTCGACTGACGGGGAGGAGGTGCAGATACAGGGCGTGACAGGAGTGGAGTGACGGGCAGGAAGTGCAGATACAGGGCGTGACAGGAGTGGAGTGACGGTGAGGAGGTGCAGATACAGGGCGTGACATGGGAGGAATGACGGGGATGAGGTGCAGATACAGGGCGTGATACAGGAGGAGTGACTGGGAGGAGGTGCAGATACAGGGCGTGATTCTGGAGGAGTGACTAGGATGAGGTGCAGATACAGGGCGTGATACAGGAGGAGTGATGGGGAGGAGGTGCAGATACGGGGTGTGACATGGGTTGAATGATTGGGAGGAGGTGCAGATACAGGGCGTGAAATAGGCGGAGTGACGGGGAGGAGGTGCAGATAGAGGGCATGATAGAGGTAGAGTGACGGGGAGGAGGTGCGGATAGAGGACATGATAAAGGTAGAGTGACGGGGAGGAGGTGCGGATGCAGGGTGTGATATAGGCGGAGTGATGTGGAGGAGGGGCGTATACATTGCGTGATATAGGCGGAGTGACGGAGAGGAGGTGCAGATACAGGGCGTGATATTGGCGGAGTGATGGGCATGAGGTGCAGATACAGGGCGTGATCTAGGCGGAGGAAGTGCAGATACAGGGTGTGACAGTGGTGGAGTGATGCAGAGGAGGTGCAGATACAGGGCGTGATAGGGGTGGAGTGACGGGGAGGAGGTGCAAATACAGGGCGTGACATGGGTTAAATGATTGGGAGGAGGTGCAGATACAGGGCTTGAGATCGGCGGAGTCGGGGGAGGAGGTGCGGATACATGGCATGATATAGGTGGAGTGATGGGGAGGAGGTGCATATATACAGGGCGCGATATAGGCGGAGTGACAGGGAGGATGTGCAGATACAGGGCGTGATATATGCGGAGTGACGGCGGGGCGGTGTGGATACCGAGCCTGATATAGGCGGCGTGATGGGGAGGAGGTGCGGATACCGGGCGTGATATAGGTGGAGTGATAGGGAGGAGGTGCAGATACAGGGCGTGATATAATCGGAGTGCCGGGGGGGAGGTGCAGATACAGTGCGTGACATGGGTTGAATGATTGGGAGGAGGTGCAGATACAGGGCGTGATATAATCGGAGTGCCGGGGGGGAGGTGCAGATACAGTGCGTGACATGGGTTGAATGATTGGGAGGAGGTGCAGATACAGGGCGTAATATAGGTAGAGTGACGGGGAGGAGTTGCGGATACAGGGCGTGATATAGGCGTTGTGACGGGGAGGGATGTTCGGATACTGGGCGAGATATACGTGGAGTGACGGGGAGGATGTGCAGATACAGGGTGTGATATAGGCTGAGTGACGTGGAGGAGGTGCAGATACAGGGCGTCATATAGGCGGAGTGACGGGGAGGAGGTGCAGATACAGGGCGTGATAAAGGTGGAGTGACGGGGAGGCGGTGCGGATACAGGGCGTCATATAGGCGGAGTGACGGGTGCGAGGTGCAGATACAGGACGTGATATTGGCGGAGTGACGGGGAGGAGGTGCAAATACAGGGCGTGACAGGGGTCGAGGTGACGGTGAGGAGGTGCAGATGCAAGGCGTGACAGGGGTCGAGTGACGGGGAGTAGGTACAGATACAAGGCGTGACGTGGGTTGCGTGATTTGGAGGATGTGCAGATAAAGGGCGTGACAAGGGTAGAGTGAGGGGGAGGAGGTACAGATACAGGGCGTGACATGGGTGGAGTGATGGGGAGGAGGTGCAGATACAGGGCGTGACATGGTGGGGTGAGGGGAGGAGATGCAGATACAGGGCGTGACATGGGTGGAGTGACGGGGAGGTACAGATACAGGGCGTGACAGGAGTCGAGTGACGCGGAGGAGGGCAGATACAGGGCGTGACAGGAGTGGAGTGACGGGAGAAGTGCAGATACAGGGCGTGACAGGAGTGGAGTGACGGGAGGAGATGCAGATACAGGGCGTGACATGGGTGGAGTGACGGGGATGAGGTGCAGATGCAGGGCGTGATACAGGAGGAGTGACTGGGAGGAGGTGCAGATACAGGGCGTGATGGTATATGGAGAGATAGGCTGACTGGGATGAGGGAGAGTGCAGATACAGGACGTGATACAGGAGGAGTGACGGGGAGGAGGTGCAGATACGGTGTGTGACAGGGTGAAGTGATCTTAGAGGAGGTGCAGATACAAGGGCGTGAATAGGCGGAGTGACGGGGAGGAGGTGCAGATAGAGGGCATGATAGCGGTAGAGTGACGGGGAGGAGGAGCGGATACAGGGCGTGATGATACGGGGAGTGGAACGGGGAGGAGGTGCAGGAGGAGGGCATGATAGGGTGAGTTGATGTGGGAGGAGGTGCGGATACAGGGCGTGATATAGGCGGAGTGACGGGAGGAGGTGCAGGTACAGGGCGTGATATAGGTAGAGTGACGGGAGGAGGTGCAGATACAGGGCGTGAGGTATGAGGAGGCGATAAGGCATGAACAGTGAGTCGGGGGTGCGGTATGGGTGGATTACGAGCTGATGTAGGCGGCGTCAGCTGATAGGGTGAGGAGGTGCGGATACAGGCGTGATATAGGTGAGGTGACAGGGAGGAGGTGTCAGGATAGCAGAGCGTGATGATAATGAGTGCGGGGAGGAGGTGCGGATACAGGGCGTGCATTGGAGGTGGATACATGCATTGGGGAGGAGGGTGCGGATACAGAGCGTGGATAAGGGGGAGTGAGGGGATGAGGTGCAGAATACAGGGCGTGATCATTGGTTACAGTGACGGAGGAGGATTGCGGCTATATCGAGTGCGGGGATGATATAGGCGTGTGTGATGACGGGAGGAGGGTGCAGATGACGAAGGGCGTGATATGGCGGAATGGAACGGGGAGGAGGTGCGGATACAGGGGAGTGACGGGAGGACAATATACGGCGTGATTGAGTGACGGGGAGGAGGTGCAGATACAGGGCGTGCATATAGGCGGAGTGACGGGAGAGGAGGTGCAGATACAGGGCGTGATATAGGTAGGAGTGACGTGGAGGAGGGCGGATACAGGGCGTGATATAGGCGGAGTGACGGGTGCGAGGTGCAGATACAGGGCGTGATACAGGGGAGTGACGGGGAGGAGGATGCAGATACAGTGGCGTGATATAGGCGGAGTGTGACGGAGGAGATGCAGTTAAGGGCGTGATTTTGGGCGGAGTGAACGGGGATGGAGGTGCGGATACAGGGCGTGATATGGATGGAGTGACGGGGAGGAGGGGCGGATACATTGCGTGATATAGGCGGAGTGACGGGGGGGGGTGCGGATACAGGGCGTGACAGGGGTGGAGTGATGGGGAGGAGGTCCCAGATACAGGGCGTGACAGGGGTGGAGTGACGGGGAGGAGGTGCAAATACAGGGCGTGACAGGGGTCGAGTGACGGTGAGGAGGTGCAGATTCAAGGCGTGACAGGTGTGGAGTGACGGGGAGTAGGTGGCAGATACAAGGCGTGACGTGGGTTGCGTGATTTGGAGATGTGCAGATAAAGGGCGTGACAAAGGTAGAGTGAGGGGAGGAGGTACAGATACAGGGCGTGACATGGGTGGAGTGATGGGGAGGAGGTGCAGATACAGGGCGTGACATGGTGGGGTGAGGGGAGGAGATGCAGATACAGGGCGTGGCATGGGTGAGTGACGGGGAGGTGCAGATACAGGGCGTGACATGGTGGGGTTGACGGGAGGAGATGCAGATACAGGCGTGGCATTGGTGGAGTGACGGGGAGGTGCTGATACAGGGCGTGACATAGTGGAGTGACGGGAGGAGGTGCAGATACAGGCGTGACAGGAATGGAGTGACGCGCAGGAGGTGCAGATACAGGGCGTGACAGGAGTGGAGTGACGGCGAGGAGGTGCAGATACAGGGCGTGATACAGGCGGAGTGATGGGGATGAGGTGCAGATACGGGGTGTGAATGGTGAATGATTGGTAGGAGGTGCAGAATACAGGGCGTGAAATAGGCGGAGTGACGGGGAGGAGGTGCGAATAGGGCATGATAGAGGTAGAGTGACGGGGAGGAGGTGCAGATACAGGGCGTGATATAGGGGAGTGACGGGGAGGAGGTGCAGATAAGGGCATGATAAAGGTAGAGTGACGGGAGGAGGTGCGGATACAGGGTGTGATATAGGAGGAGTGATGGGAGGAGGGGCGTATACATTGCGTGATATAGGCGGAGTGACGGAGGGAAGGGTGCGGATACAGGACGTGATATGGTGGAGTGACGGGGAGGAGGGCAGTATACATTGCGTGATATAGGCGGAGTGACGGGGAGGAGGTGGAGATACAGGGCGTGAATTGGCGGAGTAACGGGACGAGGTGCAGATACAGGGCGTGATCTAGGCGGAGGAAGTGCGAATACAGGGTGGCAGTGGTGTAGTGATGCAGAGAAGGTGCAGGTACATGGGCGTGATAGGGTGGGTGACGGGGAGGAGGTGCAAATACAGGGCGTGACATGGGTGATATGGGGGAGTGCGATACAGGGCTGAGATGGGAGCGGGAGGAGGTGCGATACGGGCATAATAGGTGAGTGAGGGGAGGAGTTGCGATACAGGCGTGAAGGTGTAATGAGGAAGAGGTGCAGAACAAGCTGATTAGGCGGCTGATGGAGGAGTGCGTACGGGCGGATATAGTGAGTGAGGGGAGGAGGTGCAGATACAGGCCTGAAGCTAGTGACGAGGGGTGCAGATACAGGCGCATGGGGAGTGACGGGGAGGAGGTGCAGATACAGGCGTGATATGGTGAGTGACGTGGAGGAGGTGCGGATACAGGGCGTGAATAGGCGGAGTGACGGGTGCGAGGTGCAGATACAGGGCGTGATAAGGGAGTGACGGGAGGAGTGCAGATACAGGGCGTGATATAGGCGGTGTGAGGGAGGAGATGCAGTTACAGGGCGTGATATTGGCGGAGTAACGGGATGAGGTGCGGATACAGGGCGTGATATGGATGGAGTGACGGGGAGGAGGGGCGGATACATTGCGTGATATAGGCGGAGTGACGGGGAGGAGGTGCGGATACAGGGCGTGACAGGGGTGGAGTGATGGGGGAGGTGCCGATACAGGGCGTGACAGGGTGGAGTGACGGGGAGTAGGTGCAAATACAGGGCGTGACAGGGGTCGAGTAGACGGTGAGGAGGTGCAGATCAAGGCGTGACAGTGTGGAGTGACGGGGAGTAGGTGCAGATACAGGCGTGACGTGGGTGCGTGATTTGGAGGATGTGCAGATAAAGGGCGTGACAAAGGTGGAGTGACGGGGAGGAGGTACAGATACAGGGCGTGACAGGTGGAGTGATGGGGAGGAGGTGCAGATACAGGGGTGACATGGTGGGGTGAGGGGAGGAGATGCAGAAAGGGCGTGGCATGGGTGAGTGACGGGGAGGTGCAGATACAGGCGTGAATAGGCGGAGTGACGGGGGGGGGTGTGGATACAGCTGATATTAGTCGGCGGATGGGGAGAGGTGCGGATAGCGGGGTGATATAGGTGCAGTGACGGGAGGAGGTGCAGATACAGGCGTGATATAATCGGGTGCGGGGAGGAGGTGCAGATACAGGCGTGCCATGGGTTGAATGATTGGAGGAGGTGCAGATACAGGGCTGATATAGGCGGAGTGAGGGATGAGGTGCAGATACAGGGCGTGATATAGGTAGAGTGACGGGGAGGAGTTGCGGATACAGGCGTGATATAGGCGTTGTGATGAGGAGGAGGTGCAGATACAAGGCGTGATATAGGCGGAGTGACGGGGAGGAGGTTCGGATACCTGGCGAGATCTACGTGGAGTGACGGGGAGGAGGTGCAGATACAGGGCGTGATATAGGCTGAGTGACGTGGAGGAGGTGAAGATACAGGGCGTCATATAGGCGGAGTGACGTGGAGGAGGTGCAGATACAGGGCGTGATATAGGCGGAGTGACGGGGAGGAGGTGCGGATACAGGGCGTGATATAGGCGGATTGACGGGTGCGAGGTGCAGATACAGGGCGTGACATGGGTGGAGTGATGGGGAGGAGGTGCAGATACAGGGCGTGACATGGGTGGGGTGAGGGGAGGAGATGCAGATACAGGGCGTGACATGGGTGGAGTGACGGGGAGGTGCAGATACAGGGCGTGACAGGAGTCGAGTGACGGGGAGGAGGTGCAGATACAGGGCGTGACATGGGTGGAGTGACGGGGATGAGGTGCAGATACAGGGCGTGATACAGGAGGAGTGACTGGGATGAGGTGCAGATACAGGGCGTTATACAGGAGGAGTGACTGGGATGAGGTGCAGATACAGGGCGTGATACAGGAGGAGTGATGGGGAGGAGGTGCAGATACGGGGGTGTGACATGGGTTGAATGATTGGGAGGAGGTGCAGATACAGGGCGTGAAATAGGCGGAGTGACGGGGAGGAGGTGCAGATAGAGGGCATGATAGAGGTAGAGTGACGGGGAGGAGGAGCGGATACAGGGCGTGATATAGGCGGAGTGACGGGGAGGAGGTGCAGATAGAGGGCATGATAGAGGTAGAGTGACGGGGAGGAGGTGCGGATACAGGGCGTGATATAGGCGGAGTGACGTGGAGGAGGGGCGTATACCTTGCGTGATATGGCGGAGTGACGGGGAGGAGGTGCGGATACCGGGCGTGCTATATGTGGAGTGACGGGGAGGATTTGCAGATACAGGGCGTGATATAATCGGAGTGACGAGGAGGAGATGCAGATTCAGGGCGTGATATAATAGGAGTGACGGTGGGGAGGTGCAGATACAGGGCGTGACATGGGTTGAATGATTGGGAGGAGGTGCGGATACAGGGCGTGATATAGGCGGAGTGACGGGGAGGAGGTACGGATACTGGGCGTGATATAGGTGGAGTGACGGGGAGGAGGTGCGGATACAGGGCGTGATAGAGGCGGCGTGACGGGGAGGAGGTGCGGATACAGGGCGTGACATAGGCGGAGTGACGGGGAGGAGGTGCGGATGCAGGGCGTGATAATGGTGGAGTGACCGGGAGGAGGTGCGGATACAGGATGTGATATAGGTGGTGTGACGGGGAGGAGGTACGGATACAGGGTGTGATATAGGTGGAGTGACGGGGAGGAGGTACGGATACAGGGCGTGATATAGGTGGTGTGACGGGGAGGAGGTACGGATACAGGGCGTGATATAGGTGGTGTGACGGGGAGGAGGTACGGATGCAGGGCGTGATATAGGTGGTGTGACGGGGAGGAGGTACGGATGCAGGGCGTGATAAAGGTGGAGTGACGGGGAGGAGGTGCGGATACAGGGTGTGATATAGGTGGTGTGACGGGGAGGAGGTACGGATACAGGGCGTGATATAGGTGGTGTGACGGGGAGGATGTTCGGATACAGGGCGTGATATAGGTGGTGTGACGGGGAGGAGGTACGGATACAGGGCGTGATATAGGTGGTGTGACGGGGAGGAGGTACGGATACAGGGCGTGATATAGGTGGTGTGACGTGGAGGAGGTGCGGATACAGGGCATGATACAAGTGGAGTGACGGGGAGGGAGGAGGTTCGGATAACGGGCGTGATATAGGCGGAGTGACGGGGGGTAGGTTCAGATATAGGGCGTGATATAGGCGGAGTGACGGGGAGGAGGTGCGGATACAGGGCGTGATATAGGCGGAGTGACGGGGAGGAGGTGCGGATACAGGGCGTGATAGAGGCGGCGTGATGGGGAGGAGGTGCGGATACCGGGCGTGATATAGGTAGAGTGACCGGGAGGAGGTGCAGATACAGGTCATGATATAGGCGGAGTGACGGGGAGGAGGTGCGGATGCAGGGCGTGATATAGGTTGAGTGACGGGGAGGAGGTACGGATACAGGGCGTGATATAGGCGGAGTGACGGGGGGTAGGTGCAGATATTGGTCGTGATATAGGCGGAGTGACGGGGAAGAGGTGCCGATACAGGGCGCGATATAGGCGGAGTGACCGGTGGGAGGTGTAGATACAGGGCGTGATGCAGGAGGAGTGACTGGGAGGAGGTGCAGATACAGGGCGTTATACAGGAGGAGTGACTGGGATGAGGTGCAGATACAGGGCGTGATATAGGTGGTGTGACGGGGAGGAGGTGCAGATACAGTGCGTTATACAGGAGGAGTGACTGGGATGAGGTGCAGATACAGGGCATGATACAAATGGAGTGACGGAGAGGGAGGAGGTGCTGGTAACGGGCGTGATATAGGCGGAGTGACGGGGGGTAGGTGCAGATATAGGTCGTGATATAGGCGGAGTGACGGGAAGAGGTGCGGATACAGGGCGCGATATAGGCGGAGTGACCGGTGGGAGGTGTAGATACAGGGCGTGATATAGGCGGAGTGACGGGGGGTAGGTGCAGATATAGCGCGTGATATAGGGGGAGTGACGGGGAGGAGGTGCGGTTACAGGGCGCGATATAGGCAGAGTGACCGGGGGGAGGTGCAGATACAGGGCGTGATATAGGCGGAGTGACGGGGAGGAGGTGCGGATACAGTGCGTGATATAGGTATAGTGACGGGGAGGAGGTGCGGATACATGGCGTGATATAGGCGGAGTGACGGGTACAAGGTGCAGATACAGGGCGTAGTATAGGCGGAGTGACGAGGAGGAGGTGCCGATACAGGGCGTGATACAGGTGGAGTGACGGGGAGGAGGTGCAGATACAGGGCGTGATATAGGCGGAGTGACGGGGAGGAGGTGCAGATACAGGGCGTGATATAGGCGGAGTGACAGGGAGGAGGGGCGTATACAGGGCGTCATATAGGCGGAGTGACGGGTACGATGTGCAGATACAGTGCGTGATATAGGCGGAGTGACGGGGAGGAGGTGCGGATACAGGGCGTGATATAGGTGGAGTGACTGGGAGCAGGTGCGGATATAGGGCGTGATATTGGTGGAGTGATGGGGAGGAGGTGCCGATACAGGGCGTGATATAGGCGAAGTGACGGGCAGGAGGTGCAGACACAGGGCGTGATATAGGCGGCGTGATGGGGAGGAGGTGCAGATACAGGGCGTGACATGGGGAGAGTGATGGGGAGGAGGTGCAGATACAGGGCATGACATGGATGGAGTGATGGGGAGGAGGTGCAGATACAGGGCGAGACATGGGTTGAGTGATGGGGAGGAGGTGCAGATACAGGGCGTGACATGGGTGGGGTGAGTGGAGGAGATGCAGATACAGGGCGTGATATGGGTGGAGTGAAGGGAGGAGGTGCAGATACAGGGCGTGATATGGGTGGAGTGACGTGGAGGAGGTGCAGATACAGGGCGTGACAGGAGTCGAGTGACGGGGAGGAGGTGCAGATACAGGGCGTGACAGGAGTGGAGTGACGGTGAGGAGGTGCAGATACAGGGCGTGACATGGGTGGAGTGACGGGGAGGAGGTGCAGATACAGGGCGTGATAGAAGCGGAGTGACTGGGAGGAGGTGCAGATACAGGGCGTGACATGGGTCGAGTGACGGGTAGGAGGTGCCGATACAGGGCGTGACATGGATGGAGTGACGGGGAGGAAGTACCGATACAGGGTGTGACATGGGTGAGTGACGGGGAGGAGGTGCAGATACAGGTCGTGACGTGAGTGGCGGTGCAGGGAGTGCAGATTTCAGGGCTTGACATGGGTGGGAGCAGGGTGGGTGTTGAATATGCAAAGGCGTAACATGGGCGGTAGTACAGGGAGTATGAATGCAGAGGGGGTGCAGACGAAGGGTGTTATATGGACATCTTATTGAGGCAGAGGGGGTGCAGATGAAGGGTGTACATGGACATCTTATTAAGGTAGAGGGGGTGCAGATAAAGGGTGTTACATGGACAGCTGATTGAGGTAGAGGGGGTGCAGATGAAGGGTGTATATGGACATCTTATTGAGGTAAAGGGGGTGCAGATGAAGTGTGTATATGGACATCTTATTGAGGTAGAGGGGGTGCAGATGAAGGGCGTGATATGATGGGCGTATTCCGGCAAAGGGGGCGCAGTTAATGGGTGTGTAGTGGGTGTCTGAGGTAGAGGAGGCGCGGATGAAGGTAACGTCATGGGTGTGGTATTGGGGAAAAGGGGACGCAGATGAAGGATGTGATGTGGTTCTCTTATTGAGGCAGAGGGGACGCGGATGAAGGGAATGTCATGGGTGTGGTATTGGGGCAGAGGGGACGCAGATGAGGGGTGTGACGTGGGTTTCTTATTGAGGTAGAGGGGACGCGGATGAAGGGAATTTCATGGGTGTGGTATTGGGGCAGAGGGGATGTGGATGAGGGGTGTGACGTGGGTGTCTTATTGAGGTAGAGGGGACGCGGATGAAGGGAATGTCATGGGTGTGGTATTAGGATAGAAGGGACGCGGATGAAGGATGTGACGTGGGTGTCTTATTGAGGTAGAGGGGACGCGGATGAAGGGAATGTCATGTGTGTGGTATTGGGGCAGAGGGGACGCAGATGAAGGGTGTGACGTGGGTGTCTTATTGAGGTAGAGAGGGCGCGGATGAAGGGAATGTCATGGGTGTCTTATTAAGGTAGAGGGGGCGTGGCTGAAGGGAATGTCATGGGTGTCTTATTGAGGTAGAGGGGGCGTGGCTGAAGGGAATGTCGTAGGTGTCTTATTGAGGCAGAGGGGACCTGGATGAATGGAATATCATGGGTGTCTAATTGAGGCAAAGGGGACGCGGATGAAGGGTATGACGTGGGTGTCTTATTGAGGTAGAGGGAGCGTGGCTGAAGGGAATGTCATGGGTGTTTTATTGAGGTAGAGGGGGCGTGGCTGAAGGGAATGCCATGGGTGTCTGAGGTAGAGGGGGCGTGGCTGAAGGGAATGTCATGGGTGTCTTATTGAGGTAGAGGGGGCGTGGCTGAAGGGAATGTCATGGGTGTGGTACGGGGGCAGAGAGGACGTGGATGAAGGACATTTCTTGGGTGCGGATATTGGGGCAGAGGGGACGCGGATGAAGGACGTGACGTGGGTGTCTTATAGGGGCAAAGGTAGCGGATGAAGGGTGTGATGTGCTGGGCCTACCACAGCAGAGGGGGTGGATGAGGGACAAGAGGAGGGGAGGTGCAAATACAGGGTATGAAATGGGTGGGGGGACTGGGGGTGTGGATGCCGGATGTGACATTGGCGGGAGTACAGGGAGTGCAGTCCTTGGGACTTCGTATCGGTGGGGATAGGGGACGCAGATTTCGGATCATGATAAAGGTAAAGGTACAGGTAAGGGGTGGGGGCATGACATGGTTGGGACTATGGGGAGGGGGGGGATACAGCACCAACATGAATGGGGTATTGGAAGGGTTGGGGAGGCTGATTTCAGGGCGTGATATAGATTTGGATACGGGGTGGGGATGAGGGAGGAGGGGAGGGCAGATTTTAGAGCATGACATACATAGGGATGATGCAGGGCGTGACATGGGTGGGCGTACAGGATGCACAGATTTCAGGGCATGACATGGATGAGGGAACAGTGCATGACATGGGGGGCTGGGGGGGAAGAGGGCTTGAAGATTTCAGGGCCAATTATATGTAGGCGTATGAGGGAGAGGGTCGATGCAGGATTAACGAACAGGTGGGCGCACTTGGGAAGAGGAGGCACATGTTGAAGGGCGTGAGTGGGTGGGCATTTTGGGGCGGATGAAGGGCGCGAATGGATGGACATGTTGAGACGGATGAAGGGCGTGAGAGGACGGGCATTTTGGGGCACTGGGGATAGATAAAGGGTGTGAGTGGGTGGTAATTTGGGGGCACATGAAGCGTGAGCGTGGATGAAGGGTGTGACGTGGGTGGGGGTATTGGGGTAGAGAGGGCGTGACGTGAGTGGGGGTATTTGCGTACAGGGGTCATGGATGAAGGATGTGACATGGGTGGGGGTAGAGCGGGGCATGCATAAAGGGTGTGACGTGGGTGGGGGTATTGGGGTAGAGGGGGCGTGAATGAAGGGTGTGACGTGGGTGGGGGTATTGGGGTAGAGGGGGCGTGGATGAAGGGTGTGACGTGGGTGGGGGTATTGGGGTAGAGGGGGCGTGGATGAAGGGTGTGACGTGGGTGGGGGTTTGGGGTAGAGGGGGCGTGGATGAAGGGTGTGACGTGGGTGGGGGTATTGGGGTAGAGGGGGCGTGGATGAAGGGTGTGACGTGGGTGGGGGTATTGGGGTAGAGGGGGCGTGGATGAAGGGTGTGACGTGCGTGGGGGTATTGGGGTAGAGGGGGCGTGGATGAAGGGTGTGACGTGGGTGGGGGTATTGGGTAGAGGGGGCGTGAATGAAGGGTGTGACGTGGGTGGGGGTATTGGGGTAGAGGGGGTGTGAATGAAGGGTGTGACGTGGGTGGGGGTATTGGGGTAGAGGGGGCGTGAATGAAGGGTGTGACGTGGGTGGGGGTATTGGGGTAGAGGGGGCGTGGATGAAGGGTGTGACGTGGGTGGGGGTATTGGGGTACAGGGGTCATGGATGAAGGATGTGACGTGGGTGGGGGTATTGGGGTAGAGGGGGCGTGGATGAAGGGTGTGACGTGGGTGGGGGTATTGGGGTAGAGGGGGCGTGGATGAAGGGTGTGACGTGGGTGGGGGTATTGGGGTAGAGGGGGCGTGGATGAAGGGTGTGACGTGGGTGGGGGTATTGGGGTAGAGGGGGCGTGGATGAAGGGTGTGACGTGGGTTGGGGTAGAGGGGGCGTGAATGAAGGGTGTGACGTGGGTGGGGGTATTGGGGTAGAGGGGGCGTGGATGAAGGGTGTGACGTGGGTGGGGGTATTGGGGTAGAGGGGGTGTGAATGAAGGGTGTGACGTGGGTGGGGGTATTGGGGTAGAGGGGGGCGTGGATGAAGGGTGTGACGTGGGTGGGGGTATTGGGGTAGAGGGGGCGTGGATGAAGGGTGTGACGTGGGTTGGGGTATTGGGGTAGAGGGGGCGTGAATGAAGGGTGTGACGTGGGTGGGGGTATTGGGGTAGAGGGGGCGTGGATGAAGGGTGTGACGTGGGTTGGGGTAGAGGGGGCGTGAATGAAGGGTGTGACGTGGGTGGGGGTATTGGGGTAGAGGGGGCGTGGATGAAGGGTGTGACGTGGGTGGGGGTATTGGGGTAGAGGGGGGCGTGGATGAAGGGTGTGTACGTGGTTGGGGGTAATTGGTTGGTAGAGGGGGCGTGAATGAAGGGTGTGACGTGGGTGGGGGTATTGGGGTAGAGGGGGCGTGGATGAAGGGGTGTGGACGTGGGTGTGGGGGTATTGGGGTAGAGGGGGCGTGGATGAAGGGGGTGTGACGGTGGGTGGGGTATTGGGGTAGAGGGGGCGTGGATGAAGGGTGTGACGTGGGTGGGGGTATTGGGGTAGAGGGGGCGTGGATGAAGGGTGTGACGTGGGTGGGGGTATTGGGGTAGAGGGGGCGTGGATGAAGGGTGTGACGTGGGTGGGGGTATTGGGGTAGAGGGGGCGTGAATGAAGGGTGTGACGTGGGTGGGGGTACTGGGGTAGAGGGGGCGTGGATGAAGGGTGTGACGTGGGTGGGGGTATTGGGGTAGAGGGGGCGTGAATGAAGGGTGTGACGTGGGTGGGGGTATTGGGGTAGAGGGGGCGTGGATGAAGGGTGTGACGTGGGTGGGGGTATTGGGGTAGAGGGGGCGTGAATGAAGGGTGTGACGTGGGTGGGGGTATTGGGGTAGAGGGGGCGTGAATGAAGGGTGTGACGTGGGTGGGGGTATTGGGGTAGAGGGGGCGTGGATGAAGGGTGTGACGTGGGTGGGGGTATTGGGGTAGAGGGGGCGTGGATGAAGGGTGTGACGTGGGTGGGGGTATTGGGGTAGAGGGGGCGTGGATGAAGGGTGTGACGTGGGTGGGGGTATTGGGGTAGAGGGGGCGTGGATGAAGGGTGTGACGTGGGTGGGGGTATTGGGGTAGAGGGGGCGTGATGGAAGGGTGTGACGTGGGGGGGGTATTGGGGTAGAGGGGGCGTGGATGAAGGGTGTGACGTGGGTGGGGGTATTGGGGTAGAGGGGGCGTGGATGAAGGGTGTGACGTGGGTGGGGGTATTGGGGTAGAGAGGGGGCGTGAATGAAGGGTGTGACGTGGGTGGGGGTATTGGGGTAGAGGGGGCGTGGATGAAGGGTGTGACGTGGGTGGGGGTATTGGGGTAGAGGGGGCGTGAATGAAGGGTGTGACGTTGGGTGGGGGTATATGGGGTAGAGGGGGCGTGGATGAAGGGTGTGACGTGGGTGGGGTAGGTAGAGGGGGCGTGTGATGAGGGTGGGGGTGGCGCGGGGTGGGTGGGGTATGGTGGGCAGGAGTGGCGAGGGGGCGTGGATGAAGGTCGTGGGTGGCTGGGCTTGTTGTGGCTGAGGGAGTAGTGGACGTGTGTGGGCAAACAGGAGGGAATGGGTGGAGTAGATGCAGCATGACAAATGGATGGGCAGGGAGGGAGGGGGGGGGGGCAGTCATGCTCATTGATGGTCGTAATGGGGAGAAGGAAGCACGTAAGCAGGGCGTGAGATGGATTATTGGAGCAGAGGGACTTGATAAAGGGCGTGACATGCTGGGCGTATTGGGGCAGGACTGGATAAAGGGCATGACATGCTGGGCGTATTGGGGCAGTGGGACTGGATAACGGGCGTGACATGCTGGGCGTATGGGGGCAGAGGGACTGGATAAAGGGCGTGACATGCTGGGCGTATTGGGGCAGAGGGACTGGATGAAGGGCATGCCATGGCGGGCGTATTGGGGCAGAGGGACTGGATGAAGGGCATGCCATGGCGGGCGTATTGGGACAGAGGGACTGGATGAAGGGCGTGACATGGTGGGCGTATTGGGGCAGAGGGACTTGATAAAGGGCGTGACATGCTGGGCGTATTGGGGCAGAGGGACTGGATGAAGGGCGTGGCACGGTGGGCGTATTGGGGCAGAGGGACTGGATGAAGGGCGTGACATGGTGGGCGTATTGGGGCAGAGGGACTGGATGAAGGGCGTGACATGGTGGGCGTATTGGGGCAGAGGGACTGGATGAAGAGCATGCCATGGTGGGCGTATTGGGGCAGAGGGACTGGATGAAGGGCGTGACATGGCGGGCGTATTGGGGCAGAGGGACTGGATGAAGGGCATGCCATGGCGGGCGTATTGGGGCAGAGGGACTGGATGAAGGGCGTGACATGGTGGGCGTACTGGGGCAGAGGGACTGGATGAAGGGCGTGACATGGTGGGCGTATTGGGGCAGTGGGACTGGATGAAGGGCGTGACATGCTGGGCGTATTGGGGCAGAGGGACTGGATGAAGGGCGTGACATGGTGGGCGTATTGGGGCAGTGGGACTGGATGAAGGGCGTGACATGGTGGGCGTATTGGGGCAGAGGGACTGGATGAAGGGCGTGACATGCTGGGCGTATTGGGGCAGTGGGACTGGATGAAGGGCGTGACATGGTGGGCGTATTGGGGCAGAGGGACTGGATGAAGGGCGTGACATGCTGGGCGTATTGGGGCAGTGGGACTGGATGAAGGGCGTGACATGGTGGGCGTATTGGGGCAGAGGGACTGGATGAAGGGCGTGACATGGTGGGCGTATTGGGGCAGAGGGACTGGATGAAGGGCGTGACATGGTGGGCGTATTGGGGCAGAGGGACTGGATGAAGGGCGTGACATGGTGGGCGTATTGGGGCAGAGGGACTGGATGAAGGGCGTGACATGGTGGGTGTATTGGGGCAGAGGGACTGGATGAAGGGCGTGACATGGTGGGCATATTGGGGCAGAGGGACTGGATGAAGGGCGTGGCACGGTGGGCGTATTGGGGCGAAGGGACTGGATGACGGGCGTGACATGGATTATTGGGGCAGAGGGACTGGTTGGAGGGCATGACATGGTGGGCGTATTGGGGCAGAGGGACTGGATGACGGGCGTGACATGGTGGGCTTATTGGCGCAGAGGGATTGGATGAAAGGCGTGACTTGATGGGTGTATTGGGGCAGAGAGACTGGATGAAGGGCGTGACATGGTGGGCGTATTGGGGAAGAGGGACTGGCTGAAGAGCGTGACATGTTAAGCGTATTGGCGCAGAGGGGGCACAGATGAAGGGTGGGACATGAAGGGTGTATTGCAGAGGGGCGCGGATGCAAGGCTTGACATGGGTGGGTGCATTGGGACAGAGGGAGCTTAGATGCAGTGAATTGACATGACTGGGCGATCTGGAGGGGAAAGGAACATATGCAGGGTGTGATACGGGTGGGCGTGAGGAAGGGGAGATGCGGGGAAGTGTGGATATACATGGGTGGGTATGCAGTGAAGGAGGATGCGTGTATTCAGGGTGTGATAGGGGTGGGTATGCAGTGAAGGAGGATGCGTGTATTCAGGGTGTGAAATGGGTGGGTATGCAGTGAAGGAGGATGCGTGTATTCAGGGTGTGACATGGGTGGGTGTACAGGGGGTGGGAGGGCACGAATGCATGATGCGACATGGATGGGCGAATGATGGGGGGAGGGAGAGAAAGGGAGGAGAGGCACGTACACAGAGCGCCACATGTATGGGCATACGTGGAAGGGGTTGGGATGACCAAATGCAGGATATGGCATGTGGAAGTACATGGGACGTGGATGCAGGGTATGCCATGGGTACAACGTTGTGGATGCACAGTATGCCATGGGTACAACATTGTGGATGCAGGGTATGCCATGGGTACAACATTGTGGATGCAGGGTGTGACATGGGTACAACGTTGTGGATGCACAGTATGCCATGGGTACAACATTGTGGTTGCAGGGTGTGACATGGGTACAACGTTGTGGATGCACGGTATGCCATGGGTATAACATTGTGGATGCACGGTATGCCATGGGTATAACATTGTGGATGCAGTGTGTGACACGGGTACAACGTTGTGGATGCAGGGTGTGACATGGGTACAACGTTGTATATGCACGGTGTGACATGGGTACAACGTTGTGGATGCACGGTGTGACATGGGTACAACGTTGTGGATGCAGGGCGTGACATGGGTACAGCGTTGTGGATGCACGGTGTGACATGGGTATAACGTTGTGGATGCAGGGTGTGACATGGGTACAACGTTGTGGATGCAGGGTGTGACATGGGTACAACGTTGTGGATGCAGTGTGTGACATGGGTACAACGTTGTGGTTGCAGGGTGTGACATGGGTACAACGTTGTGGATGCAGGGTGTGACATGGGTACAACGTTGTGGATGCAGGGTGTGACATGGGTACAACGTTGTGGATGCAGGGTGTGACATGGGTACAACGTTGTGGATGCAGGGTGTGACATGGGTACAACGTTGTGGATGCAGGGTGTGACATGGGTACAACGTTGTGGATGCAGGGTGTGACATGGGTACAACGTTATGGATGCAGGGTGTGACATGGATACAACGTTGTGGATGCAGGGTGTGACATGGGTACAACGTTGTGGATGCAGGGTGTGATATGGGTACAACGTTGATTCAGTGTGTGACATGGGTACAACATTGTGGATTCAGTGTGTGACATGGGTACAACGTTGTGGATGCAGTGCGTGACATGGGTACAACGTTGTGGATTCAGTGTGTGATATGGGTACAACATTGTGGATGCAGCGTGTGACATGGATGGGGGTGAGGGGGTCACAGATGCAGTGTACAACATAACGGCGGGTATGGAGGACGCTGATACAACGTATGACACTGGTGGGGATACGGTGGTCGCGGATCAAGGGCGTGGCATGGGTGGGGGAATGGGGGTAGTTGAGGTTCAGATACAGCGCTTGACATGGGTCGGGGTGCAGGGGACGCGGATGTAGGGTATACCTTGCTTGGAGTGCAGACTTTTCGTCTTCATTTGGATGGGGGTAGGGGGCATGTATTTCATATGGATGGGGGTAGGGGGCATGGATTTCATATGGATGGGGGTAGGGGCATGGATTTCATATGGATGGGGGTAGGGGGCATGGATTTCATATGGATGGGTAGGGGGCATGGATTTCATATGGATGGGGGTAGGGGGCATGGATTTCATGTGAATGGGGGTAGGGGGCATGGATTTCATGGGGATGGAGGTAGGGGGCATGGCATTTCACATGGATGGAGGTAGGGGGCATGGATTTCATATGGATGGGGGTAAGGGGCATGGATTTCATATGGATGGGGTAGGGGGCATGGATTTCATGGGGATGGGGGTAGGTGGCATTGATTTCATGTGGACGGGGGTAGGAGGCATGGTTTTCATGGGGGTGGGGGCATGGATTTGATGTAAATGGTGGTAGGGGGCATGGATTTCAAGGGGATGGGGGTGAGGCATGGATTTCATGTGGATGGGGGTAGCGGCCATGGATTTCCTATGGATGGGTGTAGGGGGCATTTGCTGTCTGGGATGGCAAATAGCGGCCAGCATCTCGCCGACAGGATGGGGACCGAAGCCAGGCAAGCAGTGTGTTGAACTGGGCAGGCCCCTGAATTTGTCAGATGCAATTACGAGCTCAGACGTGTAACATCCTGTTGGGTGTACTGTGTGGTAGTAACTGTTTCGTTACTCAGAATCTTTGCTGCACTTTTGTCTGAGGTTTGCATAGTCATCGCGGGAATTGGTGTCTTCCATGCCTGACATTTTTGTGCATGAATTTACTGTCTGGGACGGCACATAGCGGCCAGCATCTTGCCGACAGACTGCGGACCGAAGCCAGGCAAGTAGAACGCGGGGTCCTTGCGTCACCAGAGTCGGCTGTTGCTGATCGGCGCTCCTACAGCCGGGTCACTGTTGGGTTGTCCGGTGGTGTTCTGCAGAGGGGAGAGGGTGGAAAATTCCTCGCCCCTGCTTGCACCTCCCCCCCCCCTCCCCTCCTCCTTAGACTGGAGTGATCCTTCTTCTACTTCATCATCATTTCCCCTGGCCTTGCCCTTTCTACGACACCGCTCTACTGCCTGCGGTTAAAGGGTGGCAAGGGGATATCTTCCCGTATTTATCATCTGGGTGGGGAGAATCTTCGCCCACATATCTCCCTCTTGGCTACCCCTTCTACGTCACCGCTCCAGCTTCGCGGTGAAGGGTGGTCAGGGGAGATCATCATCTCACTGTCTGTGCTCATCTTAGTGACGTCAGCAATTTGTGAATTTGCTATGGGGTAGGAATCACTGCTACGTGATATTTGCCAGTGTAGTGTGTGATCAGAATCAGGGGTTATCTACACTGGCCAGTCTATTACAAATCGACCCTTAGGCGGTGCCGGTTTCCTAAATAAGTTTTGTGCTGTTCCGAATTGTGACACACTGGGCGGTCCATTGGTGTATTGTTGATGCATGTATTGGCATTGTTAGCTGGGTGTTGTAATTCGATACTTTCTCATCTCCCATGCAATTGGTACCATAGTATCTTGTCACCATTGCCGTTCTTTTGTCATTATTGTTATTATTGCAGCTGAGCAGCAGTTCAGTTGTCACCTCCAGCATTCATTTTTATTCTAACCACTTTCACTTCATCTCTCGTATCATCACTTATCCCTATTCTTTTCCCTATTACGTTTTGTTGCTTGTTATGCGTTGCTAATTAGTTAATAAAATTTTCTTTGTGGTGTTAAACTTTCTCTTTGCGTTCCTGACTCCTGTATGAGAGGGTAGGTCCGATCCTAAAGGGGTCGGGCGCAACAGTGTGCATATATTCACTCCATAGACTACTAGGAGAAGACGTTTGACAGCGTGGACAGAGAGGCACTGTGGAAGCTCTGGAAGCTTGCCTTCCTGATCCACGGTACCTGCCAACACATTTCATGCAGAGAGGCTCTTCCCCACCAGTGATCAGATAGCTTTGTTGTTGAACCCGGAGTTTCTCAAGGGTGTTTACTGTCGCCTTTGCTCTTCCCCTCTTCATCGATTTCATTACGAAGAGCATCACAACTAGCAAGAGCAATGGAATACATGGGGAACGCTGGAATCAGCTGATGTTATTCGTGGCATGAATCGAGTGTCTGTCTTCCTGTCCATGATGATCGCCTGTGAGAGATGTTTCTCTGTCTTCAGTCCTCTCCGCTCGCAGCAGATCCTGAAAACCAAAATGGCTGGGGTGATCATTCTTGTTGGTGCCGTTCTGATGCTAGGTATTAATTTTATCAGTACCACACGTTGGAGCGTGGTCTGCGTCCTTGACCCTCTCACCCACATTGTGTCTAAGGCCATCTTCCCCAGTAGATTCTACCTGTAACATTAGAAACTGATTCCTTTGCAGGTACCTTTCTGATCTTGGCTTCCAGCTCTTTACATAACTTATCCTTAGCCTCGGCTGTAGAGGAGAGTGTGGGGGTGCAGAAGCTAAGGATGTTTGTTGGTCCCGAAGAGGTCGTGAGCCAGAGAGAGGATTTGCGCTGTCCCTTTGGAAGGATAGGAGAGTTTCTCACTGTGAATCCGACGCCAAGCAGTCGGTGCTTCTCTGGATCCAGTCCTTGCTTCTCCCTGAGGCTGCCGCTGGAGGGGAGTCTTGTCTCTTGCATCACGGCAATGTCGATGTTGAACCTCTTCAGCTCGCGGTCCATGATGGTGGTTTTACTGGCATCGCCAACTTGCTAAAAGTCGTCAGAAAGGACAGGAAACATCGTTCTGGCGTTCTCGGTAGCCAGCCGCAAGGCTGGTATTTGAATTTCCTTTTTATTTTATTGCCTGGTGGACGTTTAGAGTCTGTTCTTTGGTCTTCCCCTGAGTTCCAAGCACCCATTGAAGCAGGCAGACTGTGGTGGGTCAGCACCTTATTGGCTGGGGCTGCTCAGTTTGAGGCAGGCAGTAGCTGACCAGTGGAACGCTATGGTCCTTCCCACCGTCGGAGACAGCCCATAACGCCCGGCCCGTGCTTATGCTAATACACTCAGGGCTTATAACTGTCTCCCGTGTTCTTTCTGTCGCTGGCATAGCGGCACTAGAGTGACCTCTTTAGGGCGAAGGCCTGGGCGAAGTGCGTGGATAGATCCGGTGTGCCCAATAGCCAGAATCCCCCTCTTGGCTTAGTTGCCAGGATCCAATGAAAAGGACAAGCCAGTACAGTATGGTGCCAGTGCAGCTGCAGGAGCTGCCAGAAGGTGTCACGGTCTTAAGGGGTCCACTCTGGATTTTCTTTTATGATTTGCTCCCTCAGCCTTTGTCTCTCCTGAGACATTTACAAGACAGTAAAGTTA
>CM065715.1:109094824-109119824 GCA_033310375.1 Conus canariensis | reverse complement strand
TCCCGTTTAAGCAGGCAAGCCTACAATATGATGCTTTTAGAAATGGAAAAAGGTCAAGAAAACTGGGCTCATAAAGTAAAGAAAGTCCTTTCAGAACAGGGTTTTGGAATAGTGTGGATGACCCAGGAAGTATGAAATGAGCAACAGTTCATTGCGGAATTTAAAGACAGGCTTATTTGTACTTTTAAACAGAATTGGCACTCAGATATGGAAAGTAAAGAAAAATATTGCTGGTTTTTCTCACTTAAGAATGTGTTTCATTCTGAAAAGTTTCTCAATGTCATAACATATAAATGGCACAGAATAAATTACGCAATATTTAGGTTGAGAACTTTATGTTTTAATGCAAACAAAAGATGGTTTGAATGTGAAACATCCACAGAATCTCCTTGTCCTGCATGTAGACACATTATTGATGACGAAGAACACTTTCTGTTCCACTGTACTGCTTATAATGAAGTGCGGACAAATTGTTCATTTTTCCAGTTAGATATAACAAAAAGACAAAAGGTCGCTGTCGTGTTATCATCCGATGATGAACTTGTAATTGAATCAGTTGCGAAATTCATCGCGGAAGCATTGAAAATTAGACAGATGAAGGATAGTGAAATTTAAGATAATGCATTACAAGAGATATCTGAATTAATATTATCATTCATCGCATGTGGAAGAGATCAGTAAGATACAATGTCATCATTTGATTGAGTGGATGGTCGAGTCAGTCTTAAGATTTTTTTAAAACCTTACTGCATTACTCCTGTGCGTGAGGACATAAGGACATGTTACGAATTTAGTTGTTTTTGTTAAGCTTTGATTTGATACACACTAGGAATGAATGTGTACTATTTGTCTGCAGGAAAGGAAGAGGGAAATGTTATTGTTCTGTTACCTCTCCCCCCTTGTCAAAAGACCTCATGGGTGATGACAATGAAATATCAAAGTGTCAAGTCTCTCTCTCTCCTCTCTCTCTCTCTCTCTCTATATATTATATATATATATATATAATATATATATATATATATCATAAACAGTATTAAAACGTCCTTTAAAAATCTGAAAGAGCTCGACCCCTTGGGGAGCAACATTTGCTAAAGATATTTTAAAAATGAAGTGCTAAAGTATATCTACAAGCTTGTTTCGAGATATTTCAAGATATATATATCTCTCCTCAGAATGGCTTCAATGTGGCACGCCAACGATCTTTTATGGCGTGCGGGACCTGATTTCATCTCTGTTTGTGCGTGCCGATCTTATTTGCTGCACGTGAGGCCTGTGATTTTGTTAGGGCCTGTTCAGGTGGAATGTGCTAGCAAAGATTTCCACTTGTGCCTGCAATTATTCACTATCTCTACTTTTGTGTTCAGAGTTGCTAAGTATGGTTTGCATAATATTAACCATTTTTCTGTGGAGCATAGATTGCATTTTTTTGAAATATTGTTGTATGGTGTTGCTCTTTTTATGATTTTCCATGATATGCTGTAGTCTATTTTTTTATCTTTGAGTTTCCAAATGTATTTACTCAGTTCTGTTTGATTTTTGTATTTTTCATTTTTGAATGACTGTTTATGGTTTGCGTATCTGGTTTTAAAAGTGTTTTCAGTAATTCCTATGTATGTTTCTTTTTCATTTTCTGATGTTACCGTAGCTTGGTATACAATATTGCTGTGAAGACATTTGTTGCTTAGGGGGCACTGTTCTTTTTTGGTGCAATTGCAAGATGTCCTTTCAGCACCCTTCTCTTTTGTGTTGCTTTTCATTTTGTTAGATGAGTCAATTATGTTTTTGAGGTTGGGCATACATGAGTATGATAGTTTAATGGTGTTTTTGTTGAATATTTTGGACAGTTTGTGTTCTTTTGGAAATGATGTTGCCAAGATTTTAAAGAATTCTTTTCCTACATTTGTTTTTACTTGTCCATCATATGGTGGGTTGTACCATATGATCTTCCTTTTTCTGTTTTTCTTATTTCTGTTTGTGTTATTGTCTGGACTATATTGTAGTTTGTGATTGTAACCACTTTTTTGTAATGCTTCTTGGTATTCTGTTGCTGCATTATTGAATGCATTTTCATTGCATGATAGGTTGGATAGTCTCTTGTTTATACCATTGGGTATTGTTTTTAGTATAGATGGTGGATGGTTGCTTTTGATGTTTACATAGATTGGTATGTCATTGGGTTTTTTGTATGGTTTGTACACATTGTCATTGAGGTCTAATGTTATGTCTAGGTAATTCACTACTTTTTATTTGCTTCTATTGTGATTTTTAAATTATGGTTTTTGAAAATGTTACATAATTCTTTTTTCTTGTTTTCAATAGTTCTTGGATTATTGTTTAATGCAGCGAGGCCGTCATCTCTGTACAAACCGACCTGTTTTCCAAGTTGTTTTTGGATGTTGGATAGCATGAATAGTCCGACTAGTTCACATGTTTCGGCACCATCATACGATCCCATGGTTACATCAAATGTGGAGTTTTTGCTCGTTTTTTTAATCCAAGTTTCATTTCTGCTGTGGAGTAGGGTTTTCTTGGTGTGGAAAATGATCTCCATTTCTGACTCTGTTATTTTTGTGTATTTATTGGCAAATTTCAAAGCTTTGGTGAGTAGTTCTTCATCTATGGATGGGTAGAAATCTACTATGTCGAATGTAATAAACACTGTATTTCTCTGTTTTTTGAGTTCCTTAAACCATTGGATGACTTCATAGCTGTTTTTCCAAAGGTTGTATTCGGTGTTTGATTTTACATCTTCTATAGCCTTTTCCAAAATTCTCTTGCTTATTTGGCCCAGTTCGGATTTAGATGGGTTTATTAGTCTACATGTTGGGTTGTTTTGGAAGTTGGGTTTGTGGTCTTTAAGTGTTATGAAGGCTTCTTTTGTTGCTGTTGCCTCTACCCTGTCGCTTAACTCCATGCAGTGTGCAAGCTCTTTTTCTTTTTTGCGGATGTTGCTGTGTGTGGTTTTATCAGCTTTCTTGTAATTTTTCTGATGTTTTTGTTTAGAAGTTGGGAGTATTCATTTAATTCCATTTGGTAAAAATTGCTAGTTTTATCAGCTTTTACGAAAATGAAGGGACTGATAGCCAACATAAATTCAAGAAATCAATAACAACTTCCAAACATCACTAGCAAATGAAATAAAACAAATTCAAATGACAAAAAGATATTCGTATTCCATTTGGTAAAAATTGCTAGTTTTATCAGCTTTTACGAATACTTTTTGTCATTTTGAATTTGTTTTTATTTCATTTGCTAGTGATGTTTGGAAGTTGTTATTTGATTTCTTGAATTTTATGTTGGCTATCAGTCCCTTCATTTTCGTAAAAGCTGATAAAACTAGCAATTTTTACCAAATGGAATTAAATGAATACTCCCAACTTCTAAACAAAAACATTCAGAAAAATTACAAGAAAGCTGATAAAACCACACACAGCAACATCCGCAAAAAAGAAAAAGAGCTTGCACACTGCATGGAGTTAAGCGACAGGGTAGAGGCAACAGCAACAAAAGAAGCCTTCATAACACTTAAAGACCACAAACCCAACTTCCAAAACAACCCAACATGTAGACTAATAAACCCATCTAAATCCGAACTGGGCCAAATAAGCAAGAGAATTTTGGAAAAGGCTATAGAAGATGTAAAATCAAACACCGAATACAACCTTTGGAAAAACAGCTATGAAGTCATCCAATGGTTTAAGGAACTCAAAAAACAGAGAAATACAGTGTTTATTACATTCGACATAGTAGATTTCTACCCATCCATAGATGAAGAACTACTCACCAAAGCTTTGAAATTTGCCAATAAATACACAAAAATAACAGAGTCAGAAATGGAGATCATTTTCCACACCAAGAAAACCCTACTCCACAGCAGAAATGAAACTTGGATTAAAAAAACGAGCAAAAACTCCACATTTGATGTAACCATGGGATCGTATGATGGTGCCGAAACATGTGAACTAGTCGGACTATTCATGCTATCCAACATCCAAAAACAACTTGGAAAACAGGTCGGTTTGTACAGAGATGACGGCCTCGCTGCATTAAACAATAATCCAAGAACTATTGAAAACAAGAAAAAAGAATTATGTAACATTTTCAAAAACCATAATTTAAAAATCACAATAGAAGCAAATAAAAAGTAGTGAATTACCTAGACATAACATTAGACCTCAATGACAATGTGTACAAACCATACAAAAAACCCAATGACATACCAATCTATGTAAACATCAAAAGCAACCATCCACCATCTATACTAAAAACAATACCCAATGGTATAAACAAGAGACTATCCAACCTATCATGCAATGAAAATGCATTCAATAATGCAGCAACAGAATACCAAGAAGCATTACAAAAAAGTGGTTACAATCACAAACTACAATATAGTCCAGACAATAACACAAACAGAAATAAGAAAAACAGAAAAAGGAAGATCATATGGTACAACCCACCATATGATGGACAAGTAAAAACAAATGTAGGAAAAGAATTCTTTAAAATCTTGGCAACATCATTTCCAAAAGAACACAAACTGTCCAAAATATTCAACAAAAACACCATTAAACTATCATACTCATGTATGCCCAACCTCAAAAACATAATTGACTCATCTAACAAAATGAAAAGCAACACAAAAGAGAAGGGTGCTGAAAGGACATCTTGCAATTGCACCAAAAAAGAACAGTGCCCCCTAAGCAACAAATGTCTTCACAGCAATATTGTATACCAAGCTACGGTAACATCAGAAAATGAAAAAGAAACATACATAGGAATTACTGAAAACACTTTTAAAACCAGATACGCAAACCATAAACAGTCATTCAAAAATGAAAAATACAAAAATCAAACAGAACTGAGTAAATACATTTGGAAACTCAAAGATAAAAAAATAGACTACAGCATATCATGGAAAATCATAAAAAGAGCAACACCATACAACAATATTTCAAAAAAATGCAATCTATACTCCACAGAAAAATGGTTAATATTATGCAAACCATACTTAGCAACTCTGAACACAAAAGTAGAGATAGTGAATAATTGCAGGCACAAGTGGAAATCTTTGCTAGCACATTCCACCTGAACAGGCCCTAACAAAAATCACAGGCCTCACGTGCAGCAAATAAGATCGGCACGCACAAACAGAGATGAAATCAGGTCCCGCACGCCATAAAAGATCGTTGGCGTGCCACATTGAAGCCATTCTGAGGAGAGAGATATATATCTTGATATATCTCGAAACAAGCTTGTAGATATATTTTAGCACTTCATTTTTAAAATATCTTTAGCAAGTATATACATACATACATACATACATGCATACATGCATACATGCATACATGCATACATGCATACATACATACATACAATTTACACATCAAGAGAGATGATCAGGGGGAATAATTTGTCTAAGAACTTTTGCAGTATGTTAAAGCAATTGATGTTGATTACAACAATGTTATTATGTTTGTAATTTCTAGAAGTCTACTCAATTTGACCAAGGGTGTTTTGTATGTATGTACATATGTATCCCCGGAAAATTCACCATACTACTCGTATTTTGATGTTGATAATGGAATGCGTGCACTAGAAGATAATCTCATAGTTTAGGTCTTTGAATTTCCTAATATGTATATTCTTTTAAGCAGAGACCTTAACAGCAGAACGTCTAATATCGGTCAGGATACAGGTGCTAGTAGCACTGTTTATAGTACATTTTAAAAAATGATTCTTTTTGTGCTAAAAGGGAGTCTGAAGACAAAGTATTAAATAGATATGATGAGTGTTTACTAAGCATGCGCACAGCTCTAAAATTATGCATTTCAAACGGAGTATGTAATACCACCAAGGTCGTTTGACATACGTTTCTGACACAGGTAATAGTGTTAATGATTATCTTATTGCCACTGTTGATCTTTATGTATGGATTCTGTCATCAAGTTCTCTGTATGTACAAAACATATTGATTCCAATCACTTGCCTTTGGAATTCCATGTGAACTTTTATCAGGACGATAAACTTCATAGGGATCAAGATAATGTGAATGAAAATTGTAAGTTTATTGAAACATTCGTCTGGCGGGAACAGAATGCTGAATCATTTCATGCGCTGATGAACAATGAAGGTACTAAATCTTTACTTGAAGCAGCAATTGATCTCGTAGATGTGAATATAAACTTGGTATTGAATACGTTTAACAACTGTATGAAAAAACAAGCAGAGCGTATGAAAACAAATATCAGAATTGATAAAAGAACACGTAACGATGCGTGGTTTGACCTAGAATGCCAAGTAGCTAAAACTCTGCCAGAAAGCTCCTAAGAATATTTTGCAGAACATTGGACGTCACTGACAGGTCGAATTATTATAAATCACGAAGAGAATATACAAAGCTGGCACAGAAGAAGGGAAAAGAATACAACACTTGTTGATTAAATAATCTTATTAATTCGGTGAACGATACCAGTGACTTTTGGCGTAATGTACATAGGGTGTCATCCAATGTATCTCGCACACATGATGCGATTTATATTAACGTGTGGCATACGCATTTCAAAAACCTCCTTAAAAAAGATGTAGGCAGTACAATAGAAACAGAAACGGTAAATTATTCGGAAACCCTAAACGAAATTAGTTTTCTGGATGACCGAATCTCCAAAGAGGAAGTTGTAGTAGCTATAAAGAATTTGAAAAACGGCAAATCTGCTGGTCCAGATGGCTTAATTGGAGAAATGCTTAAAAATGGTGGCGAGATTATTGTTGAGTTCTTTGTTACATTTTTCAATGTTCTTTTTGACAGAGGAATATATCCTGAAGGCTGGATGGAATCAATTATAGTACCATCGTTTAAAAAGGAAATGTTAACGATCCTGGCAACTATAGAGATGTGTCACTTTGTGACATTGGCAGGAAGCTATACAGTTCTATTATAAAGTACAGGTTGCAGATGTGGGTAGAATAGTATAATATTACTGACGAATATGAGACTGGTTTTAAGAAAGGATACTCTACAGTAGGCCACATGTTTACATTATCAGCAATTATACAGAAGCAATTTTCATTAACTCGTAAATTCTACGTTGCCTTTATTGAGTTTGAGGAGGCTTTCGATTCCATTTCAAGGAAACATCTATGACCAGTTCTTCAAAAGAATATTGTTAAAGGGAAGCTGTTTTGGTGTATAAAAAGTATGTATTCTAATGTGAAAGCAAACGTAAGATCTGGCAATGAACTCGCATATTGGAGTTTGTGCACACAGGGTGTGAAACAAGGAGATGTCTGTAGTCCTGTTTTCTTTATTCATAAATGAACTGGCCTCAGAAATAATTGAAAAGGGACGTCATGGAAACACATTGTCACCTAAAATTTTCGAATTACTAATCTTGTTACTAGCTGACAATATTGTTTTGTTATTAGAAACTCCAGTTGGACTCCAAACCCAGTCAAATAACCTCCATAGTACACTGCAAGGCTTCAACTGAAGACAAACATGGAAAAGAGTCGCATCGTAGTTTTTCGAAAAAGTGGGTACCTGGCAGCAAGGGAGAGATGGTTTTTAAATGGCGAGGCAATGGGTGCTGTTAATTGTTACAGATATCTTGGCGTCTATTTCATTACCCGTCTTAGTTTTTCACCTGCCTGCCAGGACCTTGCGAGCAGAGCAAAACATGCGTTATTATGTATATTGAGAAAATTGTATATGCTTAATGACAACTCTTTGGTTGTTTCACTTAAATTTTTTGATGCGCAAGTCCAACCAATCGCTCAGTATGGAGCTGAGTTATGGGGTATGGATAAAGCTGTTGCTGAAATAGAAAAAGTTCACCTGTTTGCTTTAAAATGTTTCTTGGGAGTGCAAACTGAAACGCCAAATGATTTTGTATATGGGGATACAGGTCGATACCCTATGTAGATCAACTCCTATTTGTGATGTATTAGTTACTGGTTGAAAATTCTGCGTAGGAATGAGAAAAGATTACTGTATAAGGCGTATGAAACGTTGCTTAGTTTAGAATTAAAAGGTAAAAAAAATGCTGGGCGTCCGACATTCCAGATTTTTGGTATCAAAATGGGTTCGGATTCGTCTGGGTCAATCAAGGTGTGGAAAATATTAATATCGTTTTAAAAGAACTGCGTGAAAGGTTGATTGATAACCAATGGCAAAAATGGGAGGAACACGTTCAAAACAGGGACAGGCACGCTTTTTATAGAAAATTTGAATCATCTAGGAATTGTGAAGCGTATCTTTTGCTTGACATTGAAAGACAAGGACATCCACGCTGTTGGTTCGGATGAGGAATTTGCACAGGCCCTCGATGCCAGGCGCCTGAAACTCAACCTGCCACGAGCAAACGAAACTGAAGATTGGGAGAAACTGGATGCAAAAATCGTCCAAAGACTCGATGCACTGATAGGGAAAAGCACCCTGGAACACAAACTAGCCACATATGGGGACATTGTGTATGCCACATGTAGAGTCGCCTATGGAGCAAAACTACCCAAAGAGAAAACACCTGCAAAGAAATCCAGACGCCAAGAAAAGATGGACAAGATCAGGGTCCAAAAGAAAAACCTCAAGATGCAAATGAAGACCGCACTGCCAGCTGAAAAACAAGGCTTGGAAAAACTCTGGAAAGACCTGAAAGAAAAACACAGTGCCCTCAGCAAAGCGGAATCTGCGAGGAAGAGGAAGAGCAAAAAGAAGACACAAGAGCGCTTCTTCAGAGACCCCTTCCAGTTTGCCAGAACACTGTTTGAGCAGCCAAAATCTGGGACCCTAAGTGTGGACAAAGGAGTTCTTGAGCAGCATCTGAGGAAAACATACTCTGACCCACAGAGCAAAGCACCACTCGACATTCAAGGTCTGGTGTGGCCAACCAACCCTGAGGAACAGTTCAATGGCAAGCCTCCAACGTTGGCGGAAATCAAGAAGGTGGTCGACAAAGCCAGAGCCAAATCATCACCAGGGCCAAACGGAATACCTTACCAGCTTTACAAGAAATGTCCCAAGGTGCTGGAGTGGCTCCACAGGCTGCTGCGATCGGCTTGGAGAAACCAGAAGATCAGCGGCCAGTGGATGACGGCAGATGGTGTGTACATCCCCAAAGAGCAAAACTCAAGTGACATTAGCCAGTTCAGGCCAATATCACTACTGAACGTCGAAGGGAAAATCTTCTTCTCTGTCATGGCAGCAAGGCTGACCAAGTACCTGATGGAAAACAAGTACTTGGATGTGTCAGTCCAGAAAGGTGGCATCCCAGGCGTGGCGGGCTGTGTAGAACACGCCACAATGATCTGGGACGCAATCCAAAAAGCAAAAACAGGAAGAGAGACCTGGACGTAGTGTGGCTTGATCTGGCAAACGCATATGGATCTGTGCCCCATGAGATGATACAGTTGGCTCTTGAGATGTACCATGTGCCAAAGAACATCCGCGACATGCTCAAGAAGTACTTCAATGGCTTCTCAATGCGGTTCTCTACCAAGGAGTACACAACAGACTGGATCAACTTGGAAGTGGGTATTGCAATGGGCTGTGCAATTTCTCCAATACTGTTCGTGCTGGCAATGGAACTCATCTTGAAAGCAGCAACAAACAACGCGAGACAAACAGACCTTGGCGATGGATACAAGATGCCTCCTCTCAAGGCCTTCATGGATGACACTACAGTGATTTCATCCAGAGAAGACGAGACACGTCATGTGCTGGAGAGGCTGGACGACATAGTTGCCTCATCCAGAATGAAGTTCAAGCCAAAGAAATCACGGAGTCTCTCACTGAGGAAAGGAAAAGTGGCCGGATCTGTGGTCTTCAGTGTTGCCAACCAGGCCATTCCAACAGTCACAGAAGAACCAGTCAAGAGCCTTGGAAGATGGTATGATGATACGCTGAAAGACACACAAAGAGCAAAAGAAACCAAGCAGATGGCGGAGGAAGGCTTGGAGACCATTGACCAGTGTGGGCTCCCTGGCAAATACAAGGTCTGGTGTCTGCAGTTCATGCTGATACCAAAGCTGCTATGGCCTCTGATGATATACGACATCTGCACCAGCATAGTGGAGGCAATGGAAGCCAAAATCAACAAGTTCACAAGGAAATGGCTTGGTGTCCCACCCTGTCTGACTGACATAGCGCTGTACTGTCGCCAAGCAAAGCTGAAACTACCCTGAAATCCATCCTGGAGGAATACAAAGCAGGGAAGATCAGACTTCAAAGCATGCTGGAGGACTCAGGAGACAAGGTGATAGAAGCAATTAAGCCCCAGCTGAAGACAGGCAGAAAATGGAAAGTTCAAGAGGCGATGGATTCTGCAAAAGAAAGTCTCAAGATCAGAGAAATAACAGGACACACACAGACCAACAGACAGGGACTGGGGGTGACCAAAACTGAATGGTGGTCAAAGGCCAAAGGAAAAGCCAAAAGAGACATGATGATTCAGGAGATGAGAAAAGAAGAAGACCAAAAAAGACTCCAAAAAGCAGTCCAGCAGAGCCAGCAAGGGCAATGGACAACGTGGGAGAATGCACTCCAAAGAAGTCTCACTTGGAATGACATTTGGCACATGGCCCCTCTCAGGATCAGCTTCATTCTCAGATCTGCATATGACCTTCTGCCCTCAAATGCAAACCTGGTGAAGTGGGGGAAAACAGACGATCCTGCATGCCCCCTCTGCCATGAAAAACAAACAGTGGAGCATGTCCTAAGCTCATGTAAAGTAGCCCTGGCTCAAGGAAGGTACACATGGAGGCACAACCAAGTGCTCAAAGAAATTGTACAAGTAGTCTGGGCTAGTACCAACACCACAAAAGGGAAAATCAGGACTCCAAAAGCACCCGCAACATTCTTCACGGCAGGAGGCAGCAAATCATGGCCAAGAACAACAGTGCCACTCGAAACATGCAGGCAGTGTCTGCTGGACGGGGCAGATGACTGGGAGTGCACTGCAGACCTCCCAGAATGGAAGAGTCACCCAGAGATCATCAGCAAGAGTGGCATGAGACCAGACATAGTAGTCCACTCTAAGTCAACCAAGCAGCTGATCATGATCGAGCTCACGGTGCCATATGAGAACAGAATGGAGGCAGCTCAAATCTACAAGACTGAAAAGTATGCTGATCTGGCAAACAGCCTGAGGAGAGAAGGCTATCAGGTCCAAGTCCTCACTGCAGAAATTGGAGCTAGGGGGTTTGTAGGAACGTCTGCATACAGCCTCATGAAACAGCTCTCAGTTGCAGGGAAGGAAAAAACCAGAGCCCTGAAAGCAATGGCAGAAGCGGCAGAGAGGTGTTCAAGCTGGATCTGGTCAAGGAGGAACAAAAGTGAACTTCATAAGGCTTAATTTCCCTACAAATATCAGGTGTCCCTGTGGCTCAGTGGTTAAAGCGCGAGTCATTAAGTGGAAAATGAGCATGTCCAGAGGGTCATGGGTTCGAATCCCAGCCATGGCTCGTCCCAAGATGGGAAAAAAAAGGGGCAGCAGAGGGACATCCGGAGTCATGAACCGGGTGTGGCCCAACCCCCCTAGAGTGTCAGGAGATAAGGGCCGAAACACTTGCTTGAAGGGGCTTCTCTTCTGAGGACTCTCTGCTGCCACGCTCTCCACGAGTTTCTTTCTACTACATTTGAAGAACTATATGGCAAGAGTGAGATTTGCTATTATGTGTTCGACGTGTAAGTACGCCAAAGAGGATGAACATTTTTTTTTTTTTTTTTTTTTTTTTTTGCTGTGCTGTTCTGCCTTCCAAGATTTACGATATGATTTTACCCCCCAAGATATCTAAAACGCCCATGTCTGTTTAAAGTTGTATTGCTCATGACAAATCAGAACAAAATTACATTGAAGAATGTTTGCATATATTTGTATAAAGCATTTAAAAGACGTACCGTACTACTCAGTTAAAGTATTCTTAGATTACACAGTTAGGATGGATTAATACTCAACTCTCATGTCATGTTATATAATTGTCTAATTATTCACTGTCTATTCAAAAGTGTATTGTCCATGTATTGTACCCCCTTCAGAAGGGGCCATGGCCTATACTGAATAAGCTTCCGCCTCTCTCTCTCTCTCTCTCTCTCTCTCTCTCTCTCTCTCTCTTCTCTCTCTCTCTCTCTCTCTTAATGTAAACGCAAACAGAAGTTTGTAAAACGAATGTTGCAAACGTTTCGTAGAGCTAAATCATTAAGGCATACAAAACCACAAACAGAAGAGTTTATTAAAGAAACTCAAAGACCTGAACAGGTCATTTAATGACCAGAAACGTTTTGATCTACAATAAAGACTATCAATAAGAAAAGCATCAACAATGGCACATCCACTTCTTCAAGGAGTTTGACAATTTTGATAGCTGCCAAAAATGATAACTTGGAACCAGGTGAGTTATCTAAGGAAGAAACTGACGATCCTATCATCAAACAAGAAGTTATAAATACTATTCATAAACTGAAAAATGAATAAAACTGCTGGACCAGATAAAATTGTTAGTAACATGTTTTAAACGTGCATATTTAACATGATTTTCTTGAAATTTTGTTTCTTTCTCTTTCTGACATAGATACACTTTAAAAATATGATCAGAATCAAACATTGCTTCAATTTAGAAAATGGAGACCCAAACAATCCAAATAATTATAGAAGAATAGCTCTAACGAATGTTATCAGTAAAATTTACAATCATATACTGAACGAAAGATTCGATCAAAAGTGATCAAATACTGATAAATATTTCTATCTTTCAATACCAAATTTTGTATTGTGAAATCAATGCTTAGTGGTGCACCACCACTCCCACCCCCACCTCTCTCTCTCTCTCTCTCTCTCTCTCTCTCTCTCTCTCTCTCTCTCTCTCTCTCCAGATGAATTGTTTTGCGGTAAATCGTGTACAGATTTCTACTGAGGCCTTTAGTTTACTTGGTGCTGGGTCATGGTAGTGCTTCTAGTGCTCTTTTCTTCTTTTTTTATTGTGCACAGAGAAAATGCAAAGCGCTCGATAGGAAAGTGTAATCCTTGGGACTGAGTGTTGCGCATTGGACAGAGATGGTGTTATTTCCTTTTTTATCTTTATAATAAGTTGAAATCATACTTGGAATAACCACAAAAAGTGAGTGCGAACAGCCAGTTGGTGATAACATGCGGACTTGCAAAGGGTAAGGTTCGTGGGAGTGGTCTGCTCGGATTGAATTTAAATTGGCATCTATCTGTTACAAATGTGTCCAAGGTTGTGCTCCAGATTATCTGAAGGACTTAGTCCATTTAAAACAACATCATCATCAATACAAACTGCGTTCATCTGTTGATGCAACCGCTTTACAAGATCGTCCTGCCAATAGCCAAAAGACATTAGGTGACAGATGCTTCTCGCATGCTGCCCCCTCCATCAGGAACACTATCCCTGCAGAAATATGAGAAACTAATTCCGCTGACTCCTTCAAACGCTCTCTGAAAACCCACATCTTCAGAAAGTTTACAATTAGTTCATTTCGCTGTCAATCTATGGGCACGTGTGTGTGTGTGTGTGTGTGTGTGTGTGTGGGTGTGGGTGTGGGTGTGTGTGTGTGCGTTGTCTATTTTTGCTTTAATTGTTTATATATATGAAATTTGTAATGGGCCGCGTGCTCTGTTCAACAGAGAAGTGTGCACTAAAAATGTTCATTATTATTATTATTATTAAGATTCTTCCCCTCCATTCCACCCCCTCCCCTTCACAGTATTTTGTCTAATATGTTCATGCCGGGAAGATATTCTTCCAAGCCCCTTCTGATAAGAATCTCTCTTTTTTTTACTATCCATGATGTGACGAGGCGAAGGGTTGTGGTGTGTGTGTGTGTGTGTGTGTGTGTGTGTGTGTGTGTGTGTGTGTGTGTGTGTTTGTGTGTGTGTGTGTGTGTGTGTGTGTGTGTGTGTGTGTGTTCCGCCTTTTTTTTTCGTTTCCTTCCCCCCTCCTTCCTTGTCTTCTCTTCCTTGCTGTAACTTGTTATCAGTACTATCATTGTTATCATTATCATTATTGTTATTACTCTTTTTAAACTCAGTACTCCACCACAACGTTACAAAATGTATTTTTTCTTTCTGTTCCTGTAACCTCTTGGTGAGTAATTGCTGTTGCTTCTTTTCTTCTCTTTGCCTTCTTAAAGATTTTTTTTCTTGTTGTTGAAGCAAGTGTATGATGTTTTTCTGCGCATGTTGAATAGCTAACAGAACAACATCCGTTGAAGCGGTTATCAAAGGCAAAAGGAAACCACAAAGAGACATGATTATGTTGGGGTGAAGAAGGAAAAGGATAATAAGAGGTCCCGAAGGCAGTCCGGCGTGTCCAACAAGATCAATGGAGCACGTGAAAAAGTGCGCTATGAAGAAATTTTGTTGAAAATAAAATGTGGCATACCGCTTGTATAAAAAAAAAAAAAAACTTACATGATCCAACCTGCGGGAAGTACCTGGTAGCTACGTGGTTAAAACGTCTGTCGACTGTCAATTCTCCAAACTTGGGTGGCTCAGACATCTCCTGGCGAACTAAGTAGGGTGTCTGAAGGATCAATTTGAATCTTTTTATCAGTAAGGCTCCCCTTCTTTGCTGACCCTGTTTCATGGAAGACACTGTTTTACATTCTGATCATCCCAGAGCTTCTTTAGGCCTTGCTTCTCGATGTATGAGGCCAACTTCATTTTCATGAGATTTCTCTTTCTATTCTGGATGTTAACTATCATTAGCATCTAGATTTTTAAAAGGTGTTTCCGGCTTGGTATAGGTGTCCTTAAATTTGCATTGGCAATGCCTCCACATGATGCTGGATATCCCTCGGTCCGTTTTTTCTTATCAATGCACTCAGTTATATATGGTTGTCCTCCCGTTCCTCTTTGACGCCACCAGGTCTCAGGCTGGAGTTCCAGCGTTCTGACATAGACAGCCTTTAAAGTTTTCTCGTCTGAAAAGGCAGCGTGGATGTCTTTGGCACTGTGACTTAAATTCTGAGCTTGGTCTCTGATGTCTTATTTGCTGGCGTGGTGCATGGCTCCTCATTCATCAAAGTCTTTATACAGCTTTCTCTTGTCCTTAGGAACTTCTTGCTGCTTTCTGTTGAGGATATTCGTCCATAGAGACATGGAAAATCTACTTGACCTATGTTCATAATCTGTGATAGAGTAGCAGTCGTTTATGATTTTCTCTCCTTTCCACGAATCCTTGGATTTTTTTTCGTTAGCAGCATAGTAATATCTAACAGTAATATTTGTTTCAACAATGCTGTTTGTCGTCTGAAATGGTTGTTTGTGAGAAATAAGTTCTTAATATTCGTTCTTTACAACGTCAGAGATCCATCCTTAAAGCTTTTATTCATTGTTTACTGTTTCAGCTCAATGGTAACAGTAAGAATGCCACATGTCACATGTGTGAAGTGAAGTCAACAAGAAAATTTGACCTTTGAAATGTTCCGTCACGATCTATTTGCCAGAGATACGCCAGAGATGACAGAAAATATGCTGACATACCAAGACCCAGTGGCCTTGCTAAAACTCTGTGGAACTGTTGAGAGATGGAGATGGAGAGGAAAACAGAACACGGCGGACTGAAAGCATCGAAGAAAGGACGTACAAGTCTTCAACAGAGACTGATGGTCTGCACACGACAGAGGCGGCAACTCTACACAACAGGTTCTCTGCTACCCAGGCTGCACCGAAGTCCAACGTCCAAAACTACTAGTTACAAAGTGACAGTCTAAAACTACTGTTGTTTCTCTACGTTTGTTGTTCTGAATGTTATTCAAACTGAAATTTCCAGCTCAGCGAATTTCTACTTAAGTATTTGGCACCAGCTTTGCTTCTCCTGTTAGCATCTGAATCATCCATTTGTTGTTGTAAACGTTATTCAAAACTGAGCTTTACCAGGACCAAGAATTTCTTCTTGGAGTATTTTTCCACCAAGCTTGCCAATCCTGTTAACATCTCAACTGTCCATGAGTTAACTTATTATTGAAACAGCTGGTATATTCTATGACAAGAAATGGTTCTCTTTCTTCCTGGTAAAAATTGAGCAATATCTTTTCATCGAAATCGTAATTCTTTTTAATCCTCATTTGTTCCTCAATTTACTCTCTTTTCTTGATGGAGGTTTCTGCTGACTTTGATCCGTTGTTCAAAAAATAAACAAAACAAAGCAAAATACAAACAAACAAACGAACAAACAGACAAATACAAAACACTTTTTATTTAATTATTCAAGGTAACAGTTCGACTACGTCTGTCAGTGGGAATCCTTTGACATTAAAAGAACAAAACTTTTGTTGATTTCCAGAACTTGGCATCGGCTGATTCACGTAGAATTTCCGACAACATGGACATAGTTATTTCTGACGGCTCTACTTGGTCGCCTGTCGATACTCTAAACTCAATAACAAGGAAAGTGACAGTGTCGGAAGAACCCCTGAGGAATGTGTGGTGCTGTTCGTACAACCTGGGGACTTCATTCCTTGGAACAACCCGGACAACCTCATCAGTCAACAAGTGCAAATGGCGATGGACACAGCTGTGGCTGCTGTTTTCTTTCCCATCCTCTTCTCCATCAGCCTTCCCTGCAACATCCTCAACATGATCGTGTTCTGTAAACAGGGGCTGAAAGAACGTATCAACCTGTGCCTCTTCACTCAGTCCTCGGCCGATTCTCTGTACATGCTACACTCCTTTGTCTACCACTTTGATACAATCTACTCCCAGTTTACAAAGGTGTCAGGAGTAGGAGTGGTGTTTGAGTTTGTGGTCAACAACCATTTGCTATTCATCCGTGGCATGAACTGGGTGTCTGGCTTTTTGTCCATGATGATTGCCTGTGAGAGATGTTTCTGTGTCTTCAGTCCTCTACGCTCACAGCAGATCCTGAAAACCAAAACGACTGGGGTGATCATCGTTGTTGGTGCCTTCTGATGCTGGGCTTTTTGAGCATCACTAACACACGTTGGCGTGTGGTCTGTGTCTTTGACCCTCTCACTCACACCGTATATAAGGCTACCTACCCCAGCCAGTTCTACCTGAATCATCAGAAATTGGTTGATACCATTTCGGGGATAGTGCTGTGCTTGTTGTTGCCTGGCTTGTACACATCAGTTGTGTCCACCACCACCATTCTGACTTTCGTCAAACTGAGAAAAATAGTCCAGTGGAGGGAGCAGACCTCTTCATTCATACTGTCATCACGTGAAATCCTTCTAACACGCATGCTTATCGGAGTTTCCGTTCTCTACATCATCTGCAGTCTTCCAGTCTTTCCTTTAGGTGTGTGTTTCTTATTCGTTCCTGATATCAGTGTTCAAGGCCGGTACTTCAACACCTTTAAGTTTATGCTCAGCCTCTTTGATTTGTTTTCCTATATCAACATGTCCGTCAATTTTTTCGTCTACTGCTGTTTGGGGTCCAGGTTTAAGGAAACACTGAAAGAAATCTGTTTTCAATGCTGTGAGTCAGTGACAAAAATCGAGAAAGGGAGGGCATGGAAGAAAAGAAACGTTGAATAAATGTGAGGTTGACGACCAGCAGGCATGAACGCAGCTAGCTGTTTCTGTCACTGCTTGCAGAGAAAGATTACCAGTTGAGATAACGACCACTATTGAATGAACGCTCTACGCCATTGTGTGCGCTCAGGTTTGGATTCTTTCTAAGATGTGTTCAATAATTTCTTATTCTGTGAGATGAAGAATGACACAGACTGCAGCGCTACGGAAGACAAGGCACAATACAAACACCCACAAAGCAAGATACAAAGGAATGTTTAACTTATTCGTTAACAACACCGAACAAGCTCATGAAATTGTCAACGAATAATTCTTGAGTGTTATAGAAAACGAGGCTTAAAACAAATACACACACAAAACAAGATGCAAAATAAAGTTTCTTTTATTCTGATAAGTCAGAAACAAACTCGTGAATATTCATTACAAAAACGCCTGTCCTACAGTGTCACAGAATTAAGGCACAATACAAATAAACACACAAAACAAGGCACAAAGTGTCTCAAACAAAACAAACTCGAGAATTTTCATCAGATATGTCCCTATCAGACGGGACAATATAAACAACAGACATTAAATTGCATGAAACAATACCCCCCAGGCTATGGTCAGCATAATACATCCTCATCTCATTCCACTGTTGACTGTCATGTGAGTAGTATCTTTTATGCCTTTTTACGTCTATTCGTTCCTGCTCTCTCTCTCTCTCTCTCTCTCTCTCTCTCTCTCTCTCTCTCTCTCCTCTCTCTCTCTCTCTCTCTGTGTCCATACTGAGAACTGTTATTAATACATATAGACTGTAAAACTCAAGAAGACAGAGATCAGTGCTGACCGATAGAAAGACAATCAGGACAGAAGGACGATGAGCAAAGGACAGAAGGAGCGCAAACGAGGGATAAAGACATCCAGTGATGGAGGCACATACTTTGCGGAACGATGGTCGATGCTACAAACTCGATGTACCTGCCGTTGAAAACGACAGGTAGTTTGTTTGTATGTTTATCTTTTACCACATTCCTTTGTAGTTGTTTGTGGGTCAGGTTTTAGCTGCAAACAGTAATCCAATGCCATAAATTTTTGCTTGCGCCTTTTGGCTACTTTAAAATCCTTGTGTCACCTCTTTCCAGTGTCATCAACTCTTCGTGCCAATTGCTTGCTATGCCTGGAGTTGTTGGAGCCATTGTAACATTCTTCTGCCTTAGCAAGCGACTGACATCCATGGCCTTGGGTTTGCCCTGGCTTGGTGATCTGCTGACACTGAATGGGGGACCGGTGGGAACCTCTGATGACAGCTTTCACAATAACTCTCCATGTATTACAGATCTGTGTGGCCCTCTTTTACATTTCTCTGGTCTTGTATCTCCTACGTTTTATTGTGTTGTACAGCATGCCATTACTCCATACCAGCTTTGCCTTGTACTTACAATTTGCGGTGCTGTACAAGCAGAACATATGGAACCATTCAAAATACTTGTCGGACCAGATGATAGAGGTGCAGGCCTCCATTTATTTCTCGACGAAAATAAAAGCATAATTATTCAGCTGCAAAAGAAAGAACAGAATACATTACAAAAAATCGCAACGCCTTTCGACCTGTTGGGTCTTCTTCAGGCAAAATAAACAACATTCAAGACAATAAAAATGAAGGGCAAACAGTCACTTGACTCTTCAATCTGGACACAAAATGTGGTATTGGATGAACGACTAATACTACGGAATGGAACTGAAGTTGACAGGGGGATAGTGCAAGTTTTAATAATACAAATAATGATATGATAATAATAGTAATAATTATAATGGTAATGATAATCATAATCATCATAATAATGATAGTAATAATAATAATAATGATAATAATACCGCCGCCACCACCACCATTACTACCACTACTAGTACTACTACCATTACTACTATTCTACCGCCAGTAGTAGTAGTAGTAGTAGTAGCAGCAGCAGCAGCAGCAGTAATAAAATCATGTAACAATAATAATACTAACAATTATGTCAATAGTAATTGTAGTAATAATAGTTACAATGATGATAGAAAAAGAAGAGGAAAGAGATGATTGAGAGGATACTTACACTAATATGGTTATGGTGGGAATGGTAATGATGGGAAAAAGAAGAAGAAGACGAAGACGAAGACTATTACCACAACTACCACCACCACCACCACCACCACCACCACAAACAACAACAAGAACAACAACAACAACAAGTGGTGACATGGGGTTGGAGAGACTCAGCACGAAAGTGTTGCTAGATGAATTTCTGCAGCAAACAACAAAACAGAACATTCCCTGGAAAATCTTGACTGTGAGTTACGCTCTGACATAAAAATGGAAAGAGCTGGGGACCAGGATCATAAAATGGCCAGACTCTTGACAGGGCGCCGTTTTGTTTTCATTTCGGTGCCAGACAAATCACTTGACCGCTCTTTGAAAGTGAGCATAGTTCAGGCTAAAATGTACACAAGGAGCAAAAGCCAAGTAAAAATGACCCAACTGCCTGAAGGAAGATCATTACCGCTCTTCATGCACTAGTCCCTTGTTTGTATGGTATGCAAACAGACTGGTCATCAAAAGGGGGACCTCGAGTGCACTTTTGCCAACAGTGACAAAGATTCCGTTCAGCACAGTTATCAAAGTAAAAAAACAAAAACGAGCAATCCTCAAAAAAAAAAAAAAAAGTCCGGCGTGACTAAAGAGCAAAAACAAAAAAGAAACCACACCAACCAAAAAAAACAAGAAAAAAATAAAAACAGGTGACCAGGTTAAAGAGAAAACGGAAAGGGAGATCAGGGAGGACAGTAGGGGGCGCACCAGCCAGCAGTAAAAAATTAACTCCTCTTTTAATATGAGCACGCAGAGAAGAAGCCACCTTGAGACCTCCAAACAACGGCGTGACAAAGACAGTCTGGCTCAGGTGACCAACAAACAGGCGTGCTTAGCCAGACAGCTTGATGATGGGGAGCCAGATGAGTCCACATGCAACCTTTCTATAGAGGAGGTGACAAGCATCTGGCAATGATCCTCGTCCTGTGCATGGGAGGCCTGCTCTGGATTCGACATGGTTGTTGTCCCTGGTCTAACGTGTATTCTTTTCGATTATAACATGTTTGAAATGTGTTTTGTGGAATGCACGCGTGTGATGGACATACACTCACAGCAAAGACTTATCCTCACAGAAATCCCAAATAGAGCGCATTACGTTTATTTTCGGCACTTTTGTCAATTGATCACAAACATGTGTATTATGATTGATGCTCTGAGTACAGAATCTACCGCAAACAAAGAGTACTTAGAAAGAAAGTAAGATGTTTGTAATCAAACACAGCAATGCAACCTCCCTTTACCAATGAATGAATGCATACCACAGTATCATCTGCTCGTGTGTTCAGTGAGAACTGGGTCGGCGCCTCAGACTTTCCTGAAAGCAAACACTATCTGGAACTGGCCTTGTGATGAACAACACGTGCCATGCATGGGGCAGTGGGAGAGAAGTAGGCTACACCTTCCAGGGAGTGTGCATTGCTGTTAGCTTAAGTCCATTAGTGAACATAGGCCCATCACACATGTGGATTGAGAACTAAGGGGAAAAGAAAGGCCTTGTTTAGGGAAATGAAATTTAATGGTACATGTATACAGGAAACCTCCATAGCTAAATATGTTGTACGTGAAGCATGGCAAATGGAATGCGGAGGGGAATTATATCTCTGTGAAGGTACAAATTATAGTCAAGGTATCATTGATTCGATCAGAAAGGGATTTCAGTATAAAGTAACAACTCTTTCCAACAAACAAAGAAGACAGAATGCAAAGTACAAATATTGAAACTGACAATTGTCCGATTATTTCATATAACAGCTTGTGTGTGTGTGCGTGTGTGTGTGTGTGTGTGTGTGTGTGTGTGTGTGTGTGTGTGTGTGTGTGTGTGTGTGTGTGTGTGTGCGCGTGTTACATAAACAGGTGATCCATGATTTCGACTCTCTCTCCGCTATATATTCTATTTCTATATGTATGTGAATAATTGAATGAATGAGTGATTGTGTATGAGTGTGTGTGTGTGTGTGTGTGCGCGCGCGCGCGCGCGCGCACGTGCGCGTACGTGCGTGCATGCATGCATGCGTGTGTGTGTGTGGGGGGGGGTGCTTGTGTGTATGTGTGTGTGTTTGCTTATGCGTGCGCGCGCGCCCGCGCACACACACACACACACACACACACACACACACACACACACACACACACACAAATGTATATATATATATATATATATATATATGTATGTGTGTGTGTGTGTGTGTGTGTGTGTGTGTGAGTGTGCCAGTATGCATGAAGTATATTCGCTATCATGACTGGATTCCTCATTCCACAGCATAAAGCTGCCTTGTTGCCTCATGTCCGTGAAAATCCAAACCCACAGAACTGGGCGTAGAGTGTCCTGTAATGCAGGTTACAAAACAAATGAACATTTCGTTGACACACATCTCTTCTGCAGACGTCACACACTGCAGACATTACAAATGCAACAAATGGTGCTTCTCACATGCTTGTCAGCAAGGGGATGGCAATATAAAAGAGAAAATCAGAGGAGAAGAAATTAAGACATTTGAGAGAGAGAGAGAGAGAGAGAGAGAGAGAGAGAGAGAGAGAGAGAGAGAGAGAGAGAGAGAGAGTTTCACGAAATTGTAAGAGAGAGAGACAATGACAATGTTTTAATGTTAGGCCTCCAGCCTGTAAACATAGGTACACGTAAACAATGTAGTAGCTATACAAACAGATGGATGATTGGAATCATCTTAAATTTGTAGCAATAGTATGTTCTTCCTTGTGCCTCAGTGTATTACAAATATACATAGCTACATCACGAATGACTCTGATTTCCTCACTACACAATAAATGTCGGCACTTTACCTCGGTTGACCAGTTGACCTTTAAGTGCTTTAATATATATATATATATATATATATATATATATATTTATTTATTTATTTATCTCTAAGTAATGCGTAAGCTTCGCATCGAAAGAAAAAATGTAGCGAGAGAGAGAGAGAGAGAGAGAGAGAGAGAGAGAGAGAGAGAGAGAAGGTGAAGAATGTAGAGGAGAGAGAGAGAGAGAGAAGAGAGAAGAAGACAGAGACAGACAGACAGACAGACAGGCAGACAGACAGAGCAGAGAGAGAGAGAAGAGAGAGAGAGAGAGACAGAAGAGATCCTGTCAAGAATAAGCATTAATTGTATTAACGTGTAAAACTATAAGACTTTTCCTTCCAGGATAAATTTTGTAAGATTACCGTTCCCAGCTTTCCTATGTGTCGCGCGATGCATTTGACACAATACATTTACTGGCATTCTTGTGTGGCGATGAGGCATCATACTTTAATGGCTTTTTGGAGGTCCGATTGGCCAGGGTAAACTGTTAAGCAGCTTCAAGTGCAAACTGCTCATGTGCCCGTCACGTGACAGTCACAGTGCAAAGCGCTTGCATGCCTGTCACATGATCTGTCACACAGCAGAACGCTTAGACCAGTCACAAGGAAGTTTACAGAACCCAACGAATCACGTCATCTCATACACATCTCTGCATACAGGAATGAGATACAGATGGAGAACAGACGAAGTACAAAGCAACTTGTACAATACATGGATTGTTCCCAGCTAGTTTGTTCGGCAGTCGAGGACAGTACTTCTATGCGTCCTACCCGCACCTTCGGGTGTATCTTTTTCCCTATACACAGTAATGAGGTACAGATGAAAAACAGACGACTAGGAGAAGGCGTTTGATAGCGTGGACAGAGAGGCACTGTGGAGGCCCGTGAAGCTTGCCTTCCTGATCCACGGTACATGCCAAAACATTTCATGTAGAGAGGTTCTTGCTTACCAATGATCAGATAGCTTTGAGGTCGAACCCGGAGTTTGTCAAGGGTGTTTACTGTCGCCTTTGTTCTTTTCCTCTTCATCGATTTCATTACAAAGAGCATCACAACTGGCAAGAGCAATGGAATACATGGGAACTCTGGAATCAGCTGATGTTTATTCGTGGCATGAACTGGGCTCTGGTTTCCTGTCCGTGATGATCGCCTGTGAGAGATGTTTCTGTGTCTTCAATCCTCTCCACTCGCAGCAGATCCTGAAAACCAAAACGACTGGGGTGATCATCCTTGTTGGTGCAGTTCTGATGCTAAGCATTAACTTCATCAGTACCACACGTTGGGGCGTGGCCTGTATCTTTGACCATCTCATCCACATTGTGTCTAAGGCCATCTTCCCCAGTAGATTCTACCTGCAGCATTACAAACTGATTGACACAATCTCGGCACGTGTGATGACCTTGTTGCTGCCAACTGTTCGTGTCAACCACTACCTTTCTCACATTCGTCAAGCTGAGAAAATCTGTACGACGGTAACAGACATCTGCACACTGTCGTCACGTGATGTCGTTTTAACACGCATGCTCAGTGGGGATTCTCTTCTGTTTATCTCCTGCTCTCTTCCGGTCCTTTTTCATTGGTGTGTGCATGTTGTTACTTTTCTACGTGAGTCTTCAAGGCCAGTACCACAATGCCTTTGACCTCATACTCCGCGTCTGCGAGCTGTGCTCCTGTATCAATGCGTCTTTCAACCTCTTTATCTACTGCTTTCTGGGGTCGAAGTTCAAAGACACACTCAAAGAACTCTGTCTCCATTGCTCAAAGTCAGTGGACAAGACTGGGACAGGAAGGACGGGAACGGAGAGACTAGTCATTACCAAAACTTTGAACAATACTAGGTGCACGTCTGGTAAGCCTTGAAGTAGCTGCATACCTTCATTGATAGACGTCCCTGATTGTCTGCATAGAATGATTCAACTTAGTGCCCTCTATCGATAGAACGACCACAATAATTCTTGTACTCGCATTTTTCATTCTGATTCGGGTAAACTGAATTCAACCAAATGGAGAGGACGCATGCCTTGAAATTCTAATTTTTTTTTTTTTTTTTTCTGAAAACTCTTGATTGGATCAGGTTGGCCGATCAATATAGACTACTTTATATATGATACAGCTAAGTCTTACACCAGCACACATATATGTAAACCCAGGACGTTGTGCGAGAACTGTGCTATCAAATATTGTAGACGTAACATCAGAAATATCAGATTCTACAATTAAATGCGGTGGGCTTGCAAGCATTGGCTTGATCAGCCACCTGCGTATCCACTAATCGTCTCATCCCTCTCAACTCCAAGATTACTGAAGTGGTTCTCGTCGACTGGACAGACAAACAACAACATATAGTAATTATGCTGATAGAGTATGTACACTATTTTCTCAAAGCTCATGGTCAAAACACGTGCAGACTTCAATTTTGGCTGCCATGGCATTCAGCTAGAACATATCTCCTCTATTCCCAACTTCCCCATCCCTTCATCCTCCCCCACCCCTGCGGAAACACGCTCTACTGCGCTGCAAATGTGTTGTAAAGAAACATGACAGGACAGAGTTACTACAGTTCAG
>CM065715.1:109074824-109084824 GCA_033310375.1 Conus canariensis | reverse complement strand
GGGGATAAAGTTGCAGAGTAGTTTAAGAACTGGCGGTCAATGACACTTTGAAACGTGGTATAGGAAATTAGGTCAACTGTCATAGCTAACAGAACAAAATCCGTTGAAGCGGTTATCAAAGGCGAAAGGAAAGCAAAGAGAGACATGGTAATGCTGGGGCCAGACTTTATACCAAATGAAGACGTCAGGAAGAGGTCCAAACAGCTCCCCGTGTCAACCATCGTCTGCAGACGGCGCTTCCACTGGCCAGGTCATGTCTTGAGATTATTCTCTTCAAGACCTGCAGACTAGGCCATTAAATGAACCCCAGCAGGCCAGAGAAAAAGAGGACGACCCTGGATGAGCTGGCGACAGACAGTGGAGAGAGACCTCAGACTCGTTGACAGAGGATGGAGTGACACCAGAAACTGGCTGAGGACCGTGCACAGTGGAGTGCCTTGACTGCCTCATGCGTCGCAAGACGCGGGAGCATCTAAGTCTAAGTAAGTAAGTAAGATGCTGGATATCCCTCGGTGCGTTTTTTCTTATCAACGCACTCAGTTTATATACGGTTTATCTCCCGTTCCTCTTTGACGCCACTAGGTGTCAGGCTGAAGTTCCAGCGTTCTGACATCGACAGCCTTTAAAGATTCCTCGTCTGAAAAGGCAGGGTGGATGTCTTCGGCACTGTGGTTTACATACTGACCTTGGTTTCTGATGTCTTAATTGCTGGCGTGGTGCATGGCTGCTCATTCATCAAAGTCTTCATACAGCTTTGTCTTGTCCTGCGGAACTTCTTGCTTCGTTCCGTTGAGGATATTCTTCCACAGAGACATGGAAAATCTACTTGACCAACATTTATAATCTGTCATAAAGTAGCTGTCGTTTATTATTTTCTCTCCTTTCGGCGAATCCTTGACATTTTCTTTCATAAGCAGCATAATATTCTTTAAACATGTATCTGTTTCAACCGTGCTGTTTGTGGTCTGAAAAGGTTATTTGTGAGAAAATAGGTTCTTTATATTCGTTCTTTGCAACGGCAAAGTTCCATCCTAAAAGCTTTAATTTATTCTTTACTGTGCCAATTCAAATGTAAAAATGAGACTGCCACATGTCACATGTGTGACGTGAATCCAACAAGACGATTTGACCTTTGAAATGCTCCGTCACGATCTATTTGCCAGAGATACGCCAGAGATGACAGAAAATATGCTGACACACCAAGACCCAGTAGCTTTGCTAAAACTCTGTGGAACTGTTGAGAGATGGAGATGGAGAGGAAAACAGAACACGATGGACTGAAAGCATCGAAGAAAGGACGTAGAAATCTTCAACAGAGACTGAGGGTCTGCACACGCAGAGGTGGCAACTCTACACAACAGGTTCTCTGCTACCCAGGCTGCACCGAAGTCCAACGTCCAAAACTACTAGTTACAAAGTGACAGTCTAAAACTACTGTTGTTTGTTTAAGTTTGTGTTGTGAATGTTATTCAAACTGAAATTTCCAGCTCAGCGAAAGTCTACTTAAAGTATTAGGCACCAGCTTTGCTTCTCCTGTTAGCATCTGAATCATCCATTTGTTGTTGTAAACGTTATTCAAAACTGAGCTTTACCAGGACCAAGAATTTCTTCTTGGAGTATTTTTCCCCCAAGCTTGCCAATCCTGTTAACATCTCAACTGTCCATGAGTTACCTTATTATTGAAACAGCTGGTATATTCTATGACAAGAAATGGTTCTTTCTTCCTGGTAAAAATTGACCGATATCTTTTCATCGAAATTGTAATTCTTTTTAATCCTCATTTGTTCCTCCTCATTTCACTCTCTTTTCTTGATGGAGGTTTCTGCTGACTTTGATCCGTTGTTCAAAAAATAAACAAAACAAAGCAAAATACAAACAAACGAACGAACAAAAAGACAAATACAAAACACTTTTCATTTAATTATTCAAGGTAACAGTTCGACTACGTCTGTCAGTGGGAATCCTTTGACAATAAAGGACAAAACTTTTGTTGATTTCCAGAACTTGGCATCGGCTGATTCACGTAGAATTTCCGACAACATGGACATAGTTATTTCTGACGGCTCTACTTGGTCGCCTGTCGACACTCAAAACTCAATAACAAGGAACGTGACAGTCTCTGAAGAGCCCCCTGAGGGATGTGTGATGCTGTTAGCAAAACCTGGAGCCTTCATTCCTTGGAACAACCCAGACAACCTCATCAGTCAACAAGTGCAAATGGCGATGGACACGGCTGTGGCAGTCGTTTTCTTTCCCATCCTTTCTCCATCAGCCTTCCCTGCAACATCCTCAACATGATCGTGTTCTGTAAACAGGGACTGAAAGAACGTATCAACCTGTGTCCTCTTCACTCTGTCCTTGGCCGATTCTCTGTACATGCTACACTCCTTTGTCTACCACTTTGATACAATCTACTCCCAGTTTACAAAGGTGTCAGGAGTAGGAGTGGTGTTTGAGTTTGTGGTCAACAACCATTTGCTATTCATCCGTGGCATGAACTGGGTGTCTGGCTTTTTGTCCATGATGATCGCCTGTGAGAGATGTTTCTGTGTCTTTAGTCCTCTACGCTCACAACAGATCCTGAAAACCAAAACGACTGGGGTGATCATCGTTGTTGGTGCCCTTCTGATGCTGGGCTTTTTGAGCATCACTAACACACGTTGGACCGTGGTCTGTGTCTTTGACCCTCTCACTCACACCGTATATAAGGCTACCTACCCCAGCCAGTTCTACCTGAAGCATCAGAAATTGATTGATACCATTTCAGGAATAGTGCTGGGCTTGTTGTTGCCTGGCTTGTACACATCAGTTGTGTCCACCACCACCATTCTGACTTTTGTCAAACTGAGACAAATAGTCCAGTGGAGGGAGCAGACCTCTTCAGTCACACTGTCATCACGTGAAATCCATCTAACACGCATGCTGATCGGAGTTTCCGTTCTCTACGTCATCTGCAGTCTTCCACTCCTTCCTTTATGTGTGTGTTTCTTATTCGTTCCTGATATCAGTGTTCACGGCCGGTACTTCAACACCTTTAAGTTTATGCTCAGCCTCTTTGATTTGTTTTCCTATATCAACACGTCCGTCAATTTTTTCGTCTACTGCTGTTTGGGGTCCAGGTTTAAGGAAACGCTGAAAGAAATATGTTTTCAGTGCTGTGACTCAGTGACAAAAATCAAGCATGGGAGGGCATGGACGAAAAAAAAAACGTTGAATAAATGTGAGGTTCACGACTAGCAGGCATGAACGCAGCTAGCTATTTTTGTCACTGCTTGCAGAGAAAGATTGCCAGTTGAGATGACGACCACTGTTGAATGAACGTTCTACGCCATTGTGTGCGCTCAGGTTTGGATTCTTTCTACGATGTGTTCAATAATTTCTTATTCTGTGAGATGAAGAATGACACAGACTGCAGCGCTACGGAAGACAAGGCACAGTACAAACACCCACAGAGCAAGATACAAAGGAATGTTTAACTTATTCATTAATAACACCGAACAAGCTCATGAAATTTTCAACGAATAATTCTTGAGTGTTATAGAAAACGAGGCTTGATACAAATACACACACAAAACAAGATGCCAAATAAAGTTTCTTTTATTCTGATAAGTCAGAAGCAAACTCGTGAATATTCATTACAAAAACGTCTGTCCTACAGTGTCACAGAATTAAGACACAATACAAATAAACATACAAACCAAGGCACAAAGTAAGTGTCTCAAACAAAACTAACTCGATAATTTTCATCAGATATGTCCCTCTCAGACGGGACAATATAAACAACAGACATTAATTTGCATGAAACAATACCCCCCAGACTATGGTCAGCATAATACATCCTCATCTCATTCCACTGTTGACTGTCATGTGAGTAGTATCTTTTATGCCTTTTCACGTCTGTTCTTTCCTGCTGTCAAAAATAGTTCTCTCTCTCTCTCTCTCTCTCTCTCTCTCTCTCTCTCTCTCTTGTGTGTGTGTGTGTGTGTGTGTGTGTGTGTGTGTGGTGTGTGTGTGTCCATACCGAAAACCGCTATTAATACATATAGACTGGCAAACTCAAGAAGACAGAGATCAGAGCTGACCAATAGAAAGACAATCAGGAGAGATGGACGATGAGCAAAGGACAGAAGGAGCGCAAACGAAGGATAAAGACATCCAGTGATGGAGGCACATACTTTGCGGAACGATGGTTGATGCTACAAATTCGATGTCCCTGCTGTTGTAAACGAAGGTAGTTTGTTTGTGTGTTTATTTGTTACCACATCCCTTCGTAGTTGTTTGTGAGTCAAGTTTTAGCTGCAAACAGTAATTTGTAATACATGTTTTCAAGCTACTTACTCGAACCAGCCATTACCAATGCCATAAATGTTTGCTTGTGCCTTTGGGCTACTTTAAAATCTTTGTGTCACCTGTGTCCAGTGTCATCAACTCTTCGTGCCAGCTGTTTGTTATGCCTGGAGTTGTTGGAGCCATCGTAACATTCTTCTTAATCAGCAAGTGACTGACATTCATAGCCTTGGATTGGCCTTGGCTTGGTCATCTGCTGACCCTGAATGGGGGACCGGTGGGAACCTCTGATGACAGCTTTACAATCACTCTCCATGTATTACAGATCTGTGTGGCCCTCTTTTACAGCTGTCTGATCTTGCATCTGTTACGTTTTATTGTTTCGTGCAGCATGCCATCACTCTATATACCAGCTCTGCCTTGTACTTGCAATTTGCAATGCTGTACAAGCAGAACATCTGGATAGAGGTGCAGGCCTCCTTTTACTTCCCGACGAAAGTAAAAACAGAATTATTCAGCTGCAAAAAGAAAGAACAGAATACATTACAAACAATCGCAGCGCCTTTCGACCTATTGGGTCTTCTTCAGGCAGGATAAACAAAATTCAAGACAATAAAAACGAAGGGCGAACAGTCACTTGACTCTTCGACCTGGGCGCAAAATGTGGTATTGGATGAACGACTAATACTACGGTATGGAACTGAAGTTGAAAGGGAGATAAAGCGGGTCTTAATAATTCTATCCCCAGTACTTTTTACTCTGTACACAAATGATTGTTCAGGAAGTGATTCGACTTTGTACATTAAATATTCAGATGACTCAGCACTTGAGGATCTTTCCAACTCTGACTCTGTTTACTTCAAGGAGGTTAAAAAAATTGTTGACTGGTGCGATCATAGCTATCTTGATCTGAATGTAACAAAAACAAAAGAAATGTTGATTGATTTTAGAAAGAATCCAAAAGTTGTACCACCGCTTTTTATCAAAGGTGCTGAAGTAGAGCGTGTTGAATCGTACAAATATTTAGGAACTTTAATAGATAATAAGCTGAATTTTAAATCCCATATTGATTATGTCCGCAAACAATGTCAAACCAGATTGTATTTTCTTCGCAAGCTGCGATCATTTCATGTGAATACTGACATTCTTTGGACATTTTATTCATGCTTCTTGGAATCTGTTTTAACTTTCTCATTTATGTGTTGGTATGGTGGGTTGACTGTGAAGAGTAGATATGTGCTTGAGAAATTGGTGAACGTGGGAGGAAAAATTGTTGGTGGGAGACAAAAAAGTCTGAGTGAGCTGTACAGGTGCCGTGTTGTTTGTAAAGCGAAGAAGACTGCGTGTGACCAGACCCACGTTCTTGCAGATCAGTATGACCTTCTTCAGTCAGGACGAAGATATCGATCGGTGAAATGCAGAAGTGTCAGATTTAAACAAAGTTTTATTCCCATGTCCATTGATTTTCTGAACAGAGGTGATGTTCAATTGCTTTTAAACTATGGATTATTGTTAAATTTTGTTTTATAAAGATACATATAATTTAAACTCAGAGTGAGCGTACTGTTGCATTTAGATAACAAATAGTTGTGTTATTTTAGTTTTAAATCTCATCTTAGAATTTATTGTCAAATGCGTTCTAGGAATGTAATTTTATATAGTATTATTTTTATATTATGCAGTCACCTTGAAATCCAAATTCTTTTATATGAATGAATGTCATATGTGACAAAATGAGTGATGTGACCAAATCATTATTTATGTGCTGTGAATGTGTGTGACCACAAACCAATTTCTCGACTTGAGATAATAAAGTTTACTTGACTTGACTTAATACAAATGATGATTTGATGATAATAATAGTAATAATATAATGATAATGATGATGATAATGATGTTGATGATGATGATGATGATGATGATGTTGATGATGATGATGATGATGATAATAATGATGATGATGATAATAATAATGATAATACCGCCACCACTACCACCATTACTACTACAACAACTTCTACTACTACTATTGGTAGTAGTAGCAGCAGCAGTGATATAATCATATAACAATAACAATACTAACAATTATGTCAATAGTAATTGTAGTAATAATAGTTACAGTGATAACAATAAGAAGAAGAAAGAGATGATTGAGAGGATACTTACATTAATATGGTTATGGTGGGAATGATAATGATGGGAAGAACAAGAACAAGAAGAAGAAGAAGAATAGGAAGAAGACTAGTACCACAACTACCACCACCGCCACCACCACAAACAACAACAGCAACAACAAGTGGTGACATGGGGTTGGAGAGACTCAGCACGAAAGTGTGGCTAGATGAATTTATTGCAGCAAACAACGAAACTGAACATTTCCTGCAAAACCTTCAATGTGAGTTACCTCAGACATAAACATGGACAGAGCTAGGGACCAGGACAATACAATGACCAGACTCTTGACAGGGCGCCGTTTTATTTTCATTTTGGGTGCCAGACAAATCACTTGATCGCTTTTTGAAAGTGAGCAACGTTCAGGCTAACATTACCACAAGAAGCACAAAAAAAAATAATAATAAAAATAAAAATGATCCAACTGCCTGAAGGAAGATAACTAACGCTCTTCATGCACTAGTCCCATTGTTTGTATGGTATGCAAACAGACAGATCATCAAAAGGGGGACCTCGAGTGCACTTTGGCCGACAGTGACAAAGATTCCTGTTCAGCACAGCAATCAGAGTCAGAGAACGGGCAATCCTTAAAAAAAAGTCAGGCGCGACTAAATAGAATAAAAAAGCAGGTAACACATTTAAGAAGAGATGGAAAGGGAGGCCAGGGAGGACAGTAGGGGGCGCACCAGCCGGCAGTCACAAATGGACTCCCCTTTGGTCATGAGTGCGCAGAGAAGCCGCTCTGAGACCTCCCAAGGACGATGTGACAAAGACAGTCTGGCTCAGGTGACCAACACACAGGAACGCTTAGCCGGACAACTTGATGTGTGTGTCTGTGTGCGTGTGTATGTGTGCGTACGTGCGTGCGTGCGTGCGCGCACGCGCGCGCGCGCGCGAGTGTGTGTGTGTGTGTGTGTGTGTGTGTGTGTGTGTTGTGTGTGTGTGTGACGTAATCAGGTCAAACCTAATGTCGATTCTCTCTCCCCTATATCTTCTCTCTCTGTATGTGTGTGAGGGAGTGAGTGAGTGAGTGAGTGAGTGTGTGTGAGTATGTGTGTGAGTGTGTGTGTGTGTGTGTGTGTGTGTGTGTGTGGTGTGTGCCAGTGTGCATGACGTACATTCGCTATCATGACTGGATTATTCCTTGCACAGTATAGATTTTCCTTGTTGCCTCATTTCCGGGAAAATCGAAACCCACAAAACTGGGCGCACAGTGTCATGTAATGCAGGTCACAAAACAGATGAACATTTCGTTGACACACATCTCTTCTGCAGACGTCACATACAGCAGCCATTACAAATGCAGGTAATGGTGCTTGCCACATGCTTGTCAGCAAGGGGATGGCAATATGAAAGAGATGATTAGAGAAGAAGAAATGAAGACAGTTGAGAGAGAGAGCAAGAGAGAGAGAGACAGTTTGACGAAATTGTAAGAGAGAGAGAGAGATTTCAGTCATAGAATAAGCATCAATTGTTTATCAATTCTGTAAATACCAAAAGGATTTTTTCGCTTCCAGGATTATTTTTTTAATTTTTCCTGTTCCCGTCTTTCTATGGTGTCGTGCGATGTAACGCCACCAAACTACATTTAACTGGTACATTTTGTGCGAGGCATCTACACTTACTATTTGTTTTGGGGTCCGTTACAGGGTAAATTGTCAAGCAGTTGTCACAGTGCAAACTGCTCATATACCTGCCAGGTGACAGGCACAGTGCAGAGTACATGCATACCTGTCACGTGACCTGTCACACAGCAGAACGCACACAACAGTGAAAGCACGTGTTGTTTTAAAGCAGTCAGAAGGAAGTACACAGAATCCGACGAATCACGTAATCTCATATATATATATATATATATATATATATATATGTGTGTGTGTGTTATAATATTCAATTATAAAACAAAACTTGCTCTTATGTCTTAGATTGAAGAAATAGAGGGAAATAAGCATACATATCTGCAGTGGTAATTAATTCTGCCTAACTAACAGTATGTGCTTGAGAGGGTGAATGGGGAATAATAAATGCTCCTCAAAATGAGTCTTCCGCAAGCTTATAGTCTCCAAGGGGTAGAAATCTCCAATGAGGAGGAAACTCACTAACCTATAACTCCTGGTCAGATACCGGTATTTTGAAACCTGATTGTTTGTCCTCAGTGACCGCGGAAAGTGGTAATTTGACTCCTCTGCCTTTTCCGTTTTGAGAAGAATGCTATCCCAGAAACAGGCTGGTGTGCAATACCGTAGTATGTTTGTTGAGTTTTCAAAAACCCAACCAAAGGTGCCACCTAAGAAGCAAAAGAAAATCATGAAAGAGCAAAACAAGCTACATTTTCTTGTGAAAAGTAGAAAATATAAGAAAATAACCTCTTAAGACAAGTGCTGAGAGCCAGTTCTTGGAATGAATCCGCAAGGGACTAAATTATGATAGAGTAATATATATATATATATATATATATATATATATATATATATCCCTGTACACGGGAATAAGATACAGGTGGAAAACAGACGAAGTACAAAACAACTTGAACAATACGCTGAATCTTCGATGATGGCTAGATACAGTTTGAAGACAGAGGTCAGAAAATGCCCTTATGTACTGATGTAATCTTTTCCCCATTTCCCATCCATGGAATCGTCGTCTGACCGGTCTGTTGAATCAGGAGTGATGTATACTCTCTACGATGTCGTAGAAGCATGAAGACATGGACGGTGGTTTTATTAGATAATTTGTGTGGTTATATTATGATTCTGTGACACCGACGACGGAGATGATGGTAACATTTGGCATTCAATTGTGTTGATGGTTTTTTTCTTCATCAGGTGTTTATTGACCACTCACAGTGCCGAAAATCAGAGGTCAAGTCGGCAATATCCCTACCAGCACTGAAGAGAGACGACAACAACAACGACGACGACAGAAACACAAAACTGTCATTTTCACAACCTGCAAGGTGTCGTGTTTTTTGTTTGTTTGTTTTGTTCATCATCATCATCATCATCATCATCATCATCATCATCATCATCATCATCATGTAAGCTGAACCGTTTCCTATTGTGCAAGGAATCCAAGTGTGTGCAGTTTCTGCTGGGCAATGAGACATCAAACAAGTGCACATCTCCTCTCCTTCAACAGGAGCTTCAAGCCAGAGGCTGTCCTCGTTCACGTTAGTGTCCACTGACGTCTTGTTGATACCCAGGCTGTCTCCCACGGTACCGTGAGGCGGCTGCACCAGTGACCCCTCCAGTGACCTCAGCAAAGACTGTGAACTTCAAGATGGATAAGTCGTCATCGTCCACAAGACTGCGGTTGTGACTGACGACGATGGTGAGTGGAAATTTTGAGGGAGAGAGAGAGAGAGAGAGAGAGAGAGAGAGAGAGAGAGAGAGAGAGAGAGAGAGAGAGAACTCAGGACTCAAAACTCAGAAAACCTTTCTTCGATCAAGGATTGAGATTTTAGGCAGAGCCTATTCTTCCAATCTGTCCTCGCTAAGCTAAATTGTGCAAGAAGATTAGTAAGTTAATAAAGAAAGAATGA
>CM065715.1:109039824-109069824 GCA_033310375.1 Conus canariensis | reverse complement strand
CACTGTCACGGATCCTCTGGTTCTTGAAAGATGCCTGTGGTAAAACCTTTGGTTGGCTGGCAAACAGCAGACTGGCTAGTGTACTCTCTTGTCATGTAAGATGCAGAAACTATATCCGAGTGCTCTCGGAAACTGTTAAACATATTACCTAAATGCGCACGTAATCTGTCAGAATTGTAGTGACGCACGAATGCAGTGCGCATACGCACTCGGTTCGCTACCGGAACCGGAAGGTGCACCTTGCATGAGTAGTGCTCACTTAACAGCAGATGACAGGGCGAGAAGACGAAGCTGAGCCTTTCGACTCGGAACCCCCGACGAGTCAAGACCACCTCAAGCTCTACTCAGCATTACCTGACGAAGACGTCTTCAACCACAGCCTCGACACTCCACCATAGCGGGACAACCGTCCTCTACACCAAGCTACGAGTGACGTGAGGCGTCCAGTCACCACAACCAGCTAACCAGGGCGCGGACTGCAACCAGTTCCCGCGCCAAGACAACTCACCATTCTTCGACTGACCAGACGTGGCATTCAGCCTTCCCCTGGTCACACCATCAGCTGCTTGACCCTCTGGCGCAAGCCGAACGTGGACAGCTTGGACAGAGTGCGTCACAGACTGACCACCCACTCGCCGTTCCAGTTACTGTAGGTGAGTTTCACTGTGTGCGTGTGTATGTGTTTGTGTGCATGAGAGGTAACCACAATACTAGGAATAGTTAAGGCACTGGTTAGACTACATGTCACACTAAGCCATCCTCCTAAAGTGTATGGTAAACACTTTAATGGTGTCAGGAGTCATTTTACCCGGGATGGGCAGAGGGAGGCTATGACAGCTTTTTGTCAATACATTGGGGAGCCGGTGCCGACTACCTTCCAGCTGTACCCGGCAGAGTCACCAGCCGTGTTGATTCATTGGAGGGTGGTGCTGCTTCTGGTGGCGCGGATGGACCACCAGGAGAGTGAGTACTGGCGGAAACACTATCCGACGCCGGAGGCCTTGGAGCCTGCCCAAGCAGCAGTGATACCCGAAACCCAGTTCCCGCGGGCATTGGACGCACATGTTCACCTGGATAGGACTATCTGATCCATGCAGCTCCCGCTGGACTCCAGTCTGCGGGCTGTGCTGGATGGGACCTTCGTGAGGATGGAAAAACGGGTCAAATTGGTAGGAACTTGCGCCTCCTTTTGTGATCCCGTCTCCTACCCCTCCTCCGAGGATCTCGCTCAGTACCCCGAGGATATGGTGGTAGCAGTTGGGCTGCATCCAAAACACTGTGCAGAACTGGCTGGTCTGGATATAGAGAAAGTCCTCTTTAAGCTGCGGGAGTTTGTCTCATCGCCACAGGTGGCCGCTGTAGGCGAGATTGGACTCAACCACAGCATGCCAATTGAGACCTGGTCCCAGCAAGCTGTGAATATCCAGAGGATCCTGCCCTTGGTCTCACCCCACCATGTTCTTGTGCTACACTGCCGAGGGATGCCCGGAGATGATGGGGTGGAGGCCTACCTCCAAACGCTGTGCCTGGTCCGGATGGGAGTGCCCCGGGAGCAGCGTGTCTATGTTCACTGCTTCACGGGTGACGAGAACGTCCATAACCGGTGGGTGGAGGCCTTCCCCAATGTTCATTTTGGGTTTACCCGGCTGGCTAGATCCTTTAACCAGGAGCAGGTTAAGGCACTAGGTGGGATGGACAGGGACCGAATCCTTCTGGAGACAGACGCTCCATACTTCCGTCCCAAAAAGACCCAGTGGTCTGCACCCAACCAGCTCTTCCAGGTGGCTGAGTGTGTTGCACCGGTGCTGTCAATGCCAGTGGAGGAGCTCTTGGACCTGACTGCCGACAACGCTCTGCGTCTCTTCAGCTGTTAGAGCCAAGCGGATGCTAGCCAGACCTGGGCTCTTGCGAGGGAACTATGCTCACTAAAGCTTTCTTCATAAAGTCAGGGGGAGTGTAGTGACGCACGAATGCAGTGCGCATACGCACTCGGTTCGCTACCGGAACCGGAAGGTGCACCTCGCATGAGTAGTGCTCACTTAACAGCAGATGACAGGGCGAGAAGACGAAGCTGAGCCTTTCGACTCGGAACCCCCGACGAGTCAAGACCACCTCAAGCTCTACTCAGCATTACCTGACGAAGACGTCTTCAACCACAGCCTCGACACTCCACCATAGCGGACGCCCGTCCTCTACACCAAGCTATGAGTGACGTGAGGCGTCCAGTCACCACGACCAGCTAACCAGGGCGCGGACTGCAACCAGTTCCCGCGCCAAGACAACTCACCATTCTTCGACTGACCAGACGTGGCATTCAGCCTTCCCCTGGTCACACCATCAGCTGCTTGACCCTCTGGCGCAAGCCGAACGTGGACAGCTTGGACAGAGTGCGTCACAGACTGACCACCCACTCGCCGTTCCAGTTACTGTAGGGCGAGTTGCACTATGGTGCGTGTGTATGTGTATGTGTGCATGAGAGGTAACCACAATACTAGGAATAGTTAAGGCACTGGTTAGACTACATGTCACACTAAGCCATCCTCCTAAAGTGTAGGGTAACCACTTTAGAATACACACACACACACACACACACACTCTCTCTCTCTCTCTCTCTCTCTCTCTCTCTCTCTCTCTCTCCCAAACACACACACACACACACACACACACACACACTCACATACACACACGCGCGCGCGCACGCGCACACACACACACACACACACACACACACACACACACACACACACACACACACACACACACACATGCGCGCTCGCGCGAATACACAAACCGAGGGAGGAGAGAGAGAGAGAGAGAGAGAGGAGAGAGAGAGAGAGAGAGAGAGAGAGAGAGAGAATAAAGCATAGACAGAGGCACAAGCCAAGGACAAAGAGAGACAGACATACACAGTCAGAAGGACAGACAGACAGAGAGACACAAACTGGGAGAACAGTTGGATGCTACATCTGATCGAAAAAGAAAATAACCAAATCTGTTGGTGTCCTGAGCAAAACCCAAAATAATTGAAACTGTACTGCACAGAATACAAAATAACTGAGAGTACCTTTATCAAAACCCAGACCGATTCAACGAGTCTTTAACAGATTAAAAAAAAAAGTAGAATATCTTCAAGCGCTCAAAAAAGTGTATGTACTACTGGGGCGTTCTACAAACAAAGAACGCACTCTCAAGATTTTGGAATCTTTTTCCATGGACTGCCGTGAAAATGTATCTATTTCTCCATTTAAAAACATCAGTGCCAGTCATTCGTGAGCACAGAAAGATTCATAGTTTTCCTGATGACAAGTGTTTTCCTTTCCTTTCTGTCTCTGTCTTCCTCAAAGATTTACAGCACTGAAAGCAGAGTTCCTTTAATGTTTCCTTGAACTTGGACCCCAGAAAGCAGTAGACGAAGAAGTTGAATGACGCATTGATATAAGAGAACAACTCAAAGAAGCTGACTATTAAGTTAAAGGCATTGTAGTACCTACCTTGAAGACTCATGTCTGGAATAAACAACAAACACACGCCTAAAGCAAGAACCGGAAGAGAGCAGATGACGTACAGAGCTGAAACTCCGATGAGCATGCGCGTTAAGGCGAGCTCACGTGACGACAGCGTGCTGGAAGAGGTCTGCTCTCTCCAGTGTACTATCTTCCTCAGCTTGATGGCGGTCAGAATGGTGGTGGTGGAAACGACCGATATGTAGGTGCCAGGCAACAACATACCGTTCACCAGTCCCGTAATGGTGTCGATCAGTTTTTGGTGCCGCAGATAGAATTTACTGGGATACATGGTTTTAGACACGGTGTGTGTGAGAGGGTCAAAGACACAGGTCACGCTCCAACGAGTGGTACTGATAACACTGATGCTTAGAGTCAGAACTACACCGACTAGAATGATCACCACTGTCGCTTTGGTTTTCAGGATCTGCTGCGAGCGAAGAGGACTGAAGACACAGAAGCATCTCTCACAGGCGATCACCATGGACAGAAATCCAGACATCCAGTTCATGCCGCGGATAAACATCAAATGGTTGCTGATCACAAACTCCAACATCATTCCCACCCCAGACACCTTGGTAAACTGGGCATAGAGTTTATCAATGTTTAGGACGAAGGAGTGCAGCATGTACAGTGAATCGGCCAGGGAGAGAGAGAAGAGACACAGGTTGATACGTTCTTTCAGCCCTTGTTTACAGAACACGACCATGTTGAGGATGTTGCAGGGAAGGCTGATGGAGAAGAGAATGGGAAGGAAAACGACAGCCACAGCTGTGTCCATGGCCACCTCCACTTGCCGACTGATGAGGTTGTCCGGGTTGTCCCAGGGAATGAAGGCTCCAGGCTTCCCTGACAGCACCACACATCCTTCAGGGGGCTCCGCAGACACTGTCACGTTCTTCATTTCCAGATTATTTATATCAGCTAGAGAGAAAGTCTCCCCAGTAGAAGTAGCTTTGTTCATCTTCGCAAACTGTAAGTGAAACGACAGATGCTAATTTCTAAATCTGAAGAAGAACCTTGTCTTTTGACTCCAAAGGAATCAGATTAGAATACATTATCCTCTTCTCTGTCCGTGTAGATTTGTGACGATAGAAAACCCTGTCAAGGAGGAGTGCAAAGAAGGATAACTCAATAAGTGTCAACGAATTACAGTTACAATAGACATTTACTGCTCATGTCTGTTCTGAAAAGAAACGATCCAACGGTCTGATGCTCTTTCACTGCCAAACTTAACAAGCCTGTGAACACTGAACTGGCGGCCATCTCGCGCGCTTTTGCTGCTGTTGTTAATTTTGTATTCCTTCTAGTACTACAAGACCTGGAAAGGGGAAAGCAATGCCAACATTTGGGAAGGGGGATGGTGGTGGTGGGGGATAGCAGACGTCGGTGCTTAGTTTTAAGTTTCAGGGATGTATGTTCCTGTGTTTGTGACGATGGACAAGTGATGTGCAGAGATAAGGGCTGATGGAAAAGGATGATACTGTTATCTCTTGAAAACTATGAATGAAAGACAGCTGAAGAGGACCACTGACAGAGCGCACTGGATTCCTGAAAGTGCTGCTTTGGAAGTTCTAAAACAGTTTCTCCAAATAAGGTTGGTGGACAGCCGGCGTAAAAGTCATACCATGATCTTGGATCTGAATTAGTGACCACACAGCTCGAGCAGTTTCTGGACTTGTTATTCCAGATAACAAACAGACTTTCAGAAGCATCCCTGATGAGTTCAAAATTGTTTCTGGTTTTAATTGGGAACTACACAAAGGAAACTACATGTATTGGGTTTCAAAAGAACAGTAAGAAGGAAGAAAGTAGTTCGGGTAGTAAATAGAAAGTTCAGAAGAAATCGGTGTTGGTCAAGAGCGCGCTAGTCCATACGTGATTATTAGAAATACGTATTGCTCAGTGATGAAATGTTACTTCTTGTGAAGAACACTTGCAGAGTATCTTTTTTCTTCTTCTTTTCTATCTTTTTTTCTGCGTACGCAGGATGATATTCCTGCGGACACTCCCTGTATAGACAGGTAAGTATTAATCCGATCTACCAAGCAAAGGGAGTGGAATTTTGTATGTATTACCGTTTTTGTTTTCATCCCACCATTAAGGCAATCCATACTCCAACTTCGGGGAAAGTGCATGCTATGTGTAACGTGTCATCCATGCCAACGGCCAAACTGGCCTTCTCTTCCGAAAGTTGGTGATGGGATTTTACGTGTGTGCAAGATGTTATGCGTGCGTTCACACACGGAACCTCGGTTTATAGTCTCATTCGAAGGACTGTATGGGAAATGGAGTTAGAAGCAATGTTAAGTCCGAGGGAAAAATCCCCCTGTACCGAAACGGCCCGGCGGAGATTCGAACCCACACCCTAAGATCACCAAGATTACGAGTCCGGCGCTCTACCACAGAGTAACAATGTAGCAAATGTAAGCTGAAAAAGACGGGTTAGGCATCGAAGACCTAGATAAACCAGGTCTACGTAGACACTGCCACTTACAGAGGGCAAAGACTCAGGCAAAGGGATGCTAATTTGGCAGCAGAAAAGAGCATCTTCCAATCCTCATATCAATTCCCTTTTCTTTCAAATCTTTGCGGTCCAAATTGAACATAACCTCCACACCTACAGCTCCAGGTACTCACCCCTGCTCAAGCCCTAATAACAAAATCTGCCCCCCTCACCACACCAGTCACCATCCTACAGGGCCCCAAGGACTCCTTCACTATTAAACGCACATTCTCCTGCCAGAGCCGTAGCATTGTATACGCTATCCACTGCCAGCTATGTGGCAAGATCTATATAGGTGAAACATCTCGCACACTGGAGACACGCATCTGTGAACATCTGGCTGACATCCGCCACCACCGGTCCAAACCCGTTGCCCAACACTTCAACCAACCCCAACACAACATCAACCATGTGAAAGTCTTGGCACTCTGGTGATCACAGAGTGACAGCTTTGAACGTACATCAAGAGAGACCCATTCTCATTGCCAAACTGGGCACGCTACAGCCCCAAGGCATCAACATCCAACAGTAACACAAATATACATACCCACCACTTCCACACCAGTCTGCATAATCTTCCATCAACACACACACACACACATACACACACACCATCACCATAGCCCCCACTACCCACCGCATACAGAAGTTGCAGCCACCCTCCATTTATTTTATTTTATTGTATTTCTTTTTTTGTGATTTATTCATCTGTATTTGTTAAATTATTTATCTATTTATTTATTTATTCATTTTATCTATTTGCTTATTATTTTTTGTTTATTTTATCTATCTATTTATGTACTATATCTTTTATATATTTCAACTCATTTATCTATTTATTTATTCATTTTATTTTATTTACCACCGTTTCACACACCCTCCCCTTCCTCTTTCTTTTTCCCCTTCCCCCTCCCCCACCCCCAATACTTCCTCTCCCATAATCCCGTCGTTTCCGTCTGGCGGCCATTTTGATTTGGAGACGAACAGGAGAAGCAAGCTAAGTGGCTACATGTTCTTCTTGTCACTGTCCTAAATGTTATTTGTTTTTGCCTGAAGAGGACCCAAGAGGTCGAAATGCACTGTGTCTAGTCCTGTACTCTGTCTGTGTCCCTGGTGGTAACTAACCTCCTCTCTTTCCAAACTTTGATAAGTCGTTACTTTATACGAAGGAGTTTTTTTTGCATACACTTTTATCACCCCACTACATTCTTTGTTTTTGTTTTTTGTTTTTCTTCACAAGTCTGGTGATTTATTTCAAACCTAATTGTCTTAAATGTAGAACTGACTTTTTACTCCTCAATAAGTTTTGTCATTTCAAGCGTTTGTGTTTACCTTATTTATTTTCTTTTAATTCATTTATTGCTTATTCCATTTTGGCACTAATATTTTCATTACCATTCACATTTTATTATTTTAAAAAAATATCAATTCGTACATTGCGTAATTTGCAGCATTAATTAACGCTAGTAATGTGAAGTTTGATGCGTAATTTTCAGCATTAATTGACGCTAGTAATGTGAAGTTTGATTATTATCATTTAAGCTATTCACAGAATTTACGTGGCGTACGTGAATTTTAACTTTGCGCGTCTCTCTGCTCAGGATTTAGATGGATATTATCCAGATCAGGTGTGTGGACATGCAAAACAAAAACAAACAAACGAACAAACAAAAACCCCAAACAAACCTTAAGCTTACAGGATGCTGCTTAAACAACCATCTGAAGTCGGTGACAGGATAGGCACTTAACTTCTCGTCCTGTCACAAACTCAAATACTTGTAATTAAATTGCACCTTCCTAATGCAGATTTAGTTTAATTCCTTGATTATTTTCCGTTTAGTGACCGAGTCATCTGAGCTCAAGTTGTGTGAATGAAGTTTCAGCAGTTTGTGTAAGGCCCTGTTTAACATCACTCGACATCGTACGTCTAACCACTTCATTGTATGCTTTGGTATGAAACATTGCAGTTCTTGTCAGAAAAAACACACATAACATAATAACATCATCTATCTATCTATCTCTATCTATCTATCTATCTATCTATTATCATTTTGTATGCATGTATGTTTATATGTACACACATACATTACAAATCATCTGTACAAAGATCAAGAGTTATGCTTACAGTTGTGGACAATAGTCTGACTGAAGCTTAACCGGGCGCATTTCTTGCAAACTTTGACAGATGTCTTTTCACTGTTCCACCCTGCACTTTTAACATTAGTGTTGCATGATATTCTGCAGCCGGTGTAGATGCACTTCTTGTTGTGTGATCAGTAAGAACGTCTGTGTGGATGCCCCTTCCGTGAGAATCTGCCACACGCAGTGTCGTTTCTCATCCGAGACTAAGAATTTATTTTTGTCAAAATACACCTTAAAATGCCTAATTAAAGGCAGGTTAAGTTTATCCCGAGCATCCATATTTCTGCTGGTCTAAAGCGTTCACCGAGTTCAAAGTGCTTTTTCCCTGAAAATGTTATCACACATATATGTTTATACAGTTTAGTATCCTTTCTTTCTGGCGAATGAAGCGCTTGTCCTCTTTGTTCTGTGAGTAGAGCCAGTAATATACAAGTGCTTAGGACAGGTTCTTCCGTGTCTAACTTTTAAACATCAGGAGAAATTCTAAATAGATTAAAATATTACTTACTTTCCGTGTGTCTTGATATTTTTACAGTGAGGTTCTCTTCTAAAAAACAAAAACCCTTTCACTAATCCACAGACTACCAGATGGCAGACAGCTGTTCTATCCAAGTGGTGAATAAGCTGATAAAGGACCTCTTGCTATATTCACAGCACCATAACCTGCGCCCTTATACAGATGAGTCACGAAATTGACACTTCCACAGAAGATGTTGAGGGTTGATTTTTTATTGTCCCTGGAGCGTTTCTCCGATTTGTCTATGTAGCGGTCATAAGGTGTTTGAGAATCTGGTCTCCATGAACTAACGATATATGAACTGGTCTGGCAATCCCTGTTCTTTGAAGGAGCACCTAATATGTTACATGACATCAACCTTCAGTTTCTCTTTATCACTGAGTATTCCTTTCTGGATGGCATGGCAAGGGCAAAAGTCTGTTTCCTGTCGGTTGATCTGGCACATGACAAGCATCTTTACCAACACTGACATCCACACCCACAGCCTGCATCGCACCTTCTGCAGTGCGCATCTGATCACACTGAAAGCAAGAACACAGCAGTATGTAAGGTCTTTCCAGGAAGTGGAAAAAGCATCAACTGCGAATTCCTCTAGGTCAATAGGACACACACTTCAGAGACTGCTTATTTCAATTTTGAAGAAAAACGATCAACAGTAGGGTCAACATGGCGGTGAGCTTATGCCTTTTTCAGACTAAAATTGTTAAGCTTCCAATTCGCACCCAGATGTGTTTATTGGGATTCTGCTGCGGTGTATCTTTCCCTAGAATATGTTCCACTGACAACCATACCTTAAGGATAGACACCACTGCCAGTTAGAACAGGTGGATTCATTGTATGAGTTGGAGGACTGGTTCCTATGTGGTTAATGCACACCTCTGCGACAGTATTGCCATTCAGTATGTGCACACGTTTTGCTGTCTACCGAATCTACAGATATTTCCATGCCAGCAAAGTTGCTTTCATTTCCAAATAGATGATGTGAAAATCTGATTCCAGACCCAGCCGTGTTCCTCCTGACTGACAGTTTATCATTGCATGCATAGCCTCAACCTGAAAGACTACCATATGAAAATTAACAAAAACAACCATCTCAGGTTCTACATACTGAAATGCAAAGGGCACATCCACCACATTATTTCTGGTTTAGCGCCGATGATAGTGGAAAACACCTATTGAAATTGCCCCTATTTTTTTAGTCCAGCTTTTTTGTCTTCTTCCAAGTAACGGTAGAACAGGGGACCAAATTTCATAGCATGAAATGCGGCCGCCGTTTTTCTATGGCTCTTACCAGAGTTCGTATTTTCAATGCATCTTTCTTTTGTGCTTTTATACAACATTTACGCAGGCTCTTTACTCTTTCATTTGTCTGTGTGAACTTCATTGATTTTGAATCTATGGTTACTCCTAGAAAATGTGTGTTTTAAGGGGGCTTCAGACACTGATTTGAAAGGATCGATAATAAACCCCAAACTGGAAATGCTTTACTGTTTCAGCAACGTTCAGTCTGCACAATTCTTTTCTTTCTGCCACAAGCAAAGTATCACCGAGGTAATACGATGAGACATGTCTTTTTTAATCAATGTTTCGAACACATTTCAGTATCGTAGTGGATTTTCTGGTAGCAAAGCAAGGGTATTATGAATGCAATGGACTCCCAACGCTGACCTAAACAGTAAAATCAGTTGCGTTTTGTGTGCAGTTGATACGGATACTGAACGATACGCCTCTTTCAGGTGTACTGATGCTAATAACAATCTTGTTTCACAAGCTTGAACGCTTTTTGAAGAATCCATATTAAGACGGCAGTAAATTAATTCTCCATTCAAACTTTTTTAAATCAAGAACCATTCTGTGTACAGGATTACATTTAGAGGTAACTCCTTTTCCTGAAGGCTTTCAGTTTCTTGTTTGATAATCTCAGTCTCTTTTGTGTTTAACTTAGGCTGTGAATTAAGCTCTTTTGCCATTTTGATCCTCAGAACAGCTGGACTTCAGTTCAAGCTCAGTGATCATCCACAGTATCTCTGGATCTGATGTCAGTGCTGTCCATTCACGTCAGAATTCTTGAAGTTTTCCACTTTAGCAGAAGGACGCTTCCTAAGAAAGATCAGCCATTACCTGCTCATGTTCCTTAATCTCTGTTTTTTAACACCCCTTTGTTGGCATTGTGGACAGGTCTTTGGACCCTCCCCTCCCCCTCCCCAGTGTAATGTTTTCTCTTGAACATCCACTCCAGATGCCAGTTATTCTATCCGTACAAAAGGCCCCCCATCCTGTAACCACTATGGTTTGTGCTATCTAAAGCCACTTGGTCCAGCAGCCACAGGAAAACTTATTCTATAATGTGCTTTGATTTCCTCAAAGTTACTGATACATTATTGGCGAACAGCTGTGCTGGGACAGAGCCGGAGGAAAGATTGGCTAGTTCTCTGCTCCGGTGAGGCTTTATAACGTGCTTTCGCCTGAGAGACAGATCCCTGGCTCTGTGTACAAAGGAATACGACCACATCAGCGTTGGTGTCTGTCATGTTTTGTTGTGCTTGAAGTCAGTGAAAGGCTGCTGCGTACTCTGCTTTAATGCTGTTGCAGCCTTCATGATGACACACTGAGCCTGCATGCCACAAAGCTGCTGGGTACCTTTAATGCTGTTGCAGCCTTCATAATGGCACACTCAGCCTGCATGCCACAAAGCTGCTGGATACGTCTGAGAAGAGAGGAATCTCCGGGGCCCTGGCTTCATCTGTGGGGCGATGAGCTACCAGAACTTTCCCTGTCTTTGGTGCTTTTCCCATCCTGCTAATGAGTTTTCCGTGTGACAGTTTGTCCCTGAACCTCTTATTCAATAACTTCACCTAGGATGTGGCTACATATTTCGTTGCTCTTTCTTTTTGCCGAGAACTCATCATCCAATGGTGTCAGACCTGTTGGACTTCCTCAGCTTAGGAAGGAACCACTTTTTCATCCCCAGACAGCTCCAGTTCTAGTTCCAAACTATCCTCGAAGAATTCTATACAACGTACCATTGCGGTGCTGAGTCTTCCATCATTACTCAAGGGCCTTAACTCACTTTCTTCTTGGCCTTTGTTCACTGTTTCCCTTGCTGGAGCTGTTAGTATGGGGTAAGGTTTTTTCTCTTGGGGTTCTTTCTCCGTGTTTTGAACAGCTTGTGGTTAAAGTTTCTTTCACGTCATCAACATATGATCAATGACTTCAAACTGGTCTTTGAATTTTGCATAGTTGTGACATTTACTGTCTTCTGTCTTAGTAATGTAAGCCCAGATGCTAACCACTACTGACATGCTAGAACAGTGGCAAAACAACTGCAGCAAAGGAAAGGCACCCAGTCTGTCTAACAAAAAGAAAAACAAACCTTGATCGTGATGCTAGATACTGACCGTATGCTCAACAGAGATTGCTATCAGTCTATGTTTTATGTATCAAAGATCTCACCTGCATAAAGTATCCACATGAAGATAAGTATAAAGTTTATGCTCCAGTCATCCCTCAAAACACACAAAAACACATATGTCCAACCTGTCGGCAATGCTAAAATACAAACACTAGTTCTTCAGGCTTTCTTGAACGACCATTATTCAGCAGCGCTCAATGTTCATCTGAGCAGAGAGACATGTGCAATGCCAACGATCACTCACCTCATATGGCTATGCATGAGTCAGTCACTGAGCGAATAGTCACTGTTGTCATATCTTTCTTCGTCCTTTTCGGTTTTTGCTTTGAATTATGATTTTATTTCAGTTTATTTTCGATGTTACCATTGCTATTATTCTTGTTGCTATCGTTTTAAACAGATACTTTCTTCCTGTCCAACCTCTGCCTTTCTCTTTTCAGTTATGTTTGCCAATTTTGAATTGCCCCATTAATGTACTTCCCAGACAGATAAAAATGATAAGTGATTGTTTCTGAGTTTAGTGTTGCTTACATCGCTTGAAGAAATCCACAAGGACAAAACGCGTGGTATCTCTTATGTAACTTTGTTGCTCCATAAGTATGGAGTTTCAGTACTTACGCATTTTCTCTCTCGTGAGGAATATGTAATTTGTAGTATAACAATATAATTCAATGGGTACAACTGATGATGTTATAGGATACGTATTATGCGACTAACGAATTAGTGTGTGTACTATGTAATTGAATGATGCTATGGGATGTGTGTTATTTACATTGAATGCTTCTATGGGACGCATATTACGTGATTTTATCTATACAATAATACATATGTACACAATTTAATACAATTACCAGGTATGCGACCTTGTGAAAGGGGAGCCACAAATCAAGGAAGAACAATGATAAATTCAAAACATCTGCAAAAGGAAGAAATAAGAACAGTCAAAGACACCTGAGCAAGAGTTATTGGATTTTTTTTGTAAAAGAAGAAAAGATATTGTTTGGTTGTTTCACTTCGGGATAAATGTGAAAAACAAGTAATCTATATTAACTGTAAAAACCTAGAAAAGAAATATAAAAGTAAAAACTAAAGCCTAAAAGTTCTTTATACATAAGTACAGACTCACAATATAACTTCAGACATGAAACAGCATCGCTCCGATCAGAGCGATAAATCTTTTATGTTACGAGTTGAAAAAAAAAAAAAACAGGTCCTTTTGACACAAAGTCAAGAACAAACACTGGCTTTTTACGATTTTAATGATCGCTCTCGGAAATCGGACATTCGGATTTTCAGCCGTTCAGATGCACAAGATAATCACGTATTCCCTGCAGCACACACTCTCTAATCCGCAACCCACATTCCCCTCTGTACTGTAAATAACGCTTAATCAGTTGCTACACAGCCTTTACTAATCGTTGGCGCAGTGAGCCGAAAGTAAACGGTGAATGCAAGGAATCAGAAAAAAAGCCTTGTTATTCCCTTATGTATAAAACAGTTACAGTACAAAACATACACGTTAACATCGTCTCTCAATGAATACAAATCAATTTTCTGCTTTCATTGTAGTCTTTTTCCTTTGGAGTCATTGGGAGTTTATTATAATTTACCAACGTTCAATGAAAACCAGCTTCTACAATCAGCACGGAACATATCCACATTAATGAGCTTAACTTTACCGGTTTTCACACAAGCACACACACACACGCACAAACGCGCACACACACCACACACACACACACACACACACACACGCGCACCGCGCGCGCGCGCGCGCGCACGCACGCAGCACACGCACGCATGCACGCACGCCGCACGCACGTACGTACACCCGAAGAGAGAGAAGAGACAGACAGACAGACAGACAGACAGACAGACAGACAGACAGACAGAGACAGAGACAGACAGACAGACAGACAGAGTGAGAGAGGGGGTGAGGGGAGGGCAGACAGACGGACAGACAAACTAGACAGCCAGATAGCTAGACACACACACATGCGCTCAAACACAACACGCACGCACGCACGCACGCACACACACACACACACACACACACACACACACACACACACACACACACACACACACACACACACACACACACACTCAAGAGCACCACACACACACACACACACACACACACACACAACACACAACCACCACGCACGCACGCACGCACGCACGCACGCACGCACACACACACACACACACCACACACACGCACACATACACTCACACACACATGCGCGCGCGCGTACACACACACACACACACACACTCTCTCTCTCTCTCTCTGTCTGCCTCTCTGTCTCTCTGTCTCTCTCTCTCTGTCTCTGTCTCTCTCTCTCTCTCTCTCTCTCTCTCACACACACACACACACACACACACACACACACACACACACACACACACACACACACACACACACGCACACACACACACATACACGCTCGTATCCACACACAGACATTCGCGTAGGTTTGTGTACACAGGGAGAGAGAGAGAGAGAGAGAGAGAGAGAGAGAGAGAGAGAGAGAGAGACAGACAGACAGACAGACAGACAGACAGACAGACAGACAGACAGACAGATCAGACAGACAGACAGACAGACAGAGAGAGTGAGAGAGAGATACAGACAGACAGCCAGCCAGACAGACAGACAGAGAGGGAGAGAGAGAAGGAGAGAGAGATACAGACAGACAGACAGACAAACAGAGAGAAAGAGAGAGATTGAGCGAGTGGAGTGTAGATGGTGCTGGGAAGGTGAGTCACTGTAAAGCAACTATAACTGTGTTACGGCATTGGAAGGCCGTACCTCTTTCTCAGACTAGGGGAGTTTACCAAAGAAGTACACGATTCTCTTCAATGTTACTTTATCGTATGTCCACGGACGCTGTTCCAAGTGTCAGAGTTTGAATTCCAGCTGAAAGAAGAAAAAGATGCCGTAAAGGTAAGCAATTTTCACTCCTGAAGTAAACCACTGGCAGACACACAGCGCCAGCCCAGTGCTGCTGACGTAACCGATTTATGTAACATTCACGTACATAAGATCTTCAGAAAGGGTACTGAAAGCACCTGTGTCTTGGATATATGCGGCTTTCCTTCTTGCACTCTGGGACGGAAAGTTACAGTGAGTCAGGTTCCATTCTTTTCACTGGTCTCTTCTCTGCATTTGTGTGTGATTAAATGCGCCCGGGAAACACCTTTGGTTAGAAGTTGTGCAGTTTTCCATTGTTTCCTGTTGGGAACAGAAGATTTGTTGTAATTTGATGGAATAAAAGCGTTCATACTCCATTAATCTGACGGGACCAACTCATCAAGGGAAGTAAAATGATGGATGATGGATGAAGTACTTCAAAGAAGTCTGATAGCATCGTATACTACGCAGCATGGACGACGAGGTGGAACTGACAGGTAGAACTGACCTTGCACTCACAGCACCAAGATTTTCCGCAGACAGGAGTGCAGAAACACAGTTTTGATACGACAACAATTAGGCAAACATTGTGGAAAAGTTGAGAAGCAGATGCAAAATAATGCCAGTTCTGCAAAATTCTTCTACCCTTGGTGGAACTGAGACACAGAAACAGTTCTGAAAGAGAACAGGAAAGCTGTGAGAAGTTATCAGACAGACGGAAGACAGCTTTGCCCCGCCGCTTTGATATACACGGGCATAATGAAAAAGTATGAACCATTCAAACTTGTTATCAGAAGGTGCAAAATTAAACCAGATGGAAATTTTTTTTTTTTGAGTCACTGGATTATGGCACAAGATGCACGGAGTTTTGGCAATTATAAGGTCGTCTATGTTTTTATATTGCTTGCTTTTAGTAGTACTGTGAATACAACATAATACAATGTAATACAATGCAATACAATGCAATTTTGTACAATGCCCCACCAACCAACCAAACACAATACAACACAAGGCGTTGAAAGCTTTAGGAAGGAGTTGATTCATGACATTTTTTTATATTGCTTGTACTTTACTGACATCTAGAGAGAAAAAAAGGAATTACACTTGTTCTTGTAGTATTTTCATTGTTCTATGTTATTATGATGATCCAATGAGTCATACGTTTTGTACTCTTCGTGACCGGCGTGCGATGCTTAGGTCTATACACTCTATGTTCAACAACTTAATGTGGATCATGGTTCTTGCTGTCAAGGTCCCAAAAGAGTGGTGCCGAACACAACACTATGTATCTCTGTTCTCTAGACAAATAACACAAACATGTTGATGACTCTCCTGCTGATTCGACAGACAAGTCGGCAGGATGTGTTACAACACAAATTGTCACTCGGCGGCGACAATTTTCAGTGGACATGAATGCTCTATTTTTGTTGCCACCAACAGATATTGTCACCCGGGTGACAATATATGCCAGGGTACTCGTTTTTTTAATGACATCAAGGCGCCTTGGCACTTCATTTTTTTTAACGTGCCTTTTTCATCTTGACAAGAATCACCACTTATTTATTCATGGTTCACTGTGCTATGCTTTAATGTATGCCAAAACAGGCTATGCATAACTTGTGATCGTGATGAAATGATGTACGTGTGACTGGCTCATCACTTGGTTTGATCACTTCCTCAGTACAACCAGTGTGATGGAAATCAGAGTGTGTTCCAAAGCCAAAACCAGACAGATAGGCGGACAGACAGGACAACAGGCCAGGTGATTACTACTAGACAAAATGCGCGTGTGGTGAGAGTTGGGGGGAGGGTGGGAGTGGTGAGCGGGTGAGAGGCACAAAAGGGGGGGGGGAGGGGGGCAGGGGGGCTCGACAGGATGTGCCGATCAGGCTACATATGAATCATTGCCGGTGATCATTTGTTCCAGGCGACAATTTGTACCGTTCACGTCCGGCACAAATTGTCATCGGCGACAGTTTGTGATGAGTAACACTTTGCGCCATAGCAAGGAAAGCCATTCAACCAGAATGTGTCGTCGGGAACGAAGGTCTCTCTTTTGAAGCAAACAGTCAGCCGCTGATGTTGCAGGGGAAGGACTGCAGAGAGGTTGGCCCCTGCCTCCTCCTGTTTCTCTTTGCCTGAACGGCAGTGGCTCTCTTCATCTTTACCTTCAAGAAAGCTACAAGCTGCTGTACCCGGATACTAAACGCAATCATAGCATGAAAAAGATGTGTTTGAATGATAACAATAAGATATATTCGATGAAATTTATCTCCGTTTGAAAATGCGAATTGGATCCTGCTATTTTATATAACGGACGCGTTTGTGAGCTGCATTTCTGATGAGTTTTTGCCAGCCAATGGCAGACGAGAAATAATTGTAAATTTCCCTGCCATCTTCTGTTTGAAACACCACAACTCAGCACCACAGAAAGCCACTGGTTGTATATTCGTATCAAACCAGTTGAAAATAATGTTGTGAACAGCTTTCAAGCCTGAACATTATGATTGAGGTGCACATAAAAACTCTGCCTGCTGACAATTTCTCATTATGTTTTTACAATATTTCTAACATTGCAACTTACCACTTTTTTAGCCTCCTAAAGCATCACTATCATTACTATTATGGTTACAATCATGATTATTAATAAACTATTGATATCCATATTATGATTATTAATTTTCCTAATAGATTCCATCCTTCCCATAATTTGTACATTTTTCTCTTTGTTTTTCCTGTCCTCCCCCTCTGCCTCATTTTCTTCCTCCATTCCCTATAGTATTGTAATTAGCACTACTATTGTCATTATTGCTATCATTATTATTTCTTTTTGTATTTCTGTATCATACTTTTATTATCAGTACTATTATCACCATTACCGTTTCTTTGTTGTTAGCATTATCATCATTATTAGTAATACCGTTGTGAGTATTGATATCACCATCATTACCATTAGCATCATCATGCCATCGCACTAAGACTGTTGCCAGTCATCTAACCTCCTTTCTCCCATCTACAACTGCTAGTGCCATATTATCACCAAAAGTGGTAGTAATCATCTCTATATTTTTTTCAATATTTTGATCATCATCAGTATGTTACTATTATTCCTACGAGTATTATTTTCATCATCATTACTACCTCGATCACACGTTGTCTCCTTCTTGACAGCCTCGTTTTCATTCAACGCCCATCTTGCGCTGAAGTGAATGAAGAGAAGTGATTGCTCGTTCATTTTCGTTGTCCTGAGTGTTGTGTATCTTGCCTAAGAAGCCCTAAGAGGTCGAAATGCGTCGTGTTTTGTCTTGTGATTCGTTTGTCATCGTGTTTTGGGCGGAGCTTATCAATAATTTTTCAAATTGCTTAGATTTCCGCCTGCAGTCGCCTCACTTTGTGTAGTTTATTTAGAATTATGAGAGCCTATCAGGCGGAGGATGAAGTTACAAGAGTATTTGGCACAAACGTATTAACCGGCAATCTTAAGAACACTGTGGCCACTAGACGTAAAACTTACATAAAGGGATACTTTTAGTGGAAGAATTACAAACCTATTACTGATGGAGGGCAGCTAACTTATCCTTCGTCTTAAAAGGCACGTAACAATTCCGGTTTTAAAAACTTTTCCCAGTATGAGCCTAAGTTTAAGATTAATCACCACGTTGCCATTGCCACCGGACGAAGTCACGTCGGGTGAAACAGCATAACTGCAGGGGCCACATTCATTTCGAAGACCGAAACATGAGACTACATCGGTAGGCATATGCATCAAAGTTTATAAATGAACAAGTGCAATAGTCTTATGTTAATCAGAGTTTTTCTCACTGACAATAGCACAGGGTAACGGCAGTAAGTTTTACAATGAACAAGTCGTCATTCTTGATAAAATTGTCCAAAACTGTTTGTCCAAAAGTTGTTTGAGAACCCCGCTTGTAAAACCTAGTGAAAGTATCTCACTTGACCAGCCAATGACGATCAGAATTGAAGTCAGGGAAGGACAGCCATGCCGACCACACGTGTGCTTGCTGCTCTTGTGGAGTGAGCAGAGAATCGAACATGCATGCCTGCGTTAGCTAACCCCCCCCCCCTTCCCCCCTCCAGCCCATATATAGGAAGCTTGTTGGCTCAATGGCACCCGGAGTGTGAATAAGTCACAAATAATTGTGCACCCTGTCTGCAAATTCCACATCACTGATCAAAAATGGATGTCCTGCAAACGAAGACGACATTTTGCAAGTCTTTACATTTATTTCTTCAAAAATTAGTTTGACATTATTGATAAGAAGTTTAGATAAATCTGTATCTTAATTAAGTCAGAAATACAGTATTTGAGATATGCACGTCTCTCTTCAAACACATCTTTGATTATTCTTCAAATTTAAAGATGACTGGCTGCAGAACAACCTTTTCTTCACTGGCAAACATGCAGACAGCACACTTCCTGAATAGGTACTCGTAACTGCACAATAATCAACCCTAGAGTAAACGAGATCAGACGAAGATTTTAGTGATGCGTGTTGGGTCTGGTGCAGTGTCATTGTCTGTGTTCGCTGGGCAAACGCCGTCCATTCGGCAAAGAGTTGTAGCAGAGGTTTAGGCTGACTGCTTGGTGGTTCTTCAAGGTGAAGCAATCAAGTCTGCAGCGTGGCGTGACATCTCTTCCGTCTGGATTTGCCTCTTGATATTTGGCATATGCTAACACATTCTCAGACAAGGAAAGACGAGGGACTTCTTTCCTTTAGCGGACTTGGCAGTGTCAGCAGGGGTGTGTCTGCAGGTAGAACCACCGCGTGTTGTGTGCACGAGGCGCCAAAAGCGGCCACCAGTTTGTGTAGACCGATGAGGAGCCACTACCACCCCCGCAGTTCTTTCTCTTCTACTTTCGTCAGCACATAGGTGATGGTGCTGAAAAGGGGAAACATGTCAAAGTCAGTCCACCACACATGAAAAGCATATACAGCATCTGAATCGGACCTATAGGAAAGACACCTCACACAGTTTGTTTACTTTGAATAGAGGGCAGCACTCAGCTAAACGGCATGATCATTGCACCATTGCTTTCAGTAACATCATTGCAGGGAACAGAATGGCTAGTATCCTGATGATGACAACAGTAGTTGCATTGTCGATCGTAATGCGTGCGTCTTTTCCACTTACTAGTTCTTGCAAGGTCTCTAAAGAAAAACATGCTGCTTTCAGTGCCAAATAATTGATTGAATGCACTGTCTCTCCAGGAAAGCATTCATCACCAGAGAAGTTTTCACCACATGTGCACCTCAATCCAAACCACAGTCATCAGCACTGAGGGTGATTTGAGGTTCTGTTTCATGAATTGCTTTATAGGCATTCTGTGTATATTGTTAACATACCATTGCAGCTCTGACCTAGCAGAAATATGTCATGTGCCATCAGAATTCCAGTTACTGTTCCTCAGTGCTGTCTTTTTCTCTGTCTCTAACTGGCGGTAATGCCAACGCCCACAAAAGACTGCAGAAAAGAAGGCAAATCTTGTGAGACAGAGAAAGATTCCATACGACACTCCTTATGGCTTTGCAGTTATGTTCACAGTTTCTGGAGTGAACTAGAGATAAGATTAAGGAAAAATTTGAAAAGTGTTTAAGATTCAAGGTTAATGTAGAATTGGAGTTGTTTAATAATGATGATCAAATAAAAACAGACGAAGGGTTCGACCAAATTATCCTGTTTGCTACATAATTTGTATATGAATGTAAAATCAATATCTCAAACCTGATCCCCAACACTCTTTGAAAGAGTCAAAGAGCGAATATAAAATCGGAACACTCCATGCTCTGTATGCAAATGCAATTCACAGAATTTCGTAAGATGTGGTGCCCCTATCAGAATCTTGTGGAAAGTAACATATAAAAAGACCATTGTCTAGAAATGTAGATACTTCCAATATATTCCCACAGATAGTTGTACTAATACCAAATTGTCTTAGATTACTGTAACAATTCGGTGTATTGATACAATGCATTGTACCCTAGTTACTAGATCAATAGCTTTGCCTTTACATGTGGTAATGATGAAATGCATTTGTTTGTAAAAGTGCCAAAAATGCTCACAAACACACACGCGCCCTGCGCGCGCGCGCACACACACTCACACACACACACGCACACACACACACACACACACACACACACACACACACACACACACTCACCACACACACACACACACACACACACACACACACACACACACACACACACACCACACACCACACACCACACACACGCCACGCATGCACGCACGCACGCACGCACGCGTGCGCGCACGCTTTGTCGGATGTAAACAGTGACAAGATATAATAAATTAGTGTCATGGAAAAGATGGAGATGAGCTTTAAGGAAACCTCGTAGAGAAGCCAGATGTGTTGGGAGCCTGTGTATGATATGCATCGGTATGTCATCTCGCCATGTGTAGCCTTCTGTGTGGGAAATCATGTTGCTCTGTGCGTATGTCAAGTGCCGGGTATATGGGCAAGCTCGGAACATCCTAGTATCTTCAGGATGTTTCCTTTTTGTTCTGTGTATCTTGTGTCTGCGATCGTGCGAGGCGGACTGCTGCCATGACCAGTAATTGTATGGAGCTATCGGCATGTGTTTGTCTCAGTATGGGGAGTAAAATATAACTTTCCACTTTATTATTTGCATTTGTTTCTCCCTGTCCTATTTAAGCTTTCCGTTCAATTAAACACAGCTTTTGTGTGTGTTTGGTCTTGTTCTGCTGTGTTTTCTAGTTGACAAAGTTCAAAATCAAAGGGATATGTCAGTCTCGAATGCCTGTTGATTTCTGAGTTGTTCGAGTCTTCAGTTGTTTCAGCCGTGTGCCTGTACCAGGTGCAGGGTATATGGGCAAGTTTAGAACAATTCTATCAAGATAGTTCCTTGTTCGTTCTGTGTACTGTGCATTTGCAAATGTGCTAGACCAATTAGCGCTGTAAGCCTCACTCGTTTGCAGTTATGGGAAGATAACTGGAGTAATTGTCACCTTTATTCTTTGGTATGCCGACCTTTTGCCACCCCGTCTTATTTCAGATTTTCGTCTACCGACGGGTCCAGAAGGAACTGAAAACAATCCGTTGGTTCAACGGCTCTCTCGCTCCACACACACACAGACACACACACAGACACACACACACACACACACACACACACACACACACACACACACACACACACCACACACACACACACACATACACACACACACACACACACACACACACACACACACACACACACACACACACACACACACACACACACATTTTAGACAGACTTTTCTGATCTTAGTGATACCAATGAACTTATTCACTATTTGTTTGTCTTACTGACTTCTCCTCAAGGGCGGTCTGGGAAAAAAATCATCTTTTCTTCACCATACCTGCATTAGTAATAATTATGTCTAAGGATCTTAAGATGAACCCTTTGTATCTTTGATGTTTAAACTCAGTGTAATTTTTATGCCTACGACGTTTACACAGTCACTGTTGTTATTGTTGTTGTTGTTGTTGTTGTTGTTGTTGCTGCTGTTGTTGTTGTCATTGTTATTGTTGTTAGCACTTCAGTACATTTCGTCCTTGGATTAATTGATGCATGATGACGTATGTCTAGAATTTGTCAGCATCAGAACATGAGGTTCCAAGGGTAGGAAAGCTAAAGCGGAGGAGTGCAGATGAGCGAAAGAGTGTGTGGGTAAGGGGAAAGAGGAAGGAGAGAGATAGAAGGGAGTATATGAGAGAGGTGTGAGTGGGTGGGGAAGGGGGAACAGAGGAACAGAGCGATGGCTTTCTGCATATAGCAGTTGTGTAATATCGTAGCTGGTGTCACGGTCAGGGCACGTCGGCTGTCTTCATCAACGGTAGATGGGAAAAGGAATGGAGCAGAGCAGAGAGAGCGACACTATGTTAGAAAAGTAGTTACAGACTCAGAATCAAAAACTTACTTGGAGAATATTTCGACAGGGTCGCCCTGTCTTCTTCAGCTCTTGATATGTGCCATGCAGCCAAACTTTCAAATACAGCTCAAGTCAGTGTGAAACAATCGTTAGCAACTCATGGAAACAGTCCATAGCAACTCATGGAAACAGTCCATAGCAACTCATGGAAACAGCCTATAGCAACTCATGGAAACAGTCCATAGCAACTCATGGAAACAGCCTATAGCAACTCATGGAAAAACAGTCCATAGCAACTCATGGAAACAGTCCATAGCAACTCATGGAAACAGTCCATAGCAACTCATGGAAAACAGTCCATAGCAACTCATGGAAACAGTCCTATAGCAACTCATGGAAAACAGTCCATAGCAACTCATGGAAACAGCCTATAGCAACTCATGGAAAACAGTCCATAGCAACTCATGGAAACAGTCCATAGCAACTCATGGAAACAGCCTATAGCAAACTCATGGAAACAGTCCATAGCAACTCATGGAAACAGCCTATAGCAACTCATGGAAACAGTCCATAGCAACTCATGGAAACAGTCTAGCAACCTGGAACGTCCATGCAAACTTGCATGGAAACAGTCCATAGCAACTCATGGAAACATTTTTTTTTTTTTTTTTTTTTTTTTTTTTTTTTTTTTTTTTTTTTTTTTTTTTTTTTTTTTTTTTTTTCCCCCCCCCCCCCCCCCCCCCCCCCCCCCCCCCCCCCCCCCCCCCCCCCCCCCCCCCCCCCCCCCCCCCCCCCCCCCCCCCCCCCCCCCCCCCCCCCCACCTAAACTTGCCGACTCATGGAAACAGTTCATAGCAACTCATGGAAACAGTCCATAGCAACTCTAACCCATAGCATGAAACAGTCCATAGCAACTCAGGAAACAGTCCATAGCAACTCATGGAAACAGTCCATAGCAACTCATGGAAACAGTTCATAGCAACTCATGGAAACAGCCTATAGCAACTCATGGAAACAGTCCATAGCAACTCATGGAAACAGTCCATAGCAACTCATGGAAACAGTCCATAGCAACTCATGGAAACAGTCCATAGCAACTCATGGAAACAGTTCATAGCAACTCATGGAAACAGTCATAGCAACTCATGGAAACAGCCTATAGCAACTCATGGAAACAGTCCATAGCAACTCATGGAAACAGTCCATAGCAACTCATGGAAACAGTCCATAGCAACTCATGGAAACAGTCCCCCCATAGCAACTCATGGAAACAGCTTCATAGCAACTCATGGAAACAGTCCATAGCAACTCATGGAAACGTCCATAGCAACTCATGGAAACAGTCCATAGCAATCATGGAAACAGCCTATAGCAACTCATGGAAACAGTCCTATAGCAAAACTCATGAAACAGTCCATAGCAACTCATGGAAACAGTCCATAGCAACTCATGGAAACAGTCCATAGCAACTCATGGAAACATCCATAGCAACTCATGGAAACAGTCCATAGCAACTCATGGAAACAGTCCATAGCAACTCATGGAAAAGCATAGCACCTGAACTAGCAACTCATGGAAACAGTCCATAGCAACTCATGGAAACAGCCTATAGCAACTCATGGAAACAGTCCATAGCAACTCATGGAAACAGTCATAGCAACTCATGAAACAGCCATAGCAACTCATGGAAACAGTCCATAGCAACTCATGGAAACAGCCTATAGCAACTCATGGAAACAGCCTATAGCAACTCATGGAAACAGTCCATAGCAACTCATGGAAACAGTCATAGCAACTCATGGAAACAGTCCATAGCAACTACAGTGTGAAACAGCCTATAGCAACTCATGAAAACAGTATAGCAACTCATGGAAACAGCCATAGCAACTCATGGAAACAGTCCATAGCAACTCATGAACAGCCTACACTCATGGAAACGCATAGCAACATGGAAATCCATAGCAACCTGGAACAGTATAGCAACTCATGGAAACAGCATCAATAGGCGCATGCAACTCATGGAAACAGTCCATAAGCAAACTCATGGAAACAGTCCATAGCAACTCATGGAAACAGTCCTATAGCAACTCATGGAAACAGTCCATAGCAACTCTGGAAACGTCATAAAACAGCCTATAGCAACCATGGAAACAGTCCATAGCAACTCATGGAAACAGTCCTATAGCAACTCATGGAAACAGTCCATAGCAACTCATGGAAACAGTTCATAGCAAAACGTCGCAATGGAAACAGTTCATAGCAACTCATGGAAACAGCCTATAGCAACTCATGGAAACAGCCATAGCAACTCATGGAAACAGTCCATAGCAACTCATGGAAACAGTCCATAGCAACTCATGGAAACAGTCATAGCAACTCATGGAAACAGTCCATAGCAACTCATGGAAACAGTCCATAGCAACTCATGGAAACAGTCCATAGCAACCATGAAACAGCCTATAGCAACTCATGGAAACAGTCATAGCAACTCATGGAAACAGTCCATAGCAACTCATGGAAACAGTCCATAGCAACTCATGGAAACAGTCCATAGCAACTCATGGAAACAGTTCATAGCAACTCATGGAAACAGTCCATAGCAACTCATGGAAACAGCCTATAGCAACTCATGGAAACAGTCCATAGCAACTCATGGAAACAGTTCATAGCAACTCATGGAAACAGTCCATAGCAACTCATGGAAACAGTCCATAGCAACTCATGGAAACAGCCTATAGCAACTCATGGAAACAGTCCATAGCAACTCATGGAAACAGTCCATAGCAACTCATGGAAACAGCCATAGCAACTCATGGAAACAGCCTATAGCAACTCATGGAAACATCCATAGCAACTCATGGAAACAGCCTATAGCAACTCATGAAACAGCCTATACAACTCATGGAAACAGCCTATAGCAACTCATGGAAACAGTCCATAGCAACTCATGGAAACAGTCCATAGCAACTCATGGAAACATCATAGCAACTCATGGAAACAGCCTATAGCAACTCATGGAAACAGCCTATAGCAACTCATGGAAACAGTCCATAGCAACTCATGGAAACAGTCATAGCAACTCATGGAAACAGTTCATAGCAACTCATGGAAACAGTCCATAGCAACTCATGGAAACAGTCCATAGCAACTCATGGAAACATCCATAGCACTCATGAAACAGCTATAGCAACTCATGGAAACAGTTCATTGCAACTCATGGAAACAGTCCATAGCAACTCATGGAAACAGTCCATACAACTCATGAAACAGCCTATAGCAACTCATGAAACAGCCTATAGCAACTCATGGAAACAGTTCATAGCAACTCATGGAAACAGTTCATAGCAACTCATGGAAACAGCCTATAGCAACTCATGGAAACAGCCTATAGCAACTCATGGAAACAGTTCATAGCAACTCATGGAAACAGCCATAGCAACTCATGGAAACAGCCATAGCAACTCATGGAAACAGTCCATAGCAACTCATGGAAACAGTCCATAGCAACTCATGGAAACAGTCCATAGCAACTCATGGAAACAGCCTATAGCAACTCATGGAAACAGTCATAGCAACTCATGGAAACAGTCCATAGCAACTCATGGAAACAGTCCATAGCAACTCATGGAAACAGTCCATAGCAACTCATGGAAACAGCCTATAGCAACTCATGGAAACAGTTCATAGCAACTCATGGAAACAGTCCATAGCACTCATGGAAACATTCCATAGCAACTCATGGAAACAGTCCATAGCAACTCATGGAAACAGTCCATAGCAACTCATGGAAACCCTAAGCAACTCATGAAACAGTCCATAGCAACTCATGGAAACAGTTCATAGCAACTCATGGAAACAGTCCATAGCAACTCATGGAAACAGCCATAGCAACTCATGGAAACAGTCCATAGCAACTCATGAAACAGCCATAGCAACTCATGGAAACAGCCTATAGCAACTCATGAAACAGTCCATAGCAACTCATGGAAACAGCCATAGCAACTCATGGAAACAGTCCATAGCAACTCATGGAAACAGTCCATAGCAACTCATGGAAACAGTCCATAGCAACTCATGGAAACAGTCCATAGCAACTCATGGAAACAGTCCATAGCAACTCATGGAAACAGTCCATAGCAACTCATGAACAGTCATAACTATGGAAACAGCCTATAGCAACTCATGGAAACAGTCCATAGCAACTCATGGAAACAGTCCATAGCAACTCATGGAAACAGTCCATAGCAACTCATGGAAACAGTCCATAGCAACTCATGGAAACAGTCCATAGCAACTCATGGAAACAGTCCATAGCAACTCATGGAAACAGTCCATAGCAACTCATGGAAACAGCCTATAGCAACTCATGGAAACATCCATAGCAACTCATGGAAACAGTCCATAGCAACTCATGGAAACAGTCCATAGCAACTCATGGAAACAGTCCATACAACTCATGGAAACAGTCCATAGCAACTCATGAAACAGTCCATAGCAACTCATGGAAACAGCCTATAGCAACTCATGGAAACAGTCCATAGCAACTCATGAAACAGCCTATAGCAACTCATGGAAACAGTCCATAGCAACTCATGGAAACAGTCCATAGCAACTCATGGAAACAGTCCATAGCAACTCATGGAAACAGCCTATAGCAACTCATGGAAACAGTCCATAGCAACTCATGGAAACAGTCCATAGCAACTCATGGAAACAGTCCATAGCAACTCATGGAAACAGTCCATAGCAACTCATGGAAACAGTCCATAGCAACTCATGGAAACAGTCCATAGCAACTCATGGAAACAGCCTATAGCAACTCATGGAAACAGTCCATAGCAACTCATGGAAACAGTCCATAGCAACTCATGGAAACAGTCCATAGCAACTCATGGAAACAGTCCATAGCAACTCATGGAAACAGTCCATAGCAACTCATGGAAACAGTCCATAGCAACTCATGGAAACAGTCCATAGCAACTCATGGAAACAGTCCATAGCAACTCATGGAAACAGCCTATAGCAACTCATGGAAACAGTCCATAGCAACTCATGGAAACAGTTCATAGCAACTCATGGAAACAGTCCATAGCAACTCATGGAAACAGTTCATAGCAACTCATGGAAACAGTCCATAGCAACTCATGGAAACAGTTCATAGCAACTCATGGAAACAGCCTATAGCAACTCATGGAAACAGCCTATAGCAACTCATGGAAACAGCCTATAGCAACTCATGGAAACAGTCATAGCAACTCATGGAAACAGTCCATAGCAACTCATGGAAACAGTTCATAGCAACTCATGGAAACAGTCCATAGCAACTCATGGAAACAGTCCATAGCAACTCATGGAAACAGTCCATAGCAACTCATGGAAACAGTCAATTACATATTGATGGTGTGCTGCGATCTTTAATGCAAACGTAACTTTCAGGAAGGGAGGAGGATATGAGGAGGGGTGAGGAGGGGCACCACAACAAACCACAAATGCCACAAAAACAAAGAGTGAACAGGTTCATCAGTTCCAGAAGACGCTCTGTGGGCATGTTGTTGATGCAATCATTTTTGTCAACAAACGCCTTCACTGCTGTTTCATTGTCGGCGTGAGGAATGTTACTGAAGAGTCCAACGACATCAATGGTGGCCATGTATGTGCTGTCGTCAAAAGGACCAAATTCACATTCCATTGGTCTAGTGTATGGAGCATGTGTGTGGTGTCTTGCACATAGGACGGAAGTTGTTTGACATGGTCCTGTAACCAGTGGTCCACCAGTTTGGAGATACGTTCAGTGGGGCCACCAACTCCTGAGGCAATGGGATGTCCAGGTGGGTTTTCCAAAGTTTTGTGGATCTTAGGAAGCATGTAAAACTGATGGCAGTGTACACTTCCAATTTCAATAGTAGCCCATTTCTGTGTGTTCTCATCGATGTAGTCATCATTCAAAGTCGGTTCACCAGGTGGTTGGATTTTCTAGCAATGGTGTTTGAAGGATCTTTCTTAATTATATCGTAGTGCTGAGTGGAAAGAAGTTGACGATGAGCTTCAGCAATATAGTCACTGGTGTTTTGAACGACATCAGCTCCCCCTTTGTCGGCTGTGCTGATGCGAAGTGTCCTGTTGTGGACAAGTCATTGAAGTTCTTTCAGGGCGGCCCTTTTCTTGCTGTCCAGATTGTTCCGTGGTCGTTGTTTAGGGTGATTGGACTTAGTCCTTAACTCAAGTAAGTTGATGTATTCATCAAGGGCTGCATCTCTTCCACCAGGTGGCTTGTAACCAGTAGGCGTGTAGAATTTGGGTATAGTATTAGGAGTCTCATCGCCTTCATCAGAGTCATAGAACATCTCTTTCAGCCTGATTTTTCGGTATGCTTCTGTGACGTCTCGAGTTAGCTGATCATGATCCGAACTCATGGGGGTGGGACAGAACTTAGGACCCAGGGCCAGAAGGTTGAATGGTCAGGGTGAGTTCGAAATCTGACAAGTTAGCTACTACATTCTTTGCTTGAGTATTCTCAGTGGCATTGTTTCTGCTAAAACGTCTGTTTCTCCTCTTCCTAGGTGTCTGTTCTTTAACTGGTGCTGGAAAGTTAGAAGCGGGAGTGGGGAGAAGCTTCTGTAATTTCTTCTTTTTCTTCTTTTTGAGTTTATCCTGAAGCTGCGCCAATTTCTTTCGATGGTGAAACGTAACAGCCTCGAAGTGAGCGTAATCAAGTGTCTGATGTAGATTATATTTTGTGTGTTTTCTCTTGTTCTTTAGTAAAAAGAACTCTGTATGTTTCTTTAACATGATGAAGTATGTCACGACTAACACAATGAGAAATGTTAGAAACAGATTGTAAGAGAAATTCTGATTTCGGCAGGGGCATCCACTCCAAATTTAATTTTCATTCCTTTAGGAACGACTTTGTGTTCTTTACAAGATTGAAGAAACTGCAAATGTGATTCATACCTTGTCAATTTGCCCCGCGATCTATCCAGTTCAATGAGTAAGCTGGCACGATCCATTGTAACTCTGGTGCTGGATCCAGTAACGGATGCAAGAACTGAGGTCCAAATAAAAGACAAAAGCAACACCAGG
>CM065715.1:109029824-109034824 GCA_033310375.1 Conus canariensis | reverse complement strand
TTACAGTAGTCCAAGGAAATTTCGTATTAGCACAACTATCTGTGGGAAAATATTGGAAGTATCTACATTTCTAGACAATGGTCTTTTTATATGTTACTTTCCACAAGATTCTGATAGGGGCACCACGTCTTACGACATTCTGTAAATTGCATTTGCATACAGAGCATGGTGTTTTCTAATTTTATATTCGCTCTTTGACTCTTTCAAAGAGTGTTGGGGATTAGGTTTGATATTATTGATTTTACATTCATATACAAATTATGTAGCAAACAGGATAATTTGGTCGAACCCTTCGTCTGTTTTTATTTGACATGTCCACATGACAGGTCCACTATACTCCACACCTGTGAGTCTTTCAAACCATCAATGCAGTGCAGCCCCAGAGACAGCGGAGCATTCCCAGCTTGGCCCAAAGTGGAAACCTGGCCTGCCAACTCACCAATGAGTGCAAAACCATACTGACCACTGGAGGGTCTTCACCATACAGCAGCCTCCGTCACTACCTCCAGGATTCCGACCTAAGTAAACGAAGAAGACCATCATTGTGATACTGAGAACCGGGCACTCCAGACTATGACATAACATCTCTGCAATACTCCACCCTGGCGGGTCTGCAATTAATCCATGCAGCCCCAATGACGGTGGAACAGTCCCAACAACACCAAAAGAAGAATCCTGGCCTGCCAACACACTGATGAATGCAAAACCTTAACAACACCAAAAGAAGAATCCTGGCCTGCCAACACACTGATGAATGCAAAACCTTATTGACCACTGGAGGGCCTTCACCATACAGAAGCCCTTGCCAGTACCTCCACCATTCCTGCCTAAGGGAACGGAGAAGAATCTCTTCCTACACTACCGTTGATCTCATATGATCATCACCCATCAGTGACTGATTAATGATAATAATTTTTACCCCTCTTTGGTGTGTGTGTGTGTGTGTGTGTGTGTGTGTGTGTGTGTGTGTGTGTGTGTGTGTGTGTGTGTGTGTGTGTGTGTGTATGAATATGTGTGTGAAAATTTTCCACAGTTAGTCTCACTATGATCACACGATCTTAACTCACCTAGAACATTGTTTACATGTGTTCCCCCCCCCCGCCCCCTTTGTGTGTGTGTGTGTGTGTGTGGGGTGTGTGTGTGTGTGTGTGTGTGTGTGTGTGTGTGTGTGTGCAACACATGATACCCTGTTTTTCATTGATCACTGCTATCTTCTCTCAACAAACAGCACATATTGATGCCAACACATTATTTCACCTGTTACAATGAACATCATCCCACAGCATGTTTACCTTTTTAAAACAACACAATTAATATGAACCTCCCAACCTCCCACCCCCACCCCCACCCCCCACCCCATAGTGGATGAAGAGATATGAGCTCTCCTCTCTTGCCCCCCTTCCTCCCCCCCCCCCCACACACACACATTACCCTCTTCCTTTTTTTTTTTTTTTTCTCTCACCCCCCCCCCTCCCAATCATACCTTATCACCCATTTATCTTCCATCCCCTTCCCTCCCTCATTAACATTACCCACACACCTTTCACAACTACCCACACATAACTACCACCACCTTTTTCATCACCCAGCGAAATCATTTATTTTATTCACCTAAACTTTTTTATTTTTTATTTATTTATTTATTTTTTTTTTTTAAGTTTCTTCTGTTCATGTACTTATTTACCCCTTCTATATATAATTTTTTTTTCCCAGTTTGCCCCCCCCCCCCTTACCATTATTATCAATCCACCATTATCACAACCGTCACAAAGATATCACACCACCCCACTAAACTAGACACACAACCCTATCGTATCACACAACCCCCCCTCCCCCCCACGAACCCCCCCCCCTCCTTTTCCTCTCCCATAATCCCCCTTGTCATTTCCGCCTAGCGGCTATTCTCCCCACCACATGGACTAACAACAGATGAGTCATTTTCGTTCTTTGTTTGTACTGTCTTAAATGTTAAATGTGATTTATTTTTTCGCCTGAAGAAGACCCAAGTGGTTGAAATGCATCGTGTCTTGTCATGTGCTTTGTTTGTCAATGTCATTGGCGGTAACTAACACCCTCTCTTTCTAAATTTTGTTTTTATTTGATCATCATTACTAAACAACTCCAATTCTATATTAACCTTGATTCTTAAACAGTGTTCACATTGTTCTCTTAATCTTATCTCTAGATCACTCCAGAAACTGTGAACATAACTGTAAAGCCATAAGGAGTGTCGTATGGAATCTTTCTCTGTCTCACAAGATTTGCCTTCTTTTCTGCAGTCTATTATGGGCATTGGCATTACCGCCACTTACAGAAATAGAAAAAAAAAGCACTGAGGAACAGTAACTGGAATTCTGATGGCACATGACATATTTCTGCTAGGTCAGAACTGCAATGGTATATAAGCAATATATAGAGAATGCATGTAAAGCAATTCATGAGACAGACTCTCAAATCACCCTCAGAGCTGATAACTGTGATTCGGGTTGAGGTGCACTAGTGAAAACTTCTCTGGTGGTGAACGCTTTCCTGGAGAGACAGTGCATTCATTCAATTACTTGGCACTGAAAGCAGCATATCTTTTCTTTAGAAACTTTGCAAGAAATTAGTAAGTGGAAAAGACGCACGCATTACGATCGACAATGCAACTACTGTTGTCATCATCAGCATTCTAGCCATTCTGTTCCCTGCAATGATGTTTCTGAAACAATACAGCAATGTGCAATGATCATGCCGTTTAGCTGAGTGCTGCCTCTATTCAAAGTAAACAAACTGTGTGAGGTGTCTTTCCTATAGGTCCGATTCAGATGCTGTATATGCTTTTCATGTGTGGTGGACTGACTTTGACATGTTTCCCCTTTTCAGCACCATCACCTATGTGCTGACGAAAGTAGAAGAGAAAAACTGCGGGGGTGGTAGTGGCTCCTCATCGGTCTACACAAACTGGTGGCCGCTTTTGGCGCCTCGTGCACACAACACTCGGTGGTTCTACCTGCAGACACACCCCTGCTGACACTGCCAAGACCGCTAAAAGAAAGAAGTCGCTCGTCTTTCCCTGTCTGAGAATGTGGTAGCATATGCCAAATATCAAGCGACAAATCCAGACGGAAGAGATGTCACACCACGCTGTAGACTTGATTGCTTCACCTTGAAGAACCAATATGCAGTTAGCCTACAATCTCTGCTACAATTCTTTGCCGAATAGACGGCGTTTGCTCAGCGAACAGGGACCAGTGCACCAGACCCACCAGGCATCACTACAATCACTCTGGGGTTGGTTATTGTGCAGGTACGAGTACATATTCAGGACGTGTGCTGTCTGCATGTTTGCCAGTGAAGAAAAGGTTGTTCTGCAGTCAGTCATCCTTAAATTTGAAGAATAATCAAAGATGTGTTTGAAGAAAGACATGCATATCTCAAATATTGTATTTCTGACATAATTAAAATACAGATTATCTTAACTTCTTATCAATAATGTCAAACTAATTTTTGAAGAAATAAATGTAAAGACTTGCAAAATGTCGTCTTCGTTTCCAGGACATCCATTACTGATCAGTGATGTGGAATTTGCAGACAGGGTGCACAATTATTTGTGACTAATTCACTCTCCGGGTGCCATTGAGGCAACACGCTTCTTATATGGGCTGGGGGGGGGAGGGGGTAGCTAACGCAGGCATGCATGTTCGATTCTCTGTTCATTCCACAAGAGCAGCAAGCACACGTGTGGTCAGCATGGCTTTCCCCCTGGCTTTAATTCTGATCGTTATTGGCTGGTCAAGTGAGCATACTTTCACTAGGTTTTACAAGCGGGGTTCTCAAACAACTTTTGGACAAACAGCTTTGGACAGTTTTGTCAAGAAATAACGACTTGTTCATTGTAAAACTTACTGCCGTTACCCTGTGCTATTGTCGTGAGAAAAACTCTGATTAACATAAGACTATTGCACTCTGTTCATTTATAAACTTTGATGCATATGCCAACCGATGTAGTCTCATGTTTCGGTCTTCGAAATGAATGTGGCCCCTGCAGTTATGCTGTTTCACCCGACGTGACTTCGTCCGGTGGCAATGAGCAACGTGGTGATTAATCCATTAAACTTAGGCTCATACTGGGCAAAAGTTTTTAAACCAGGATTGTTACGTGCCTTTTAAGACGAAGGATAAGTTAGCTGCCCTCCATCAGTAATAGGTCTGTAATTCTTCCACTAAAAGTATCCCTTTATGTAAGTTTTACGTCTAGTGGCCAGTGTTCTTACGATTGCCGGCTAATACGTTTGTGCCAAATACTCTCGTAACTTCATCCTCCGCTCTGATAGGCTCTCCATAATTCTAAATAAACTACACAAAGTGAGGCGAATGCAGGCGGAAATCTGTGCAAATTTGAAAAATTATTGATAAAGCTCCGCCCCAAACACGATGACAAACGAATCACAAGACAAAACACGACGCATTTCGACCTCTTAGGGCTTCTTTAGGTAAGATACACAACACTCAGGACAACGCCTTCTTCCTTGCGCTGAACCCTGTGAAGTGATCTGAAGCGATCAAAGCTAAGTGAATTTTCGTTGTTTTATTCGTTTATGTCTCACCTGATGAAGATCTAAGAGGTCGAAACGCGTTGTGTTTCGTCTTGTGACTCGTTTGTCCACGTTCTCTGGGCGGTTCGCTAACATTTATTTAAGATTAGTTTATTAATAATCATGATTGTAACCATAATGGTAATGATAGTGATGCTTTAGGAGGCTAGAAAAGTGGTAAGTTGGAATGTCAGAAATATTGTAATAAATAATGAGAAATTGTCAGCAGACAGATTTCTGGTGTGCACCTCAATCATAATGTTCAGGCTTGACAGCTGTTCAGCAACATTATTTTCAAATTGGTTTCAAACGAATATACAACCAGTGGCTTTCTGTGGTGCTGAAATGTGGTGTCTCAAACAGAAGATGTCATGGAAATTTGCCATTATTTCTCGTCTGCCATTGGCTGGCAAAAACGCATCA
>CM065715.1:109009824-109022324 GCA_033310375.1 Conus canariensis | reverse complement strand
TCACCTGAGCAGAGAACTAGCCAATCTTTCCTCCGGCTCTGTCCCAGTTACAGCACAGCTGTTCGCCAATAATGTATCAGTAACTTTGAGGAAATCAAAGCACATTATAGAATAAGTGTTCCTGTGGCTGCAGGACCAAGTGGCTTTAGATAGCACACACCATAGTGGTTACAGGATGGGAGACCTTTTTTACGGATAGAATAACTGGCATCAGGAGTGGATGTTCAAGAGAAAACATTACACTGGGGAGGGGAGGGGGGCGAGGGTCCAAAAAACCTGTCCACAATGCCAACAAAGGGGGGTTAAAAAAAAACAGAAATTAAGGAACATGAGCAGGTAATAGCTGATCTTTCTCAGGAAGCGTCCTTCTTCTAAAGTGGAAAACTTCAAGAATTCTGACGTGAAAGGACAGCACTGACATCAGATCCATAGATACTGTGGATGATCACTGAGCTTGAACTGAAGTCCAGCTGTTCTGAGGATCAACTGGCAAAAGGGCTTAATTCACAGCCTAAGTTAAACACAAAAGAGACTGAAATTATCAAACAGGAAACTGAAAGCCTTCAGGAAAAGGAGTTACCTCTAAATGTGATCCTGTGACTCAAAAGTATATTTCACCAGGTTTTCTTCTCTCTTTTTGCCAGTTCTGAATATGATGATTTTCACAGAATGGTTCTTGATTTGAAAAGTTTGAATGGAAAAATAATATACTGGCGTCTTAGCGCTCAAAGTTGTGAAACATGATTATTATTAGCATCTGTACACCTGAAAGAGGCGTATCGTTCAGTATCCTTATCAACTGCACACAAAAACGCAACTGATTTTACTGTTTAGGTCAGCGTTGGAAGTCAACTGCATTCATAATACCCTTGCCTTGCTACCAGAAAATCCACTACGATACTGAAATGTGTTCGAAACATTGATTAAAAAAGACATGTCTCATCTTTTTTCCTCGGTGATATTTTGCTTGTGGCAGAAGGAAAAGAATCTTGCAGACTGAACGTTGCTGAAACAGTAAAGCATTTCCAGTTTTGGGGTGTCTGAAACCCCCTTAAAACACACATTTTCTAGGATAATCATGGATTAAAATCAATGAAGTTCACACAGACAAATGAGAGAGTAAAGGGTCTGCGTAAATGTTGTATAAAACCACAAAACAAACAGGCATTGAAAATAGGAATTCTGGTAAGAGTCATAGGAGAAATGGTGGCCGCATTTCATGCTATGAAATTTGGTCCCCTGTTCTACCGTTACTTGGAAGAAGACAAAAAAACTGGACTAAAAAAATAGGGTCAATTTCAATAGGTGCTTTCCACTATCATCGGCGCTAAACCAGAACTAATGTGGTGGATATGCCCTTTGCATTTCAGTATGTAGAACCTGAGATGAATGTTTTTGTTAATTTCATATGGCAGTCTTTCAGGCTGAGGCTATGCATGCAATGATAAACTGTCAGTCAGGAGAGACACGGCTGGGTCTGGAATCAGATTTTCACCTCATCTATTTGGAAATGAAAGCAACTTTGTTGGCCTGGAAATATCTGTAGATTCGGTAGACAGCAAAACGTGTGCACATATTGAATGGCAATACTGTCGCTGAGGTGTGCATTAACCACATAGGAACCAGTCCTCCAACTCATACAATGAATCCACATGTTCTAACTGGCAGTGGTGTCTATCCTAAAGGTATGGTTGTCAGTGGAACATATTCTAGGGAAAGACACACCGCAGCAGAATCCGAGTAAACACATCTGGGTGCGAATTGGAAGCTTAACAATCTTAATCGGAAATGAAATGAGGCAGGGAACAGTAAACGATAAACAGTAAACAAGTTGGGTATTGTTTGCTCCCATAAGAAAACCTAACACAGAGTAACTTTTATTCAAGACTGGCACAGCCTTTTAAACTTGAATAAAGTCAGACAAATGCATAGACGAACAATCTAATAGTGGGGGAAAAAAAACAAGCGCAGGCCAACAACTGAACTATCTTCATAGTAATGACTTGGCAAAGATTTGGACTTAAGGAGGGGGGGGGGGATTTGAAGATGGAGAAACTGGGAACATGAAATTAAGAAAATATGTTACAGATATGAAAACTCTTCACTAGCTGCATAAGGGAACCATCGCAATCCCTTTTGAAGGCAGCTATATTTGTATTGCCTGCTCCGAGGCCTTTCGTCCGCTGGGTCGGATTCATCAGGGAGACACGGCTGGTTGTGTCTGCGCTCCTGGCGTCAAATAGAGACACACCACAGTCCATAATACTTGGTGGTGAGAACACCACAGTATTATGGACTGTGGTGTGTCTCTATTTGATGCCAGGAGCGCAGACACAACCAGCCGTGTCTCCCTGATGAATCCGACCCAGCGGACGAAAGGCCTCGGAGCAGGCAATACAAATATATCTGCCTTCAAAAGGGATTGCGATGGTTCCTTTATGTAGCTAGTGAAGAGTTTTCATATCTGTAACATATTTTCTTAATTTCATGTTCCCAGTTTCTCCATCTTCAAGTCCCCCCCCCCCCCTTAAGTCCAAATCTTTGCCAAGTCATTACTATGAAGATAGTTCAGTTGTTGGCCTGCGCTTGTTTTTCCCCTACTATTAGATTGTTCGTCTATGTATTTGTCTGACTTTATTCAAGTTTAAAAGGCTGTGCCAGTGTTGAATAAAAGTTACTCTGTGTTAGGTTTTCTTATGGGAGCAAAAAATACCGAACGTGTTTACTGTTTAACAATCTTAGTCTGAAAAAGGCATAAGCTCACCGCCATGTTGACCCTACTGTTGATCGTTTTTCTTCAAAATTGAATAAGCAGTCTCTGAAGTATATGTCCTATTGACCTAGAGGCATTCGCAGTTGATGCTTTTTCCACTTCCTGGAAAGACCTTACATGCTGCTGTTTTCTTGGTTTCAGTGTAATCAGCTACGCACTGCAGAAGGTACGATAAAGCAAGACAAGGCTGTGGGTGTGGATGTCAGTGTTGATAAAGATGCTTGTCATGTGCCAAATCAACCGACAGGAAACAGACTTTTGACCTTGTCATGCCATCCACAAAGGAATACTCATGGATAAAGAGAAACTGAAGGTTGATGTCATGTAACATATTAGGTGCTCCTTCAAAGAACAGGGATTGCCAGACCAGTTCATGTATGGTTAGTTCATGGAGACTAGATTCTCAAACATCTTATGACCGCTACATAGACAAATCGGAGAAACGCTCCAGGGACAATAAAAAATCAACCCTCAACATCTGCTGTGGAAGTGTCAAATTTCGAGACTCATCTGTATGAGAAGGGCGCAGGTTATGGTGCTGTGAATACAGCAAGAAGTCCTTTATCAGCTTATTCACCACTTGGACAGGACAGTTGTCTGCCATCTGGTAGTCTGTAGATTAGTTGTTGTTGTTGTTTGTTTTTTAGAGACCCTCACTGTAGAAATATCAAGACACACGTAAATTAAGTGATTTTTTAATTTATTTAGAATCCCTCTCTGATATTTAAAAGTTAGACACGGAAGAACGTGTCCTAAGCACTTGTATATTGCTGGCTCTACTCACAGAACAAAGAGGACAAGCGCTTCATTCGCCAGAAAGAAAGGATACTAAAACTGTATGAAGATATATGTGTGATTACAGTTTCAGGGAAAAAAGCACCTTAAACTCGGTGAACACTTTAGACCAGCGGAGATATGGATGCTCGGGATAATCTTAATCGGCCTTTAATTAGGCATTTTAAGGTGTATTTTGACAAAAATAAATTCTTAGTCTCGGATAAGAAACTACACTGCGTGTGGCAGGTTCTCACGGAAGGAGGCATCCACACAGACGTTCTTACTGATCACACAACAAGAAGTACATCTACACCGGCTGCAGAATATCATGCAACACTAATGTTAAAAGTGCAGGGTGGAACAGTGAAAAGACATTTGTCAAAGTTTGCAAGAAATGCGCCCGGTTAAGCTTCAGTCAGACTATTGTCCACAACTGTAAGCATAACTCTTGATCTTTGTACAGATGATTTGTAATGTATGTGTGTACATATAAACCATACATGCATACAGATAGATAGATAGATAGATAGATAGATAGATAGATAGATCGTCTTTATGTTGCATACTCTGAAGTGTTATACAGGGCCTCACACAAACTGCTGAAATTTAATTCACACAACTTGAGCTCAGATGGCTTGGTCACTAAACGGAAAATAATCAAGGAATTAAACTAAAAAAAAAAATTTCGTGCGCTTACAGTTGATTTCATCAAGATTTTACGCCTTATGAATACCATAATTAGTAGTAGTAGTAGCAGTAGCAGTAGTAGTAGTAGTAGTAGTAGTATTGTTGTTATTATTGTTATTATTGTCATTAAATCTACATTAGGAAGGTGCAGTTTAATGACGAGTACCTGAGGTTTGTGTCAGGACGTAGAAGTTACGTACCTATCCTGTCACCGACTTCAGTTGGTTGTTTAAGCAACATCCTGTAAGTAAGGTGGTTTTTTTTGTTGTTTTTTTTTTTCCACACACCTGATCTGGATAATATATATCTAAATCCTGACCAGAGAGACGCGCAAAGCCAAAATGCAAGTACGTCACGTGAACTCTACTTCCTGTGACTAGCCTTAGATGATAGTAATCAAGACAATCATCAAGGCACAGCAAGGAATAAAGTGGCGCCTCCAGCACCCCAAACACAACCCAGAAGACAATTACCATTTGCTGGGACGACGGGAACAGGTCAAGATCTTCCGCCAGAGGACTGGACACAATCGCCTGCTCCACCACATGCACACAAAATTTGGCATTGGACAGAGTGGAGAATGCCCTTGTGGTGAGGGACCAATGACAACCGACCATATCCTTCAAGACTGTATAACGCATGCAGCATCCAGAAGGAAGTGCTGGCCAACACCGACAGCAGTGGAAGCCAAGTTGTACGGCACCCTGGAGGAGCTGCGGTGGACGGCAGCCTTCATCGAGGACACCGGGCTGCTCATCTAACGGGAAGCGAACGAGGAGGAAGAAGAAGTAATCAAACTTCACATTACTAGCATGAATTAATTATGAAAATTACGTAATGTACGAAGTGATATTTTAAAACATAATAAAATGTGAATGGTAATGAAAATACTAGTGCCAAAATAGAATAGCAATAAATGAATAAATAGGAAAAAAAACCAATGAATAAGTAAACATAAACACTTGAAATGACAAAACATATTGAGAAGTTAAAAGCCAGTTCAATATTTCAGACAAAAAAGGTTTGAAATAAAATCACAAGACTTGTGAAGAAAAAAAACACAAAGAATGTAGTGGGGTGATTCAAGTGTAGGCTAAAAACTCCTTCGTCATAAAGCAACAACTTATCAAAGATTTGAAAGAAAAGGGGATTAATAGGAGGATTAGAAGATGCTCTTTTCAGCTGCCAACTTAGCATCCCTTTGCCTGAGTCTTTGCCCTCTGTAAGTGGTAGTGTCTATGTAGACCTGGTTTATCTAGGTCTACGATGCCTAACCCATCTTTTTCAGCTTACATTTGCTACATTGTTACTCTGTGGTAGAGCGCCGGACTCGTAATCTTGGTGATCCTGGAGTTGCGGGTTCGAATCTCCGCCGGGCCGTTTCGGTACAGTGGGATTTTTCCCTCGTAGTTAACATTGGTTCTGACTCCATTTCCCATACAGTCCTTCGAATGAGACTATAAACCGAAGTTCCATGTGTGAACGCACGCATAACATCTTGCACACACGCAAAATCCCATCACCAACTTTCGGAAGAGAAGGCCAGTTTGGCCGTTGGCATGGATGACACGTTACACATAGCATGCATCTTCCCCGAAGCTGGAGTATGGCTGCTTTAATGGCCGGATAAAAAAACGGTCATACACACAGGATTAACAGGAGTATCCGCCTGCGTACGCAGAAAAAAAATTAAAAAAGGAAGAAAAAAGTTACTCTGCAAGTGTTCTTCACAACAAATAACATTTCATCACTGAGCAATACGTATTTCTAATAATCACGTATGGACTAGCGCGCTCTTGACCAAAACCGATTTCTTCTGAACTTTCTGTTTACTTCCCGAACTACTTTCTTCCTTCTTACTGTTCTTTTGAAACCCAATACATGTAGTTTCCTTTGTGTAGTTCCCCATGAGGAATTGAAACCAGAAACAATTCTGAACTCATCAGGGATGCTTCTGAAAGTCTGTTTGTTATCTGTAATAACAAGTCCAGAAATTGTTCGAGCTGTGTGGTCACTAATTTAGATCCAAGATCATGGTATGAGTTTTACGCCGGCTGTCCACCAACCTTATTTGGAGAAACTGTTTTAGAACTTCCAAAGCAGCACTTTTAGGAATACAGTGCGCTCTGTCAGTGGTCCTCTTCAGCTGCCTTTCATTCATAGTTTTCAAGAGATAACAGTATCATCCTTTTCCATCAGCCCTTATCTCTGCACATCACTTGTCCATGGTCACAAGCACAGGAAAATACATCCCTGAAACTTTAAACTAAGCACCGACGACTGCTATCCCCCACCACCAACCCCCTTCCCAAATGTTGGCATTGCTTTCCCCTTTCCAGTGCATGTAGAACTAGTAGGAATACAAAATTAACAACAGTAGCAAAAGCGCGTGAGATGACTGCAAGTTCAGTGTTCACAGGCTTGTTAAGTTTGGCAGTGAAAGAGCATCATACCGTTGGATCGTTTCTTTTCAGAACAGACACGAGCAGTAAATGTCTATTGTAACTGTAATTGGTTGACAATTATTGAGTTATCCTTCTTTGCACTCCTCCTTGACAGGGTTTTCTACAGTCACAAATCTACACGGTCAGAGGTCACAGAAGAGGACAATGTATTTTTGTGTGATTCCTTAGGAGTCAAAAGACAAGGTTCTTCTTCAAATTTAGAAATTAGCATCTATCGTTCCACTTACAGTTTGCGAAGATGAACAAAGCTACTTCTACTAGTGAGACTTTCTCTCTAGCTGATATAAATAATCTGGAAATGGAGAACGTGACAGTGTCTGCAGAGCCCCCTGAAGGATGTGTGGTGCTGTCAGTGGAGTATGGAGCCTTCATTCCCTGGGACAACCCGGACAACCTCATCAGTCGACAAGTGGAGGTGGCTATGAAAACAGCTGTGGCTGTCGTTTTCCTTCCCATTCTCTTCTCCATCAGCATTCCCTGCAACATCCTCAACATGATCGTGTTCTGCAAACAGGGGCTGAAAGAACGTATCAACCTGTGTCTCTTCTCTCTCTCCCTGGTCGATTCTCTGTATATGCTGCATTCCTTCCTCCTAAACATTGATAAACTCTACTCCCAGTTCACCAAGGTGACTGGGGTGGGAATGATGTTGGAGTTTGTGGTCAGCAACCATTTGATGTTTATCCACGGCATAAACTGGATGTCTGGATTTCTGTCCATGATGATCGCCTGTGAGAGATGCTTCTGTGTCTTCAGTCCTCTCCGCGCGCAGCAGATCCTGAAAACCAAAGCGACAGTGGTGATCATTCTAGTCGGTGTAGTTCTGACTCTAAGCATCAGTTTCATCAGTACCACTCGCTGGAGCGTGACCTGTGTCTTTGACCCTCTCACCCACACCGTGTCTAAAACCATGTATCCCAGTAAATTCTATCTGCGGCACCAAAAACTGATCGATATCATTACTGGACTGGTGAACGGCATGTTGTTGCCTGGCACCAACATATCAGTCGTGTCCACCACCACCATTCTGACCGCCATCAAGCTGAGGAAGATAGTACATGGAGAGAGCAGACCTCTTCCAGCACGCTGTCGTCACGTGAGCTCGCCTTAACGCGCATGCTCATCGGAGTTTCCGTTCTGTACGTCATCTGCTCTCTTCCGGTTCTTGCTTTAGGCGTGTGTTTGTTGTTTATTCCAGACATGAGTCTTCAAGGTAGGTACTACAATGCCTTTAACTTGATAGTCAGCTTCTTTGAGTTGTTCTCTTATATCAATGCGTCCGTCAACTTCTTCGTCTACTGCTTTCTGGGGTCCAAGTTCAAGGAGACATTGAAGGAACTCTGTCTTCAGTGCTGTAAATCTTTGAGAAAGACAGAGACAGACAGGAAAGGAAAACACTTGTCATTTGGAAAACTATGAATCTTTCAGTGCTCACAAACGACTGGCATTGAGGTTTTTAAATGGAGAAATAGATACATTTTCACGCCAGTCCATGGAGAAAGATTCTAAAGTCTTGATAGTGCGTTCTTCATTTCTAGAACGCCCTAGTAGTACATACACTTTGTTGAGCGCTTAAAGATATTCTGCATTTTTTTTAATCTGTTGAAGACTCGTTGAATCGGTCTGGGTTTTGATAAAGGCACTCTCAGTTATTTTGTATTCTGTGCAGTACAGTTTCAATTATTTTGGGTTTTGCTCAGGACACCAATCGTTTTGGTTATTTTCTTTTTCGATCAGATGTAGCATCCAACTGTTCTCCCACTTTGTGTCTCTCTGTCTGTCTGTCCTTCTGAATGTGTGTGTATGTCTCTGTTTGTCCACGGCTTGTGCCTCTGTCTATGTTTTATTCTCTCTCTCTCTCTCTCTCTCTCTCTCTCTCTCTCTCTCTCTCTCTCTCTCTCTCTCTCTCTCTCTCTCCATGGGTATGTGTATATGCCGCGGCGCGCGCGCGCGTGTGTGTGTGTGTGTGTGTGTGTGTGTGTGTGTGTGTGTGTTGTGTGTGTGTGTGTGTGTGTTTGTGTGTGTGTGTGTGCGTGCGTGTGTGTGTGTGTGTGTGTGTGTGTATGTGTGTGCGTGCGTGTATGTGTGTGTGTGTGTGTGTGTGTGTGTGTGTGTGTGTGTGTGTGTGTGTGTGTGTGTGTGTGTATTCTGACAGATTACGTGTGCATTTAGGTAATATGTTTAACAGTTTCCGAGAGCATTCGGATATAGTTTCTGCATCTTACATGACAAGAGGGTACACTAGCCAGTCTGCTGTTTGCCAGCCAACCAAAGGTTTTACCACAGGCATCTTAAGATCCGGTGGCATCTTTCAAGAACCAGAGGACCCGTGACAGTGGCTCGATGGCTGGATCGGGGTCCGATTCCTTCTAACAGCGATTATCTTCTGGACGACTGGGTGACCCCTCTGATAAAAAAAAAAGATCATGGAAGGTCTGGATGAACAATCCACAGAATATAAGGCAGGATGCACTGATGGCATTAGCGTTGAAGTCAAGGGTCAGGACGATCAGGTGAATCTGAAGACTTGTGTTTCAGGAAAGCAACCAGGACCAACTCACTGACTAAAGCAAATATAATGTCATTCAAAGTTTTTTTTGCACCAGCCAGTACATAAACTAATAAAGAAATTCGGGATAATCAAAGAAGCCTCTGAGAGCGAGTGAGAAAACAAAAGCTTGCTGCAGACGGTGGCTGTGGTCGAGCGGTGAACATGGCCCAAAGCGTCGAAGGGGTGTGGCTGGCCATCCCAACTTTACAGGTTCTCCAACTGTGGAAGACAAGTGCTTCTCGGAAAACGTGACCATGTCATCCAGCAAACAGGTTGATCGGGTAGGTACAGACCAGCCGTGGAAGACTTTCAGGTGTATGCCTGGATATATCTGATTAAAGACAAACCCATCATAGACCTCTCTCTCTCTCTCTCTCTCTCTCTCTCTCTCTCTCTCTCTCTCATCTCTCTCTCTCTCTCTCTCTCTCTCTCTCTCTTTCAAACGAAGTTGAAAAAGTCAAACGAGACTACTTCAGTCAATTGATACCGGACGCAAAATCCACAGCGCCAATGTGGAGGGCAGTAAACACTATTGTATGCAACAAGCGTACAGATTCACAAAATTCAAGCACAAACATCACCCCGGACAAATTTAATACCCACTTTCTGTCATTATCAGATACCCTTACTCAAGCTTCACAGACTATAAGAGCACCAAATGAATATACATGCCCGACTTCCCTAATATCATTTTGCAAACAAAAACGTGGATCCAGTAATTCAGTCAAAATTCACCTTCTTGCTGTACATGAAGTAGGTATGCACATAGCGCAATTAAAGAATAAAAAATCCATGGGTCCTGATAACATACCCGCATTTCTTCTCAAACTCGCTCTACCTTACATTGTTGAGTCTCTTACATACATATATAATTTATCCATTGAAACTAATGTTTTCCCTCAGGCGTTCAAAAACGCCAAAGTGATCCCCCTTCCAAAATCAAATGATTTGTCGGATCCAAATAATTTCAGACCTATATCCTTACTATCTATTCTATCCAAACCCCTTGAAAGACACATACACACGCACGTATCTCAGTTCATGGAGAAAAACAAACTATTTCACCCACTCCAGTCTGGATTCCGATCTAATCATTCCTGCCACACAGCATTATCACGAATGTGTGACTCATGGCTTTCAAATATGAACCAATCACAAATGACAGGGGTTGTCTTTCTTGACTTCAAAAAGGCGTTTGATCTTGTTGATCATTCCATTCTTCTAACGAAACTATCTGTCTACTTGAACCATACCCCGACAATCTCATTATTCCAATCATACTTGAACGATAGGACTCAGTACCTGGTGCTTAATGGCAAAACTTCCGCTTCAGACTTTGTCAGACATGGAGTCCCACAGAGCTCTGTACTAGGCCCCCTACTATTCTGCATCTTCATCAATGATTTACCATTGTCTGCATCAGATGAAAAGGTCACGACAGATTTATTTGCTGATGACTCGTCACTCCAAACGAATGGCAGTGATCTACAGACAATTGAAAATTCTCTCCAGGAAAGTCTAAACGACGTGTCAGACTGGTGTCATTCAAACTCAATGGTCATACACCCAGCCAAAACCAAATCTATGATTATAGCTACCCGCCAAAAACATCAGTGGACTCCTCTTTGCCTAAAACTTCAGTTGAATGGCACTTCTATCGAGCAGGTAGACGAGCATCGTGTTTTAGGGTTAACGATAGATAAAGAATTGAAATGGCAATCTCATCTCAATAACGTATGCAAGGTAGTCTCAAAACACCTTTTCCTGTTATCTCAATTAAAGCGCTACGTCAACAGTAATGTGTTTAAACTTTTCTTCAATGCACACATAATGTCACGTATCAATTACGCCTCAACAGTGTGGGACGGCAGTAGTGACGTCCACCAAAAAAGGCTGAATTCTCTCCATAGACGTGCAGCAAAGCTACTCCATCCAGCTGTATTTCTAACAACAGACAAAAAACTAAAAGCGCTGAACATACTTCCTCTGAATAGGCAATTGGAATTCAACAAGGCATCATTTATGTTTACAATCTTGACAGATACTAGGGCATGTTATATCAATGCCCTTTTTACAAGATCGAACAGCTTTTCTGGCTCGACGAAATTCCTTCTTCCCTACCCACGCATTGATATATACAAAACAAGCACAGCTTACTCTGGACCATATGTCTGGAACTCACTTCCACCGAATCTACAAAACATGAATACTTTAAAACTTTTCAAGGAACATTTGCATAAACATTTTATGTCTCAGTAATTTAATTATTCGATTACAATGATTAGCGCCCATTCAAAAAGTCTTATGTGAACCATACTTTGAATAAATCGTCTAAACATAAAACCTACTCCGTTAAAATCGCTCATCCCCACTCCCACTCTGTCTACCATCCCTTTTCTCCTCCCCCTACCTACCATCCTCTCTTCCCCACCCTCCTCTGACCTCTCTCTCTGTAGTTTTGTTTGTTTGTTTATTGTTGTAAGTTTCCTTCTGCTTTACCATCCCCCATCTCATTAGTACTTTTATGAATAGCTTGCTTATCATTGTAGAATTAGATTACCATGTTGCTATGTTGAATTGTCAGTATGAATGATATGTGCTGAAATAATGTATGCATGACAAGGACAGATTGTAAGACTAGGCTTTGGCCTAAAATCTCCATCCTTGTGTATTAAAGATCAATCAATCAATCAATCTCGCTCTCTCTCTCTCTCTCTCTCTCTCTCTCTCTCTCTCTCTCTCTCTCTCTCTCTCTCTCTCTTAAGGCGTATGCCTGGATATATCTGATTAAAGACAAACCCATCATAGACACTTCAGCACATTCTCTCTCTCTCTCTCTCTCTCTCTCCTCTCTCTATCTCTCTCTCTCTCTCTCTCTCTCTCTCTCTCCTCTCTCTCTCTCTCTCTCTCTCTCTCTCTCTCGTCAATATACTCAGCGGAAATATTAAGAAAGTATACTTACAAGACTGCAAGAGATATCTTGGCGTTCCACCAAAAGCACCAAATAAACTTGTATATTCAGAGTTAAGCAGGCGTCCCTTATACATGGATTCATACATTAAAGCATTGGAATATTGATTTAGATTATCAGACATGGGCCCAGATAGATTACTCAAACATGCGTATCTTATACAAATAAACCTTAATGATCAGAGCATAAGGTGCTGAGAAACAGGGATCAGAAAAATGTTGGGCATCACTGAATTTAATTATGTTTGGCTACAACAAGGAGTGGATGACGTAAGTG
>CM065715.1:108994824-109004824 GCA_033310375.1 Conus canariensis | reverse complement strand
TCAATTCATCTTAACCTGGCATGTTTGATATTTCTGATTTCCATAGCACTATTAGCAAAACTTTTGAGCTTACAAACATTCATGCTTCATTCACTTAAGGCCCCACTTTTGAAAGACCATACATCAGATAGTTTTATTATATCACATACGTATAACCAATCGTATTATTGAATAATACCATACATAATCCATAGAATCATTATATCACATAAAACGCATACCAATGCATCATTAAATTACATTAAGCATGCTCCGCGCTGTCATTAAATCACAACATGCGTATCCTGTAGGAACAAAAAAAATCACGTAGAACATTTCTAAGTAAACGAAGAAGAAGACCATCATTGTGATACTGAGAACCGGGCACTCCAGACTATGACATAACATCTCTGCAATACTCCACCCTGGCGGGTCTGCAATTCATCCATGCAGCCCCAATGACGGTGGAACAGTCCCAACAACACCAAAAGAAGAATCCTGGCCTGCCGACACACTGATGAATGCAAAACCTTATTCACCACTGGAGGGCCTTCACAATACAGAAGCCCTTGCCAGTACCTCCACCATTCCTGCCTAAGGGAACGGAGAAGAATCTCTTCCTACACTACCGTTGATCTCATATGATCATCACCCATCAGTGACTGATTAATGATAATAATTTTTACCCCTCTTTTTGTGTGTGTGTGTGTGTGTGTGTGTGTGTGTGTGTGTGTGTGTGTGTGTGTGTGTGTGTGTGTGTGTGTGTGTGTGTGTGTGTGTGTGTGTGTGTGAAAATTTTCCACAGTTAGTCTCACTATGATCACACGATCTTAACTCACCTAGAACATTGTTTACATGTGGTCCCCCCCCTTTTTGTGTGTGTGTGTGTGTGTGTGTGTGTGTGTGTGTGTGTGTGTGTGTGTGTGTGTGTGTGTGTGTGTGTGTGTGTGTGTGTGTGCAACACATGATACCCTGTTTTTCATTGATCACTGCTATCTTCCCTCAACAAACAGCAGCATATTGATGCCAACACATTATTTCACCTGTTACAATGAACATCATCCCACAGCATTGTTTACTTTTTTTAAACAACACTATTAATATGAACCTCCCAACCTCCCACCCCCACCCCCACCCCCCACCCCATAGTGGATGAAGAGATATGAGCTCTCCTTCTCTTGTCCCCCTTCCTTCCCCCCCCCCCCCCCACACACACATTACCCTCCTCCTTTTTTTTTCTCAACCCCCCCTCCCCCCCCCCTCCCAATCATACCTTATCACCCATTTATCTTCCATCCCCTTCCCTCCCTCATTAACATTACCCACACACCTTTCACAACTACCCACGCATAACTACCACCACCTCTTTCATCACCCAGCGAAATCATTTATTTTATTCACCTAAACTTTTTTTTTTTTTAAGTTTCTTCTGTTCATGTACTTATTTACCCCTTCTATATATTTTTTTTTTCCAGTTTGCCTCCCCCCCCCCCCCCTCCTTACCATTATTATCAATCCACCATTATCACAACCTTCACAAAGATATCACACCACCCCACTAAACTAGACACACAACCCTATCGTATCACACAACCCCCCCCCCCCCACTCCTCCCACGAACCCCCCCCCCCCTCCGTTTCCTCTCCCATAATCCCCCTTGTCATTTCCGCCTAGCGGCTATTCTCCCCACCACATGGACTAACAACAGATGAGTCATTTTCGTTCTTTGTTTGTACTGTCTTAAATGTTAAATGTGATTTATTTTTTCGCCTGAAGAAGACCCAAGTGGTTGAAATGCATCGTGTCTTGTCATGTGCTTTGTTTGTCAATGTCATTGGCGGTAACTAACACCCTCTCTTTCTAAAATTTCTCATGGAATCATAAGATTACACAGCACATATTCATACTCATATAGCATACATACAAAAGTATTATTTAATCACATTTCCATATTTCATAGCGTCATCGAAAGACATAACACACATTCTATAATCAAAGAGTAAATTATATGACATTATCAAATAACACAGAAAACATTCGATAGTGACCAAAACACATTATAATCACAGAGTAAATTATATGAAATTATTAAATAACACAGAAAACATTTGATTGAGACAAAAACACATGACATGGTCTTATCAAATAACATAACGTGTGTTCCACGGTATCACTTAACATAATACATTCCATAGTCGCAGAAAACATAATGTATGCCACGAGTCTGTTGTCACAGTATTTTCTGTATTTGTTTCGAGCCGTGACTCACTCGTTTTGAAATGATAAGCGATAAAAAGTAGTTTCAGGTTATAACTAGAAACCCGTGCAGGAAACAATTTCAGCAAGAAAAAGATACATCCGAAGGTGCCCAATGGGACGCAGAGAGGTACTGTCCTCAACTGCCGATCCACTCTCCACCACCCTTAGAGGCCTACGCTGTATTCACATCGGGTGCAGGCACACATAGGGCATTCTAGTGAGACGTCTTGGGACATGCCTTCTCTATGGGAGATGCTAATGCGTTACAATCGAGACACGATACAACAGAATATCTATGGAAAGCGCCCGCATGGGTGAATTAGCCCGTACCTCATGACAGCAGAGTTCACCGGCGAAAGACGCCACCACCAAGCGAACTGCTGCTCGCATTCTGCAGCCCCACTCGTTGCCGTTTTGTTGACAGGTGAAAACAGTACAACTCCAGATACGGCAAACCTTTTGTCACAAGGTCTTATGTCCCTTCTGAAGAGGATTCCGGGTTGCAGTCTTTCCCGCTGTCAACAGGTCTTTCCCTGTGGTCAGTGGGTCTTTTCTCACCGCCACTGGGCCTTATCAAGAGTAGGCCTAAAGGCAGAAATTAATCTCTGTTACAGACCTAATGCTCCTGGCCAGGAACTGGTAGGCCTCTGAGTCTTGGACTTGCTTCTCCAAGTCAAGAAGGAAAAGCCCTCGCACTGGGTTGAGGGCGTCTCCCTGCACATCACTACGTCAGCAATTGGCTGGGTGGGGGTGGGGGGGGGGGATGCTCCTTTGAGAGGAGCAGGGAAGTACAACTACCGTGTCAACCTCTTTTGGGGGAAAAAGAGAGATCTTTGACTTTCAACGGATGTCTGATACTGTCATTAATGCGCTGCCAAGTTACTGAACTGTGGAAAAAAACAAACAACAAAACAACAAATATGTAACACACAAAGATGCAAACAATGGGGAAGAAGAACTCTTTGTGAAACAGTGAGTGAGTCCTTTCTTAGTCAAACATGTTATTCATTTCTTGTAGATAGAAAAAAGAACGGTTGGGTATATGAAGGAGCAAGTGAGAAATTCTTTTGTGCTGTTGCATGGTTGAGCCAGTAGCGGTACGATTGCCTCTAATGACGGTCGAAAGGCTGCATCAAGGGCGTGGGGTTGCGTTTGACGGTGGTGGTAGGGCTGCAGCAAAATGTCCCTGAGTTAAGTCTCCTTAAGGGCAGCAAGCACTCTCTCTCTCTCTCTCTCTCTCTCTCTCTCTCTCTCTCTCTCTCTCTCTCTCTCTCTCTCTCTCTCTCTCTCTGGACTGATAGTGCTAAATACGTTTATTTGTTGGTAACATTCCTGACACCAGCGCAGTGATCGTTAGGTCATGATATAGTGAACAATACACCCTTTCACATTTGAAAAATAAACACTCCTTTGTTTGTTCCTCTGAAGAGATTCCTTTCTATATCATATTTAGTGGGAGTAGAGACCGTTCTGCTACGACCCTTGGCGGAAGTGTGTGTTCAGCCGACACCCCCCCCCCTCCCCTCTCCCCTCCCCCACCTTTTTATTCTTAAATTCAAACACATTGGGATTCAGGGGAGCTGAATTAGTTACAGGCCCTTAGTTTTGTTTGCAGTTATTGGTGTGAATGGGGTTATGGTCCATGAAAAAAGAATGATGTACAATACGTAGTTGTGTTATGAATACAATTACTTTCGTGCTGCAAACTTTCCTGTTTGCGTTCGTCAGTTGTGTGCATGGGAACTCAGTATAGATTTCCGTCTTTGACCTCCTTTTCTGATCAGATATACCCATGCTCACACTCACTCAGACACTTACCTTTCACCATTGCTTTTCTTCCCAGTTCTGTTCGTCTTTCTTCACAAGGGCCTTTTGGTAAACGCTGTTTTGTTTATTTGTCTGTTTCTTTTCTGCCTCCAGCGCGAGAGGGGTGTGTGTGTCGCAGCATCAACAGTTGGGTTACCGAGAGCCTGTGCTCTTTCTTCCGTTTGGGTTTTTTTTTCTTCCTAAGTATTCAGTGTCTTTCTTCTTTTCCCCTGTTTCTCTCAGAATATCACTGTTAGGTAGCTTTCATTTTACTTTAGAAAAGAAAAAACATCGTGTCGTCTGTTTGGTTCTCCTGTATCTTGTTTTGTGTTGCCTACGTATGCGTGGGTGCTTGAATTCAATTCTGTGCTTTTGTAGTTTACTATTTTGTTGGTCTGTGATTGATTTCTCTTGAGTGCGTTCTTGACTTTTATGTATAACATCAAAATGAATATTGGAACAGTGAGCCACCAAATGTACGTCATAACAGCTCCTGTTGGTCTTTGAAGTTGTGCTCCATCGTGCCAGCCTTCAAGGAATTCAACAGGGCACTTTACCCTTTTCTTTGTCTCTATCTTTCGTGCTTCTTCCTCTTTCACTTCCTCTGAACCTAGTCTTTCAAACAGGGGTATATTAAGGGAAAAAATCAAACTCTTTGCTACACAAGGCCAGAGTACAGAACATATTCGCTGTGGCATGTCGTTCGTCATAAGTATAGTTGTATGGGTCTTTACCGGTCAGAATGTGTCTCTGTGAAGAGAAGCATCTGGCAAGCAAGATGCTGGTTTTCATTGGAGTCACTAAGCAGTTAGACAAATTAACGAGTACACAGGACTGCATTGATAACCAGCGTGTCAGTTTGCTGAGGAATACAGGACGGACCACAGCAGGTACTCGAAATCCGTTGGGCGCAACAACCGATAGGTACAATCAAGTGGTTCGGCTCTTCTTGTGGACTAGCGAATAATCTCCCTTTGACAAAGATGAAAATTTGCAATCTCTTTTCACAGTTGTGGTTAAGTATTTCGACATTAAGAAAACCAGTGGCTGACCCAATTTTCGGCAACCTTTCTAGTTTGCTGATGTCACACAGCATCATATCTGTCGAGCTGTTGATATGGCTACTACAATGAGGCACGTAAAAAAACAACAACAAAACAAGAAAATAAACACTGTCTAGTCCTTAGCTCCAGGCCTCATAGTGAGCAAAATGAACTCATTCCTTTTAAGTACATGAACCCTCTTCTTCCAACTTGCTTTGAGGCATCTGACACAGGCACTTACAGTGGGGTCAGCGAGGGCTCAACATAGTCGTCAATTTTTTTCTGTCCAAATTGCAGTTGATGGGTACGTTAGCGTTCTCTGTGTGTGATGTGTGCCAAGAACAAAGGCGAAAGGTATGTTGAACAAAGGCAGAAGGTATGTTGAACAAAGGCGGAAGGTATGTTGAACAAAGGCGAAAGGTATGTTGAACAAAGGCGAAAGGTATGTTGAACAAAGGCGAAAGGTATGTTAAACAAATGTGGAAGGTATGTTGAACAAAGGCGAAAGGTATGTTGAACAAAGGCGAAAGGTATGTTGAACAAATGCAGAAGGTATGTTGAAAAAAGGCGAAAGGTATGCTGAAAAAAGGCGAACTGTATGTTGAACAAAGGCGAAAGGTATGTTGAATAAAGGTGAAGGGTATGTTGAACAAAAGTGAAAAGTATGTTGAACAAAGGCGAAAGGTATAGGCGGAAGGTATGTTTAACAAAGGCGGAAGGTATGTTGAACAAAGGCGAAAGCCATGTGGAACAAAGGCGAAAGCTATGTTCATCCCGCCTTTCACAAAAGACAACTCTCCTTCCCAACGGACTGCAGTTGATCTCACCAGTCCCTCTCCTCCTTCACAGAATGGTTACGGGTGGCTAGTGGCTGTGGTAGATGGGGCTACCCGGTTGTCACAGGCAGTGCTCCTAAAGTGCATTAAAACGGTGAGTATAGCTGAAGAACTTGCGTCCCCTTGTTTTCCCAAGAAAGGTCACCCAGTGGGGATCCTCGGAAACTGTGGTATTCAGCTCTTGTCGGACTTGATAAAGCAGGTGACCTTCTTCAATCCATCAGATCAAACCATACATCCCCTTACCGCCTTCTGTCTGGTATGGTCGAGAAGTTCAACAGTACTCTCTAAAACATACTCAGGAAAATCACAAAGTCTCACCCAGAAATATGGGACAGGTATTTTCCGGCATGACTTTTCTCCTACAGTGAGTTGCCTATCAAAACCACTGGGTTCTCTCCCTTTGAACATCTTTTTGGACACTGTCTTTGGGCATCCTGTGGATCTTTTGGTTCATGCTTAGACTGACGGTGGCGAACATGATGACAGAATATCTCTATTACTGGCCTGCATTTCTGGCTTAAAAGATTGTCTTACTGAGACCATTGACACTGAAAATGGTCGACAGGCCACTGAAAAGCAAAGAAATACTTTGACAGAAAAGAAGAGACAGGAACGTCTCAGGCTGCTGAAAACGAACGTATCTTCCATTCAGAATCAGGCAAGTACTCGAGTCAGACTATCAGGTTGTTGTGAAATCCTATGAGGATAAAGTACCAAAATGTGACCAGCTGCCGTGGCGAAGTGGTTAGCGTCGCGGACTATCGGCTGGGAGGTCGTGGGTTCGAATCCCATCAGAAGTCATATGGGTTTTTCTGCCCCGACCGGCTCCTACCCAGAGTTGAGTTTGCTGCGGACTCAATTGGGAAGACTGGGACCACACAGTCGAGTTTCATCCACTTAATGGATGCGTTTCTGAGAGTGTTGCTCAAATTTCCTGACCAATACTGCAGGTGCCTGTATCTCTCGGGCCTGGTTAACGCTGGGATATATTATGAAAGGAAGCGTAGAATACAGCCCTGTCATGTAGTCTCAGACCGAAATGGAAATCCGTAGCATCATCTTAATCATCCTCATTCTCATTGATCAGCGTTAAAAAAAAAAAAAATGTCTCAAATTCTGTGGCCCTTCATGCCCTGCTCTCATGGTGACCTCAGTTTCGATGTCCTCTCCACGTCTGTGGCCTTGGTTTGGTTCCGTCGGGGTCACCGGTATCGGCGAGTCCATGGGGGCTGTCGCTGGACGGACGTGGTGGCGCCCTCCGGAGGGAGAGCTCACTCACGCCGGCTCCGCGACTAAGCAATTATTGTCGTCAGTAGGGGGCTTAGTAGGTGGTGTCCTGCGTATGTTAGATCAGAACAGGCGCCACTGAACACCACCAAAGTGACTTGGCAGCAGTGCAGTGTCTCCTCCGGTGGGTTGCCTCTTAACGACTTGATTTGATTGCTCCCTGTGGATTGCTGGTACCGGGGCTGCGGCGGGGCCTACTGGGCTGTGGCTGTGGACGGGGTGTCGGAATGAGCGGCGTGGGTACAATGCCTCTGAGGTGGCGCAGAGGTTGGGACAGCAAAAAAAAAAAAGTACCAAAATGTGGACGTTTACAAAACCAAAACCAAACAAGCTGGTTCGTTCGTTGTTGGCTCAACTCAGCTGTCATGGGAAGCTGGTTCCTCATTTCGTCTCTGTCGCTGTCTCTCTTTCCAATTTGACAAAAAAGTACGGACAAGAGCGGACTGTGTGGACAAACATGCTTTTCACTGGCTTTTATGCAGCATCAGTTGCTGTTTTAGGTTGTCTCGTTATGTCCGACCTTCTGTGATTAAAGCCGATGCGTTGCAACCTGTTGCTCACGAAAGAAATGGCTGGGAAAGAGAACGCTGTCACAGTCCTCAAACTTTTCCAGGTGTATTCGCGACAGGTCGTTACGTATTCCAGACTGATCACAGGCCTTGGATTTGCCTGCAGTCTGGAATTTTTTTTTCCTTTTTATTGTGAATCACACGCAGTGTTGTCTCTCCAAGGGTAAAAGTTTCTCTGTGGAAGCTTTACCTAGACGAGCCAGTCAGCTTGCAAGTGTACGGTTTCGCTTATTGATCGAGCAAACAGCACTGTGAAAACTTTTAATTGAATTACGTCTCTCTCTCTCTCTCTCTCTCTCTCTCTCTCTCTCTCTCTCTCTCTCTCTCTCTCTCTCTCTCTCTCTCTTCTATTTTGCTTTGTCTTAGCTTTTTTAAAGAGAAAATCGTCTTCTGGACCAGGTTTGTGCCCTGTCCGCCAGTCAAAACGAGGTGATTTGAATTCAGAGACAGGAGAGTCATGGCTTGGAATAGAATTCTTACCGCAGTCTGTCAAACTTCCCGTTGCTGACAACCACCTGAATCTGAGGACCATCCTCGACCATTACAGCGGCTGGATCAGGTGACGAAATAGCGTAATAATGATAATGACCCCCCCCCCCCCCCGCTCCCCCGTAATTCAACTTCTGCAATGTGTTAATTAACTATTCATACACATCTCTTTTAGAAACCACTTCCTAATTCATTCAAAACTGAGAAGGGAAAAAAGCTATCTAAATATCTTCCATTCTGGCCACGATTTTCGTGTCATTAAATGATGAGTGAAAGCAACATTTTGTTTAAAGCCATCTTTGGCGTTTAAGAAGTGAAACCTCAAAAGAGGCAGAGAGTAGTAACCAGTAAATAACGAACAAGTAGGGTACTCTTGCTCCCATGATGAAATAGTTGCACGTCAGTGACTCCAAACGACCTGTGTGCTCTTTGTTGATATTCTTTTGAAAGGCTTCCTCACTCCATAAAATTTTGTGGAAGTTTGTGTCAATCTCGTGTATTATTGTTCTTGTTTTTGTTGTTGTTATTGTTGTTGTTGTTCTTCTTCTTCTTTTTCTTCTTCTTCTTCTTCTTCTTCTTTCTCTTCTTCTTCTTCTTCTTCTTCTCTTCTTCTTCATCTTGTTTAAGGCTCTTCTGAAACTCAGAAAGTCGTGTGGCCCTGTTGACTCGGAACAAGCAGAGCACGTTCCAGGTAAAGGGATAAAAATAAAGGTACCAAACGAGTACCTTGTTCCTCATTAGAGCTGGCAAGAATGATGGCTATAATGCGATCAAATGCGACTTCCATCTTGTTTTTCATAACTGCCCAGATGTTTCCAATCGGACTTTGACGGGGTGACAATACTAACTGTAGCAGAACCAGCTTGAACAACCATCGTTTCCATTGTTCTGTTTCACTGTTCGTGTGGATAGATGCGTTGTCTTTTTGGCGAAGCTATTGCTTCGACATAAATAAGCACCGAATGGTTGATGCATATCGTCTTGTAGCACCTGAATGTTCTTCTTGGCGTTCATTGTTCGTTCCACGAAAATAAGGTCACCCACGTCTATTTATAAAACATATATCTAAAGATTGTGTTGTGATGGGTCACACGCTACATCCATCATTCTTTTCCCTATGTTCAGAAGACTTTTGCCACACTTTTAGTCTGCCAGTATTCTTCAGACCTGTTGTTCTCTATCACTCATCACCCTGTGTTTCTGATAATCATTCACAGTTTAGTACACTCTTGACCGATACCTGTTTCTCCTTAATTTCTGCTCCTACCCGAATCACGATCTTGTTTTTTTAAGATTCTTTTGAAATCCGTCGATCGAAGTGCATTTCGTACAGTCCTCTGTAACATTTCAAAACAAGGCACAGCACTAAAACCACCAGTGATGTCTCTGAAAGTCTTTCAGTAATCCACAAAGACAAGCTCAAAAACTGTGCGGTCACCAATACATTTAGGACCGCAGCTTAAAGCTTTCACTCTGGCTTTCCAACGATCTTGTTTCAGGAAGGTGTTTCGGAACTGTCCAAATAGCACACCTTTCTATAGCTGAAGCAGTCTTGCAATGATTCCCTTCAGCTGGGTTTGTGACTCACATATTTCATTTCATTTGTGCTTAATTTGAACATTTTTGACACCTTGTGAATGACCGGAATTCATAAATATATTCTTGTAAAAACCAACAGAACATTCCACGATTTGCGTGGATGACGCATGACGCGTGAAATCTGTATGCA
>CM065715.1:108987324-108989824 GCA_033310375.1 Conus canariensis | reverse complement strand
TTGGTATAGCTGGACAGATGAATACACCATCGTGACTGTCCACAGAAACAGATTTCACTCTCTTCAGAGAGCGGTGTCTGTTTATTAATTGCCGTCTATGATATTGTACGTATTATTCACTTAAGTCAGTAAAACGAACTTTGAATAATCTTTGAACCTGTTTTAAAGATATTTTCAAACTGTTTTGGCTTCTGCTTTTTATGTTTTCATTTTGTTCCGGGGAGAAAAAAAACTTCAATTATTTTGGATTATATTCAAGCCACTTTCAATTATTTTGGATGTTGCTACGGACACCTTCAATCATTTTACCAATATATATATATATATTATATATATATATATATCAGTTGATGTCATCCATCTCTTCTCTCACTGACTGACAGTCTATCCGTCTGTGTTTCTGTTTGTCTCTCTGCTTGTCTGTATGCTAGTGTGCGGAAGCGTGCTTGTACACACACGCCCACACACACACTCACAACACATGCGCTCGCGCGCACACACACACACACACACACACACACACACACACACACACACACACACACACACACACACACATCATTCATGTACCTGCATGCACTCACACGTATGCAGATGCGTGTACTGAGATGCGTGTACACACACACACACACACACACACACACACACACACACACACACACACACACACACAACACACACTACACACACACACACACACACACACACACGCACACGCACACGCACACACACACACACACACACGCACACACACACGAAGCTGGGTAATGATACATTCTTACATTCATTATACAAACAATTCAAACATTAATTATCCAATATCAGCATCAGCAAGTTTATTTTTTTGTTTGTTTGTTTTTTAACCATTGATCTTGAAGCCACTTCAAAAATATTTAAGTCTTTTACGTTGGGGACCGGTGAGGTCCAAATACCGCAGCTTTCTTGTGTAATGAACTCGTTGTGTTCAACATGTTTGATAGGAGTCTTAGAGTTTCACTAACCAATGTGTACCACATAGCATCTTTAAATAATATCTATGTATCGCTTTGTGCGCCACGTCCTTGCTACACACGACCCGTTCTGTCTCACATTTCTGACGTCAGCAAGCTTGTCGCCAGCTGTTTGTTCGGCCAGGCGTTGTTAAAGCCACTGTAACGTTCTTCTGGTCTGTCAAACAACTTGCAAAACGAGCCTGGAGTTTGGCTGACTTGCCTGTCTGGTAATTCATAGGCAGAGAAATTTGAGCTACCACTGGTCGTCGCGTGTGAGTAGTAGTAGGTTGTCCAACCACCGGCAAGAACTCTCTCTCTCTCTTTCTCTCTCTCTCTCTCTCTCTCTCTCTCTCTCTCTCTCTCTCTCTCATTTTTAGGGGTAAATTGAGACACATTTTCTCTGAAAAACAATACTTACCATTCTCGTAAAATCAAGGGTCAATCATTCTTGTAAACTCAAGGGTCACAGACACAAAATGAAAATGGCTGAAACCCAGTTGTAGTCACTGATGTCTACTTTTTCCCCAAGAATCATTGTATTTCCTTTCCGTTTTGAGTGCCTGTACTACAGGTAATCAAAAACGAAAGTGACAATAATAAGAAAAGTTCGTGAAGTGACTTGGAGTTCAGTATATACCGCCATGATAAATCTGGCATTGGATTGGTATCAGCTGTAGATCCTTTCTTCTCTGATCACACGTGAGCAATTATTCATTGTAACTGTAATTTGCACCGCTAGTTTGCTCATTCTTTTCTTACTCTACTATCGTTCACAAGATTTTCAATCATCACAGATCTGCAAGGTCAGAGAGTGGATAGCATATGTTCGTGCGATTCATTCGGAAATAAAAGACAACATTCTTCTTCACCTTTAATTAAAAACTGTCATCCGTTTGTCCATCCATTTACGATTTCTGATAAGATGAACACACCTACTTCTACCTCATCATCTGATATGAGCAATTTGGAAATGAACGTGACAGTGTCTGCAGAACCCCCTGAAGGATGTGTGGTGCTGTCAGTGAAGCCTGGAGCCTTCATTCCCTGGGACAACCCGGACAACCTTATCAGTCGACAAGTGGAGGTGGCCATGGACACAGCTGTGGCTGTCGTTTTCCTTCCCATCCTCTTCTCCATCAGCCTTCCCTGCAACATCCTCAACATGATCGTGTTCTGCAAACAGGGGCTGAAAGAACGTATCAACCTGTGCCTCTTCTCTCTCTCCCTGAACGATTGTATATACATGTCACACTCTTTCCTCCTCAGCATAGATAGAATTTACTCTCAATTCATCAAAGTGTCAGGGATAGGAATGATATTGGAGTTTGTGATCCAGAACCATCTCATGTTCTTCCGTGGCATGAGCTGGGTGTCTGGCTTCCTGACCATGATGATCGCCTGTGAGAGATGCTTCTGTGTCTTCAGTCCTCTCCACTCGCAGCAGATCCTGAAAACCAAAACAACAGGGGCGATCATTCTTGTCGGTGTCTCTTTGCTGCTAAGTATCA
>CM065715.1:108927324-108979824 GCA_033310375.1 Conus canariensis | reverse complement strand
AGACAGATGGATGGATGAAAGGACACGTGAAATGGGATCGGTCACCGTCCCACATTGTAGACCCGGAACACAAAAATCAGTCATTCCTCAAACATTCCCTGTGAAAATATGTGCACATGCGGCACGGATTGTCGTTACGACAATCCGTGCCGGTAGACCCATAGCAAGCCCGGCACGGATTGTCGCATTCGTGAATTTGCGACAATCCGTGCCGTTGCGACAATCCGTGCCGCCACAGACCCTTCGTGCCACAGATTCCACACTTGTACAGCACATAAAACAGAAAAGACTCCAGTGTAACAAAACGCCAAGAATCATCAAACAGTGATGACTTCCCAGATTTAAGAGAAGAAGCAGAAACAGCAAGTAGAACATTAAACAATGGGAAAGCGCCTGGAATCGACAACGTCCCTGCAGACCTGAAGAAGAACGGGGAGAATCAGTGACAGATACGCTCACTAGCATCTGCAGTAAGATCTGGAAGACTGGTGAATGGCCACCACGTTGGACACAATCACTGATCATCACCCTCCCCAACAGGACAACTTACAACTATGCCAGAATTACAAACCGACAAGCCTGATCAGTCACGCGAGTAAAATGATGCAAAAAGGTATTCTACACAGACTGAGACCTCAGGCAGAAGAAATAATAGCAGAACGAGCTGGCTTCAGACGCGGAAGGAGCACAACTGAACAAATATTCAACCTTCGAATTCCGTGTCAAAAATACAGGCACCATCCGCAAGACATCTTCTGTGTTTTCATCGATTTTTTTTTAAAGCGTTTGATCGCGTGTGGCGTGATGCACTTTGGCCACTGCAAGAGCTGCAACATAGGCCAAAAGCTGATTCAAACAATTCAACAGCGCTACAAACAAGCCAGCAGTGCGCGTTTGGTCCAGGGAAGAGTGGGGGGCTGGTTGTCTCTCAGTATAATCTTCCTACGAATAATGACGGCGACTGGTACTCAGTATAATCTTCCTACAAATAATGACGGCGACTGGTACACCATAGTGAACAGTATACATCAATTGTATAAGCAGCAACACTCATACACACACACGCACGCACGCACGCACGCACACACACACACACACACACACACACACACATGCATACACATGTCCATGCATGCACACACACACACACACACACACACACACACACACACACGCACGCACGCACGCACGCACGCCACGCACGCACGCACACCACACACACACACACACACACACACACACACACACACACACACTAAATTTCAATATCAAAGACACAGAGATTTCATTCCCCCCATTCACACATGCATACGAAGAGTTTAAGAGAGAAAAAAAAGCAACTTTTTCCGGCCATCCTTGACGAGCAATGGAAAAATCTGAATGAATAATTAGTATCACTTGAGTCTGTCTGGTCAAAAGTACACGCCCCACCTCATCTCCACCCCCCAGCCCCCATCTCCTCCTCCTGTGTGTGTGTGTGTGTGTGTGTGTGTGTGTGTGTGTGTGTGTGTGTGCGAATGCATGCGTGCGTGCATCTGTGCGTGCGTGCGTGCGTGGTGCGTGCGCGCGCGCGCGTGTGTGTGTGTGTGTGTGTGTAAGTGCATGCGTGCGTACGTGCGTCCGTGCGTACGTGCGTGCTTGCGTGTGCGTGTGTGTGTGTGTGTGTGTGTGTGTGTGTGTGTGTGTGTGTGTGTGTGAAAACGGTCTAAGGTGCGTGTGTGTGTGTGTGTGTGTGTGTGTGTGTGTGTGTGTGTGTGTGTGTGTGTGTGTGTGTTTTGCAAGTAAGCTGAGAGAGAGAGAAACAGACAGACAGACATAGAGACAGACAGACAGACAGAGAGAGCACGAGTTTGTGTAAATGTGCGCTCTTACATCATTTTCAGAGTGACGATAGAAGCTTTTTAACATATTTCTGTACATGGACACAAACCATGTGTGAAATGGTCGATCAAGCTGCATTGGAACCTGAGCTACGTGAAACCAGCCTCCCATAGTCTTCACATCGTTCTGGAAACTTCAGCAGAAAGAAAAAATGGAATGATGCACGAAGACACAAAGACTGGCTTCCAAACAAAAATGCCAACTTATATCCAATGATGAGCCTACTGTGCCCCTGCAACTCCTAACAATTGCTTCATGCCGGACCATTTTCGCTCGCACAAACGCTAATGCAAGGTACACAGAATAAACTCGGAAACGTTTAAAACGATATTCTAAGCTTGCCCATATACCTTGGACTTGACACATATGCGAAGAAACAAAAACTAGAAATCAGCAAACGAGAGTTCAGAATTTCGAACTCTAGCAATGCATTTTGGTCCAGAAGTTTGTCAAACAGAACACAAAGAAGAAGCAAAACAAGTGCCGATAACCCCAGTTTGGTTGATATAAAAGGTAGTATTCAAGAAGGCACGCCGGCAGACAAACTATAGCAACGGAAACGAACATTCAAAAAAGGCCAGTCACCGGATTCTGATGCCTGACATTTTGTACTGTGACAATCGAGTGATAGCATTGCGAAAATCACCCGACAGGCATATGTGCGTTTTGCATGTGAGTCACTTTATACACTAACATGGATCATCTACAAAAGATCAATCAATTGCTGCTTGATGAAATTTGTACCAGGAAGGTGTCCCTGTACATTTGCCTATGAAGCGAGAAAATTTTGGACTGATGGTTCAGCTCTTTCTTACTGAGCGGATTTTTGCTTCCCTCACTTCTGGTCTTCCCATGGGGTCTGGGTGCAAGGCTCTCACGTTGGACAATACAACTGAAGTGCCAGCAAGCTCTCTGCACTCGTATAAGAAGCCACGGTAACAGAGCAGTTATCCAATGGCACGTTCAGTTCAAAATCCGTTTGTTTATGCTGAAAATACGGATGTGCTTAATGTGACACTGAGAAATCTGTGGTGACTATCATATATACAATGCAATACAATACAATACAATACAGTACGATCCAATACGATACCATACCATACGATACAATACTAACCAGTACCCTATGATACACTGCAAATTCGAAGAACGCATACCATTACACATCGTTTCCGTTCTTTTTTTTCTTTTCTCAATAGCAGTTTGAATTCAACATTTCTAGGTAAAGATAAACTGTGTACATGTATCAACTTTCATAAAAATATCAACATGACGCATATTAATTGTGGTTATGCTAGGCTGGGCACAAATGTGCATGAGACCTCACTGGGTTCAGATGCTGACTCACACTTTTTTTTTTTATCGTCTCGCCGACTTTCAAGGTATGGTAACCAAAAGGGGGCCTGAAATAAATCAACTGAAAGCCGTGTTAGAACTTTGGTGTTGATCTTCGATCTTTTGACTTTGCTTTTCCAAATTTATGAGAAAAAAAGAAAAATGGACTGAGAAAAAAACTCTAGAATGTATAAAAGGATCCCTGTTGCCGACTTCCTTATTCTCGTTGTCTACACTTCATAGTTTGTCCGTTTATTTGTTTGTTTTGTCGTCTAATAAGAACAAATGAATATAATGTTTAAGATTGTAAGCATCAACTACAACCAAGGATGCTATGGTTCCAGTCCCGATCTGCTAGCGTTGATCTTGACTCCCTCTGGCAGGTTCTTTTCTTCATGAAGCTCAGTGGCCTGAATAGATCAGTTGGTAAAGCGCCGGATTCGTGACCCTGGGGTTACGGGTTCGAATCTCCGCCGGGGCCTTTCAGTACAAGGGACTGTTTCCCTCGGAGTTAACACTGGCTCTGACTCCAGTTCCCCAAAAGTCCCTCAAATGAGACTACAAACTGAGGCACCGTGTGTGACGCGTGCATTAACATCACGTACACACGTAAAATCCCATCACCAACTGTAGGAAGAGAAAGCCAGTTTGGCCGTTGGTAACGATGATTCGTACACACAAACATGCACCGAATGAATGAATTATGAATGGAAAAAAAATGATTGACTGACAGACTAAAAGACGCGAGACATGATTGACTGTAGCAGCAGCCGGTAGCACTTCAGTGGGCTCTGCCCAGGTAGACAGCCCACTGTGTAAAACAGTGGTTTGTAAAACTCTCAGGGCATGGTCGTAAGCCGAGGACAGGCGCCACATATGTACTTTGATAATGATGAGAATGATGATGATAATGGTAATAATAATAATAATAATAATAATGAAAATAATGATTAATAAACATGATAATGATGATGATGATGATGATGATAATGATAATAATATTAATGATGATGATGATGATGATAACAACAACAATAATAATAATAAAATTAATGTTTATAATGACAACAACAACAATAATAATAATAATAGTAATAATCATCATCATCATCATGAAAGTAGTTCTGCTCTTAGGAGGATTATCCTGCCTACAACCCGGCCTACCTTTCGGAGGACTGGTGTGGGAAGATGTAGAGTCAGGGAGAGCAGGGGGACCGTCTGTGATACATCACAGCGAGCAACGCACTGTCCCTAGAGACAGGGAGAGCAGGGGGACCGTCTGTGATACATCCCAGCGAGCAACGCACTGTCCCTAGAGACAGGGAGAGCAGGGGGACCGTCTGTGATACATCACAGCGAGCAACGCACTGTCCCTAGAGACAGGGAGAGCAGGGGGACCGTCTGTGATACATCCCAGCGAGCAACGCACTGTCCCTAGAGACAGGGAGAGCAGGGGGACCGTCTGTGATACATTACAGCAAGCAACGCACTGTCCCTTCTTTCACGATGCTATCCATCTGAATGCTGCGCGAGTACTTTGCAGTCACCAATGCTGCAGAGACTCTGTGCGTGTGTGCGTTTTTGTAAAGAAAAGTAGAGGTTGTGTTGTGGGTCAGTGGACAGAAACCAAATAGTGGCGCAAAGTATTAGGTCATACTGGACTATGGGCATTGTGTGACTGACCATTTGTAAGAGAAATTAAAATGATATTTGTTTTCTTTTAAAATGATACTATAATTATTATTCACTGTCTGCAGGTTAGGAGCTAATTCGGCCCGTATTTGGCATGCCCTTAAGTCAAAGTGAGTTCTAAACTATATGACCATCCCTGTTTGAATCACTTGATATACGCCATTGGTAATCGGTGTCAAAGAGACTTCTTTTCTCATTTGAGCAAGGATTTCGAAAAATGCAAGTCGCATTCGATTGATGGTTATGATCTCCCATTTGTGGAGAACCATTTTGACTGTTGTTAGTAGGTCGTAGTAAACCTGTCGCGTTCGTTACTGAAGTGCCCACGAGTTTTGCCTGCTGCTGTCTGACCGTGTTGTGAACTGTTTTGTCTCTTTTGGAGGAGATCAACCGAGACAGTAAGTTCCCAATAGCTTAGCTGCTAAACTAGTATCCATCTTGATAAGATGTTAGTGGGGTTCGAACTTTTATTTTCACAGGTTTCTCTCCGAACTTTTGTTTTAAAAAAAAAAAATTCATTTTTCTTATCTATCTGTGTGTGTGTGTGTGTGTGTGTGTGTGTGTGTGTGTGTGTGTGTGTGTGTGTGCGTGCGTGCGTGCGTGCGTGTGTGTGTGTGTGTGTGTGTGTGTGTGTGTGTGTGTGTGTGTGTGTGTGTGTAGGTATGTGTGTACTTGCGTGCGTGAGTGCGAGTGCGCGCGTGTGCGCGCCCGCGCTTGTGTGTCTGTGTCTGAGCGTATGTGAAACTATGCGTGCACATGTATTATGTTCATGCAAGGTATATTATCAGGATTGGCATCTGTACTGTTTTCCTTATATGCAGAAGTACTGGGCGTGACTCACAAAAATTGTTTCCATCTGGTACTGTGCGTCTTCTGAAAACATTGTCAGTTCTCGTTCTTCTCAGCCATTTCCGTTTCAATAGCTGGAGCAGGGCAAGGTTTTTTTGTGTGTGTGTTCTTTCGCTGCAAAGTTTGTTTTATATATATATATATTACTTAATTGTTCAGCATTATATATATATATATATATTATTTATATATATATTGTTCTCAGTGCCAGATTTGAACAGATTTTCGTTTCCTTCTCCAGGCCGTGTGTGTGTCTCCGTTCTACCAACGGGGTGGAACAATTTGTGTCAAAAACTGGCATTATTCCTCTTAGGTGTGCTTTGTGTCGACACGTTCTGAAATAACGACGCCATTTGAAATAGTGCTTCTCCTCAATTGTCCTGTAACATTTGCTTCACAGTTCAGGTTCAGGTTCAGGTTCAGGTTTATAGGGACAGTTGTCTTTAGCAATTATAGCCAGAACTGGCTTTACATGTCCCTTCTGTATGTTATCTAGTCTTTATACGGTCAGGTCTTTAACTCGCTCAAGTCTTTATTTATCATAGTCAAAATAAATGGTCTTCAATAATACACTATCATCGATAGAGATTTTGAAAAGGTTAGTATTTTGTACACGTTTAATGTTAGGGGTTAATTTATTCCAAAGATTTGTTACTCTGTTACTAAAAGAAAATTTCCTTATGTTAGTGCGACAATATTCATGATACATTTTATCCACACTATTTCTGGTAGTATCAACTCTTGATGCAGTAAAAAAAAAGTTTGAAATAGGAATATTGTCAACACAATTAAATATTATATAGACTTGGATCAAATCGCCCCTCACTCGTCTTGTTTTTAGGGTAGGCAGTCCAAGAGCTTTTAACCTACCTTCATAGGGAAGATTTTGTACATTCTTTACAAGCTTTGTTGCTCTTCTTTGTACTCTTTCCAAAGCAGCAGACTGCCTCTTTAATCGAGGATACCAAATTGTATTGCAATATTCCAAATGTGGTCTAACGAAAGCCTTGTAGGCTATAGTTTTGTAAAAATATCTTTATCTATGTGACTAAAAGTACGTTTAATTATACCAATCATTTTATTAGCTTTATTTATAGAGTTTTGAATATGCTTATCGAGTACCAGGCCAGAATCAAAAGTGACACCAAGATCTTTTTCATAATCACATGTTGAAATATTTGCACGCTCACCAGTATTACTGTTTAGCATTGTATATTGGTATCTTGGGTTCTTACGTCCAACATGTAACACGTTGCACTTGTCCGCATTAAAATGCAAATTCCATGTGGTAGACCATTTGGATAAATTATCAATATCATTTTGTAATGTATTGTGATTATAAGTTGTATTATAAATTTTTGTATCGTCTGCGAATATTTTGCAAATACTTTCCACCGAGTTTGGCAAATCATTTATAAATATTGTAAATAATACGGGACCCAAAATACTCCCTTGTAGTATACTACTTAGAACTTCTGTAAAATCTTAATATGAACTTCCTACTCTGACTCTTTGCTGTCTTTTAGTTTAAAAAATCCCTTATCCATGAATGCACTCTACCTGTAATTCCATATGATGATAATTTCACTAAAAGCCTCTCATGGGGAACAGAATCAAAAGCCTTTTTAAAGTCTAAATAAAGTATATCTACATTGTTGCCACTATCTAAAAGTTTTGTTAAATCCTCCATGACAAGTAGAAGTTGTGTTACACAAGATCGATGTGTACGGAAACCATGCTGGCATTCTGTATATAAATTATTCAAGGTCATATTATCTACGATCACATCCCGTATAATTGATTCCATAATCTTACATACAATTGATGTAAGACTAACAGGCCTATAATTTCCAGGATCTGTCCTAGTACCCTTTTTAAATAAAGCTGTTACATTTGCAGACTTCCAATCCATTGGTACCACACCTGATTCAATTGACTTGTTGAACAAAATACTGAAAGGTAATGCTAGCTCATTATATGACTCCTTAAGAACTCTTGCAGGGATCATATCAGGTCCACAAGATTTATTTGGGTTTATATTTTTAAGCCTCTCTCTAACTGCACTGGGTGTAATACACATATCAGTTTAGGTGACTCCACTGGACCTTGAACCAACTTCCAAGATAGGAACATTACTACTATCTTCTTTTGTGAACACACTAGAAGAGAAATCATTTAAAGTATTTGCCTTATCTTCATCTGACACTGCTAAACCACCATTTTTTGTATTCAGTGGACTAATGCCAATATTTGTCTTGGTCTGTGATTGTACATACTTCCAAAACTTTTTTGGATGAGCTTTACAATTTGACGCAACTTTTTTTTCGAATTCGATCCTTTCTTTTCTTTTTAGTTTTTCACATTTATTCCTCTTCCTTATATACTTCATATACTCACTACCTTGTTTAGTGCACATAAATCTTTTATATGCATTTTGTTTTGTTTTTTAACTTTCCTCCAAACTTTTTTATCCAACCATATTGGTTTTTTCGACATATGTGTTGAACACTCTTTTTTGGGGATATGTTAATCAATACACTTATGAATAGTGTTCTTGGTCATTTTCCAACTCTCATCCACATCCAAGAGGGTACTTTCACACCAATTTATCATACCCAAATCTTTTCTTAAATTTTCATAGTCACCCTTATTGAAATCATATCTATATTCGCCCTTTTGGGATTCCTTTTTCCCCTCTATGTAAAGAAAAAATGATAAAACCTCGTGATCACTTTTTGCAACTGGGGCACTATGTTCAATATCTGAAATCACTCTTTCGTCTTTAACCAAAACTAAGTCTAATATAATTATTCTCTTTCGGATTTAGTCTTTTCCTTGTCGGATTTTTTACCACTTGAGTAAGATACACATCCCTTAGACACTCTATAAAGTGTTCATCTCTCTCATTTGACCATGTACCTTTCCAATCAATATCAGGATAATTAAAATCACCCGTAATACACACAACATCATAAGTAGAAAGAAACTCGTGGAGAGCGTGGCAGCAGAGAGTCCTCAGAAGAGAAGCCCCCTTCAAGCAAGTGTTTCGGCCCTTATCTCCTGACACTCTAGGGGGGTTGGGCCACACCCGGTTCATGACTCCGGATGTCCCTCTGCTGCCCCTTTTTTTCTTTTTTTTTTTTGGACGAGCCATGGCTGGGATTCGAACCCATGACCCTCTGGACATGTTCATTTTCCACTTAATGACTCGCGCTTTAACCACTGAGCCACAGGGACACCTGATATTTGTAGGGAAATTAAGCCTTATGAAGTTCACTTTTGTTCCTCCTTGACCAGATCCAGCTTGAACACCTCTCTGCCGCTTCTGCCATTGCTTTCAGGGCTCTGGTTTTTTCCCTCCCTGCAACTGAGAGCTGTTTCATGAGGCTGTATGCAGACGTTCCTACAAACCCCCTAGCTCCAATTTCTGCAGAGAGGACTTTGACCTGATAGCCTTCTCTCCTCAGGCTGTTTGCCAGATCAGCATACTTTTCAGTCTTGTAGATTTGAGCTGCCTCCATTCTGTTCTCATATGGCACCGTGAGCTCGATCATGATCAGCTGCTTGGTTGACTTAGAGTGGACTACTATGTCTGGTCTCATGCCACTCTTGCTGATGATCTCTGGGTGACTCTTCCATTCTGGGAGGTCTGCAGTGCACTCCCAGTCATCTGCCCCGTCCAGCAGACTCTGCCTGCATGTTTCGAGTGGCACTGTTGTTCTTGGCCATGATTTGCTGCCTCCTGCCGTGAAGAATGTTGCGGGTGCTTTTGGAGTCCTGATTTTCCCTTTTGTGGTGTTGGTACTAGCCCAGACTACTTGTACAATCTCTTTGAGCACTTGGTTGTGCCTCCATGTGTACCTTCCTTGAGCCAGGGCTACTTTACATGAGCTTAGGACATGCTCCACTGTTTGTTTTTCATGGCAGAGGGGGCATGCAGGATCGTCTGTTTTCCCCCACTTCACCAAGTTTGCATTTGAGGGCAGAAGGTCATATGCAGATCTGAGAATGAAGCTGATCCTGAGAGGGGCCATGTGCCAAATGTCATTCCAAGTGAGATTCTTTGGAGTGCATTCTCCCACGTTGTCCATTGCCCTTGCTGGCTCTGCTGGACTGCTTTTTGGAGTCTTTTTTGGTCTTCTTCTTTTCTCATCTCCTGAATCATCATGTCTCTTTTGGCTTTTCCTTTGGCCTTTGACCACCATTCAGTTTTGGTCACCCCCAGTCCTTGTCTGTTGGTCTGTGTGTGTCCTGTTATTTCTCTGATCTTGAGACTTTCTTTTGCAGAATCCATCGCCTCTTGAACTTTCCATTTTCTGCCTGTCTTCAGCTGGGGCTTGATTGCTTCTACCACCTTGTCTCCTGAGTCCTCCAGCATGCTTTGAAGTCTGATCTTCCCTGCTTTGTATTCCTCCAGGATGGATTTCAGTGGTAGTTTCAGCTTTGCTTGGCGACAGTACAGCGCTATGTCAGTCAGACAGGGTGGGACACCAAGCCATTTCCTTGTGAACTTGTTGATTTTGGCTTCCATTGCCTCCACTATGCTGGTGCAGATGTCGTATATCATCAGAGGCCATAGGAGCTTTGGTATCAGCATGAACTGCAGACACCAGACCTTGTATTTGCCAGGGAGCCCACACTGGTCAATGGTCTCCAAGCCTTTCTCCGCCATCTGCTTGGTTTCTTTTGCTCTTTGTGTGTCTTTCAGCGTATCATCATACCATCTTCCAAGGCTCTTGACTGGTTCCTCTGTGACTGTTGGAATGGCCTGGTTGGCAACACTGAAGACCACAGATCCGGGCCACTTTTCCTTTCCTCAGTGAGAGACTCCGTGATTTCTTTGGCTTGAACTTCATTCTGGATGAGGCAACTATGTCGTCCAGCCTCTCCAGCACATGACGTGTCTCGTCTTCTCTGGATGAAATCACTGTAGTGTCATCCATGAAGGCCTTGAGAGGGGCATCTTGTATCCATCGCCAAGGTCTGTTTGTCTCGCGTTGTTTGTTGCTGCTTTCAAGATGAGTTCCATTGCCAGCACGAACAGTATTGGGGAAATTGCACAGCTCATTGCAATACCCACTTCCAAGTTGATCCAGTCTGTTGTGTACTCCTTGGTAGAGAACCGCATTGAGAAGCCATTGAAGTACTTCTTGAGCAATATCAGGATAATTAAAATCACCCGTAATACACACAACATCATAAGACTGTATTGTTTCCATTTTCAGAAGTTTAAATAGTTTTTCATCATTTTTTTTGTGATGAAGCAGGATTTTTGTACATGTTTCCAAATAAAACAGTCAAGTTTTCTTTACTTTTGAATTGAACCAGACACTTTCTTCAAAATCCACATCATTTAGTTCCTTACATTCGTGAGCACATAAATATCTCTTAACATATAAAAAGGCACCTCTTTTAGAATTATTACTTATAAACAAATCATAACCAGGTATAGCGAATTCTGAAATTGAAATCTTTCAAATTTTTGGGAATAGCCTCAGTAATGGATATAATATCAGGATTCTTATCATCAATTAAACCGAGAAACTCACCTTTTTTATTTAATAATCCATCAATGTTAGTATATAAAACTTGTATTGGAAAATTTGATTTGAAACAACTGTAGATTTATTCTTTACAATATTTACATTTTTCTTGTAGGATTCCTTCTGTTGTCGTATTGAAAAGTGTTGTTTTTTTTTTTAAATCCACGTGTTTTCTGCTTGATCTTATTTATTGATTTATTTTTGAATTTATCTATTTCTTTACTGATTTATTTTGTGAGCTGAATACGACAGAGAGATGATCACTACTGTACGGTAAATACATTTCTGCATTCACGTCTTCTGTGAATCATGATTCTATGAGTGCAAAGTCAATGATGTGAGTATCAGCTTCCTGTCCATTCTGTGTAGGGGATGAGGTTTTCAATGTATTCTGAAATATCTCAGCCAGCTTTTGTTCCTTTCCAAAACAGCTCCTTAAGGTCGCTGCCATCAGGAAAGATTGAATACGAATTGATTTTCTTGTTTTTATGAACTAAAACGGTGACATTTTCCATCATGAAACAAGGGGACACACACGGTGCTATGTGTGGTTGTCCATTCACCTAGCACATGTTAGACAGAACACACACAGAGAACAAACAAGGAATTTTCTTCACTGTAACCTTTGTTCCCATAGGAGAAGAAAGGAAATACGCTTGCATCAAAGGCACTGGTTCGTTCCGCGTTCATTCTGAGTGTCTCCTGTCCACACGAATGTTAGTTAGCTGACTGGTTCGTTGGTAGCACTGGCATGGAATGCCCTGTACGTGCCTGCACCCTATGTGAACACAGCGCAGGCTTCCAGGGGTGGTGCAGGATTGCTCCCAGCTGGTTTGTTCGGCAGTTGTGGACAGTACTTCTCTGGGTCCTACCCGCACCTTCGGGTGTATATATATATATATATTTTTTTTTTTTTGAGTGTCTCTTGTCCACACGAGTGTTAGTTAGCTGACTGGTTCGTAGGGAGCACTGGCATGGCTGTGTATTTGTAACTGTTTACTTTGGAACAACAACGACAACAAACAAACAAAAAACTGGTAAACTTATTGATTATCTACTGTATGTTTTCAATTTTAATTGGAATTTGAGATTATTGCATTTGTTTCAGTGTCAGAGCGTGAGTTGAAAGTTATCTTGAGTATAAATCTGTTCTTCTTCTGTGTGGTCCCTGGTGATCTTTCAGATTTAAGATGGGTGGATAGAAGAAGCGAGAGGATCAAGGAGAATGGAGTTACATTTGGATGCAGTGCCAGCATTCGATTGCAGCATGCATCTTGTATAGTGCTGCTTGTTCTTGTATATCAGTTTCGTAATATGATGTGTGTACTCGTTGACTGAAAACGTTTTGGGCATTCAACTGATTAGGCGTTTATTTTTCATAATAATGATAAAATGAATGAGGAGAGAGAAAGGGCAGGCATACAGAGAAGAATGAAACAATGAAACAACTTGAAAGAGAGAGAGAGAGAGAGAGACAGAGAGAGAGAGAGAGAGAGACATAGAGAGAGAGAGAGACAGAGAGACAGAGAGAGAGGGAGAGAGAGACATAGACAGAGACACAGAGAGAGGGAGAAAGAGAGGAGAGAAGAGATGGGTGAGAAGACTGTACACATGTTCAGGTACAAAGCATATACACAGGAAGAGACAGACTGGGAGAGACAGAAAGAGTGGGAGGAGAGGTGTGGGGGTGGGGGTGTGCACTCATTCAGGTACAAAATATAAAACATCAATGTGTAAGTGATGGAAGTACAATTTTTTATTTGTCACAGTTTTCATAGCAAGCAATCATTTAAACAATTCCCATCACCTGAGTCCCAAGTTCACGTTTTCTTCTTCTTGTGAGAAGAACTTGTTTCAAACGCTTAGCTCCCAGTATATACCATCTGAGACAAACAATACTGACCTATCATTATTTTCATTTCTCACAACAGAGTCGCATACACATACAAGCATGTGCATACACACACACACACACACACACACACACACATGCACACACTTATGTAAATGAAAGGATTTTTCTTTGTAAATCTTTTTCGTCTTTTCAAAATGTAACACAAAAATGTTTTCACGTCACATCAGATCATTTATCTTGCTCTGATACGACATCAGCCCCTACAGTGCAAATGCTGTAATATTACTATAACAGGGTTGGTGCTAATGCCGCAAATCTGCCCCAGCTGAAATGATGCTACGATATGGCTGAAAACTTTTCATCATGGAAAGAAGCAAAAATATACATACTACAGATATTTTGCTTTATTTTAGTAAAGGGGTAGGATAATGGCTTCAGAAATTAGAAAGTGGCCACCATTTGAAGACAGTAGCTGTCAATCTTTTGGCGTTCGTAAATGCTGAACTTCCAGACCTGATAGGGTTAACAGTAATGGATGGGTTAAAAGGATTCAGTTTCTATACTTGTCAAAGAGACACCATACCTGCTCAGCTATGAGGTCATGGTATGAGGTGGTACATCAATCAATCGATCGATCAACATGCAAAAGAAATAAACAAATAAATGAACAAATTAATAAACAAATAAAATGAAAAAAGACGTGAAAAGCAAAAGCCTTATGGATGAATGTAACAGATGCCTGACCTTAAAAAAAAAACACACATTAGACCTCCAGTACCCACCTGCCAACCTACCTATCTACTACCTTACATACCCACCTACTTGTCTATCTACTACCTACCTACCAGCCCGCTTACCCACCCACCTTCCTTCCTACATATCTATCTACCCAATATGGCCTCTACTAAAACACACAGGCTTAGGCTGCACATATACAGAAACAAGTGAATGATAAACAAATCAAAGACGTTTTCATTCTCTCTCATCAGCAACATACAATGTGTCAACCAAAAGAACACACCACTGACATCTCGAAGAACTTGAGCATTCTGAAAATGGATCACATCTTACTGAACTTAGCAACACATGGCATGGGCTGATTACAACACAAGGATTACAGACTGCTTACACTGACAAAGAGAAATAAAATTCGATCCTTCCACCACAAAATCCCAAACAGCAGAGCATTAGTATCAAGGAAGAAATCCATCACCGATAACAGATGACTGTAATTGTAGCATGGTTGGTTCTGTTCTCATTAGAATGTAAACTGCTGTCTTTACTGAAACAATCTTGGACTGTTTTCTGAATGCACAACTCAAGCGTAGCACACCTTTTGATGAGCAACGTATCATAAAAGGCTCACTGTAACTAAGTGTAGGGGTTCAAGGTCTATTAAATGTAAGTAATTGCACAGGATGACGATTATTCAAATTATTACACTCACACTCGCACGCATGCGCGCACACGCACACACACACAAACACACACACACACACACACACACATATACATACACACACACACACACACACACACACACACACACACACACACACAACACATACACATACACAACACACACACACACACACACACACACACACCCAAAAGAACAATACTTGATGAATGATCCAGTGAATCAAATAAAAGAACTCACCAAGTTTCTAACTACCTGCTAACAAAGAATGAGAACAGAGGAGCAGCGGGTGGAAGGGAGGGGAGGGACTCCACAGTGAAATGCAGATTTCCAAACACCCATGTAGAAACAACAATGCTGTGAACAACAATGGGGAAAAAAACAAAAAGCAAAAAAACATAGGTCGACAATACAAAGTAAATCCTAAGCTATGGAAAGAGGTAAATATATCTTCGATTGGGAAAACATTTTCGATAATCAGATGTCAAGTTAAAAAAAAAAACAATACACATATAAGCACACATGCACTTGCACATACGCACTTGCACACACACATAATATATATGTGTGTGTATATGCTAACTCTTAATTAAGGACACATAATGTTTACACCGGTATAATACACCGGTATAAAAAAACACACTGAGTGACATGACAGAATGATTGTTTTTCTAAAGTATGTGCAAACCATTCATTCTGTGCAACAGAATCTGTCGTCTCACTCCCATCTTCTCCTGAGGCAGTTCTTGCCACTGACATAAGAAAAAAAGAAACTGCAACAAGTGTTCCTCTCTAGTACACCTTGTCATACTTCAGGATAAGCAAACATGATCAGAAACATCCCCCAGTACTTTCCTACTTACTAGCTGCTCCACGAAGACAGCCCTGGTTGAGAATAAAACATTGTGGGAGTTCAGCACGCTTCTTTAGGAAAGAAAGTCAGCAAAAAAAAAAAGTCATAGAGTCAGGTAGGGCATAAGTCACAGGAGGAAAACTCATAGCAGTGGATCTGGAAAACAGGCAAAGGAAAAATTCTGAAAGGAGAATTGAAGTTTTGTATGTGCCAGATCAGTTAGCCTTTCCCCTGTTAACGTTTTGTATGTGCCAGATCTGTTAGCCTTTCCCCTATTAAAGTTTTGTATGTGCCAGATCAGTTAGCCTTTCCCCTGTTAACGTTTTGTATGTGCCAGATCTGTTAGCCTTTCCCCTATTAAAGTTTTGTATGTGCCAGATCAGTTAGCCTTTCCCCTGTTAACATTTTGTATGTGCCAGATCTGTTAGCCTTTCCCCTATTAAAGTTTTGTATGTGCCAGATCAGTTAGCCTTTCCCCTCTTAAAATTTTGTATGTGCCAGATCAGTTAGCCTTTCCCCTGTTAAAGTTTTGTATGTGCCAGATCAGTTAGCCTTTCCCCTGTTAAAGTTTTGTATGTGCCAGATCAGTTAGCCTTTCCCCTGTTAAAGTTTTGTATGTGCCAGACCAGTTAGCCTTTCCCCTGTTAAAGTTTTGTATGTGCCAGATCAGTTAGCCTTTCCCCTGTTAAAGTTTTGTATGTGCCAGACCAGTTAGCCTTTCCCCTGTTAAAGTTTTGTATGTGCCAGACCAGTTAGCCTTTCCCCTGTTAAAGTTTTGTATGTGCCAGATCAGTTAGCCTTTCCCCTGTTAAAGTTTTGTATGTGCCAGACCAGTTAGCCTTTCCCCTGTTAAAGTTTTGTATGTGCCAGACCAGTTAGCCTTTCCCCTGTTAAAGTTTTGTATGTGCCAGACCAGTTAGCCTTTCCCCTGTTAAAGTTTTGTATGTGCCAGACCAGTTAGCCTTTCCCCTGTTAAAGTTTTGTATGTGCCAGACCAGTTAGCCTTTCCCTGTTAAAGTTTTGTATGTGCCAGACCAGTTAGCCTTTCCCCTGTTAAAGTTTTGTATGTGCCAGACCAGTTAGCCTTTCCCCTGTTAAAGTTTTGTATGTGCCAGACCAGTTAGCCTTTCCCCTGTTAAAGTTTTGTATGTGCCAGATCAGTTAGCCTTTCCCCTGTTAAAGTTTTGTATGTGCCAGACCAGTTAGCCTTTCCCTGTTAAAGTTTTGTATGTGCCAGATCAGTTAGCCTTTCCCCTGTTAAAGTTTTGTATGTGCCAGATCAGTTAGCCTTTCCCCTGTTAAAGTTTTGTATGTGCCAGACCAGTTAGCCTTTCCCTGTTAAAGTTTTGTATGTGCCAGACCAGTTAGCCTTTCCCCTGTTAAAGTTTTGTATGTGCCAGATCAGTTAGCCTTTCCCCTGTTAAAGTTTTGTATGTGCCAGATCAGTTAGCCTTTCCCTGTTAAAGTTTTGTATGTGCCAGACCAGTTAGCCTTTCCCCTGTTAAAGTTTTGTATGTGCCAGACCAGTTAGCCTTTCCCCTGTTAAAGTTTTGTATGTGCCAGACCAGTTAGCCTTTCCCCTGTTAAAGTTTTGTATGTGCCAGACCAGTTAGCCTTTCCCCTGTTAAAGTTTTGTATGTGCCAGACCAGTTAGCCTTTCCCTGTTAAAGTTTTGTATGTGCCAGACCAGTTAGCCTTTCCCTGTTAAAGTTTTGTATGTGCCAGACCAGTTAGCCTTTCCCCTGTTAAAGTTTTGTATGTGCCAGACCAGTTAGCCTTTCCCCTGTTAAAGTTTTGTATGTGCCAGACCAGTTAGCCTTTCCCCTGTTAAAGTTTTGTATGTGCCAGACCAGTTAGCCTTTCCCTGTTAAAGTTTTGTATGTGCCAGACCAGTTAGCCTTTCCCTGTTAAAGTTTTGTATGTGCCAGACCAGTTAGCCTTTCCCCTGTTAAAGTTTTGTATGTGCCAGATCAGTTAGCCTTTCCCCTGTTAAAGTTTTGTATGTGCCAGACCAGTTAGCCTTTCCCCTGTTAAAGTTTTGTATGTGCCAGACCAGTTAGCCTTTCCCTGTTAAAGTTTTGTATGTGCCAGACCAGTTAGCCTTTCCCCTGTTAAAGTTTTGTATGTGCCAGACCAGTTAGCCTTTCCCCTGTTAAAGTTTTGTATGTGCCAGACCAGTTAGCCTTTCCCCTGTTAAAGTTTTGTATGTGCCAGACCAGTTAGCCTTTCCCCTGTTAAAGTTTTGTATGTGCCAGATCAGTTAGCCTTTCCCTGTTAAAGTTTTGTATGTGCCAGACCATTTAGCCTTTCCCCTGTTGAGTCCACTGTTCTGTCTGATGCTCCACCCAGTGAGTTCAAAGTCATCTCTATTTCTTTACTTCTGGAGCAAGCCAGGATGGTTTCTGACATCAAATCTGAGATGCTGGTAGAAAATAACATCAAAATCATAGAATCATCCTTGTGATGTACTATGGGAAAAACACCAAGGTCTTTACACCCCTTCCATGGACCTCCTCTTTCAGGACACTTTAAAACCTGACAGCTTTTCCTACAATAAAAAAAGAAAGACTGGAGAGAGAGAGATACAGCTTCTTAGCTTAGGAAGTGTCTGATTTAAAAGTGGCTTTTGCAATGCTGAACAGGTAAAATAAAACATTTTATAACAAAATCAATACATGAAATTTAAAAAAGAAAAGAACCTGGAAATAGCAGAACGTTGACATCATATCTCATGGCGAAGGATCAGAAATTAGGAATGGTGAACTCCAAGCATGACAGTCGTCATTTGCAAAGATCAACCTCTCCAACTCACAGGGCTCCCAGTGTGGAAAAGCAAAATTCTTAATATTCTAAAAGGGGAGCAGAGAAGAGAAGAAGGTAGATGGGGCTTGCCCTCCCCAGCCCTGGCAAAATGTTGAAACTTGCATGCAACACAATGCACAGATGCTAAGCTGATCATGAAGTGTAGTTTCCCCATTCTACGTCCAACTATGACCTGGGCAAGCTATTCGTTCAGCTTTTATCAGCCTCTTTCACTTTTGCAACATTTCGCTGAAACACCATGTGAGAACATGACATGATTTGGGCAGACAAAATGGTCAATTCCTTAGCCATTTTTGTTTCCCCTCCTCTCTTCCCCATTCCCTCGACAACAGCCTGTCTGACATTTCTGATTAGTGCCCAGCAGCAATTAACTGGAGACAAAAGAACTGACACTGCTACAAACCAACACAGAAATTAGACGGATGAAACAGAGTGTGAAGACATAGTTAGTTCATTTCTTAACACACAGTACTAAGCAGACAAGTGCACTTTTGACAAATATATCTTTTTTCAGATATCACAATGAACACAGCAATCAGCTGAAAGCAGCCACCAGATGGTTACTGGCTGGAATATTCTGTAATCTGTGACTGATAGGATGTATGTAAATTCTATGTAGTTTAATATCAATGGGATGCACCTTGACTGACACACATAGCACCCTATAGTCCAAAACATGACAGAGGCTTTCAGTAGTGAGTTGACAGAACACACCATACCATGAATGTGTACTTTATAAATGAATAAACAAGACACACGCATGCTAAAACACACACACACATACACACACACACACACACACACACACACACATACACACACACACACACACACATACACACACACACACACACACATACACACACATACACACACACACATACACACACACACACACACACACATACACACACACACACACACACATACACACACACACACACACACACACACACACATACACACACACACATACACACACACACACACATACACACACACACACACATACGCACGCATGAACACACACATGAAGACTAATGAGGCAGTATGCATGCTAACATACAGATACATACACGCACAACACACTCATATGTACACACTCGATCACTGTCATTATTACATTGTTTTATATGAAATGAACAAAGAACATCAACTGTAATGTAGTAGCCAGAATACCAGACACCAATCTTGATCAAAGTGAAGGAGTGTAGGGAAATGAGACAGGAACAATGACTCTTGAATTACCAGCATTTTAAATCACATGATTGCCACTACTTCTTCTCAAATGAATATTTGCAATCATCATTTTTTGCACCATTGTATATTAATATATTCACCACATTTTCCAGCATGTTCATTAGCACTTACACAAGGAGAATTATTTAATACCTATAAACAATTAAACCATGATTTTGTTTGTTAGACACACACACACACACACACACACACACACACACACACACACACACACACACACAACACAAAGTTTGTGCATACAGATGCACATATTCACTCACTAACTTCGTTGAACAGACTTAGGTCTATATTCACTTGCATATGTAAAAATTGCCAACTGTGATCAGATGAAAAAAAAAACAACTGAGCACAAAAAAACGAAACATAAACCACCCAATCAATCCATGTTTGTTCAAAGAAAAACTCGAAATTTACCCTTGATTTTAGAAAACTGGATTTCTACACTATTATCATGTGGTCCCTTTCAAAAATGGACAATCATTAAAAGACAAAAGAAAAACAAAGAGAAAAAGAAAGTAAAGAAGAAAACAAAAAAACACAGGTTCACATACGTTCAGCTCTCCCATAAATAACAACCAGTAACAACCTATCATCATCTCCCTGTCAACTCTTCTCTCCATTTCAACTTCTCCTGTAAAAGTTTCTGCATCCCTCTCTGATCCAGCCGCTGGCCTTTACTATGTTCCAAGAACTCGATCAAAGCCTTCACATCTGCAATCTCGTCCCTCAGCTCTTCGATTCTTTTCACCAGAATCTTTTCTGCCTCGATGTGATAAGGTGACACCTTCCCATCGTGAAGGGAGAGGTGCAGTAGACCTCGGCGAGTGCTGAGGCGACGCAGCTTGGAACGCAAGGCGCGCAAGGTGTACCTGGACAAGTCGAGGTTTTCCTGCATGCAGGAGGCAGAGCAGATGTCGGCAGCGATGTGGACACGGGTGGTGAAGGTGGTATGCTGAAGCACGAAGCGGATCAGGTTGGGCAGAGAGGGCGTCACGTTGTCGGGGAAGGCCACACTGTCGGCCTCTCTGCAAAACATGACAATTCTCGAGTTCCTAGTCTTGTTACAGAATGGCTGTGACTCAACTCTAGTACCATGCTATCTACAAAGGACACCAATATGTAAACCACATCTGCTGAAAAAAAATTGAAACAAACAAACTTGAGCAGCAGCAATTGGTTTCTCTCTCTCTCTCTCTCTCTGCGTACGCAGGCTGATACTCCCGTGGACACTCCTTGTGTAGACAGGCAAGTATTAATCCCATCTACCCAACAAAGGGAGTGGAGTTCAGTGTGTATGACCAATTTTTGTCCTGCCATTAAGGCAGCCATACTCCAAGTTTGGGGAAGGTGCATGCTATGTGTAACGTGTCATCCATACCAACGGCCAAACTGGCCTTCTCTTCCGAAAGTTGGTGATAGGATTTTTTTTTTTATTTCTTTCTTTTCAACGGCCAAACTGGCCTTCTCTTCCGAAAGTTGGTGATAGGATTTTTTTTTTATTTCTTTCTTTTTTTTTTGCTGTCCCAACCTCTGCACCACCTCAGAGGCAGTGCACCCTCGCTGCTCATTCCGACAATCCGTTCACAGCCACAGCCCGGTCGGCCCCGCCGCAGCCCCGGCACCAGCAATCCAAAGGGAGCAGTCAATGTCAAGTCGTCAAGAGGCAACCCACCGGAGGAGACACTGCACTGCTGCCGAGTCACCTCGGTGGTGTTCAGTGGCGCCTGTTCTGATCTAACATATGCAGGACACCACCTACTAAGCCCCATACTGACGACAATAATTGCTTAGTCGCGAAGCCAGCGCGAGTGAGCTCTCTCTCCGGAGGGCGCCACCATGTCCGTCCAACGACAGCCCCCATGGACCCGCCAATACCGGTGACCCCGTCAGAACCAAACCAAGGCCACAGACGTGGAGAGGACATCGAATTTGAGGTCACCATGAGAGCAGGGCATGAAGGGCCACAGAATTTGAGACTTTTTTTTTTTTAATGCCGATCAATGAGAATGATTAAGATGATGCTACGGATTTCCATTTCGGTCTGAGACTACATGACAGGGCTGTACTCTTGCTTCCTTTCATAATATATCCCAACATCAACCAGGCCCGAGAGATACAGGCACCTGCAGTGTTGGTCAGGAAATTTGAGCAACACTCTCAGAAACGCATCCATTAAGTGGATGAAACTCGACTGTGTGGTCCCAGTCTTCCCAACTGAGCCCGTAGCAAACTCAACTCTGAATAGGAGCCGGTCGGGGCAGGAAAAACCCACATGACTCTGATGGGATTCGAACCCATGACCTCCCAGCTGGGAGCTAACCACTTCGCCAAGGCGGCTGGTCGGTGATGGGATTTTGCGTGTGTGCAAGATGTTATGCATGCGTTCACACACGGAACCTCAGTTTATAGTCTCATTCGAAGGACTGTATGGGAAATGGAGTCAGAACCAATTCTAACTCTGAGGGAAAAATCCCCCGTACCAAAATGGCCCAGCAGAGGTTCAAATCTGCAACCCCTAGATCACCAAGATTACGAGTCCGGCGCTCTACCACTAGGCTATTCCCACACCCAGAAACTGGTTGATTTGCCCAAAGAAAAGTAGCAGTGAAAACTATGAAGTCCAGAGCGCAGCACAACACCAAGAAGACAAGGAATGAGAAGCACAAGTTGTGACCACATCACAGGTGGCAGTCCTAAGAAAGTTGTAGTGAAAACCAGGAAGTTAAGAGAGCGGCACACAACACCAAGCAGGCACGGAAGGAGAAAGAAAAGATTTGTGGAGTGGTTGAAGCAGCAGTATCATCACAATTTTCAGACAGAACACATTTTTTTTAAAGTAGTACTGCAATGACTTTGATGGGGTGAGAACTGTGATATGGCCCTTTGTGGTTGGCACGGCTATAAGCAACACGAACTAAACTGAATTCAATGACATATACTTCAGGTAATACCTCACCTTAGAGCGGGGAAGAAGATAATGCTGGGGTAAGTTTCCATCGTGAACTCCCAGGGCAGGTCATTAGATGACCCATCGATTCTGTGAACCCAAGAACCACATTACATTAACAACTCTATCAGCAAGTCATTGGTTGTTGCATTCATCCTGTAATCATCCTGTAATCACACCACATTAACAACTCTACGCGAACACCGTTGGTTGCTCCTCTGATCCTGTCAAATCAAACAAAGCACATCACGCTGACACAACTCCCAAGGCAGGAAATCGTCTACTCCGATGATCTTCTGCATCAAAAGAAACCATCTGACAACTCCCACGGCAGGTCAACGGAAGATTTGTGAACCAAAGAACCACATTACATTAACAACTCTAACAGCAGATCCTATGAACCAAAGAACTACACCGGTTTAACAACTCCAAGGGCAAGTCACTCATGGCTCCGCTGATCCTGTGAATCACATATCAACAACTCAAAATGCACATTACTGGTTACTCCACTGATCCTGCGAACCACATCACATTAACAACTCAAATGCGCATCACTGTTGCTCCACTGATCCTGCGAACCACATCACTTAACAACTCCAAATGCGCATCACTGGTTACTCACTGATCCTGCGAACACATCACATTAACAACTCCAAATGACATCACTAGTTACTCATGATCCTGTGAACCAATCACATTAACAACTCAAATGCGCATCACTGGTTACTCCACTGATCCTGCGAACCACATCACATTAACAACTCCAAATGCGCATCACTGGTTACTCCACTGATCCTGCGAACCACATCACATTAACAACTCCAAATGCGCATCACTGGTTACTCCACTGATCCTGCGAACCACATCACATTAACAACTCCAAATGCGCATCACTGGTTACTCCACTGATCCTGCGAACCACATCACATTAACAACTCCAAATGCGCATCACTGGTTACTCCACTGATCCTGCGAACCACATCACATTAACAACTCCAAATGCGCATCACTAGTTACTCCACTGATCATGCGAACCACATCACATTAACAACTCCAAATGCGCATCACTAGTTACTCCACTGATCCTGCGAACCACATCACATTAACAGCTCCCAGGGCACGCCACTGGTTACTCCACTCATCCTGAAAACCACATCACACTAACAACTCCAAATACATGTCACTGGTTACACTCCACAGATCCCCTTAGCACACACTAATATACAGTATACACACACACAAAAATGTATCATGTTAACAACTCTCATGGCAGATCATTGGTTATTCTGTTGCTCCTGTGAAACAATCACATCAACAACTGCCAAGGCAAGTCACTCACTGCTCTGTTGATCCCTTGAGCTACATCACATTAACAAGGCAGAAATGTCACAAGCCTTGCACTGGTGGTGGACCTGTACTGGAGGAGGAAGAATTTAAGAAACAAAAAAGAAAATGAAAAAGAACATGCTTCTGGCATTTGTAATTAAATACATGCTTCTCTTCTCCACAGTCTATTCAAAGTTGCTCGTTAACTATCACCTCTCTCCTAGAATCTTTTCAGTCAGCTCAAACTAGGGAGTGCAGGTACAACTGGAATTTCATTCATAAGAAATGGAACTACAGTAAAATAAGTAGGAACACTTTCAGGTAACTTGAGCCAGCTGAAAGGACCCACATGGAACTAGCACTTACTGCTATAATCATTTAAGCCTCTCAAGGCACACTTTCTGAACTTTTTTTCACCAATGTTTCAGATGTAAAACAGGTAACCTTGCACCTATCCCCGAAGCAGAAACAAGCCAAGAGGCTATAACCTCTCACCTACCCCCAAAGCAGAAACAAGCCAAGAGGCTATAACCTCTCACCTACCCTCAAAGTAGAAACAAGCCAAGAGGCTATAATCTCTCACCTACCCCCAAAGTAGAAACAAGCCAAGAGGCTATAATCTCTCACCTACCCCAAAGTAGAAACAAGCCAAGTGGCTATAACCTCTCACCTACCCCCAAAGCAGAAACAAGCCAAGTGGCTATAACCTCTCACCTACCCCCAAAGCAGAAACAAGCCAAGAGGCTATAACCTCTCACCTACCCCCAAAGTAGAAACAAGCCAAGAGGCTATAACTTCTCACCTACCCCCAAAGCAGAAACAAGCCAAGAGGCTATAACCTCTCACCTACCCCCAAAGCAGAAACAAGCCAAGAGGCTATAACCTCTCACCTACCCCCAAAGTAGAAACAAGCCAAGAGGCTATAACCTCTCACCTACCCCCAAAGTAGAAACAAGCCAAGAGGCTATAACCTCTCACCTACCCCCAACGTAGAAACAAGCCAAGAGGCTATAATCTCTCACCTACCCCCAAAGTAGAAACAAGCCAAGAGGCTATAATCTCTCACCTACCCCCAACGTAGAAACAAGCCAAGAGGCTATAACCTCTCACCTACCCCCAACATAGAAATAAGTGAAGAGGCCAGAGTTTGAGGCAAAAATTTAGATCTGAATTCACATAAATCTTTGTCAGTTTGCCCAAGAATCCCTAGCATCCTGTGTAGGGACAAAGAGAAGAGGCATCATGCAGCTCCAACAAGTCTGCCACCAATTTTGTTTGACATGAAGTGTAGAGGAGAGGCTTCAAATGTTGAACTGGCCTCCCATGGCAACAAAAACAAAACAAAACAAAACAAACAAAAAACCCCGCTAGGCTATCCACCGTCTTTAAATTTCACCATGGTTTACATCCCTAAGCTTGAAGTATCCTCCTGTGTCCAATAACACAGCATCCACCAGTCCCGTCAGTCACCCTGTGACACTCCATCCACCAGGACCTTCACATGTGAGGTAAAGGAGCTTTTTTCCTCCACAACAATGCCACAATGGAACAGCCGCCTGCTGGCAGACACTGTCACACAGTGACCCTGCCATCCCGGACAACCCTCAAATCCAAGGTGACCCTCCTCCCGTAAATTCTGTACTGTGGGGTAGGAGCAAGGCTAAACTGACTACATCTCGCTCTCTCTCTCTCTCTCTCTCTCTCTCTCTCTCTCTCTCTCTCTCTCTCTTTTCCTCTCTCTCTCTCTTCTCTTTCTTTTTTAAACATTAGCTGGTAGAGTGTCAAGGCTTGAGGTCTGGGCACTGCACTTGACCAAGCCATGGGCTGCATGTGGCCATCAGGCTAGTGCTGGCAGATGAAAAGCATTGCACCTGCCCCCCAATGCACATAGCCCGTAACTTAAAAAAAATAAAATAAAAAAAAATAAAAACTAGTGTTGTATCTGTCCTTCATGCTTTCCTTCTTTTCGGCCACTTAAGTTAGCACAGCAGATTTGACATTGGCGGTCTGCGTGTTAAAGATGAAAATTTCCCTTAAAAATCAAGGATTGTTTCCCCCGACCCAACACCCCTGTAACCTGACCTGCAAATGACAGAAGACGGACACTGATGCCTCCTTTCTGTTCTGCCTTTGGTGTGCCATTACTTGTGCATGAATATATAAGCAAAAAACACAGTAACAGGCAGCTTTTCATTTTCATGGTTTTCTTTCTACAGTGTCAGTATCATCCATGAAGCATGACTATGTGTCAGCTGATCCATATACTATGCTGCATCACACGGCAGGGACATGAGTTCACAGTTTTCTTCTAATACACAGTAATGCCATCTTTGTAAGCTGCCATAACTCTTGCAAAAAGACCATCCAACAGGACATGGTGGATGTGGGGGGTGAGAACAGGGGGAGGGGGGGGGTGAATAAAGAGGCATCCCACAGCAGAGGGAAGATGTCCTGGATGGTCAGTGTGAAGGACTGGACCAGCTACAACTGTTGTGTGCATCACGCATTCTCATAAATGTATGAGTTTTTTTCATCCCCACCCCCCCACCCCCCCTTATCTCTCCTTTCATTGTACTTCAAGTGAATGAACTGGATTAGCAAGGACAACCTGAAAAACATTACATTACACATGAAATGTCTATCCTTGATTAAATACAACTGTTTCTTCATTCCCCTCACAGTACTCCGCTTCGCAGCTGGTCTTAACTGACCTTAACGTTGACTAATTCAGCTGTGCCTAAGCACTCTGCACATACCTGGCGAAGGTGATGTTGTCAGAGGTGTGAAAGTAGTGGGCCAGGTGTAGGAAGACATGGCTGAGAGCAGTGCAAAATCCACACCACCCCGCGTACACCAGTAACACCAGGTCCTGTTGCAGTTAACACCAATCAGTTGTCACCAAATCCACACCACCCCGCATACACCAGTAACACCAGGTCCTGTTACAGTAACACCAATCAGTTATCACCAAATCCACACCACCCTGCATACACCAGTATCACCAGGTCCTGTTACAGTACAAAAAAATCAGTTCACACAAAATCCACATTACTCAACGTACACCAATAGCACCAGGTCCTGTCACACTACACACCTATCACTTCACACAAAATCCATACCATCCCATATACAACAGTAATGCCAGATCCTGTTACAGTACACACTGATCAGTTCACACAAAATTCACATCACCCCATGTACACCAATAAAACCAGGTCTGGTTACATCGCACGCCCACACCACCCCATGTACACTAATAAAACCAGGTATTGTTATAGTACACACCCACACTATCCCTTGTACACTAATAACACCACATCCTGTTATAGTACACACCCACACCACTCTATGTACACCAGTAACACCATGTCCTGTTACACTACACACCCACACCACCCTATGTACACCAAAACCACCGTGTCCTGTTACAGTACACACCCACACCACCCCATGCACACCAACAACACCATGTCCTGTTACAGTACACACCCACACCACCCCATGTACACCAATAACACCATGTCCTGTTACAGTACACACCCACACCACCCCATGTACACCAATAACGCCATGTCCTGTTACAGTACACACCCACACCACCCCATGTACACCAATAACGCCATGTCCTGTTACAGTACACACCCACACCACCCCATGTACACCAATAACACCATGTCCTGTTACAGTACACACCCACACCACCCCATGTACACCAATAACGCCATGTCCTGTTACAGCACACACCCACACCACCCCATGTACACCAATAACGCCATGTCCTGTTACAGTACACACCCACACCACCCCATGTACACCAATAACGCCATGTCCTGTTACAGTACACACCCACACCACCCCATGTACACCAATAACACCATGTCCTGTTACAGCACGCACCCACACCACCCCATGTACACCAATAACACGCACGCACACACATACACACACACACACATACACACACACACACACACACACACACACACATACACACACACACACACATACACACACACACACAAACACACACACACACACACACACACACACACACACACACACACACACACACACGCTGCCTTCTACCTGTGGAAGACTTAGGGCACTCTGCAGAGTAGCAGTGGTGAGTTCCCTCACACACAGGGAACGATTGGAATCACAACCTTCTTGTCGTGCAGGGGACAGAGAGCGCAGTTCCCGCCTCAGCACATCCTGGGTGAAGTTCAGAATGAACTGGGCTGCAAGAGGACAACAACCTTTCAGTGATGAGACACCATGCCAGACTTCACCGTCAAACAGAAAAACACAGCATGCATGCCCAAAAATGAAACACTGACAAGCAACAAACGTATTCAGAATTAAACGCATCATATTCAGTGATCTCTGAATGATGTTATAATTCACAAAATAATCCAACATAACTAGATTTCAGAATTTAGAAAGAGAGGGTGTTAGCTACCGCCAATGACATTGACAAACAAAGCACATGACAAGACATGATGCATTTCAACCTCTTGGGTCTTTGAAACTAGATTTCAGAAATTAATTTTTGAGAGAAAAGATCTTGGCATTTCAGATGACTGATGAAAAATATAAGTATTATTCAAAGAACAATGAATTTTTTTTTCCTATAACAGTGCATGCATAGCACAACCAGGTACAAATCTATACCTTGTCGTCACAAGAATATTTCAAACCAATGACCTCCAGTATTTTACAACAAAAAAAGAAAAAAAAAGCATTCCTTAAATAGCATACTTGCACCCTTACAGCCATAATCTAATGTTAACAGTAACGATCTGATGTTATATAGTCACAGTCACAGTCTGATGTCACAGTCACAGTCTGATGTCACAGTTACTGTCTGATGTCATATAGCCACAGTCACAATCTAATGTTACAGTCACAACCTGACGTTACAATCACAATCTGATGTTACCACAGCCACATTCTGATGTTACAGTCACAATCTGATGTTACACACTCACAATCTCATGAAAACATTTAACAATCACTTCACTATTGTGAGAAATATATCAGCTTTAGACATATATATGCATGCACGTACACACACACACACACACACACACACACACACAGGCACGCACGCAACCACACCACACCACACCACACACCCTTCAACTCTTATATTAATGCATCACATACCAACACTAACAGAAACATATTCACATCTGTTCCATCAAATAATTATGTGTCAAGTAGCATCCCCTCTTAAGCGCATGTATCGACATAACAAAGATTGTTCAACAGCAAAAGGTGTCCATCTCCCTGCCATGACCAAACGTTTCTAGCCACAAGCCAAATACACACTACAGAAAACTGATGTTTGCTTCGTTACCATGCACCATCAAGTCTGACACTACTAGTTTGCAGCTGCATGACTTGACAAAACATGAGACATCAACAACTGTGACTTGGAATATTCGATTACAAAAAACAAAACAAAAAAAAATCATTTTTCAGAATCAATCAGTGCATGCCCATCATAAAATGCAATAATTGGAATGATCACATCTTGTAGCCAATCAAACAAACTCAGCAAGACATGATGGTGCCACGTTTTTATGGACTTTGAACATACATCTCATTTTATCATAGGTCAATGGTTTTTCTAGTGATAAATTGTTCAGTTTGGTTTGTTTGTTGTTCAGTAGTTGGTAAAGAGTGATCACGTAAAATCAGTTCAAACCGTCTGTCCATGCATAGAGTTATTTCTTTTCTTTTTTTATGATTTTGACTGGCACCACCAAAGCTCAGATGTGTAGTTAATACAAGAAAGGCTGTGAGTTACAAAAAAATTCCATGTGATAGGCTTCTGTCTATTTATTTAGAGTCTATATAATGTTTATGTTTCTCTAGCAATGACAACTTCCGAGCCAAGCCTTTTATTTGTAGATATGATTACTTTGTGATTGCTATGGTAAATTTTCATCAGCCATCACACCTAGAAGTAGAACAGTGTCGGTGACCTGCTCAAAAAGTGTTTGTTTATTTAAGGCATCAAATGAGAGATTTACAAGTTACATTCCTACATTTTTCTTGACAGTAACACCATACTTCTTATTTTAAGCAGATTAAGGGTCATGTGATTTTGGTAGCTGCATTCTGAGACTTTCTTTAAACTGTTGTAATGTTGACTGTACAAAACTGATGTCTGTATTACTTACATGAAAAGAACTGTCATCATCAAACAGATCACACATGGCATCCATATATATGTGAACATTGCAGTGGCAGCAGCAGATCAGTCATAAGAATAGAGAACGGAAGAGGTTTGAGAAAGAGCCTTATGGCACACCACAATATGTTATTCCTTCAGAAGAATATATTCATCTTTCAACTTTCAAGTGTACACGCTGAGTTCTGTTCTCAAGATATGACTGAAAGAATGTAAACTGTAACCACTGCAGTAAATTTTCAATGTAAACACTCAAATTTTTTTGTAGCAGTATTTTGTGGTCCACAAAATCAAACACTTTCTTTATGTCTAAGAAAATAGTTCCAAGCTTTTGTGATGATAAAGGTGAACACAGGCACAAATGATTTGTAATAAATAGTGAAAGTCACGCAGTTCAAGCTTTTTCAATGGGTATTTTCAGCTATAAAACATGAAATAAGCACATCTGGATGTGGATCAGGACCCTGCACTTGTCATGCAAATGAGAGAGGACTGTAAAGTACATACCTCAGTGTGTGGTATTTTTTTGTTTGTTGGTTTCTTTGCTTTCTTGTTGTTTTTTGTAAGAACTTAGTATGCTAAAGAAAGAGGAAAATGGGGAATCTATATTTTGGGTGGGTACAGAGGGGGAAGGGATGGGGAAATGGGGGTGAAGAGTTGTGGTGCAATTTAACAGAAAAAAAAGTTAGGCTTATACTCTTATTACAAAAAAGTTTATTTGGGGACAGCTTATAAAGAAAAAAAAAGGGAACTCCATGTGCAAAAAAAAAAAAGAAGAAAAAATGGAAACAGACCACCTACCTGTGTTTTGTACAAAGAGAGGAGGAAAGCGGGGCACACACACATACCTGCATTCTTTTTGGAGAACTTGTCATGAAAAACATGCTGCTCCTCTTTCTGTAATGCAGGAAAGCAACGAATGGCTGTAAATTACAATAAACAGTCTGGGTTGAGAATCTGGTGACAACACCCTTTCAAGCCGAAGTTGAGAAGGAAACAGAAAAGGGTAACAGAAAGGGAAGAGAATGCATTAAGATATTATAACAGGATAGTTTAAAAAAAGAAAAAAATCAAGTGCAACACCAGATGACTGTTTTTCTCAACAAAACGATTGAAGATATAGAGTGAAGAAGGAAAGGATGGAGACAGAAAAAGGAATATAACTATAGCAGGACCCCCCCCCCCTCCCCCCTGAAAAAAAAGGGGGGAAAACAGAGCTAACCTCGTCTCCATATCAAGTTTGGCAGTAAGAGTGAATGCCCTTAGTTCACTTCATTCTACCATATTCAGAACTAGCTCCCTTTTCTCCTTTTCCTTGGTGAGGGAACGTGACTCCTTTGGCTCTTTGGAATACTGACTTCTTTATTTTTGTGCCTGTGTATCCTCAAAAGCAGCCTTCCAAACTAGTTTAAAATTGTTATGGATGGAGAAGCTTCTTTCTGCTTTACTTTCCAGTGGCAAATTTCATGTGATAATACTTGCACACTGCGTTCTATCTCCACCTCTTTTCAGCATTTGGTTCTTCTGTAGTGTAGTACACCATGGTGTCTTTCTCATCCTCCTCCAAGCCAAGGCAATCATTCTTATTGCCTAACCAGGTATGGAGGAAGGCTTAGCTCCCTGCTCTCCCCATTTTGTTTTTGGGGGATTCCTGATAATGTGACGATGTTCCATGCCAAGTACAGACAGGCATTTGTTTACACAGGTAAGCATAAAAAATAGTCAAGAGGGAGGTCATGAGACAGAGAAGAGCAAGATCAACACAGAGAGAGAGAGAGAGAGAGAGAGAGAGAGAGAGAGAGAGAGAGAGAGAGGAGAGAGCAATCTGAAAAACTCATGATTTTGGCTCAATATTTCATAACAGAATGTAAACCAACATTCAATACACCCATGTATGTACATATGATGATATACTGTAACTAACTGACTGACTCACAGTTAGTAACTCACCAAACAAATACTGAAAGAGGATTTCTGGATCAGATAAGGGCAATCATTACAATCAAATTATATATTAATATTGAGCTGTCATCAACTAAATGTCACCTGGCGTACAGTCACCCAGCAATCCTTATTCACAATGCACATATTTGGTTTCAGTATGGCAGCAGTAGTTTGGATCCACGCTACATATATCAGTATTTGGCCAGAAATACTTTCTTTCAGGACTACATGTTGTGCTAAGAATCTCTACACTTTCACACTCAACCATTATCATACAGCAATGTGTAGAATTTTAACTTTAACACCTGCCAAGTTGCTAAAGCAATTTTTAGAACTTATGAGAGCTAAGGGTACACTGATGACTTGATCTATGTATCAGTAACATTTATGCGAACAGGTACAATGACATGACCTGAGCAGAAACCACAGGTGATGGTACCTAGATACAGTTGCTTAGCACAGCGGAAAAGATTTCATGCGTTTCTCTTTGTACGCATAATTCCAGATATAAATCAGCCCCCAAACGACAGTTATTTTGTTACAGTCATCAGCTTTCTGTGAAACTGACAAGAATTTTTTTTTAAATCTCATTTCTTGTTTTCACCACACACTGTGTACTGAGAGCTATGAACTGAAGATGGGACCACATGAACTCCTAATGACACAAATCAGTAAAAAGGATCAAAATGAAAAGCTCTCTTGACCTGTGTCTAGAAGAACATAAAGAAGTTACAATAATACATTTAAGAAAATAATCACACTAAAGTTTATCAGGACTACACACACACACACACACACACACACACACACACACACACAACAGACTTTTTATTTTTATGTTTTGTTGTTGATGGTGATGATGACAGATTTTTGTTTTTTCTTTTCAATGCTGAAATTTTGTCCATCTGTTTCTATTTAACAACAACAAAAGCTAATAATTTTTTTGCAAAAAAAGAGAGAATGCTATTAGTAGTAGACTACTATGCAGATTTGGAAAAACGAAAAAAAAGAAAGAAAGAAAAAAAAGGAGGGGGGTATGTGGAGAAGGGAAAGGTGGGGTGGGGTGGGGGGGACCGGGCGGAAAGAAGACAACAAACAAGACAGATGAGGAAAAAGGAAAAAGAAGCAAAAAAAAAAAAATTGTCCACCTACCTCTTTATCAAAAGCCACAATCACAGGTGAGACGTGTGCCTGAGACACATTTAGTCCCAGCCTTTGGGCAAACATCCAATGGTTCTGAGAGTCCATTGAAATGAATGTCAGTGATTGGTTGGCCTGACAGCCCTGCCCTGTGAACCCTGCAGGCAAGGTGGAACGACCAATGTCAGAAATGCCAACACTGGGGAGCACATTCTGACTCTCCTGGAATGACAAGCGATCACAGAGCTTGCGCGGAAGGTTTTCTAAGCTGTCTAACACGTAACGATCTGTAGGCCTTCTCTGGTCTTCAGAAGCATTATTTTGACTTGGTCTGGACGTGGAAGGAGTATAGAAAGGAGCAGTAAGGAATTCTGAGTAGGAAATGTTTTTGCTGCACCACTTACAGCACACAGACATATGGGAAGATATGTCATAGCTTGTGATGGAATTCAGACAGGAGTTCTCTGGAAGATAGGCAGCTGACGGCCTGGAACTTTTATTTTTACCAGTTCCAAAGGAACAGACAGACGGCTGGTGGAACCCAGCGCTGGACCAGTGCTTACATATTTCACAAATGTTGGACCTGGTTTCTGGGAGGCAGCTTGGGCATTTGGTGACTGTAGAAATACAGCACTTGTGAGTGTCGGACTCCACCGGTCGGCCTTCTCTGTACTCCTGGCATGTTTGCAGATCCTGCACGTGGCGCAGGATGTTGCGCAGAGACAGGGACATCCATCGATACGTCGTCTCCCTCGCAATCTCCTGTCCCGGACACTGGTTATAGCGTAGGGCCAGGTCTTTGAACTAAAGCACCAAACACAAAATGGAATAAGCCATGTTACTTAAACACAGTTGAAACCATGCTTATCAAATACAACACAGGGTGGGTTATTTTGTGATTGGTAAGTTGGTCGTTTTTGTTTTGTTTCGTTTTTTTCTTACACACACAAGCTGTTATATCTTAGAGAAACTGGCAAAGACATTACCTACACCATTTCATATACACAGAACTTTCCCCTACATCAAGAACTGTATTGTTCTCTCTCTCTGATAGTGTTGCTTTGAGACAGTATCTTTAGACTGTGGATAATGGGCATTCAAAATCACACAACATACACACAAGAGTCTTTTTCACCTAACCATGATCCAACGTGTGGATAATGGGCATTCAAAATCACACAACATCACACAAGTCTTTCTCACCTAACCATGATCCAACGATCTCCCATTTGCTGTTTCACCAAATCACAAGATTTGCTCTCTTCTATGTAAGAGTAATATATGGGGTGCAAAATGTGATTCTGTTATTGAGATAGATATCTAAATACCAACGTTATGCAGAATCAAGTGTCCATTCCAGACTGTACTGAGAATACAAACATTCCAAATCATATTTCTGCAAATTCATTGTTAATCATACACTTTCAGCCTTTTTTTGTATCATTGGAAATGATACTCAACACCTGTACAATGCGCTGACATTTGTCTTCTGAATGTAAAATCAATTCAAAGCAAAGAAAATTTAGGCTCAAGTGTGTGCCACTTGCTGACCTGCCCAACATAAATCTTCTGCTCAATGTGTGGCTTGAACAGAAGTCTAGAATTCAAACGTATTTACCTGAATCAACAAATGATCCCTACATATGAACCACACTTTTTTTTCCCCTCGGAATTTCACATCAAGGGCAGATCACACAGTCCAGAGGCTCGGTATGAATCTGTGTTCTATTTCCTTGGACAGATGCTTATACAGCCATTAGAAAAAAAAATGATAATAAAAAATTAATATAAGGAGGTGGGAAGTGGGGAGGTTTAGATTGTCAGGGCTGAATTATGGCATGACTCTTTGAGCAAAACATTAATACAAGTGTTGTAATCAAACTGAATAGCTGTACTAATACACCAATATCTAGCCATCTATCTAAACTGAAGAATGATGACGCACACTAGATGATGCCCTCTCCTATTCATTTATAAGCCGTCATGCTTTGTCAGGAATGCCACTGAAACTGAAACTGCTCCCAATATAAGGATATGTATAATGTTCAGGTAAACATCCACTGAATGTGTTCAATACCACACACTCCAGCAGCAACTTGGTGGTAAAAAGTATAGTAATACATTGAGAAAGAGAGAGAGGTAAGGAGGGAGATCGATTACTTGTTTGACTTACGACAACTTTGCCCCTGTTTTTTTCTGGTTTGGTTTGGGTTTTTTGGGTTTTTTTTTCACTTTTGTTGTGATCAACCAAAGTCAGACATTCCACATGTACTTCTGTTTCTTTTCCTTGGATCCAGCTGAAAATAATTATCTGTTCTGACATAGGTACTCAGTAAGTCATTGTTCATGATTTCTTTTTGTTTGCCCCCCCCTCCCCCCCTCTCTCTCTCTCTCTCTCTCTCTCTCTCTCTCTTTCCCCTCCTGGATAAAGCTCTCTTTCCCAAGGTGGAATGCTTTTTATATTTTGAGGACATTCATTTTGAGTAAAAAGTCAGAAATCCTTAGAAAAGTGGACCATTTGCTTCCTTATAAAATGAGTAACTTGTGCCTGATTTATTTGTGCTTTTTGTCCCCAATCTTCAACAAAAATCTAAACTTTACGAATTACTAATTACACACACACACACACACACACACACACACACACACACGAGACTGTACAGCAAGATGTTCACATACTCATTTACAATAATTTGTGTGTGTGGTGTGTGTGTGTGTGTGTGTATACGTGTGTGTGTGTGTGCGTATGTTTGTGCATACACACACACACACACATACACAATCTGTACAGACAGCCCTAATACATACTTTCACAACTGGCTTGGCTTTAAGCAAAACGACTTGATGAACATGGACAGGAATCTGTAAAGTCTCATCATTTGCATGGCTCTACAGCTACCATACAATTCCTTGTTTCACATTCCTATATTATTCATAAAGTCACTCTTCAAAGAAAGATTTTCAGACAGAAAAAAGTCTGAATCAAACAAAAGAAAACTGTTGTTCAAACATTACATAAACATGATTTGCATAAACACTCCTTGATCTCTTGTATATCTGTGTAAGCTCTTACCACAGAAAATGACAGGCTTGCTGCAGAAAGGGGGGTGACTCTGTGGAACATGATGACAGTCGGACCTTTATTGATCTCCCTTGATAACTTCAAACTCTTCATGCCTAGAGGTACAACCCACCGCACTGGTAGCTGAGCACACACACACACACACACACACATGCACACACACCACACACACACACACACACACACACACACACACACACACACACACACACACACACACGTTTGAAGTATAATTCATTCTTTGACCCTATTTTAGGCATGTAGGATAAGAGTTCAATAACACATAACCAATATCAAATAAATTTTCAAAGAAAAGGAGTGGGGGGGGGGGGGGGCGAGCTCATATATGTACATGGATCTGTTAGGGGATGGAGGTGAAGAAACAAATGCATCAGGAAACTATCACATGATAATATAAAAAAAAAAAAATACTTGCAAACAGAAGAACACAAGTTATTATGTAATGTTACTGAAAAAAAAAAATATATCACTGATTTCGACTAATGACTTTTACAACTGACAGCAAAAACAGAATTCTGATATGGGAAACATGCGAAGAGATATTTCCATGGTTTATATTTCTAAGATCTGAATGTTTCAAGAATTCATCTCCAAAATCACCCACACCATAATCTTAACAGAACAATCTTCATGGGGAGTTCTATTCTGTCATCCTAACTCAATTTCAAGTTAGTGGCACACTTTCAAAATGAATTCTCGAATTAACATATCTGGTAGCTGCTCAGTGTACAATTCTTGCACATAACACTGCTTTAAAATTTCTAAAGAAAGAGTATTCAGCACTTCACTGTGATTCACTTTCCCCCTCACTTTTTCAATTTTCTTGAAGACCTAACATTGCAATTCTACATGGTGCATATATTTTTTTTTCTTTTTAAACAGAAGAGCTGCCACTCCCAGAGCTATTCAAAACCAGTACTAACCAAAAGGCCACAGAAGTGATCAATCCATGGTGAATGACATACATTGAACAGAACATGATTCAAAAGAGTAAACACACACACACACACACACACACACACACACACACACACACACACACACACACACACACACATTAAGAACAGTAACTTAGATTTGTGGTGCCAGCTGTCTCATTTCACAGTCTTCTTTGTCAACAGATGAAATAACATTCGCCTGTTTTGCCTTCAGACATTGAGCCTTCTTTATTATCCCTTGAACATGTGTCGTTAACCCAACTGGACATTTACCAAGGTAGTTTGCCTAAATTTAGAAATTGTGTATGTTGTGTCAGTTATTTTCAATATTTCATGGGAATTTTTCCTAAGGCTTAAGATGAGATTTTTGTGCATGTAATGTCATAGCTGTTAACATCACTACTTACACATGCTCTCGAATACACTCACACATGCACACACACACACACACACACACACACACACACACACACGCACACACACACACACACACACACACCATGCATGCACACACATGCACTCTTATGTACAATCTCACACAAATACACACATACATACCTACCTACCAACATACACAAGGTCTCGCCTGCATGCATATTTACACATAGGTACTAAAATGATGCACATCCACATGAGTGTAAACTTTCACTCGAACACACACACACCCTTTTTGGGGGGGAAGGGGGTACGGGGTGTCTAATAACAATCTTAATTTAGTGAAAAGTAACTTAACAGAAGAACGAATGTACCCACATTCAGATCAACTGTAAAAGCATAAATCTTTGGAACATACATTTTCATAACAATTGCTATTGCCATATAGTCAAAATGGTTCATCTATCAATTTCATCAACATTTCCATTTCACAACAATAAGATCACTGAAGTTTCATACACACACACACACACACACACACACACACACACACACACACACACACATCCCTACACACACACACACACACACACACACACACACACACACACACACACACACACACACACACACACTCACACACACACACACTCACACACACACACACACACACACACACACACACACACACACACATCTCACCTGATGTCTGCCTATCAATGCCCATCTTACTAAGTTGGAGGAGGTGATGTTATTTGGCCAAGGATATTTCTGGACACCCAAACACAAAAATGTTACTTAAAAAATATAACAGCACAAACGTATGCATTCATGACAAAACACGTTCACCTTTTCCATTCAAATTATTTGATGCACAAAAACATTGGCCATGACCATAGAATGCTCATTATATATGTATTCAAAATGTGACTTTCTAACACTGATATGCCAACATCTGGTTACAATGCTTCAGACTCGAACTCTCGACAGGTACACAAATAATAATACTTAGTTTTATTCAGTGTAAAAAATACACACAAAATCATACAGTGATCTACTCATATGCCAGCACATGCACACATTCTTTCCAAAAACACATTCATTATCATGTACACACTCCGCATTTTCTTGCGCACATTCATGCGAACACACACACACACACACGCACACACACACACACACACACACACACACACACACACGCACACACATGATGGATACATCACCATACTAACAACAGACATTGCAACTGTACCAGGGTGGAGTTGTTGATCCTCAGATGCACAATGTCCGATAGCTGCTTCATGTGGTACAGAGCTGCCAGAGCCTCGTTGGTGACCACGCCAAACTTCACCACTTGAAATGGATCTGCCCACATTACACAGTTCCAATGTAGTAGTATTACTCTACCCTCTGGAGGCTGAATGTTATTTTCTTTCAAGGGCACCTCATTATATCCATGGAAAATGCTTGAACTTTCTATAAAAAATAAAAAAAAAAACATTCACCCCTTCCCAGCCACAGTATAAGAGCTTTTCTGTATTGCCAGGGCCAAATTTTGCTTTTTGCAGTAGGTTAACTAATCTGTTCACTACTCATTCATTTATAGATATCTCTTAGATTTTTTGCTTTTCTTTTTTCTTATACCCTGTACTATGGTGTGGTGTCATAATACTTAGATTTTGGAGGTAATAGGTATGGTAAACTGGATATAATCAACTGTTTTTGTAATAAATTGACAGTTTTCGAGCAGATAGAATCAACTGGTTTTGTAATAAATCAGTAGTTTTCGAGTAACACATACATTGCAACACACCAAAGCAAAGAGAAAAGTGAAAAAAAAAAAACCTGGTGTTGTTACTGAATGAGCATTAAACACTGATTTTGTTGCCAGCAAATGTTTTTCTGTGTAGTAATACATACATCATAGGGGGTACCACAACGCAGGTGTAGAGCGACAGAATGTTGCTTTTTTGCTGCAGGTTCACTAATCTGTTCAATACTCATTCATTTAGCGAGATGTGTCTTAGATTTTTTGCATGATTTTCCTTATTCCCTGGTCTATAATGAGATATCATAATATTTTGATTTTGTTGGTAATTACTTTGGTAAAAAGTAATATAATCAACTTCTTTTGAAATACAATAATAATTTTTGAGCACACACACACACACATTGCAACACATCAAACCACACAAAACAACATAAAAAAAAACTTTGGTGTTTGCACTAACTGAACATCATACAAACATCTGGTATTGATATTACTGCCAGCAAATGTTCTTCTATGTGGTAATACATACATACTTGGGGTTACCCAAATTGTGTGTGGTAATACATACATACTTGGGGTTATCCAAACTGTGTGTAGTAATACATACATACTTGGGGTTACCCAAATTGTGTGTGGTAATACATACATACTTGGGGTTATCCAAACTGTGTGTAGTAATACATACATACTTGGGGTTATCCAAACTGTGTGTAGTAATACATAGATACTTGGGGTTACCCAAATTGTGTGTGGTAATACATACTTACTTGGGGTTACCCAAATTCAGGAATAAAGGAACAGAATTTTGCTTTTGCGGAAGGTTCACTAATCTATCTGTTCACTACTCTTTCATTTCTTGAGATAGCTGTAAGATGTTTTGCCTCGTTTTCCTTTACACTATGGGATAAAATGAGGTATCATAATAAAATGACTGTTTTTGAGCACACACATGCACACTGCAACACGTCGAACCACACAGAACATTGAAAAAATTGGTGTTAGCATTGACTGAACATCATACAAACATCTGGTATCAATATCATTGCCAGGAAGTCTTTTTTCTGTGTGGTAACACCTAAATCTTTGGGGGCACCCCAATCCAAGAATAAAGGGACAGAATTCTGCTTTAAGCAGCAGGTTCACTCATCTGTTCACTTTTCATTCATTTATTGAGATATCAGTTAAAATTTCTTGCTTGTTTTTTTTTTTCCTGATACCCTGTGGTGTGATTTGATGTGATGATTTTTTTAAAATTTTGTTCACAATTAGTATGGTAAAAATTGATAAAGTCAACTTTTCTGTACTAATATGCTTTTGAGGACTCCCTTCTACATTGCGATACATCAAAGCACACAAAACTCTGAAAAACACCTGGCGTTAGAATTGACTGAACCTTATACAAATATCTGGCATTGATATTACTAGCAGCAAAGTTTGTTCTGTACGGTATTGCATACATCATTGGGGATACTCTAATCCAGGCATAAAGGGATCAAATTTTGCTTTTTGCGGTAGTTTACTAATCTGCATCACTACTGATTTATTTATTATTGAGATATGTCACACATTTTTTGCATGTTTTTTCCTTACACCTTCGGCTATGACCTGATTTAACACTTATCAGATTTTGTTGGTAAATAGAATAAAAAAAGATTTGACAGAATGAAATTTTTTGCCAGTTTCGGAATAAACACAGTCATAGTGCAGGATATAAAACCATACAAGACACTACAAAACCTGATGTTAGTCTTCAGTGAATGCCTGGAAAAACATTGGTGCTCACTCAGTACAGTCATGTTCTTCTACATCATAATCCACACACTAATCCAGTGCTTCTTTCTGTACATCTTGTAGGTTTCCGAGGCTGCTCTTGTTTGAATTCAGCCTCACTTACATAATGATAATCCAGTCTGGCATTGTTTCCACCAGTTGCACAGTCTGGTCACACTCATAAATAAAATGAGTTTCAGAAGAAACAACACCAAGAAGATGAAAAGAAAACCCACTGAGGAATATAAAAACACACCAAAATAAAAGCACACACTGAAAAAGATTTTTTTTTAAAAGCAGAGTAAAACAAAATGTGGATCAGGATCCACACTACTGGCAGTAGATGTACTCTGTGTAGTAATCCATAAAGCACTGGGGGTAGCACAGCACAGGCTTGGATGGACAGAATGGGCAGTGGTATCGCACATCATGCCTGACCTTTAGCTTCTTGGTGCAGACCTTGCAGGCCCTCTGGGGTTGTGCCTTGCTGGGTGTTGGTGGGGTGGGGAACATAAAGTGCCTGGCAGTCAACCTCACTTCATCATCATCCAACCTGCTCTCCTCCACTGCCGGCACATTATCTGGCCACAGCCATAAGCAGATGACAGACTCTAGAGTTGAGTTCCTGACATCTGCTTTGCTGTTTCCACACAAGTCAATGTTGTCAGTAAAATGCAGATGGTAAAGACGCTTCCCTCCATCAGATACGGAGGTGTAAGTTAGTTAGTTTTTCCTGTCTTCCATTCTCCAGGTCAACATCGAGCAGATTGGAGAGACTCTCTCACTTTAACAAGCAAGTGAAAATTCCTCTTGATCTACAATAAAACTTCATGCTAGTATGTGAACATTGTATGTCTCAACAATGGAACATTCTCCATTAACTACTAATTACACCCCACTAGTTTTCATTTCCACACTGCGCTGCAGACCTGGAGATCCAGATTTTGACCGACACATCATGATATTTTTCAGGCAACATGTCCCTCATAATACTTCAGTGGGCAGCGTCTCTCTCCTCTCCATGACTCCAAAACTGAAAATGGTAGAGAAAATCCACTTCATGTAATACTCTCTTCAAGAATTTCTCATTTTCTTGTAAGTCGCTTTCTCCTCAGGCATTTTACCACATGTCCAAGCCCCTACTGCATATCATTCTCCCTAATTGTGACCACTGGTGACTTTTGACTGACTACGTCAAACACTGTCAGACAACAAAAGGAGCAGCTGATCTTTGGGCGTTACTTTGGCTAAAACTGCAAGGAGTTCACAGCTTCTTAGATTAATTTTTGTGTTGGGAAAGGTTCACTCAGCAGCCGTCTAAATGTGCCTCACATCTAGCTTGTTGGAAAAACCAGTGCTTTGTGGTACTGGCCAAAGGGAGGGGGTGGGGGGGGGGGGGGGTGGAGTGGGCAGGGCTTGGGAGAAGGAGGGAGAACAGTTATGAGGAGTGGGGGTGATGAAACAGTTTTCTCTGCGCATGAATCCACACACATTCCCCTTTCCCCCTATCATTACCCACCTCTTTTTTTTCCCTGAATTTCAAGTGTTTCTTTGAAGAGTGCTTTTTCACTTCCAGTGCAGTCAAACACCAATCAGTTTCCAAACAAAACTGTTTCACCATCATCGTGCCCACTCATCATTTCCATCATCATTGTGCCCAACTCATCATTTCCTCATCATCGTGCCCAACTCATCATCTCCATCATCATCGTGCCCAACTCATCATTTCCGTCATCATCGTGCCCAACTCACCATCTCCATCATCATCGTGCCCAACTCACCATTTCCATCATCATCGTGCCCAACTCACCATCTCCATCATCATCGTGCCCAACTCACATCTCCATCATCATCGTGCCCAACTCATCATTTCCATCATCATCGTGCCCAACTCACCATCTCCATCATCATCGTGCCCAACTCATCATTTCCATCATCATCGTGCCCAACTCATCATTTCCATCATCATCGTGCCCAACTCACCATCTCCATCATCATGTGCCCAACTCATCATTTCCATCATCATCGTGCCCAACTCATCATTTCCATCATCATCGTGCCCAACTCGTCATTTCCATCATCATCGTGCCCAACTCATCATTTCCATCATCATCGTGCCCAACTCACCATCTCCATCATCATCGTGCCCAACTCACCATGCTCCACGATTCGCATGGAGGCGTAGTAAAACTGCAGGAAGCCAGGGGGTTGAGGGGAGCTGTGGAAATCAAAGTATCCCACCACCACGGTCTGTAACACACACACACACACACACACACACACACACACATACACAGAGCTTTTGTACAAAAATTGTAAGTGGTAAAAAAAAAAAACTACACACACAGCTTTTGTACATAAAAATTATGTAAGTGGGTTAAAAAAAAAATAACATCAATTAGCACACTCATAGTCATAACAATTCAAATGCTATCATATAAATCAACATTCCCATGCACACACCTACCTTCACTTTCTCACTTTCAAATAAAAAAGCACTTATTACCATCCACCGTGGAGAAGTGATTAACATCGCAGAATTCAGGCTGGGAGATGGTGGGTTCGATTCCCATCAGAACCATGCAGGATTTTTCTGCCCCAACCGACTCCTACCCAGAGTTGAGTTTGCTACGGGCTCAGTAGGAAAGACTGGGACACACAGTCGAGTTTCATTCACTTCATCAATGCGTCTCTGCGAGTGTTGCTAAAATTTCCTGACCAACACTGCAAATGTCTGTATCTCTTGGGCCTGGTTGACACTGGATATATTATGAAAGTAAGCATTGAGTACAGCCCTGTCATGCAGTCTCAGACTGGAATCGAAATCTACAGCATTATATTCATCATCCTCATTCTCATCGATCAGCATAAATAAAGGTATCATGGTGCTCTCACAGTGACATCAGTTTTGATGTTCTCTCCACATTTATGGCCTTGATTTGATTTCATCAGAGTCACCAGTATCGGCAAGTTCATAGGGGCTGTTGTTGGACTGACATAGTGGCACCCTCTGGAGGGAAAGCTCACTCATGCCAGCTTCATGACTAAGCAATTATTGTCATCAATAGGGGACTTAGTAGGTGATGTCCTGCCTATGTTGGATCAGCACAGGCGCCACTGAACACCACTGAAGTGACTTGGCAGCAGTGCAGGTCTCCATCGGTGGGCTTCCTCTTGACAACTTGACATTGGCTGCTCCCTGTGGATTGCCGGTACCAGGACTGCGGTGGGCCAGACCAGGCTGTGGCTGTGGAAGAGGGATTAGAATGAGCAGCGTGGGTGCAATGCTACTGGGGTGGCACAGAAGATGGGACAGTGAAAAAGAAAGCACTAATTCTCTCCCACTCTCTCACACACACACACAAACACACACACATATGTAACACCCTGTCAGTCTTTCTCTTCCTCTCTAATACGTATGTGCTCTTAAGTTAGTATACGCACACATGCATACTCACACACACACAACAAACACACACACCCACACATGTGCATGCACACACACACGCATGTGTGCCCACACACAACACACACACACATTCACATTCATGAATCCATTCTCTCCTATCCCCAAATTAAAATCACACAAACACCCTCCACCCTCCACCCTTCACATGTGCCTGCACAGACACACATACACGCACACACCCACGCATGCACGCAAACACACACACACACACACACACACACACACACACACACACACACATATCAAAAACAACAGCAAATGAGCCACTCACATCATGCTGTACAAGGAAATCTTTAACGTCATCGATGTCCCGCAGCAGTTTCAGAGGATACTGAAGGTCCTCCAGAAACTTCACCATAAACTCGGCTCTCTCAATTCCTGGAACATTTTTCATCACTTAATAGTCCAAATAACTATCACTATTCATGTCATCCCATCCAGGATTATACAATCATCTAATGACCAATTAGTCACACACACCTCCCCCCCACCCCACCCCCCCACACACACACACAAAGGGGATGCCAGGGACTCTTTCAAAATATATTGTATCCTAATCCTCCAAAAATTCTGCACTAGATATAGTTTCGAAAATTCTGCACTAGATATAGTTTCGAAAATTCTGCACTAGAAGTAATTTTGAAAATACTGCACTAGAAGTAATTTTGAAAAATCTGCACTAGAAGTAATTTAAAAAAATCTGCATTAGAAGTGATTTCAAAAATTCTGCACTAGAAGTAATTTTGAAAATTCTGCACTGTAAGTAATTTCCACTTTTCTGTCACTCTTTTTGCCTTTGCCTATTTTCCTCCCTTTATGTTATTGGCCATCTACTGTTGTTGTGTTTTTCTTTCCGGCATGTTGTGGTCCAATCACCAGTCTTTGCTTCATTAAATCTTCAGATGTTGTTCTAATTTTTGTGTTTTTGGGGGTTCTGATCTATATAACATGAAAAACCAGTCTGCTGTCCAGTGGCCTCAAGGCAATGACATTTTTAAACGCTGTCCGCAGTGGGCATAACCTGTGCATACTGCACTGGCTGTTTGCACAGATATACAACTTTTTTTACTTTTTTTGGTGGCACTTTCTTTTTCTTGAACAATGCTGATTTCCCTCATAAACACTGTCCAGACAGCGACCACACACCTAGTCCAAAGAGTTTCCCCCTTACCTGTGTACCTGTAGCCATCGTTTTTCCCCTGGTAGGCAAAGAAGGCTGGGAAAAACAAAAACTTGTACTGTTTACGGCAGGCTCCTTCTGGGTACCAGCAGTTGACGGCCACAAATCTCACCTGCACATGCATCCCTTCATTTTCAACATTCAAGAATTCAGATCAATTCTATTCACAATACTTATAAGGCAGGCGATCATAAGGGGCCATATCAGAGCTGTTAACTCATCAAAGTCAAAAGTACACACACACACACACACACACACACACACACACACACACACACACACACACACACACACACAAATGCATACACAAAGAGCTCATTAACACACCTTTTTTATAATGGGCAAAAATTATTCAAAGCTCTTACTTAAGACAATGATCCATACTTTAGACACCCACCATGTAGATCTCATCATTCTATGACTAACAGGCCACTACAGTGTGCTATGGACACCTGTTATTTAATTTCTTGTTGCAACAGGTGGTGGGGAATGGATGGTCCCCAAGTACCATGGTGCATGCTGTGCATTTTAATGTTTTCATAATCCACCTCATGCTGACAAGGTCTACAGTCATGCAGGATATTCAAGCTTTACCGTTCCTCCCGAGTAGCCCTCAACACAGAGAAACAATAATAGCATTGTATCTCTTGCATCATGTAAATTCCAAAAATGAACTTTGGGTCTACTTTGTCAAAAATACAATCAACTGTCTGTCAACCCATTTTAGTCAGTGTATGTGCAACGAAAGAGAAAGATATAATCAGTGGAGCAAGGGTGACACTTTGAAAATCTGAAAAAACTGAAAATGAGCCAAACCTTTACGTTGCCTAACTGGAACACTTTTTCTACCAGCACAACGTCGTGACATAGGCTAAAAAAGATGGACCTGTGTTGTCTTCAACGATAGAGAGCGCTTCCTCATTTCCGGTTGTCTGCTACAGTGCTGCTTCGGTCATAATACCGCCGATTCAACTGTTTTTTCCAATCAAAATTTTTTTTTTCTTTTTTTTTTTTTTTGAATAACAAAACTTGAAAAACGGAATTTCCATTTGGGGCCTTGCCAAGAAAACGGAATTCAGTCACCCAGATGGAAGAGTGGCACCCATGGTGGTGTCATTTGAACTAAACACTTACATTGATGTGGATCACAAACTACTTTATAAAGAGGTAATCAGATGTGGTAGGTCAGTGAGTATGATTCAGAGGCAACCAGCACGACTGATTCAGGCAAAAACTCTTGGATTCTTTGATGAATATGGGCTTTTCACATCTTACATCATAAGCAGAGGGATAAACACTGAAAAAAAAACCAACAAAAAAACACTCAGTATGTCTAAGTAAAATGTATGCATCATGGACTACCAACATCGTCAGGAGTGCAAGTCAAAAGTGACACTTGGTATCTGTAGGTTCACATGCATTATCTAATCTTGTGAATGCGCCATACTTGGGAATACGGTTCAGCCACAAGTCTGCCGATATCATCATGGGAGATGGGAAAAATCTAGCTTCCTCTCTGAGAGTCTCAGCACTTGAACCTATGACCCTCTGCTTGAGAACGAAATGTTCTATAGCTACTTGACTGTTGTATCCATCTTGTTCAAATAATGGTTATAAAATCCAGTCTTTTGCTACTAAATATCAACATCAGATTTACCTAATGTCAACAAAACAGTCTTCTGAAATAAGTAAATCTTTCAATATCATTCACATGCCAATGAATTATCTGATAATTTACAACAGTTATTAATCAAAATCAAATCTCAGACAAAGCAATTGAGAGACAACAATCTTACTTTATCAATTCGGAAATATAGAGAGGATACATCCAAATTTCAGAGAGAATGCTACAACTTGCACTGATAGTATACCTAAATCCTATGAAAGAAAAATATCCGATGTGAAAACATGAAGATTTAATATGGTGAATTTATTATAATTAAAGACAATAATTTTTGCTCTCTTAATCAAACAACAACTCCAAACTAACGTCACTTATTTGGCACCTATTCCCGAGCACCTATACAGACAAGAGGAAGACAAAACAAGGATACTTGAAAACAAAAATGAAAATTTCAAATTTTCCCCCTCCTTCATCCAACATACGCTCACAGCAATGGCAGCAGAAAAAATGAACATGAATTGACATTTACTGATGACTGGCACGTCTTTTGATTTTGGACATTTTACACATATCATACAAGCAGACACAAACAAATACAGGTAATCAAGGTATGATTCACGTTCATTAGGTACATGAGTATCTTAAAAGGCACTGACTTTGAATCAAGTCTCTTTTTTGATGGAATTATGGGACAACAGGAGAAAAACTTAAAATTACTGGCTTGTTTAATTGATTGACATATCAAGTTTATGGGAGAAAATGAACATTGTAGCAACATGACTGAATATTTTGAATGAAGGGCAGTTCCATGGTGCTTGGGAACAACTTTGATTGTCAAAGCTTTGGTCTTTGATGTCATGTAATTTCAGTAATTAAGGATGAGATGGTTTAAAGTTGATTTCTAAATCTGTGTTCTGATGCAAAACAGTGATGGAACAAGAAAACACACAAAAACACTGATAAAGAAACATCAACGTTATCTACATTATTTTAATTTTTTTCATCTTCTCCGCAAATAATCAATTTACTGCAACTTTGAAGTTAAACGTTGACAAGCACAGGTGTTTCCAAACACCATGAAACTGCCCAGAATGGATAACCATGCTGTTTACACACACATACATATATGTGTACTCAACACATCCACTGTGTGAGACACACACACACACACACACACACACACACACACACACACACACACACACACGGTACATTCACAGCTTTACATAAAACACACTCACCTGCCCTTCCATAAACTTTGCTGCCTTTGAAAACTGAGATGTAGCGGCATTTGACTTTGCACACCAGGGGGCGTAATACATGACGAAGATCAGGTCTTCATGCTGGAGCATGTCCACCAGAGGGTCCAGGTCACCGAGGCTAAGGTCCAGAACAGACGATAGTCTGGGAAACAGTGGCTCTGGCTGCTTGGCTGGTACAACCAACGGTTTGCTCTTGAAACTAGTAGAATAGACATCACAAACAACGGAAGTGGAGCACTGGCCTTAAAACTTTTCAAAATTAAAGTTAATTTAGATAATTTGATTTTCCAGTATGAAACAAAGGATTTCTACACTGTAACTTTGAGGATCATTTTGTCAACTTTGAGAACCAATGGTAAACTCATAAAAATGAAGGACGACTTGCTCATGTGATCAACAAAAGGCAATGCAATGCAAATATGATTCTTTCTGGAGGCTGCAAAGTTTTACAGGCCAGCAACAGCTGCTACTGAAAATCTGTCCAACAAACAAAGAGAAAGTTCCTACTCAAATACCCTGTATAATGACATTATTCTTCTTATTTCTTTTTTTTTTTTCAAGTACTTAAAACTTTGAAACAATATGGCGTACAACAAATCTGAGAAGTTTTGTATGGCCCATGAAGTGTATCAGTTCAGTTTAACTCTATAAGCTGGCTACACACAGACCAGTAAAATGTAATGGTTATTGAACCAAAGTCACACTCCAATAATTGGAATGACAATTTTGGAATCGGTTTTGATATATCACTACAATTTTGTGACGTAAAACTTTGTGTAATGCCTGCAATCTGTACGTTGTTAAGATGTCCAACAGCATTGTGTGCCCAGTTTCGGTACATCAAAGGTTTGAAAAAAAAATTGCATGCTATTGCTGATGTACCAAACACCTTGCCAGTTTGCGTCTACATGTACATTGTAACACACACACACACAAACCCTGTCTGTCTGTCCACCTGTTCATTGCTTTCAGTGTGTTTCTCACAGCATGCTCACTTTGTCCACAAATACCAGCATTTTTACTCCCTGACCCTCAGTCCTACTATTTCTTTGTTCATTCCTACTCCATCCCTTACGTTCCATTCACCCTTTCCATATCTCCCCTCTGCTCCTTACTCTCTCTCTCTCTTTCTCACACTTACTGAAGTTACTCTTTTTTGCTTCAATGCAGAATCAAAAAAAGTTTATAAATAAAAGAAAAAGAATATCTTCAAAGGCAAGTTCCACCCTCTTGAAGAGAGAGAGACAGGCTCTTCGCTTTCTCTTTGTAAAAATAACTGAAGCAGATTAAGACCACAGAAGCGCCCTCTGGTATTCTCATAGAAAATGAGCATTTTTGATGCAGAAAACAATGCTGACAAATGAACAGTCCAGTTACCACATGTAAAGGTTGACTAGTACTAGGCACAAATGGGAACTGGGGAAAAACAAAATACAAAAGTACTGCTACTACAGTACTAGGCACAAATGGAAACGAGGAAAAACAAGATAATACAAAACAAACCAGAAAACTAACAGAAAAAACCCAGGCTTAGCTGAACAAATGAATAGCAACTGCGATTAGCATAATCATTTGCATGATGTCAATCCACATGGATATGTTTTTAACCATGTGCCCCCTCTGTCTCCCGTCCTCTGCCTCTGGAGAGAGGGAGGGGTACATGGGGAAGCTGGGAAGGTGGAGGGAGAAAGAGGAGGTGGACCAGAGCTTATCTCTGAAGATTATTCTGTTGTTGTGAAAGAAAAACAAAGGATTTGATCAAATCTATGATGTGCAGATATTCATTATGCATAAGAGCATGGAAAAAGAGTATTTGTATACTGAGGTAATGGCTGAGAGTTTGAGTCACAGGTGAGTTCCAGATTTTTGTTTTTTTTTTTTTTTTTTTTTTTTTTGAAAAGCCAGCAGTAAATGGGTACCCTACCAGATTCATTAAGATTAGAAAAGATTAAATTTTTGGTGGCAGATGTATGTGCTCTACCTTGCATCATGCCATGTCCTAGACACAGTAAACTTATGACTGTTCAGTGCCTCTACAGATAACTGGCAATGGGAACTTTAACCTATGGCTTTTTTTTTTCTGTTGAAGCGAATGTTCATGAAAGTGCACAAAAGACATCGGGGGGGGGGGGGGGGGGGGGGGGGGGGTTCACGCTGTCATGGGCCGCGTCGTGTAACTGTAAGACACACACACTAACAACAAAAAAAAAAAAAAAAAAAACTTGTCTAACTGGAATTCCCAAATACTTCATGTGTAACTTCCCCAAATCATTGGGGCATAGTTGTCAACAAAAAGAGCAGTTACAACCTATATAATTTCTCTTGAAACTTGAATGCTCTAGGAGATTCATCTAAATTGAAGTGCCCACGTCATAGCCTTGTAAGCCAAGTACCGAAGTTAAATGACAATGCCAAACAGTGACCTCCCTTTAAATGGGTCAACTTTCACAGCACACGCATTTCAACAAGTCACAAACGACAAATTATTGAAATCTGACAATGATATTTTTCAACATTATACCTGGACCCATAGTTCGACAGAAACGTCACAAACAAACTGAACAAAATGATGAACAGCTCCGGATGCTTCGCCATTCCACGCAAAAATGCGTTTGGCCGACGATCCTCTCTTGTTATGCCATGTGCTACGATCTCATCCGCCATTGGTCGCATCCCACGTCTACTTCTCGCGAGCACACGTGACGGGAAGGGCGGATATTCGTCGTCTGCTACTGTTGATGTCGTATGCATCTGTGGTCAAACAACACATACATGCTTCGCTTTTGAAGACAATACATAAAACTGACAATTTATACATTCCTTAAGTCTCGGCTTTTTACTGAGTGAGCACTATTTAACGTTCGACAGAATCATCTCTCTCCTCTCTCTCTCTCTCTCTCTCTCTCTCTCTCTCTCTCTCTCTCTCTCTCTCTCTCCATATGCCCACCTTGGTATGTGTGTGCGTCTCTCTCTCTCTCTCTCTCTCTCTCTCTCTCTCTCTCTCTCTCTCTCTCTGATGCACACCTTGGTATGTGAATGCGTGCGTCTCTCTCTCTCTCTCTCTCTCTCTCTCTCTCTCTCTCTCTCTCTCTCTCTCTCTCTCTCTCTCTCTCTCTCTCTCATGCACACTTTGATATTGTCGTCTCTCTTCTCTCTCTCTCTCTCTACTATCTCTCTCTCTCTCTCTCTCTCTCTCTCTCTCTCTCTCTCTCTCCTCTCTCTCTCATGCACACCTTGGTATGTGTATGCGTGCGTTTCTGTGTGTGTGTGTGTGTGTGTGTGTGTGTGTGTGTGTGTGTGTGTGTGTGTGTGTGTGTGTGTGTGTGTGTGTGGGGGGGGGGGGGGGGTCATCGACCGTTGTTAAATATTGCAGAAGCATTACATTTCCACAGATTTACATCAATTCTGGTTTTTAGTCATAACGGAAAGAGAGACATTTCCGAATGAGAAAGAGACAGGTAAAACAGGTCCCGTCCAAAGTTGAGGAAACATGCTCTTTCCAGTCAAGTTACAGGAGTATGTGCGGTGTCGGTGGGTTTGGTGGGTAAGGATATCCTCGCTGCCACAAAATCACAACCATTCTGGTTTCCAAACTCAACACGGAGAGAGAGGAGAGGAGAGAGGAGAGAAGAGAGAGAGAGAGAGAGAGAGAGAGAGAGAGAGAGAGAGACGAAAGTCAACCCATCTAATTTGGTGGAAATAATTATGCTCTTTCCAGTCCAACCATACGTGCATGAGCGGCTTCAGTGAGGTTTAGGTAAGAATCTCCTGGCTGTCTTCATCATATTTTAATATTTCTGCTTGTTATCTTGTTCTTTTTCAGTTCGTAGGGTGTGACCACACAGGGAGAGTGCGTGGAGCCTCGATTCTTTAAAACAAAATGTGTTTTATAAGAAGTACCCATGGCTGTTGATATGAAGAAGAAGGGAAGAAGAGAG
>CM065715.1:108914824-108922324 GCA_033310375.1 Conus canariensis | reverse complement strand
CTCTCTCTCTCTCTCTCTCTCTCTCTCTCTCTGACCTGGACTAGATTCACTTGGATACAGACACCTGCAGTGTCAATCAGGAAATGTGATCAACAATCTCAGAGACGCATCACTGAGTGCAATAAAACTCGACTATGTGCGGGCTACCAGTCTTCCCAACTGATTGTCAAGTGCGTGAAACCTCTCACAAAAGGCATTAAACGCTTAGAGGCAAAAGGGACGTTGTACGTAGTATACAAATAGGTAATAGAACCATTAACAAGTATGCCTTACCCATCGCACACGGTCGAACCGTGTCGAGGAGGACGAAGCGGTCAGGTGACAGATGGCACCTAAGGTAGTGAGGAGTTCGGACCTGCCCGACAGCGGAAGGGGAGAGGGACGTAACCACTAGGACCTCGGTGCACCAAGTGAGCGCTAAATACTCAGTTAGCTGAGGTTCTTTTGTAAACAGTCAGTGAAGAGCAGGAGTCTTGGACTCGTTCGGATGGTATTGCCGTGGGTCACTGGGTTGGTTCTATTGTCAGGCTGGTTGAACGCGCGTGGATGTTGTTATCGTAGCCCTCTTTAAGATAATTACTGTGTTAAAGTGGCCTCCGAAGTCGGCGGGAATTTTCGATGTCCATCTGGTGCCAAGTGTTTGTTTGCTAATCAATCAGGTAGGGATGTGTGTAAATGCAGATGTGTGGAGAATGTAGCGAATGGAGAATTCACAGCACTTGTGAACTAGGGGTTTGAGAAGCAGCATGGACAAAGGCATGGCCCGAAGGGGAATCCTTTGTTTCCATTCCTATATAAAGTGAGGGAGAACAACGAGAAAGAGGGGAACACCACAAGAGAGAGAGAAGGCAGAGGAGAGAGAGAGCGAAGAGAGAAGGGTGGGCAGGACAGAGAACGGGTCGAGAGAAACGTGGTCTGGGAGATAGAAGAGACAGCAAAGTCTTAGGGAAAGACAAGCTGGAAGAGAAGAAAACTAAGTTTGAAGCCCAGAGGTGGGTGAAGACAGACAAACTGAATTTGAACCCAGAGGTGGGTGAAGGAGACGAAGAAGAAGAGTTCTACGTCGAGATCCCAGAGACGACCACGAAGACCCAGTCCTGAAACCTGGAGCCAGTCAACCAAGGGCCTCACCATCAAGCAGTGCTGAAGAAGACGTGAAGAGACTTTTCAAGAACTGTGGTGTGGTGTGAAAGCGTGGTTGTGTGTGTGAAAACCTGGCCAGGTAAGAAGTCATTTTTATTATAACCCGGGATTAGGAAGTATTGATCTTTTATGTGTTGATTTGTTCATTTTGTGTAATTGGATTTTTCATGTTTGATTATAGTAGCATAGAAATTGGATTTCTTGTGCTCAGTCGTGTTAGGAGAGAAACGAATGCGTGACATCCCATTCCCAGAGAGAGGTGAATGTTTGGTGGGCGCATGAGTGTGCATATGCGTGTACGAGTGCAAAGATAACCTTGGTGTGTTAAACCTGACTAATAATACATCAACTTAGTGCACTTAAGCAATACCATCACGATTTCCCCCGTCTTGGACAAAGTGGCGAGCCTGCCAGGATTGCATGGCCCAAATTAGTCTCAGGCGGGAAACAAAGTGAGTACTAGAGTAGTACTGGGGCGAAGCGTCCACTAAAGGCAATTTTAATTAGCTCTTCTAATTATTTCCTTTAGTTCTTTGAGTGTTGAGTATTGACTTGCGTGTAGGGTGGTTGTATTAATCAAAGGTCGTTCAGAGAAACGAAGAACGAGGTTCTAGTCTTAACTCTCACAGAAGCTGGGGTTTAAGATTAAGGCTCCTTTGTGTTGGGAATACTACCACTGGTTGGTGTACTCGTAACGTTTAGTAGGTAAACTGTTTACTGACTTTTTCCGGGTCTATAAGAGTAACTGTTTTAGTAGTGCTAAAATGACAAAATGGCTGAAGAAAGTTTTACCCCCATTGAGAAACTGATGAGTTTAGGGGAGAAACTAGGATATACAGGAGATGAACTGCGTAAGTTCATAGAGACTCAGCAGAAGACTGAGAGAGATGAAAGGGCTGAAAGAAGGAAGTTTGAAAAGGAACAGCTCGACGCTGTCAAAAGAAACTCAGAGGTCGAGGCTGAGAAACTTCGGCTTCAAACAGAATCAGCAAACGCTGAGGCTGAGAGACTTAGACTTGAAACTGCTGCATCGAAGGCTAGAGCGGATGCAGAGTGTTTAGCTGCCAAAGCAAGGGCAGATGCAGAGAGTGCGGCTGCCAGAGCGAGAGCAGAAGCGGAATCAGAGATTTTAGCCAAACAAATTGAGTTGGAAAGAATAAAATCTGAAAATCGTAGTGAAATAGACACCAGTTCTGAGTCGGTAGGCCGCAGACTAAGTTGCGCACCTAGACTTAAACTCCCACTGTTCAGAGAAGAAACTGATTCGATCGATGCCTATATCAGTCGGTTTGAATCGGTTGCCGAGCACGAGGGCTGGCCTGAAGATGACTGGGCAATAAACCTGTCTGCCTTGTTGACAGGTCGTGCATTACACACTGTTTCCACCTTACCCAAAGGTGATCAGAGGGATTTTGACAAGGTGAAACAAGCAGTACTAAAGGCATATGATTTGACTGAAGAAGGTTTTAGGCGTAAGTTTCGCGAGGCGAGAATCGAACAGGGTGAGACATACACACAGTTCGGAGTTAGACTGGATCACTATTTCAACAAGTGGATAGAACTTAGTGGAGTAGACAGTGATTTTGAAGGCCTCAAGACACTGGTGATGAAGGAACAGATACTTGATGGTTGTGGGACAGGCCTCACCATCCACATTAAGGAAAAAGGTGCAACCACAATAGCTGAGGTACTTCGGACTGCAGAGACTTACCGTGAAGCGAGGCGTGATTTGCCTGAACAAGAGGAAAGCCCGGAAGCATATTCAGAGGATAGCAGGCTAGCACATGACTCACACGATGAGTCAGTAGTACACACCCGTAGGCCCACGGCGTCACGTGAGCAAACAAGAGTGAAGGCCCACGTGGATAAGGCCGTAGATAGACGTACCTGCTTCTTGTGCGATAAGACAGGACACTTGGCTAGAGACTGCCGATTTAGACCTCAGAAAGCTGCAGCAATGAGGGTCAGGCCAAGAGAAAGGCAGGCAGCAAAAGATGAAAAAGATGACAGTGTTATTTTGTCTGGACTGTGCTGTGTGTTCACAGATTCAGGCGATAACATGGATGTGCACAAAGGCAGAGTGGGGGACAATGTGGTTGATGTCATTAGAGACACTGGGTGCACAGGTATAATGGTGAAGGAATCCCTGGTTAAGGAGGGACAATTCACAGGTAAAACACAGAGGTGTAGACAAATAGATGGAACAGTAGCAGAATTCAAAACGGCCCTGGTGTTCATTGATACACCATTCTATAGTGGAGTCGTACAGGCTTTGGCTGTCCCAAAGCCGCCGTATGATCTGGTAATTGGAAACATTCCAGGAGCACGTGGTTACGGAAATCCAAACCCTGATTTCTGTGTTGAATCAGACGTGACAAGTCACGTGATGGAAAGCCCTGGGCAGTCAAACCGTTCCAAAAGCATTGGAGCGTGTCAAGTGAGACCAACCCCACTCGCTTACGGGCAGAACAAAAGGGCGATTACTCGCTCAGAAAACTGGTTGGTTTTGCTCACAGAGGGCAGAAGAAAAATGTTAAAGAGGGTACAATCGGGTTCGAGTTAGAGAACGGCATATTGTACCGAACTTTTACTCATTCGCGTTCGGGAAAAAACGAAGAAGCAGGTTGTCGTTCCTAGGCAGCGCAGAAAGGCGGTGATGTCCGAAAATCATGTGACGTCAGCCTCGGGCCATCTCGGTAAGAAGGCCACACAAAAGATTGTGACGCGTGAGTACTACTGGCCCGGAATCCTAGGTGATGTAAGGCGTTTCTGTGCACATTGCAACATATGCCACGGGGTACGGCAAGGTGTGTGTACAGAAAGGGGGATCGGACGGGTCTCACAAAAAGGGGACGGTAGGCCAAATTAAAATGGTCATACGATTTTTGCGAGCGTGTGCGTGCGTCTCGTGCAGCGTCGTGTATGCGTGACGTGGCTGGTTACGGGCCACGTGTATGAAGAGAAAGGGAGAGAATTTCCGTAGAAACATAATGTTGATCTATATATGGCCACACTACTTAGAGCTGGTGGAAGTTTCAGACTGGTGTTGATATTTGCTTGGGTTTTAGTGTGTATGTATTGATTTTTCTCTAATTTTGTTGCAAAATAAATCTTGCGTGCGTTCGCTGGTGTAAGGAGGCTTATGAGAGGCCTAGATTAGAATTGGTTTAAATGAGAGAATTGTGAGAGTTTCAGCTCCTTGAATGTGTTTTAGCCAATGCAGGGCATTGTCTTGAAGTGGGGGGAATTTGTCAAGTGCGTGAAACCTCTCACAAAAGGCATTAAACGCTTAGAGGCAAAAGGGACGTTGTACGTAGTATACAAATAGGTAATAGAACCATTAACAAGTATGCCTTACCCATCGCACACGGTCGAACCGTGTCGAGGAGGACGAAGCGGTCAGGTGACAGATGGCACCTAAGGTAGTGAGGAGTTCGGACCTGCCCGACAGCGAAAGGGGAGAGGGACGTAACCACTAGGACCTCGGTGCACCAAGTGAGCGCTAAATACTCAGTTAGCTGAGGTTCTTTTGTAAACAGTCAGTGAAGAGCAGGAGTCTTGGACTCGTTCGGATGGTATTGCCGTGGGTCACTGGGTTGGTTCTATTGTCAGGCTGGTTGAACGCGCGTGGATGTTGTTATCGTAGCCCTCTTTAAGATAATTACTGTGTTAAAGTGGCCTCCGAAGTCGGCGGGAATTTTCGATGTCCATCTGGTGCCAAGTGTTTGTTTGCTAATCAATCAGGTAGGGATGTGTGTAAATGCAGATGTGTGGAGAATGTAGCGAATGGAGAATTCACAGCACTTGTGAACTAGGGGTTTGAGAAGCAGCATGGACAAAGGCATGGCCCGAAGGGGAATCCTTTGTTTCCATTCCTATATAAAGTGAGGGAGAACAACGAGAAAGAGGGGAACACCACAAGAGAGAGAGAAGGCAGAGGAGAGAGAGAGCGAAGAGAGAAGGGTGGGCAGGACAGAGAACGGGTCGAGAGAAACGTGGTCTGGGAGATAGAAGAGACAGCAAAGTCTTAGGGAAAGACAAGCTGGAAGAGAAGAAAACTAAGTTTGAAGCCCAGAGGTGGGTGAAGACAGACAAACTGAATTTGAACCTAGAGGTGGGTGAAGGAGACGAAGAAGAAGAGTTCTACGTCGAGATCCCAGAGACGACCACGAAGACCCAGTCCTGAAACCTGGAGCCAGTCAACCAAGGGCCTCACCATCAAGCAGTGCTGAAGAAGACGTGAAGAGACTTTTCAAGAACTGTGGTGTGGTGTGAAAGCGTGGTTGTGTGTGTGAAAACCTGGCCAGGTAAGAAGTCATTTTTATTATAACCCGGGATTAGGAAGTATTGATCTTTTATGTGTTGATTTGTTCATTTTGTGTAATTGGATTTTTCATGTTTGATTATAGTAGCATAGAAATTGGATTTCTTGTGCTCAGTCGTGTTAGGAGAGAAACGAATGCGTGACATCCCATTCCCAGAGAGAGGTGAATGTTTGGTGGGCGCATGAGTGTGCATATGCGTGTACGAGTGCAAAGATAACCTTGGTGTGTTAAACCTGACTAATAATACATCAACTTAGTGCACTTAAGCAATACCATCACGATTTCCCCCGTCTTGGACACTGATGCCATAACAAACTCAACTGTGTGTAGGAGCCAGTCGGGGCAGAAAAATAGATGGCGACGATGGGAATTCGAACCCGCGACCTCCGAGCCACAGTGCGATGAACTATTGGATACACAAACAAACAAAACAAAACAAAATGCATAAGCTGTGGATGTCTGCTGTCTGCTGTAAGGAGTTTAAGGCACAATTCTGAGATCGATTTGTTTACCTGTATCTATGGTAGCAAAGGGCAATTATTGACAGGCAACTGTGTTGATCGAGAGAACTAATTGCGGTAATATGGATCAGACAATGCTTTCACTTCAACCGAACGTTTTGGTGCATGAGTTTTGTACTGACTGGTTGTGTGCTGTTGAATGTTGCCGAAGGGAAAAAACAAACAAACAAACATCTCCCTATACTCACCTATTTCCCCAAATAAAAGAGGAAGATGGGGAAGGGAGCAGGGATGGGGTGGAGGATGGAGGCGTTTGAAGCAGCTGTAGTGGAATACAGACAAATTCCACACAGAAGACTGAATATTTCTTTTTTTTTTTTTTTTTTTTTTTTGAATTTCTTTCCTCCTCTTTTCTCTGATAGTTTCCTTTAATGGATCTTTAAGCCGATGAAGAGGGAGTGGAGGGGGGAAGGGGGGTGGGATGGGTAGAGAAAGTATGTAGACCATGCATGTACAACCCAACTCGTCAGTTTCAGACTTTTTGTCCTTCAGCGAGACATTGAACGGGGAAGGGTGTGAGACAAAAAGGGGGGGGGGGGGGGGGGGGGGGGGGGGGAAGAAGGTGTTTGAATAACGAACAGTTGCCATCCCAACAGATAAAAAAACAGTTGCTAGTCACGTGTTTTCCCACTATCATCTTTGTGCTGCCTCACTACCCATAGTCCACACGCCACAATTAGGATTTTGCACAAACCACTATGTAAACTAAGTAAGCGTTTTTAAGGCCTACCATAAGTTTGAGCTAGTATTTAATGTTAAACTGATAATTGATCAAAAGAACAACTCCCCACCGATTATTTCCCTTGTCTGGAGGGGGGAGGGGGGGGGGATTTCCACCGATGACATCACATACAATCTTCCAATACATGACCTTCCCATTAGATGACGTCATATTCCAGATCTTTGCACTTCGCCCGTGACCCTATCTTTGCACCAGATGGAAGCCCCCGAACAGTTCTATTCCTTCCATTTTAATCTGTCTGTTTGGAACCACCTGGCTTGTCCCTTGATGGCCATATGAAAGGAAATGAGGAGAATCAACCTTCAGAACAATAAACATTCTCAAAACAGTCTAATAGCGCCAGTCTATAAATACTTGACTCCTAAAGCAAGGCCTTGGCGCATGAAGTGTTGGTGTGCAGCCTGTACACATTTCTCTAGACTCTTTTGAAGAAAAAATGCCCACATGAAAAACTGCAATCAATTTCCAGCTCGAGTGAACAGTTTACGTGGCACCTACACACTTAGACTGAGTCTGTGAGTTGTTTGAAAGCACCTGCCATCAGCTCTGCGATAGCATGTAACAGTGCTTTCGCAACTATCTTTTCCTGCATTCAAATGACACTGGCTGTTGAAGCACTTGCCAACAACATTTCACTGACATTTTTTAAACACAGTATGATCATGATAAAGACAGGCTGGAAAGAGTGTATTCAGAGTTGGTATGAGACGAAATTTATACTAGATTAATACTAATACACTGGTCATAAATTGTCCCATGTACGATTAAA
>CM065715.1:108902406-108909724 GCA_033310375.1 Conus canariensis | reverse complement strand
GAGGTTCTCAGCAGATGACTGGTGGGAACTTGCAGACACTTGATGGTAGACGATGATCTCGAAGAAAATCTATTAAAAAAAAAGTTCAAAACTAAAAATATTACAAGCATTTATCAATATGAAAATCCTTCACTTGAAAGACACACACACACACACACACACACACACACACACACACACACACACACACACACGCGCGCCCGCACACACTTAAAAAAAATTTAACGCAAAATTCAGCAAAAACACAACAACTGGGGAAATAAAAAATTCAGGTTTCCATACAGTTTTTGGGGCGTGCAGTTTTTAACAGTGTCTCCTTCAAATTTCATAAAGAAATCCATTAAAAAAATAACTATGACTTTTCGTTGGTGCGCAAAACTTGTAACAATCTATTTCACTTTTCAACGGACGTTTGTTTTAATGGTGTATATTTGTTTTAATGCACAGTAATTTGCCACATAGCTTTATTTTGTATACTAGAATCAGCTCTATTATTTCCTTCCAATATTTACTTCATACACTCAAACATCTGTTAGGAGGATCGAACATCACATGAAGTTTATGATTATGTGTATAAAATTGAAGTAAGTGTGTGTGTGCGCCACACACACACAACAACACACACACACACACACACACACACACACACACACACACAGACTCCTACTCTGGCAATATTCACACTCAGCCCTGTAAGAGAAGATAATGTACTGCCGGAGAGATGCCCAGTCTCAACGAATGATTCAGAACAAAAAGCTTTTTTTAACATCTAGCTGAATACACTCGCATCTCTCGCCGTGTGTAGTGAGTGGCTTTTGGATTTCCAATCATCCTATTAGATTATCTTCTCTTTTCGGGCTAAATGTAATCATAAAAAGGAAGAAAAAAAAGAGACAAACTTTAACTCCTTCTTCCATTTCACCCATCTTTCTAGTCCACCACCCTCCACCCCCATCCCACCCCACCTCCCTTGCCAGCCCCCCCCCCCCCCCCCCCCCCCCCCCCCACCTCTTCTACTCTTCCCTGAACAGCCATTCCCCACCTTCCCCTCCCCCCTTCCCCCCACCTCCCTTCCTGACAGCTCCAGGAAACGGACAATACTCACAGATTCCGTTGGTCGTGGACAGTTACAATTTCTGCATGTCGAATCCGTTGTATCCCTCATTGGAATAGCCGTCAGTGAAAGTACTGAAGAAACAGAAGCCAACCAGTTTGTCAGTCGTTCGTTTTCATTACTGGTTTCAACAAACCATGCTATGTGCAAAACTACTCCAGTTTTGAAGAGGTTTCTGTTGTACGATGGTTTAGTATGCATTTGATCACAGAAAAGCCACCCCCTCCCCCCTCCCTTTCCCGAAATTTTGAGAAGCCGTGTTTCTTTTAAATTGGAAAACATCTTCATAATTTAAACTCTGAAACTTAATTTAAACTCAGAGCTATTCTTTTTACTCTAAATTGTTCTACAAATCATCTTATTAATCAGCATTATTCTATTCATGACTTAATTATATTCTCAGCACACACACCTTCCCCCCTCTTCCAACACCCTCCCCGAATTGGAAAATCACTTGCATAATCTAACACTTTATCACACAGTCAAATATGTTTGGATGTGTCTGAGAGGTAACCAAAAAATTATAGACGCTAACTGATGTGTTTGTAGTCATGGTCTAAATACTCATCATTTGCGTTTGCCTTCTTGCTTTTTATCATCATTTAAGTAAACCAACTGATTCTGTTAACTGGTCATATGAATTGTATACACACAATTTCTTTCTACAGGAGCAATCATAGTAAAACATCGACATCGGCGTGCACGCGAGTATAAAACACTCTCGAATGCCATAGACACAAGCCGATATGTCCTTCTCTTTAAATAACTATCCATATGTATGTTTTTATCTCTCGTATCAGACTGTACATTCCTATTTTATCATTTATTACGAGTGTGATATTCTTCCTGTGTTGTGATCAACATCCGTTTAATTTCTTCACGCTATAACGTATTACCCTCACACCTCAAAGCAAACAACCACCGAACAGGAATGGAAAACAGTCAAACATGGACGCTGACAAGCATGTATCATTTGTGCACATACATAATCCCCGTCGCCTCGCCCCCCCCCCCCCCCCCCCCCCCCCACACCACACCTTACTAAATTCACACACACATTCTCTCTCTCTCTCTCTCTCTCTCTCTCTCTCTCTCTCCTCTCACCACACACACACACACACACCACACATACACTCCTCTCCACTTACACACACTTCTCTCTTTCTCTCCTTCTCTCTTAACACACACAACACACCCTCTCTCTCTCTTACACACATCACACTCACTCTCTCCCTTCTCTCTCTTCTTAAACACACACACACACACCACACACACCCCTCTCTCTCTCTCTCTACCCCTCTCTCTCTCACCACTCAACACCATACACACATCACATCACTCTCTCCCTGTCTCTCTCTCTCTTAAACACACACACACACACACACACACACTCTCTCTCTCTCTCTCTCTCTCTCTCTCTCACGCACTCAGACACACATACACACAAATACACATTTTCTCTCTCTTTCTCACTCTCTCTCTTACACACACACACACACACACACACGCGTGCGCGCGCGCGCACACACACACACATACGCACACAACACACACACACACACATCTCTCTCTCTTTCTCTCTCTCTTACACACACACACTCTCTCTCTCTCTCTCTCTCTCTCTCTCTCTCTCTCTCACACACACACACCACACACACATATATAAACTCACTCTCTCTCACACGCACTCAGACACACATACACACAAATGCACACTTTCTCTTACCCCCCCCCCCCACACACACACACACACACACACGCACACGCACGCATGCACGCACACACACTCACACTCACACACACACACACACACACACGCACACGCACACACGCACACGCACACACACACACACATACATCAAATCATCCCATACTATTTTCGGTCATTGCCGCCTCTGAAGCAGCAGCAGACGACGATGAGGAGGATGAGGAGGGCGGCACACAACGCCCCCAACACGCCCCCGGTGATAGCCACCGCCCTGTCCTTGCTCATCTCCGAGTCCTTACAGCGCGGCCCCGAGTAGGTCTTCTCATCGTCCGAGTCACACCTGGCAACAACGTCGTCACCTCTCAGACAATACAAGACACTGAACTTTCTGTATTGGTACATACTTTTCATGAGGAATGCTGTTTACATGTTCATAATTAATGAAATCATTTCAGGACGGCAGAGAAAGAGCTGGTCCGAAAATATAAAGGACTGGACCAAAATGACCATGCCAGATCTCCTCACGACAGCTGCCAACAGAAGAGCCTGGAGAGAAACGGCGGCTGCCTCATCACGTCCCCCCAACGACCTTAGCGGTCAAGGGAATGACTGATTAACTGACTGAATTAATTAATTAAATGAGTGTTTTTATCAGCCACACCAAGCAACGTATTTTTGTCGTGTTTTCTGAATCGGCACCACATGGTTTGCTTTAATGATTGATACAGAAATTTCATTTCAATATCTTATAAATTGAAACTTGATGCCTTAAAAACTAAATATACAAATTAAGTAAAATGTATTTTGTAGAGAACGAAGAATAACCACCAAGCATCTGCTGTTTGACTGTTTACCTCTTCAAGCTCATTTACCACCATTATCAGGCATGTCTTTGTGTGATGTCTTTTCAGATTTAAAGTTTGTCTTCAATGTTGTTTTTTTCTTTAATGTGTAGTCCAGTTACTTTAAGATTATTTGCAGGTATGTTGTAGGGATGTTTAGAGGGACATTTATATGCACTTAGATAACCACATTATGCATACACTTACATAGTCACAGTCATTTATGCATCTCTCTCTCTCTCTCTCTCTCTCTTCTCTCTCTCTCTCTCTCTCTCTCTCTCTCTCCCCTTCGTCTAATATCACATATGTGAACAGACGTAAAACTGAAGTACTACTACAACAAGATACTGACATATATCATAATTATATATATACACGCACGTAGTTCACTCCTGTGTCAATCATAGAAAACTGACCACACATACAGCGAACAGGGCACACGCCAATATGTCCATGACACAAACATATTTCAAACCTGTCTCTCAACACCTATCCTGCGCTGAAGTGAATGAAGATAAAGTGATTGCTCGTTCATTTTCGTTGTCCTGAGTGTTTTGCATCTTGCCTGAAGAAGATCTAAGAGGTCGAAACGCGTTATGGTTTGTCTTGTGATTCGTTTGTCTACGTTTTCTTGGCGGTTCGCTGTTAATTCCATTTCAAATCTGTTTCGGACAGATCCCATTCCAAGGACACGGCTGCTCTCAGGGCACCAAGAGTTGGGAGCCGACTGCCAGAGTTCAGAGGAAGAGGAACAGGAGGAAGTGCTGCCCTACGTGACTCAACTCTCTACCCCTGCAACGTCTGGAGCCGACCGTGCCCCCCCCCCCCCCCCCCCCCCCCCGCTCCCTCCCTCAAAGATATTCTCAACCATGCGCCTCCCACACACACAGACATTCTGTACAGTGCGCCTCCACACACACAGACATTCTGTACAGTGCGCCCCCCCCCCCCCCCACCCACCACAGAAACATTCTGTACCATGCATCTCCCACACACACAGACATTCTGTACAGTGCACCTCCCACACACACAGACATTCTGTACAGTGCGCCTCCCACACACAGACATTCTCTATACAGTGCGCCTCCCCCCCCCACCCACCCACCCACAGAAACATTCTGTACCATGTATCTCCCACACACACAGACATTCTGTACAGTGCACCTCCCACACACAGACATTCTGTACAGTGCGCCTCCCACACACACAGACATTCTGTACAGTGCGCCTCCCACACACACAGACATTCTCTACCGTGCGCCTCCCACACACAGACATTCTCTACCGTTCGCCTCCCGCACACAGACATTCTCTACCGTTCGCCTCCCACACATAGACATTCTCTACCGTTCGCCTCTCATACACAGACATTCTCTACCGTGCGCCTCCCACACACAGACATTCTCTACTGTTCGCCTCTCACACACAGACATTCTCTACCGTTCGCCTCTCACACACAGACATTCTCTACCGTTCGCCTCCCACACACAGACATTCTCTACCGTTCGCCTCTCATACACAGACATTCTCTACCGTTCGCCTCACACATACAGACATTCTCTACCGTTCGCCTCTCACACACAGACATTGTCTACCGTTCGCCTCTCACACACAGATATTGCCTACCGTGCACCTCCCACACACAGATATTGCCTACCGTGCACCTCACACACACAGATATTGCCTACCGTGCACCTCACACACAGATATTGACTACTGTGCACCTCACACACAGATATTGCCTACCGTGCACCTCCCACACACAGATATTGCCTACCGTGCACCTCCCACACACAGATATTGCCTACCGTGCACCTCCCACACACAGATATTGCCTACCGTGCACCTCACACACAGATATTGCCTACCGTGCACCTCCCACACACAGACATTCTCCACCGTGCGCCTCCCACACACAGACATTCTCCACCGTGCGCCTCCCGCACACAGACATTCTCCACCGTGCGCCTCCACACACAGACATTCTCTACCGTGTGCCTCCCACACACATTCTCCACCGTGCGCCTCCCACACACAGACATTCTCCACCGTGCGCGTGCCACACACAGACATTCTCTACCGTGTGCCTCCCACACACAGACATTCTCTACCGTGTGCCTCCCACACACAGACATTCTCTACCGTGTGCCTCCCACACACAGACATTCTCTACCGTGTGCCTCCACACACAGACATTCTCTACCGTGCGCCTCCCACACACACACATTCTCTACCGTGTGCCTCACACACAGACAGACATTCTCTACCGTGCGCCTCCTACACACAGATGTCTTCAGTAATTTGATTTGCTTACTGATTGTGAAACTGACCAATTCCATCAGAACAATCATTTTTTTCATCTCACGATCTGAGAGAGAGAGAGAGAGAGAGGAGGAGAGAGAGAGAGGAGAGAGAGAGATGCTATACGCTTAGCACACTGACTGCAACTGCCAAGTTGTGCTGCTAAACTTCTCCAGAACCCCCCCCCCCCCCCACCCCCCCCACCCCTCCCCCGCAGTATCCTCTATTCAGCTCATTACCCGTGGGCGCAACCACCACAGCGTGTTGATCAGTAAATGGGGGAAGACCTAAAAAATAAAAAAAAATAAAAAAAAAGGGCGGGCCGACCCTACCGTCTGTGGCCTACTGCACCTCGTTGAGGACCTCAGTGTGGACAGGGAAGCCGAGACATCCCTGACCTCCAAACGTGTCTCAAGGACCCGCCCAGTGACAGAACGACGATGGTGGCGGCAATGACGATATGGTAATGGGCCAGCTACGATGGCTTTTCCGCGGACGAACCTATCCTTGTACGTTCTAAAGGGAATGGGTGAGCGTTTCTTTTCTTCTTTTTGCTTTTCTTTCTCCCGCATGAATGAGCGCGCCTCTTCTTGCATGCGCGCGCGCGCGCGCGCGCGCGCGCACACACACACACACACACACACACACACACACACAACCCACTCACACCCTCTCTCTCTCTCTCTCTCTCTCTCTCTCTCTCTCTTTCTCTTGTTGATTCGTTGAAACCTTAACATAGGGCCCATAAGCGAACTCTGAAAGCTATGCTTATAAAATCGTCTTCATTTACATCACAAGATTATATCAAGCTACAATATTCTGCCTTTAGCATACAAACTTCAGTACAATAAAGCAATCATAATGTATAGAATTATGAACGGTTTTGCACCTTCAACATTAACTGCTAAATCTCCATTAAATCAGTCAAGATACGCCAATAATAATATACTAATTCAAAAACCCGGAATTGATCTATTCAAACTAGTCTTCTTTCCTCAGGTGGAACGCTTTGGAACTCTCTACCAAAAAATATCAAACGAAAATGTAGCATTGGTTCTTTTAAGGCAGCATATAAACATTCATTATTTCAAAACAATAAAACATAATACATACATTAACAGCGACTGCGCAAGTATTTTACCTTTCTCAAGCAAAACAAGTTTATTATCTCACAATATCTACCGTGTGTGTGTGTGTGTGTGTGTGTGTGTGTGTGTGTGTGTGTGTGTGTTGTGTGTGTGTGTGTGTGTTCTTTCTTTTAAGTTGATGTCCTTGTTGTGGTAGATGTTAAGTGTGCTTGCTGTATGTTACCCTTTCCCTTTACCCCCAACCTACCCCTTGCCCGATTCCTTA
>CM065715.1:108892406-108899906 GCA_033310375.1 Conus canariensis | reverse complement strand
TAACGACGTCTATAAATCTTCAACAATGTTGATCGCTCCATGGAAAGACGACAACACCTTTCCAAAACAACCTTCATATCTAATCAAGAATGTCGATTGGTAGGTAGAAGTGCAGTGGCACCTCCCTGAAACGATTGCCATAAGTCTGAAACAATCCGGGTCGCTAAAGGGAAGGACAGTGACACCTCTCTTAAAAGACCTGAAAAAAATCCTAATAATGCGGATCGCTCAAAAGAAAGGACGGTGACACCTCTCTAAAAACTACCTCCATCAATGTGAAACAATGTGTCTCGCTGAAGCAAAGCACGGTGCTTCCTCTCTGAAGCGACTTCAATAAATCATGAACAATGTAGATCGCTAGAGGTAAGTGCGGTAACTCCTCTCTAAAACGACCTGCATAAATCACTAGCAGCGTGGATGAAGGAGAGAGAGAGAGGGAGGGAGAGAGGAGAGAGAGAGAAAGAGAGAGAGTCTGCGTTGGCGGTCAATAGAACTCGGAAAAGGGGAAAATTGATTCATCACAAAATGATATTTAAGGGGAGAGACAGTGAAAAAAATAGAAAGATCAAACTGAAGCAACCCTTTTCACAATCTCTAGCCTGGCCATGGAACGCCAAAACTTCAAGAGGCACGTTCTGTCATAGCACACCCGCAGTTTTTACATTAAAACAGGTAATAATGATTTCTTATATAGCGCTTAATCAAACGAATTTCTCTAAGCGCTTTACAAAGTCATACTGCATTCACCCTTCTCATATACAATAATACACCTTATACCCAACTACAAATACTATTACTACAATAACTAACAAATCCTAATCCTACCAATGTGACATTCACTTATTCTTCAAATATCACTACAAAAACTTAATCCTATAACGTTCAATCATACAACAAATACATATAATAGAGAACATACACATACGCTACATTTGAAAAGGCCCAGACGGCTATGAGTTAGGTTGTACCCCTCCCCCCCCCCCCCCCCCCCCCCCCACAGCATTGACTAATTATGAGAAAATAGATGGGTTTTAAGTTTAGACTTGAAAGAAGAGATAGAATCTGAATGTCTGAGACAGTCTGGCAGTCTGTTCCACGTCGCTGGAGCTTGAAAAGAGAAAGATCTTTCACCAGTAGTAGTCCTGAAGCGAGTCATTCGCAGAAGGCGGTCGTCAGCACAGGAGCGTAGTTGTCGAGAGGGGGTGTAGATTTTAAGGAGATCTGAGAGATAAGAAGGTCCATTTTCAAAGAGAGCAGAGAAAGTGAGAGTTGAGATTTTGTACGAGATACGGTTTGAGACAGATAACCAGTGAAGAGAGTGGAGGAGAGGCGAAATGTGAGCATGTTTTCTTGCTCTACAGACTACTCGGGCTGCATGATTTTGGATTCGCTGTAATCTTTCTATCAGGTATTTTGGAAGGCCGGCCAAAAGTGAGTTGCAGTAATCTATTCTAGATAAGACAAATGCACAAATGAGAGTTTTTGTAGCATCTGTAGAGAGAAGGTGACGTACAGAGCCGATTCTTCTTAGTTCTAAATAGGCAATCTTGCAAATATTTGAAACCTGTTTCTCAAGGTACACATAATGCTGAAGATCATTCATGTTATTGCCCTTATATCAACAACAACAACAACAAAACACCGAACAAACAAACAAGCAAAATGACTGCATATGGCAGGCCCAGATCTATAGCTGGCCGCGTGGTATGCCCATAGAACACTGCGAATCTAAAGGTGCTTTTCGGGGTGGAGCGGGGAGGGGAGGGAGAAGGGAGAAGAGCTCACTGTAGCAGGACAAAATTTAACATGGACGACGCGGTACACCACGAGACTCACAACGATCAGCCAGGGACTGCGCATCGCTGACGGAAAACGGCGGTGACGTCAGATTAGCCAGGACGTCCAGCAGCGCTTGTTTTCTTTGTTCCTCTCTCAGGCTGACCACAGCTGGAGGGTCCACCACTACGTCCACCGTCACAGTCGTGTCTCTGTGGGGAGGGGTGAAGAGGGGAGGGGGTGGCGGTGGAGGGGGGGGGGGGGGGCATTGCAGAAAGCAGACGGGTGAGGGAGAGAGGAGGGTTAAAAACGAAGTTTGAAGAAAACAAACATGGAAAAAAAAACATTTATTCTTTTATCATATATTTTCATTCGTCTGCATGAGTAATTTTGTTTATTCAATTCCTATCTTCAAACATTTTCATGGTTGGTTGATTCATTCAATTAATTACTCATTCTATTTTTGTTTCTCAGTTTCCTACAACTCGTTCAGGTTCATTTCAATTTTTTCTTCTCCCCCCCCCTCTCTCTCTCTCTCTCTCTCTCTCCCCACACACACACACCACACACACACACCACACACACACACACAAAAACGCATGACCGTGCATTCACACCATACACATAAACACATGGAACTCACGCACACACACACACACACACACACACACACACACACACACACACACACACACACACATCCCCACACACAATATTCTCATACATACATGTTCAAAGCATACTCGCGCGTGTACACACACACACACACACACACACACACACACACACACACACCACGCGCGCGCGCGCATGCGCACAGACATACACACGCACACGCGCACACACACAGACAAAAAAACAGACACAGACAGACACACAGAAAGACAGACAGAGAGAAACACACCACAGACACACACACACACCACACACACACACAACACACCATAATAATGTAGGCCTGATGAATCAATATATCAAGTACATTGTGGTATTTTGTGTGTGTGTGTGTGTGCGCGCGCGCGCGAGCGTGCGTACCTGTGTGCGTGTTTCTGTGTGCGTGTCTGTGTGTGTATGTGTGGTCGAACGTATTAACTTATTTTTCTCACGACGTCTTTTTTTTTTCTTGCTCAGTATAAAGCAACACGCGCATTCACTCTTCTGTACCTTTTTCTGCGAGTTCCACTGTCCTGCAGGCGTACATATAGGAACCCAGGAAAGGAGTGAAAAGCCATTCTGATCTGGAAAAAAAAAGGCAACATGTTTTCTTCCCCACAGGATGTACACGCGTATGCATGTGGACAAAACAAATGGATGCAAGTTTAAAGTGTAGAATACCGTACTTATTTAAAAAAAAATTAGGATAATTAAATGCTAAATTTAATTTTTTAATGCTTTATTATATATAAAAGAACACAAACTATATAAAATATTCAACAAAAACACCGTCAAACTATCGTATTCATGTATGCCCAACCTCAAAAATTTAACTGACGCATCTAACAAAATGAAAACCAACACAGCAAAGAAGGGTGAAGAAAGGAAATCTTGCAATTGCATCACAAAAGAGCAGTGCCCCCAAAGCAACAAATGCCTTTACAACAACATTGCATACCAAGCCACTGTGACATCAGAAAATGAAAAAGAAACATACATAGGGATCACTGAAAACCACTTCAAAACCAGATATGCAAACCACAAACAGTCATTTAATAAAGAAAAATACAAAAACCAAACAGAACTGAGTAAATATATCTGGAAACTTAAAGACGCAAAAACAAACTACAATATATCCTGGAAAGTCATAAAAAGAGCATCATCATACAGCAATATTTCAAAAAGGTGCAACCTATGTTTAACTGAAAAATGGTTAATACTATGCAAACCACACTTAGCAACCGTAAACACCAACACAGAAATTGTAAACAACTGCAGGCATAAATGGAAATCGTTGTTAGTGAATACACCCAAAACAAAAACCTGAAAACCCAGAAAACACGTGCAGCCAACCCGCACGTGCAAGCAGCCGCAAACGGGAGCCCACACGCTATTTTACACCGGCGGTGGGCAAACCAAAATCATCCTGACGACAGCGCAAAGCTAGAAACAAACTTGTAGACTGCTTTTTTTAAAACCTTATTTTAACAAATATATGTGTGTGTGTGTGTGTGTGTGTGAGAGAGAGAGAGAGAGAGAGAGGAGGAGAGAGAAATACATTTGTCAATCCATCGTCACAACTGACCGGTGTCAGTCGATTTCGTAGAGTTGTAAATATTCCAAAGAAAAAAGCACACACAGTGAACAACGGATTCACAGGCGTTTCGGTTCCTGTAGTTTTGAGAGTTTGTGTCGTCGGGAAAATGGGTAATATTCACAGAACATTAGAGGTAAACCTCAAAGTTCATAATAAAGACTGGAAAATTGTCGCAACAAAATAACCGGTCTTATAATCATTATGAAAGTAGAGCATGTACAAAAGACGTATCCACGTGTTGAATTTCCTGTGGAAATGAGGCAGCGGGAGAAAACGTTTGGCGTTCTGTTCGTCCAGTGCATACTGTGAATATAGACTAATTTCTTTCTAGGGATAGAGAAAACTGGAGAACACTTCCCTGGAATATATGAATGAATGAATGTGTGTGTGTGTGTGTGTGTGTGTGTGTGTGTGTGCGTGCGTGCGTGCGTGCGTGCATGCGCGCGAGCGTGCGTGTGTGTGCGCGTGCTTCGTGCCTGCGTGCTTGCAAGCGTGTTAGTTAGTGCGCGCGCGTGTGCATGCGCGAGCAAATGCAATAATAAAACCGCTTAACGATGGATTTGATAGAAATGAACTATCTTCGACGCAAAAAGAAGGCATTATCGTATGCATTCCAAAGAGTGACAAGCCCAAAGACCGAATCAAAAATTGGAGACCAATTTCACTTTTGAACACTGTGTATAAAATAGGATCTACATGTATAGCCAACCGATTAAAATGTGTGCTTCCATCTATCATCAATGAAGACCAGACTGGTTTTATTCCAAACAAATATTTGGGAGATAACATTCGTCTTATTTATGATATACTTGATTATTGATTATATCCAAAAAACCTGGGATACTTTTATGTTTAGCCTTTGCAAAAGCGTTTGACAGTGTAAGCTATGATTTCATGTTTAAGGTATTACATGCCTTTGGCTTTGGTCCAAGTTTCTGTCAATGGATAAAAACATTCTACACAAATATTAAGTCAACTGTTTCAGTTAATGGAAAACTAGCCGGTTGGTTTCCTGTTGAGAGAGGATGTCGCCAAGGGGATCCAATCTCGCCATATTTATTTCCTATTTGTGTTGAAATCTTAGCAAATATGATTAGACAAAATGAAGACATAAAACGAATTAAAATTGCTAATACTGAGAATAAAATATCACAGTATGCAGATGATACTGAACTTTTACAAGAAGGCGATCGAAAATCATTCGAAGAATCGATTATGGTTCTTGGAAAGTTTGGAAGAGTATCTGGACTCTTAGTAAATACGGAAAACAACGAATGCAGTATGGTTAGGAAGTAAACGAAACTCGCCCGTTAAGTATATGCCACATTTAAATATCGAATGGAACCCTCCTAAATTTAAAATGTTGGGTATTTGGTTTACGAGTGATCTAAAAACTTGTGAAACTATAAAATTCGAAGAAAGATTTGCAGTGATAAAAACATTGTACAAAACTCGGCTAAAAAGGCAGATCACACTCTTGGCAGAGTAGCAGTACTTAAATCCCTGATCTTATCAAAACTAACCTATCTATGGATGTTACTACCGAACCCACCAGACTACATAACTGATGAAATTCAGAAATTTACATTTAAGTTTGTATGGGGTAAAAAAAGGGATGAAATTAAGCGGGAAACATCTGTAAAAAGTATACAGCATGTGGGCATATGAATACCAAACATATGGAAGCAAATAAATGCATTAAAATCAACTTGGATTCGGAAACTTTCATCAAGTAACCATTATTGGAAAAAAATACTCTTCTCATTATATTACAAGGCAGAAATTCTTCATAAATTAGGTGCTGATTTTTCTGGGCATGATAAGTTAAATAATTTCTGGAGAGATGTATTCAAAGCATATAACGAATTAGATGAGATTGTTGGTGTCAAAACTACAGATGAATTCTGTTTAGAGCCTTTATTTTGTAATAGTAACTTCAGGATTGGGGGCAGATCTAAATTTTATAAAAACTGGACAGAAAATGGTATATTCTGCGTACGGAATCTTGTAGACGAAAATGGTGATTTTTTTTTAGTTTCCAGTCCTTCGTTGATAGGTATAACATCAATACAGATTTTGTAACATATAACGGTTATATTAGTGCTGTGAAGAAGTATTCGAGAGAAGCTGGAGTAGAAATAAAATGTTATGAAGAAGGCGAGTCAAGTAAACTAATGTCTGTGATATGTTCAGTTTCAAGAGGAGCCTCACTTTATTATGATCTACTGAATCAAGACACTCTAGAGCCAACTTTTTGCAATAAATGGAATGAAAGATTACCGAAGGATCGTAATTGGGCTAAAACTTTTCAGAAAATCCAACAGATAAAAGATATTAAGTTAAAATGGTTTCAGGTTAGAATTAATAACAGGATACTAGCAACCAATACTGTTTTGAAAAACATGAGCATTGAAAATTCAGAAAAATGTTCTTTTTGTAAGAGAGAAACAGAAAACATTCAACGTTTATTTTGGCACTACCCTCATGTTCAAACTTTTTCGCAAGAATTTCAAAATGAAATGAATAGAAAATGCGAAATTATGAATCTACTGTTGAATGAACATTTGTCCTATTTGGTTGTGACAATGATTTTAGATCGGATAAAACATTTGACTTAATTCTGTTACATGCCAAATTCTATATTTACAAATGTAAATATGAAAAAGATTTGCCATTATTTCAAGTTTTCATCGTGTATTTGAAAGCAAGATATGAAATAGAAAAGTATGCTGCCTGTCTTCAAATGTCCCTCACAAAGTTCGTTACACAGTGGCTCCCATATTCTTTTTTTTTATTGGATTAATGCATTTTTTTCTGGCAAGGTTGCCAAATAACATGACAACGGTCAGTTGCTCTGTTTTCCCTGTTTGATTAATTTATTTGCTCGGTTCAGTCATTTTGTTTCCATTTATTTAACTATTATTCTCTATGTGTTTACCCTTTGTGGTTATTAGTGTGTTTATATATGTCTATGATTAGATTTAAAAAAAAACGCATACAGTGTTTATTAAGTGACCGTTATCACTTTGATAGTAGTAGAAGTAATAATAGTAGTAGCTGTGGTGGTAGTAGTACTACTACTGATGGTATTAGTACTCACATTAGTAGCAAGGTGATGATGTTGAAGACGTCGATGATGAAGATGATGATAATAATGATTATGATGATGATGTATGTTTTGCTGTTGTTGTCGTTGCCTTACTGTGATAAGTATGCGTTTTGCGTTTTGTATTCCTTACTTGTAAATTGTTCTTATGTTTTGTAATAAAATATGTATTAAAAAAAAAACGAAGACCGAATTGGAGCACTTGAATACACGAGTTTAATTAACCTGATATCAGAGACTAATGAATGTTTTTCATTGATCTGGTCATGAAAAATATTCTTAAATTAACGTTTTCACAAAATATATTCTGTATTTTTTCTTTCTTACAACACAATCATGTCAGCAGCAACGCGTGGGCCTATTTTTC
>CM065715.1:108859906-108884906 GCA_033310375.1 Conus canariensis | reverse complement strand
GTTAGCCATAAAGGCAAGGGGGTTCCACACATACTTTTAGCAATCGCATCATTCACAAATCGTAACAAATAATAATCATGGTAGAAAACAATACAGTCAAAACAAATATTACAAAGTGTTTGCGTATTAATGTTGCCGGGCATCTTATACACGTTCATAAGGATTGACATAAAAGTAAACACACACGTAGAATATACTATCTTCCCTTCCCTATCGCACCCCGCACCCCTCCACCCCCACCCCGTCCCCCTCCTCGCCGCCCCCCACCCCCACCCCTCCACTCTTGCCTTTTCCTATCCTGACCCACCAGTCTCCTTCCTTTGACCCTCACTCTCTTACCCTCCCCTCAGTCCTAACTGACAACACGCCACGCATACATGAGAACCAAAAAGAGCACACGCTCACTCATACGCGTACGTCGCACAAACACCGCTCTCCTAGCTTGTCCCCCCCCCCCCTCACCTTTCCCATCCCCCCCCCCCCTTTCATAATATAACTGTTCTAACAGAGAGAGAGAGAGAGAGAGAGAGAGAGAAGCGAGACCACTACCACACATCGACAGAGAGAGAGAGAGGGGGGGGGAGGCCACTACCACACACCGACAGAGAGAGAGAGAGAGAGAGAGAGAGAAGGGAGGCCACTACCACACACCGACAGAGAGACAGAGAGACAGAGAGAGAGAGAGAGAGAGAGAGAGAGAGAGAGAGAGAGAGACAGACAGACAGACAGACAGACAGATCGAGGGTGAGGTGAGCTGAAGTAATTTTAAAGTGAATAAATTCGTATTTACCTGATTGAAACCCAAATCAACTGTTCCAAACACACAGCACACACCCCATCAAAGGGAAAACTGATTGAAAGCCAAATATCAACTGTTCCATACACACTGCACACACCCCATCAAAGGGAAAACTGATTGAAAGCCAAATATCAACTGTTCCAAACACCAGCACACACCACATCAAAGGGAAAACTGATTGAAAGCCAAATATCAGCTGCTCCAACATTCAGTACACACCACATCAAAGGGAAAACTGATTGAAAGCCAAATGTCAACTGTTCCAAACACTCAGCACACACCCCATCAAAGGGAAGACGAAGAACAGTGACTCTGGCACAGTGTCTTTTTCTGGCATTACTTCTCTAGAAGCATGGCGCTCCATTTTCTGTAGTGTATACGACAAACATGCCCCGTCCGTCAGTCTGCTTGCCTGTCTCGCTGTTTTGTCTGTCAGTCTGTCTCTCTGTCTGTCTCTGTTTCTTTTCTGTACTGTGTCTTTTACTTCTCTCTCTCTCTCTTCTGCTCTCTCTCTCTCTCCTCTCTCTCTCTCTTTTCTCTCTTTTTTTTGCTTCTTCGCTACTTGAACTGATCCCCCACCCCAACCAAAAAAAGAAAAAAGAAGAAAAAAACACACACACAAAAAAACCCCAAGCTGTCACACTGTGCATAAATGCATGCCCGCACTCAGCCCAGCATTCACTCCGTGCACACGCAATCTCTCCAAACAACCAGAAGGCGCACTACAATAACTCTTCTTCTCCCCCTCCTCTCCGGGGAATAATTTACTAAACAATAATCAACTTTTCAAATCTTTCAACTGGTTTGTTTTCTAAGAATTATTTTTCATTCCTCCTCTCCAGTGGAGGTCCAGACATTCCACAGATCCACTAGCTGGGACTAAACTTCATCTGCAAATCCCAAACGGACTATGAACATGGACCAAATGGAATATCCATGTGTCTGTGGAAAGCGTTTCGCTACCACCCGTGGCATGAAGATCCACAGAACAAAGATGGGATGTGTGAAGACTCATCTGAATGAGCAGCAGCGCACTGCATCAGCAGATAAGACGTCGGAAGACCAAGGCCAGGATTTAAACCACAGTGCCAAGGACATCCACGCTGTTGGTTCGGATGAGGAATTTGCACAGGCCCTCGATGCCAGGCGCCTGAAACTCAACTTGCCACGAGCAAACGAAACTGAAGATTGGGAGAAACTGGATGCCAAAATCGTCCAAAGACTCGATGCACTGATAGGGAAAAGCACCCTGGAACACAAACTAGCCACATATGGGGACATTGTGTATGCCACATGTAGAGACGCCTATGGAGCAAAACTACCCAAAGAGAAAACACCTCCAAAGAAATCCAGACGCCAAGAAAAGATGGACAAGATCAGGGTCCAAAAGAAAAACCTCAAGATGCAAATGAAGACCGCACTGCCAGCTGAAAAACAAGGCTTGGAAAAACTGTGGAAAGACCTGAAAGAAAAACACAGTGCCCTCAGCAAAGCGGAATCTGCGAGGAAGAGGAAGAGCAAAAAGAAGAAGACACAAGAGCGCTTCTTCAGAGACCCCTTCCAGTTTGCCAGAACACTGTTTGAGCAGCCAAAATCTGGGACCCTAAGTGTGGACAAAGGAGTTCTTGAGCAGCATCTGAGGAAAACATACTCTGACCCACAGAGCAAAGCACCACTCGACATTCAAGGTCTGGTGTGGCCAACCAACCCTGAGGAACAGTTCAATGGCAAGCCTCCAACGTTGGCGGAAATCAAGAAGGTGGTCGACAAAGCCAGAGCCAAATCATCACCAGGGCCAAACGGAATACCTTACCAGCTTTACAAGAAATGTCCCAAGGTGCTGGAGTGGCTCCACAGGCTGCTGCGATCGGCTTGGAGAAACCAGAAGATCAGCGGCCAGTGGATGACGGCAGATGGTGTGTACATCCCCAAAGAGCAAAACTCAAGTGACATTAGCCAGTTCAGGCCAATATCACTACTGAACGTCGAAGGGAAAATCTTCTTCTCTGTCATGGCAGCAAGGCTGACCAAGTACCTGATGGAAAACAAGTACTTGGTGTGTCAGTCCAGAAAGGTGGCATCCCAGGCGTGGCGGGCTGTGTAGAACACGCCACAATGATCTGGGACGCAATCCAAAAAGCAAAAACAGAAAAGAGAGACCTGGACGTAGTGTGGCTTGATCTGGCAAACGCATATGGATCTGTGCCCCATGAGATGATACAGTTGGCTCTTGAGATGTACCATGTGCCAAAGAACATCCGCGACATGCTCAAGAAGTACTTCAATGGCTTCTCAATGCGGTTCTCTACCAAGGAGTACACAACAGACTGGATCAACTTGGAAGTGGGTATTGCAATGGGCTGTGCAATTTCCCCAATACTGTTCGTGCTGGCAATGGAACTCATCTTGAAAGCAGCAACAAACAACGCGAGACAAACAGACCTTGGCGATGGATACAAGATGCCTCCTCTCAAGGCCTTCATGGATGACACTACAGTGATTTCATCCAGAGAAGACGAGACACGTCATGTGCTGGAGAGGCTGGACGACATAGTTGCCTCATCCAGAATGAAGTTCAAGCCAAAGAAATCACGGAGTCTCTCACTGAGGAAAGGAAAAGTGGCCGGATCTGTGGTCTTCAGTGTTGCCAACCAGGCCATTCCAACAGTCACAGAAGAACCAGTCAAGAGCCTTGGAAGATGGTATGATGATACGCTGAAAGACACACAAAGAGCAAAAGAAACCAAGCAGATGGCGGAGGAAGGCTTGGAGACCATTGACCAGTGTGGGCTCCCTGGCAAATACAAGGTCTGGTGTCTGCAGTTCATGCTGATACCAAAGCTGCTATGGCCTCTGATGATATACGACATCTGCACCAGCATAGTGGAGGCAATGGAAGCCAAAATCAACAAGTTCACAAGGAAATGGCTTGGTGTCCCACCCTGTCTGACTGACATAGCGCTGTACTGTCGCCAAGCAAAGCTGAAACTACCCCTGAAATCCATCCTGGAGGAATACAAAGCAGGGAAGATCAGACTTCAAAGCATGCTGGAGGACTCAGGAGACAAGGTGGTAGAAGCAATTAAGCTCCAGCTGAAGACAGGCAGAAAATGGAAAGTTCAAGAGGCGATGGATTCTGCAAAAGAAAGTCTCAAGATCAGAGAAATAACAGGACACACACAGACCAACAGACAGGGACTGGGGGTGACCAAAACTGAATGGTGGTCAAAGGCCAAAGGAAAAGCCAAGAGACATGATGATTCAGGAGATGAGAAAAGAAGAAGACCAAAAAAGACTCCAAAAAGCAGTCCAGCAGAGCCAGCAAGGGCAGTGGACAACGTGGGAGAATGCACTCCAAAGAAGTCTCACTTGGAATGACATTTGGCACATGGCCCCTCTCAGGATCAGCTTCATTCTCAGATCTGCATATGACCTTCTGCCCTCATATGCAAACCTGGTGAAGTGGGGGAAAACAGACGATCCTGCATGCCCCCTCTGCCATGAAAAACAAACAGTGGAGCATGTCCTAAGCTCATGTAAAGTAGCCCTGGCTCAAGGAAGGTACACATGGAGGCACAACCAAGTGCTCAAAGAAATTGTACAAGTAGTCTGGGCTAGTACCAACACCACAAAAGGGAAAATCAGGACTCCAAAAGCACCCGCAACATTCTTCACGGCAGGAGGCAGCAAATCATGGCCAAGAACAACAGTGCCACTCGAAACATGCAGGCAGAGTCTGCTGGACGGGGCAGATGACTGGGAGTGCACTGCAGACCTCCCAGAATGGAAGAGTCACCCAGAGATCATCAGCAAGAGTGGCATGAGACCAGACATAGTAGTCCACTCTAAGTCAACCAAGCAGCTGATCATGATCGAGCTCACGGTGCCATATGAGAACAGAATGGAGGCAGCTCAAATCTACAAGACTGAAAAGTATGCTGATCTGGCAAACAGCCTGAGGAGAGAAGGCTATCAGGTCAAAGTCCTCACTGCAGAAATTGGAGCTAGGGGGTTTGTAGGAACGTCTGCATACAGCCTCATGAAACAGCTCTCAGTTGCAGGGAAGGAAAAAACCAGAGCCCTGAAAGCAATGGCAGAAGCGGCAGAGAGGTGTTCAAGCTGGATCTGGTCAAGGAGGAACAAAAGTGAACTTCATAAGGCTTAATTTCCCTACAAATATCAGGTGTCCCTGTGGCTCAGTGGTTAAAGCGCGAGTCATTAAGTGGAAAATGAGCATGTCCAGAGGGTCATGGGTTCGAATCCCAGCCATGGCTCGTCCCAAGATGGGAAAAAAAGGGGCAGCAGAGGGACATCCGGAGTCATGAACCGGGTGTGGCCCAACCCCCCTAGAGTGTCAGGAGATAAGGGCCGAAACACTTGCTTGAAGGGGGCTTCTCTTCTGAGGACTCTCTGCTGCCACGCTCTCCACGAGTTTCTTTCTACTACATCTCATTATTATACATAATAATTCACGAATACATCTTTTCATTTATTATACATAATTCAAGAATACATCTTTTCATCTCATTATACATAATTCAGAAATACATCTTTTAATGGTTTCTCCTCCTCACTGGAGAAACAATTCATACATTTTCTAACGAAGAGTCAAAGATGGCTAGTATCTGAATTCCGACCCAGGGGAACAATCAACAGTCTTTGTGGGTCAACATGATAAATTCTTTAAATTCTCTCACGACTGTCGCAGTCTTCTTCACAATTAGGTGCTGCCGCAGCACTGGAGATCAACTACTTCTGCGACTGCCTCAGTCGCCTAGTCCGTTACTGGTGCTGCCACAGCACCGGGAAGGGCTGAAACACGAATCAAGTCCGTGTAAGTAATCTATTTCAAAATCTGAATAATGATAAATTCTTTTCCCTTTTTCCCTTTTCTTAACTCTTTTTTTCTCTCCCCATCTGTCTATACCTCACCTGGTAATGGTGAATCGCAGGTGGAACTCGTTCCTCAGACGACCTGTCCGGTCAGTGTCCCCAAGCCATCTCCTTCCTATACTTTCTTTTTCCCTCCTGCGCTCACGTTCAGTGAGTACTCGTCTAACTCTACGCATTACCAGCCCTTGTTTGCTGACCAATGGACAACGTCCGTCCATTCAACCAATAATCGGCCTACGTCTATAGCCACCAGCGACACCGATCACACTGGTCAGGCCACGTGAATTATTGTTTCTTTTACCTTTTCTTTTCCCTAACTAGGGAAATGCTTTATAACAAATAAGGGCGTACGCGATGGAACGTCACATGTCGCCATTTGAGGCTACATCACATGACACATCCATCCCGGAGTGAAAAAAAAAAAAAAACTTTCGCCAAGAAATTTTTTTTTAAATACACATACATATCTAGTTAATATACAACTTCAGCCATCAATAATCAATTTTTCATCATTCAGGAGTTGCCATTAATGCATAGAACTAACCTTCATGAACATCTTAAAGATCGAAAATCACATTTCAAAATCTTAGGGAAAAAATGCAAAAACAGTTTTCCCCCTTTAAAAACAACAACAACAACAACAACAAAACAGATTTATACTCCATCACAAATCACAAGTTACATAGACACAAAGAACATATGATACTGATTATTCCAAATGCCAATGATGTTTATATATACCAAAATGTAAACAGTTTTTTCTAGCCTGTTGTCACATAATCATATGTCCCAACATCATCACAAAATGAGAATTACCTCATGACTCACTTGATGAGAAAAATTTGCCAAGTGAAAAGTCTTTGTTCAAGCAAGAATATACAATATAGTAGTCCACTCGAAAGTTTAACACTTTTTTTTTCATTCTTCATAATGGACCGACGTGAAAAAAAAACCAATTGTAAGACATCAAATGAAGTATTCTGCACACATTCACAAAATAGCATCCTACAAAGAGCCACCAATGCCAATACATATGCACTTTTGGAGAAAGATCAGTCACAACTACTTATCAATTCAGATTGACAGTAGCAGACATAACCCTGCCAAAATGTCAATAAAGTCTTTCCACAATGAAAACAAACAGCAGAATAATAAAGTCCGTTCACAATGAAAACAAACAGCAGTTACAGCAGCACGAAGGATACTGTGCACTCACGCACGAGACAGAAAATCTGCCATGACATTCTGAGTGCCAGGTAATGGCTCAATGTCAAACTTGAACTCCTGCAATGACAAAGCCCTTCTTAATAGCCTACTATTGTTGGTCTTGGACGACTGCAAAAACGTCAATGGCCTGTGGTCGGTTTGTAACCAAAACTGTCTTCCAGTCAGGAATCTGGCAAATTTCTCACAAGCCCAAACAATGGAAAGACACTCCCTCTCAATTGTTGAGTATTTGACTTGTGAGTTATAGAACTTTTTACTTGCATATTGGACAGGGTGTAACAATCCATTCTTTTCCTGCAACAGTACAGCTCCCATGCCTTTGGAGCTGGCATCAGTTCTCAAAACAAAATCCTCTGAAAGAGAGAGGGCAAAAGTAGCACAGGGAATGAATTGAGGGTGTCTTGAACACATTCCAGAGCTTTCTGGCACTCATCTGACCAGACGATACTTTTGTTTTTTGGCCCTTTTGTTAAGTCACTCAAAGGGGCTGTCAAGGACGCAAAGTGCGGTACATATCTTCTGTAATAGGACAACAATCCAATGAGTGATCTGATCCGTTTCTTTGTACTGGGTCTCTTCAAGGCCAAGATCTTTTCTACTTTCTTTTCCTCTGGTGTCATTTTCCCAACAGAAATGACATGACCCAAAAACTCAAGAGACTTGAATCCAGCACGAAGTTTGGACGGTCTAGCCGTCAGACCAAAATTCCGGAGTTTACAAAAAACAGCTCTCAAGTTTTCCAGAAGATCATTCCATGACTTTGCAGCAAGCAAAATGTCATCAAAAAAACTTACTGCTCCACACTCATGAAGTTTTAGTGCGCGCATCATTCTGGCAAAAGAAGCTGGGGCGTTTTGTAATCCAAATGGCATTTCGTCCATTGAAACAGTCCAAAATGTGTCTAAAAAGCTGTTTTTTCCTCGTCTGCTTCAGCCATCGGGATTTGCCAATATCCTTTAGTCAAATCTATTTTGACAAAATATTTTCCTTCTGACAGTTGACAAAGAAGTTCCTCAATGTCTGGGATAGGTTCTGCATCAAACACAGTGATTTTGTTTAACTTCCTGTAGTCGATGCAAAACCGCACCGAGCCATCAGGTTTGTCCACCAATACAACTGGTGAGCTGTATGGTGACCAGGACGGTTCAATAACTTTCAACCCGAGCATAACTTGAATCTCTCTTTCGACAACCTGTTTTTTCGCAAATGGGAGAGGGTATGGTTTGACTCGGACTGGGTTTTCCGTACTCAAGTGAATAGTATGGGGTTCAATTGCTGTCACTGTCCCTGGGGTATCAGTCAGAACATCCTGAAAGTCCTTCAAAATACCTTCCAATTGTTCTTTCTGAATCAAAGACAGATCATCACACACAACATCACGATAAGTTTCTCCCTGGACAGAAAGAGTGGGCAGAGATACAGTGTCATCTATACTGGTAGATGTTAACAATCCCACATTTGGTGTTTGTACAGTCTTTGCTCTGTCTCTGTATGTGACATCAGGTACAAAATCAGAATCAATGATTTCTGTAACAGCCACATCTGTTCCAGACACTGGACATATCCATTCCATTGACTCATTAATGGCACCATTTGTACGTTCAGTATACTTTTTTAGCATGTTTACATGGAACACCTTTTCAGCATTTGCCATTTTCACTTTGGGAACCACAATCTTATCTTGTCCAGATACATGTCTGTAGAGGATGTCAGAGTCCAGTATGTACGTCGGCTTGTCCGTTGGGTTGTCAGAGACACTCTGCTTTGCAGTAGACAGTACAGTCGTCAATGTTTCGTCGCTTCTCTGTATGGTCTTCAAAACATCTGGCGTAACTTTTAGTTCATCCAGTTTTGAAACCTTGAGCGGTTTTGTTGGTTTTCCCTGCTCTACAACTTTTGACCTTGTACTGATGAGACAAGGAACGAAAGATCCTCCGGCACCACCATGTACTGTTGCAACACCTGGTAGATTTCCCAAAATCAAATCGCAAACTGGATTCTCAATAACACAGGCGGTAAGTGACCCGGAGTAGTATGGTGTGTCAACGGAAATTTTTGCAAGTGGAAAAGTTTCAAATTTTCCACCAAACGATCTGCATCTCTGAACACTGTCAAGATACTGGTCTGGTAGAACAAAACATTTCCTTACACCAGCTGTGGTGCAACCTGTATCTCGCAAAAGAAGAACCTTGTAAACCATTAATGGCACAATCCTCCAAAAGACCATCAATGGACTGATCTGGTGCCAAAACAAGACCTTCACATGTAGTGGAAACAAATCCAGTCTTTGCTCCACTTCCTTTGAAAGGACAGTCCTGTTTCAAATGGAATTTGCCATCACAAAAATGGCAACGCATGGTTTGGTTGGCGGATAACTGGTTACCATTAGTCTGTGAACCTCGACCTTGACCACGCACTGGACCAAAGGGTCTTCGCGGTTGTTGTTCACCACGCCCTCGGAAAGGAAAAGGTCTTTCCGGTGGTGAATATTGGCACTGACGGAAATCGCCAGAACCGACATGGCCTTGACCACGGAAAGGTCGTTGTCTGTTGCCAAAAGACGTGTAAGAGTGCGGACCTTGGAATGAAGCGCGATTTCCTCTTCTATAGTTTCCTTGTCCAGAATGCATCTGAAATGCCACGTGAGACTCGAAAAGGGACGAATTTTCCTTGCGGGCAACACCTTTATCCGGATGAGCAATACAGCACTGATCCGCCATCTGACACATTTCGTCAACGCTATCGAACTGTCTTTCCTTAAGAAAAGTGGCCAAATCTTTGCTGACACTTGAAAAAGTTGCTCTCGAAGTAGCAAATCTCGCAGTGATTCGAAAGTTTTATTCGTCTTTGTTAGCTCTATCCATCTGTCCTAAACAATGACTCATTCTTATCAAAAAAGACGGAAATGATTCTCCCTTGTCAGGACGAATAGATCGGAAACGCTCACGAAAACGGTCAGCTGAGCATTGAAACTTCTTTAAGAGTTCTTTTAATTGATCCCAAGTCAACCCTTCCTTTGCCGCAAGTGTGTGGTATAGTGCCAAAGCACTTCCCTTAAACAGCGACGCGATAAACAATGTCCATTTCTCCTTGGGCCAACCACAAGAAGTAGCGTGGTTCTCGAACCGAAAAAGAAAACTGTCAATGTCGTCGGTTTTTTCTTCGAACGGCGGCAACTTCGGAATGTATGTTGACTTCGGATGAAATGTACTCGCGGAACCGACCGATGGAGGTGATGGAGGTTCTCTCGATGCCTGTAATCTTTCAATTTCCGCATCAGTCTCTAATTCAAGTTGTCTCAGTTTAAACTGCCGTTCCTTATCCTTATCATCTAACTCTAGTTTTCTTTGATTTTGTTCCATCTCTTTCTGTAGTTTCTTCTCTTCAAACTCTAATCTTTTTAGATTTTCTTGTCGTTCTTTATCTTTTTCTTGTCGTTCTTTATCTTTTCTTCTAGTTGTCTTTGTTTTTCCTCTCTCTCTCTCTCTCTCTCTCTCTCTCTCTCTCTCTCTCTCTCTCTCTCTCTCTCTCTCTGCCCTGTTCATACATTGTTGGACATAGTTTGCTAATTTATCACCTTCAAAGCCTAAACGCTCGGCCTGTCGCACATATTCATCAAAATTTTCCATCATGAATATTTACCACAAACAAGAAACAATGACTAAATATGACTAAAATAAGGCGATATGTGATGTTATATACGTTTCCCCCCAAAAAAAAAACAACAACTTTGTTACAGTATGTACAAATAAAGAATTTAAATGCCGGTATAAACAGAAAAATAAGAAAGGCTTACAAAAGAGAAGCACTAATAAGAAGTGACAATGTGATTTTTCCAAAAGAGCTTTTCACCAATATTCTTTCCGAAAGGGAAAAAGACAGCTAAGAAAATGAAATGCAGTACTAATAACTCTTTGTTCCGAATGAAAAGAAAACAGAAAATATATGTTTTTTCCCGGAAATAAATTCTTTATACTGTTTATGTTCTTACCTGTTCTTATTGTAGTAGTTACTTTCTTACTTAGTTTCTTGGTACAACAAAATAAATGAATCACAGAACAAATGAATCGCCTTACACAATAAGTGACTACAAAATTACAAAACAAATGAATCAACGAACAATTAAAAAGAGGGGGAGAAAACGAACACTAACGGAAATCCTACCTAAAAGATGACAATGATGAAAAGAAACTAGATAGGTGCCTATTGAAGAGAAGGTTTGGAGATTTTTTGTAAAGGGGGTGAAAAGGAAATGAAAGAATAGACAGGTCCGGTATAGATAGGAGAAATCAGAAAAAGCGAAAGAGGCCCTAAGACAGCACCCTAATGGCAACTGTCTCCCGTAAAACTGGAGACGGGGAAAGTATTCAAATAATAATACACACAATATACGAAAACTCAATGCAATAAACAATTAATCTAATAAATATACAACCAGAAAACACACACAAAAAAAACAACCCAAAAGACAATCAAGAAAAGATGTTTATTTGGACTGAGCGGTAATCCACTCCACCACCTACACTAGTTGAGTGACGGAGGTGAAGTCGATCCCACACTCAAAGGGGTAAGGGGAAAATTCAAATGAAACGAGAGGAAAGATAAAGAATTAGATAGTAATGAGAGAGGGAGGGACTAGTGACTCCCCAGCGCCATGCCCCCCTGCTAAAACAGAGCAGGACGAGGTTGGGGCTATCAGTCCTAGGGAAGGGGACAAAACAAAATCTAAACTAGGGGAAGGACAACGACTCCTCAACGCCCTGCCCCCTTGCTGCCAGGTACGAGCAAGAGGAGGTTGAGGCTATCGGTCCTGAGGGGGGAAAGGGTCAAAAAGAAATCCTACCAAAAAAAACCCCAACCCTAACAGAGCAGAGCAACCAAAAGAAATCAACAACATTCGAACACACACATACAGAAACACATGAAAAATAAATACTGCAAACAATAACCACAACAATCAATAATACTTTTTTTTTTTTTGGCACAAATAGAAATCTTAATCCTTTCCTTGGAGGGGGTATCTTTTTTTTTTTCTTTAGAGGGGTACAAATGGAAATCTTTTTTTTTCCTTGGAGGGGGTATAAAAAAAAAAAACGTAGTCCTACGTCCTAGTCGGGGTCACCACTGTCACACTGCATAAATGCATGCCCGCACTCAGCCCAGCATTCACTCCGTGCACACGCAATCTCTCCAAACAACCAGAAGGCGCACTACAATAACTCTTCTTCTCCCCCTCCTCTCCGGGGAATAATTTACTAAACAATAATCAACTTTTCAAATCTTTCAACTGGTTTGTTTTCTAAGAATTATTTTTCATTCCTCCTCTCCAGTGAGGTCCAGACATTCCACAGATCCACTAGCTGGGACTAAACTTCATCTCATTCTACATAATTCACGAATACATCTTTTCATTTTATTATACATAATTCAAGAATACATCTTTTCATCTCATTATACATAATTCAGAAATACATCTTTTAATGGTTTCTCCTCCTCACTGGAGAAACAATTCGTACATTTTCTAACGAAGAGTCAAAGATGGCTACTGTTTGTGTGTTTCAGACAGAAGGACGCGCGCGCGCCAATGACTCGACCAGCGTGCGTGGAGTGGGAACAGAGCGCACGGCGGGGAAACTGATGATGAGACGGTGACAGGTGCTCATCATCGTGTTTCGCGGGCCGCGTCATGTCACTTTCAGGCAAGACGGTGCAGCTTGTTGCTACACCCACCACTGCATTCAAATGACTGTTCCCATCCTGGGTTAGACCCTGATTCATTGCCGCTTGATAAGTAGAAGAAGAGGGATAGGGTTAGTCGACGGTTGAAAAATGCATCAGGATCCTGGTTGATGTTTCTTTCTTTTTACAATTTTCTCTCTCTCTGTCTTCTTTTTTTTTTTTTTTTTTTCGTCGATAGCTTTTTTGTCAGCCAGTGTGTTTTACATGTTTATCTGTCTGTCCGTATGTTAGTCTGCCTGCCTGGCCTGTCTGTCTATCTGCCTGCCTGCCAGTCTCTCTCTCTCTCTCTCTCTCTCTCTCTCTCTCTCTCTCGTATGTGCATGTACTTTGTCACAGAACATTCCCTCTCTCTCTCTCCTCTCTCTCTCTCTCTCTCTCTCTCACACACACACACACACACACACACACACACACACACACACACACACACACACACACACACCACGCACGCACGCACGCACGCACGCACACACACACACACACACACACACACACAGACCTAATTCATGTATACAGCTGTGTAAATGATCGCGGTGTGAATACAGCTTAACTTTTCCCGGAAAACTGGCATCCGGTGTCAGTTTCTTTTAACCGCCACACAGCGGAGGAGTGGGAGGGAAAGGGAACGATGGTGGAGATGTTAGGGGTGGAGGGCTCACAAAGTGGAGATTAGTCTACGATAAGCTCCTTTCAGGTGCAAGCGTACCGCATACGGGAGCCGCAAAAAAAAAAAAAAAAAAAAAAAAAAAAAGAAAGAAAGAAAACCCAACCACGCACGCAGCGTGTCTTGTTTGACATACTTTCGTTAAAAAAAAAAAAAAAAAAAAAAAAAAAAAAAACCTTTGGGCTATGTCCTGGTGATATTTCATGACGTTCTGTATAATTTGGTGAAATCCTTTTCCTTGAATTTTGATATCACGGACCAATAAACGACGCTACTGGCAGACACCGTGACTGACCCTCGTTTTAAAAATCACACAGCTGACGGGAACTGGATGGGCGTGCCGTGACGTTCTCGATGTTGGAAACAGAACAGCTCCATCTGTGAGACATGTCGCCAATGTTTTATTGCAAGGAATGAAGATTTGCAGAAAGATAATGGCAACTGTTCTGAAATATGAAAGAGACAAGAATGAAGTATTTGGCGGTGTAATGTTATCAAAAACACAGGGAGATACGACATGTGTGATCAATTTTAAAGCTATACGCTATACGACCAATCCCAACAAACTAGCCCCGCACTGAAATATCTAAGTGTTTTACTGGGGAGTAATAAAGCGTTTGAATGGGAGGATAAATTTGACCTTAGGAAACTTCCAGCCAAAAAAAAACAAACAAACAAAACAAAAAAAAAAAACCCCGAAAGTACATGTACCAAAATAAAATCAAGAAGAATACACTAGTATCGTATGTACTTAAAAACCTCCTGAAAACAAATTATGTAGTGGAAGAATATGTAGCAACAGTGAACATGAATTGTCAGAAAATTCGAAACGAAATGGATCAGTTCCAAATATATGTTTGAACACGTTTAACTTTAACCTTCAGATGCTCAAATTGAAAAAAAAAATGCTTTGTTTACTCGACTTTTCTTTTTTTTTTTTTTTTGTCCTTTTTTTTTTCTTTTACAAAAGTGGGTGTTTTCGCTAGTTTGGATTCTCTTTCTGTTGTCGCTGTTCTTGTTTGTTTTTTTACAAAATTAAAATATGAATATGATTTACATGTGCCTATGCTTTTGAAGTAGTGATCTTTGAAATAACATATCACCCAACCTGTCCCTCCCATTCTCCTTATCCTTCCTCTTTTCCTTTTGACAAAAAAAGAAAAAAAATCTTACGAGGGGGAGCTGTGAGATGTGTAAACAATGTTTCGACAGTTCCCTAATTCTTTTTCTCTACCGTATCTTCTCTTCTCTCCCGTTTTGTGTAAGGCGCACGTGCGTGTGCACAAGCGTGGAATGTCAGTTTCAATTGTGTGAACATGTTGAGAACGTGCGTATACTGGTTCGCACATGTGCTCTTCTTTAACGACAGCGATTATGTCGTATTGTGAGAAACAGTTTTTCGATGTTTAATTTTATACTAAAAAAAAAAAGAAAAAAAAAAGAGAGAGAGAGAAAAAACTATTGCTATAGATTACTCTGTAACACAATTCACTGACTGAATAAAAGTAAGGTTTGTTGTTTAGTTTAGATTTAAAGCTAATCGTTTCAAGGCTTGACCTGCAAAACAGCAGGCCCAAAGCAACAAAAACCGACGATTAGGTCGAATTCCGTATACTCCAGACTAAATTTGTCAGTGCAACGCAGCCGCTCGACCATGACATGTTAGTGATGGCATTTAACGCGTGCCGCGCCTGGCATGAAATAGCCCCAAACACTCTTTCTTCCAAATCGCTGCCAAACGTCTTCGCTCTGTGAAAGGCGTTGTTTCAGATGTAAGCCTCGCCGAATGACGAGAGTCGAAGCAGATGTGGGAAGTATTGATTGTAGCGAGGGCCTTCCGACCTGCCCAGTGGAAACCACTGATTCTACAGCGCTGTGTCAGGTCCGAGTGCTGTTATGTCGATTTAACACGCACGTTGCCGCTTATGCATTCTACTCACCCCCTCTGTCCTTTTCCTTCTCACATTCGTTTCCCACATTCTGTCTCTGTCTGTCTGCTGTCTAGCTGTCTGTCTGTCTGTCTCTGTCTGTCTGTTTGTCTATATGTCTGTCTGTCTGTCTGTATGTCTGTCTGTCTGTCTGTCTCTCTCTCTCTCTTGCTATAAGAAGTTCTATATTGGGTAACAGTGTTTGAGAGTTGGTATCCTTAGTCCCTCAAGGCACAATCGCCCGTTGAAAAAACACAAACATCGTCTTGATTATGTTTTAGGCCTTGGAATAAACATCATCAATCATTAGTAAATCACTCGTCATCACCTCTCACCCTTCCCCCCACCCACCACCCACCCCTCTCTCTCTTCTCCTCTCTCATCCCTCTTCTCCTCACACACACACACACACTACACACCACACACACACACACACACACACACACACACACACACACACAGGCGCGCGCGCGCGCATCACACACACACACACACACACACACACACCACACACACACACACTGATTCGCAGTAGCAGGCGATATGGAGGGGCAAACGAGAGAGAGAGAGAGAGAGAGAGAGAGAGAGAGAGAGAGAGAGAGAGAGAGAGAGAGAGAGAGAGAGAATCCATTTACCGCTATTGTTTAATCTTTTTTCCATAAGAAAAACTCTCCCAAATTCCTTAAAGACTAACAAGCACTCGGAAAACATCCATAATAAGACGACGTACCTTGTGCTCCCATAATGAAATACTTAAAAGGCGCATAACTCCGACCAAGCCATTAAAGCGGGAAACACTTAGGAAACGTGTAGGATAAAAGATACATTATGAATCAAGAATTACCCCCACCCCCTCCACCAACCCAACCGACCTACCCGCACCCACATCCCCCTAAAGTGAAATTCCCAACTTACCCGTACACAGACACAGCAGGACACGTCTTTGACGAACAGAGAGTGGCGTTTATTGACACTGGCGCAGCCTTGGCATTTGAAGGGTACTGATTAAGCTTCCTGGTCTGTAAGGACACAGGGTAGATCCCCCCCTCCTCCTCTCTCTCTCTCTCTCTACTGAAAACTCTCTCTCTCTCTCTCTCTCTCTCTCTCTCCTCCTACTGAAAAGCGTCTCTCTCTCTCTCTCTCTCCTCTCTCTCTCTCTCTCTCTCTCTCCACTGAAGCGTTCTCTCTCTCTCTCTCTTCTCTCTCCTCGCTCGCTCGCTCTCTCAAACCTCTTTCTCTCACCCCCCCCTCTCTATTTAAAGACATCCTCTCTCTCTCTCTCTCTCTCTCTCTCTCTCTATATAATATATATATTAAACATATATATATATATATATATATAAACTAATACATTCCAAGGATAAGTATATATATATATATATATATATATATTATAGACTAATACATTCCAAGAATAAGTAACCAAGCACCATTCCAGCAACTTACAGAGCAGCTTGGTGTTGCAATGACTATACACACACACACACACACACACACACATCACACACACACACACACACACACACACATATATATATATATATATATATATATATATATATATATATTATATATGTATAATATATATCTCTCTCTCCGTCTCTCTCTCGCTCTCTTTTTTTTCATTGCAAGCGGATCATACTACGCGCTAGCCTTGTATTGTATTGCATTCTACGTGGTGTGGTGTAGCTGACCACAATGGATTGTGTTGTGCCGTTAGTTATATAGCTCAATGCAGGCAGCTTTTAACGTAGGCCTACTTTGCTGTAGCTCAGTGCATAGTATAGTATAGTATAGTATAGTATAGTATAGTATAGTATAGTATAGTATAGTATAGTATAGTATAGTATAGTGTAGTGTAGTGTGGTATAGTGTAGAGGATTGCGGTGTGTGATGGTGTAGCCCCGTAGTGTCAAGCATTGTAGTGTGGTGTGCTATGCATGGGTAGTGTGGGGACGTGTGTTGTGTGGTGGTATTGCGCAGTGTAGTGTAGCATAGTACCACGCAGTATAGTGTGCCTTAGTATGTTGTCCGTACAGCGTAGTGCTGTTGTGCAGTGTACTAAGTCACACTGTCACGAGGTGTCTTAAGTTACGGCGCGAAGTAGTGTAGTATTGCGTAAAACGTAGCATAGTGTCACAAAGCAAGAGTGTAACGTAGCATATACTCCTCGAAGTTTTGCTGAAGACACTTCATACACATCATACACCATATTTCAATTCATGCTGTTTGTTTTTTTTTTAATTTCTACTGCGACAGAAATGTGCACAGGGATCACATTCTCTGCGTGCTGTAGTTTTCCATGATCAGACTTTATTCACACTTATTTCTGAGCAGTTGCTGAAACTATCGTCAGCGAAATGTATAAGGTGTCAGTGTCGTGGTGGATACTGTTGTGAAGCATGCAGTGAGGCAGTAGATTGCAATGCACGCATTATGCAGCATGCAGCAGTATGATTTAACGTAGCATACTGTATTAGTATAGTGTACTGCAATGTTGTGCTGTGAACGCTATGACCTACTATAGTGTATCTTCGCAGTGGTTCAGTGTGATGTCGGTGACTGTACGTGCTGAAGTATACTGTACAGTAGTGGGGCGGATTGTAGTGTAGTCTTCTTTTGCGCTGAGTGGTGTCGTGTTCTGTAGTGTAATGTAGTAATGTGTCCTGACCACACACACACACACACACACACACACACACACACACACACACACACACACACACATACACACACACGCATACACACTCACTGCACGCACATACGTATTCGCGCACGTGCACACACACACACACACACACACACACACACACACCACACACACACACACACACACACATCACACACACACACACACACACACAACACACACACACACACACACACACACACACACACACACACACACACACACACACACACACACACACAATCACACACACACAAAACACACACAACACACACACACACACACCACACACACACACACACACACACACACACACACACATTTTGCAGGGTAGCTTTCCTTCTTCCCCTTCATACTGTTTGTTTCTGTGGTCACAAGCAAAGCAGAGAGTTCCGTGGTAGCTCTGGTGAGTTTGGCACAACATTACTGAGCCATGGCTATTTCGTATTGACATCGTTTTTTCCTTAATGCTCGAGACACTCCTGCGTTCCTCAAATATCCGGTCACTCTTCCTCATAATATGTTTTACTCATAAGCCCGGTCTGAGAGAGAGAGAGAGAGAGAGAGAGAGAGAGAGAGGAGAGAGAGAGAAGAGAGACAGACAGACAGACAGACAGACAGACAGACAGAGGGAGAGGGAGAGAGAGAGAGAGAGAGAGAAAGTCAGCCAGCCAGCAAGACAGACGGACGGACGGAGGACGGACGGACAGAGAGAGAGAGAGAGAGAGAGAGAGAGGAGGGGGGGGGAAAGAGAGACAGACAGACTGACGGACAGACAGGCAGAGCAGAGAGAAAGCGAACTCTGTGTGTGTGTGTGTGTGTGTGTGTGTGTGTGTGTGTGTGTGTGTGTGTGTGTGTGTGTGTGGAGAGAGAGAGAGAGAGAGAGAGAGAGAAGACAGAGAGACAGACAGACAGACAGACAGACACACAGACAGACAGACAGGCAGACAGACAGACAGAAACAGGTGATATATTTTGTTGTAGCAAAACGTTCTGCAAAACGCAGCAATGGAAATTTTGATTAAACAACAAAACAAAACAACATCGCATCCTGTTTCTATCCACCTAACATTAATAAATACAAAATCGGATATGAAATGAGGCAGGGAACAGTAAACGATAAACAGTAAACAGTAAACAAGTTGGGTATTTTTTGCTCCCATAAGAAAACCTAACACAGAATAACTTGTATTCAAGACCGGCACAGCCTTTTAAACTTGAATAAAGTCAGACAAATACATAGACGAACAATCTAATAATTTTTCCCCCCACTATTAGATTGTTCGTCTATGTATTTGTCTGACTTTATTCAAGTTTAAAAGGCTGTGCCGGTCTTGAATACAAGTTACTCTGTGTTAGGTTTTCTTATGGGAGCAAGAAATACCCAACTTGTTTACTATTAATAAATACATTCTCCACCCAGGAACATTACACAGTGCATCTTATCCGTCCTGGTCCTGGATCAAACTCTAATTTTGCCCAATGGAAAAATGACACTGAGAGAGTTTACACACACACACACACACACACACACACACACACACACACACACACACACACACACACACACTGTGACCGCGCTTTCTATTCATCAGGGGGCGTTACTCGTTTTGGTGCATGGGGAAAAAACTGGCTGAACAAAAATGCGAAAGATTTCGTGTTCTGCCACCAGCCCTTTGATAACTGAGAGTTTAAGCGCTGAAGATGAATTATCATGCGTATTGCTTAAACTTCACGTTGTCTCTCATCTCCATCTTGTTGGATTTAGTAGCTATGTAAATGTTGCTGGATGTCAGGGTTCTCTGAAGTTTCAAAACTTCTTGAGATTGAGCCTCGCTCATAATCCCCTCTGTCGTTTCCATCTGGCGGCCATTTTATTCGAGTGTCGAACACATGGAAAGATAAGTGACTCTGCGTTCTTTGTTCGTACTGTCCTAAATATTAAAGGTTGTTTTTGCCTGAAGAAGTCCCAATAGGTCGAAATGCATTGTGTCTTGTCCTGAGCTTTGTCTATGTCCTTGGCGGTAACTAACCCCCTCTCTTTCTAATTTTTTTTCTTGAGATTGGTAGGAACAGCCTGTTGTAGTCACCTGGTCATACCCCTTACTGTTCCCCCGTGGCAGCCAAACAATTATGACGTACTTACAATTTTCTAAGTGAAAAAAAAAAAGCGAAAGCAGAAACTCTCGCTTTGCTTTCGGATCTAATGCAATAAATAAAATCTCTCTCTCTCTCTCTCTCTCTCTCTCTCCTCTCTCTCTTGGTTTACTTCTAGCGTTAAATAAACAACTAAAAATCTGTCCATTTATCTATATAAAGCGCTAAACCTACGTTCTGTGTTGGTTTCTTAATGTATCAATTTTGATCAGTTATATTGTATTAGATTTCTTTTGAAACGATTTTTTGTTGCAACCCCCTTCAACAGGGACAATGGCCTATTGTTGAATAAAATATCCGTATCCGTTTCTCTCTCTCTCTCTCTCTCTCTCTCTCTCTCTCTCTCTCTCTCTCTCTCTCTCTCTCCCATTCCACTGATTATTTACACAAGTTGAACATGACCATGAAAAGCAGTCCACTGACCGTGACATTTCTATCACCCCTTTGTTGAAATGACGGAGCACTTGTAACAGTAGCGGTGACACAATACTGTCGAGAAGGGTGCACAGTCGTACTCAACTCAACTCGGTTTAATTTTGTCCACACACTTGACAATTTCTTGCGGACACGTCGCACAAACACACAGGAAACTAAACAAAGACATAGAAAACAAAAGATGAATATATTAATGCATTGAAAGGTTGACCCCAAACTATCTGCACATCTCCCGAGTTAATGTCTCCCCCCACCCCTCTCACTCCATTCTCTGACACGCACTTCACACGCCCCGCTCACTATAACAAAAACAAACAAACAAACAAACAAAAAACCTCTGTGTGTCTGTGTGTGCTCCCACTTTCATTCATCCCTCCTTCCTTCCTTCCCAACAGGACATTGACAAGGAAACATTACAGACACTACTGTAGCAAGTCGAACCAAAGCAACTCTCTTTCTTTCACACCCCTCTCCAACACCTCTCTCTCTCTCTCTCTCTCTCTCTCTCTCTCTCTCTCCCCCCCCCCCCCCAGATCCCCCTCTCTCTCGCCTCCGTCTTTCCTCGACCCCTCTCTTCCGTACATACCGAATGAGCTAAAAAAAAGTGTAAAAGTACACCATTGACCCCCGCTTTACCATGCTCATTACTAACACAGTGTTGCCCTAGCTGAAGGTGACTAGGAACACCTCATGTCTCTTAGAACTGCCCCACACATGTGTGGACCAACAAAAGGTCTTTACTGACAGCACTGCTTCAGCATGAGCTCCATCCCTCCCGCTGGGGCTGTACAGCGTACTGGCGCGACACCCAGGTGGGTGGATTGGGGATCCCTCAAGCTTTGCGCTTGGGGGATGCACTGGATAATGCAGAAGAAGGTGCTGCGAATCAATACAGCCTGAGAGAAAGAAAACCTGCAGTCCAAACCCGCACTGTCTGGTGTACGTTAGTCCCGTATTACCAGGTTAGCCAGACAACCATGAGCTGCTCTGAAGTCGGAATGTGTCGGCTGAGACCAGCGGGCAGACCTCCTGCAGAGTCACAAGCACAGGAGAAGACCAGACACAGCGCATCTTAACCCATTACGGCCATGCAGACTGATATTCGACAGTATGGTGCTCGTCCCGCAGTTCTCCGGGCGGTGACAGCGCCGGGCCTCCTGCCTCAAAGAGGCCCAGCCACAGCGGCTGGAGAAGCGATACAGGGTGGCTCAGTCCAGCTGAGGTCCAGGAGAAGCTGTGGGGACCGCTGGGGTCTCTGCAGCGGACTGTGGACTTCGCCTTACTAACCAGATTGAGGATACAGCATGGCCGGGAACGCGAAAGAAAAGAAGAAAAGAACTCGATCTAGCATCTGATCAGTCACCACAACCGCTAGCACTCTAACGCCCTCAGAAACACAGCTCTGTGAAAAACACAAACCAACATCCCAGTGGTATCCTCCACACAACCAATCAACCCAACAATTCGCCACAGTATCAAACACACCATTTAAAACCATTTAGCATTATGAGATCGTGAAACAACTCCACGTATGACATCTTTAATTTAATACATCCAAAATCAACTGGTTAAATCGCAGAATAAGCCGGTCAACTAAAGAGGGAGGGGTTGGTGCGGGGTGGGGGGGGGGAGGGGGGGAGGAGGGGGGAGAAAGGAACCGTTACGACACATCCGTTTAGCCTGTGCCGACACAGTCGCTTACCCTGTCAGCCTAGCACAAAATGAAATCGATGTTGAACTGCTTTCAACGTAGATTTAAAGTTATTATTACCTCATCTTACGTATTTTTTGTTGGAATGAAAACGAAGAAAATGTGTATTTCTAGGAGCAGGGAGGGGAGAGTGGGGGATGGGGGTGTGGGGCAAATTCCTAGTATTTCCATTTCTCATCAGTTTCCTTCTGCTGAGCAGAGAAATCATGGCGATGCTTCACTTCGGCTTCGTGTTCCTGTTTCATTGCTGGCTGAATGCACGAGGCAAATGACCCAAACCAAGTCAGTTATGTGGTCAATGTCGTAAGGAAGTAGTTGTCATTCTGATTTCTTCCTGTTTCATTATTGGCTATATGCACGAGGCAAATGACCCAAACCAAGTTGTATGATCAAGGTCGTGAGAGAGTAGCTGTTATCCTGATTTCTTCCTATGCACTCTGTCCCAGGGCCCACAGGCCTATAGTGGCACAACACAAGTCCTCGGTTCACTGACTTACATGCACCTACCATGGACTGGACGTAACATCGCCGTGGGGGGGGGGGGGGGGGGGGGTGGGGGGGGGGGGGGGGGGGGGGGGGGGGGCGAAAATGCTCAGAAACTGGGAAAAAAAAACACAAACACTTCAATCTCCACCATTCGTAACAGAGGAACTAACAATAACAATCATTTTGCGCAGTACATTGTGCACACGACTAAAAAAAAAAAAGTTTACAACAGTGGTAAACTTCTAGAATCTTCATCACCTCGACGCTCACCGTCAGAATCCTTTATCCTGTGACACGGCCAAGCGTACAGTCTCAGTCAGCGATGCAGTAAAAGTCCTGCTCTCTTCTCCATGTGACAGGCTTAGCTGACAACAAATACGAGAGACGCCCAGACCGAACACCATCCAAATAGATCTGGTATGAAATATCTGCGGCAGACCAGTCACCAACAGAGGCATCGTGGGAAGTTCTGGCGAAACAGAATGAATAATTTCCTACAACTCCCTCAACACGTGCTTCCCCCATCACTATCCCCCCCCCCCCCCCCCTCCTCCTCCTGAAAGGTCATGATCACGGGAGGTCACTCTTACAGGTTCAGAGACAGCAGGTTAAGATAGAATAGGAATTTTTTTTTTGTTTTTTTTTTTGAGGGATTGTCAACAGTCCAGGGTTAGGGTCATCTAAAACTGTTCAAGCCAGTTTTAAACTATAGCCTACCATTCGCGTCATTTGTACAGAAAGTGCACACTATAACAGGGAAGAAAAAAGACCGTTTTGCACCATTGATTTGAATGCTGAACATGTTAGAATGGGATATACGACAATTAGGGTTCATTAATAGCTATCATTCTGCTACGTTTGATTTAGCTCATGCCTCCACTAGCTGAGAAAATGCTCGCGTTAACGTTTACCACACACACACACACACACACACACACACACACACACACACACACACACACACACAACCGAAACTGTGATTCCGTAGACACACTTGTTACACAAGTGAGTCAACAGATTTCGCTAAATCGACTGTGATGGCCACGCTGACAGCAAACAACAAAGGCCGTGACACCGACATGGCGACAACAATAATAGCAACCAACCACCACCACCACACCAACATAACATTAACAGAAAACAACCAGCACCACAACACCAACATAACACTAACAGCAACTACCACAACAACAACATAACACTAACAGCAACGAACCACCACAACACCAACATAACAAAAACAGCAACGAACCACCACAACACCAACATAACACTAACAGCAACGAACCACCACAACACCAACATAACAATAACAGCAACCACCACCACCACACCAACATAACAGCAAACAGTAACAAGCGTGACATTAACAACCACCACAAGAACACCGACAACCAAATCCCAGCAAAACAGGGGATGGCACTGGGGTATAGGAATTGTGGGGTGAAGGTTGGGGAGGGGAGGGGAGGGGAGAGGAAGGGAGGGGAGGGGAGGGGAGGGGGGACTGAAGAGATCAGTTTCAGTCTTCCCCATTCTGCTCTCACGTGTCGGTTCCAGTCCCCTACCTCCAACCTTGACACGACTGCAGGGCTGCTTACATACAACAACAAACAAACAAACAAACAAAAACAAAAACAAAAAAGAAAAAGAAGAAGAAAAACGAGAACAGTTACTGTCCCCGAATACAGTGGCTCTGGTGTTAGCAGAAACAGTATTTCTAATCAACAGAGCGTAAACGACATCCGGGTCCACTCGTACGCCGTTTCGCTTACGTAAACACGAAACGTCTCTTTTTTTGTTGTTGTTGTCTTTTTCGTTTTCTTTCTTTCTTTCTTTCAGTTTGTCTTTTCCTTTTTTCTTTTTTTTCCCCCCTTTTTTTTCTTTTTTCTTTTTCTTTTGCTGCTGCGAGTGAGCCAGAAACAAGGATAAGCATGTGAGGATCTAGCAGATGTATGGCCTGACTGATTCGTACCAATCATAAAGCTGTTAGCAGCCTTCGGCCAATCGCTGAGGCTGAAACATATATTATTAATGTGCGCACACACACACACACACACACACACACACACACACACACACACACACACACACACACACACACACAGAGAGCCACCACCAGTGATCATCGACATTCCTTTATTAGTGGAGAGAGAGAGAGGGAGGTTGTGAGGGACGTGGGGGGGGGGGGGGGGGGGGGGGGGGGGGGGGGGGACCGTACCATGAACCATGCCGTCGTTATTATCATAATCATATCTGCTCCAAATGGGGGAGG
>CM065715.1:108852406-108857406 GCA_033310375.1 Conus canariensis | reverse complement strand
GGTTATTACTACAATGACTCGCAAAGATACACACCTTCTTGGTTATTACAACAGTGATTCGGTAAAGATACACATTTCCTTGGTTATTACTACAATAACTCGGCAAAGATACACACCTTCTTGGTTATTACAACAATGACTCAGCAAAGATGCACATTTGCTTGGTTATGTCAACAATGACTCGGCAGAATTACACATTTCCTTGGTTATTACAACAATGGCTTGGTAAAGATTAAAAAAAAAAAATACAAAAAAAATACAAAAAAAAAAAAAAAAAAAAAAAAAAAAACCAGAGAAAGGGAAGGAGAAGGGCTTATGAGAGAAAGAAACAGGAAATGGAAAAGATGGCCAGAGAGGTCAATACGAAATCCATCCTCAACAGAATATGGGGCTTTGATTTTCCGAAAACAGAACACACACACACACACACACACACACACACACACACACACACACACACACACGCACACACACACACACACACACACACACACACACACGCACACACACACACACACACACACACACACACACACACACGCACACACACACACACACCACACACACACACACACACAAACCAGAAAAAGAAGTGCAGGACAGGACACTATCCCAGAGCGCTTCAGGCATTTCCCGAACAAACCAAAGCCGCCTCAGCTCTCAGCCAAATGTTTCGCTCGTTTGCAGAGTCCCTGATGTTCACGAGTTTCGCTTCCTTCGGTTGAGTCCCAGAACACCCGTGTACGGAACAACTCGTTTTAACAACGACTTCTTTCTCTTCTCCCTTACAACTCTGTGCACTGTCGACTCTTTTTTTCTTCCACTAACTGGAAATTGTCTCCCCTCTTTCTCACTGTACTGGGAGTACGTTTATATGCTTTGCATTTTTTTTTGTAACGAGGCCTTTGGATCTGGTGACAAGGCCACAGCTACGTAGTGTTCTACTCTTTGTGGATGTCAGTCGATCCTCTTCAGGTTCGATATCTTGCCTGTTTGAAACACTTGTTGGTATGTGGTACAATCTATATATCTGATATTTGATATCTCTCGGAAACTGACAACTCATACCCATGGCTTAGATTCATCTCTCCAGATCAGCTGTGAGGCTCCATGTCTGGCATGCGTACAGGCAGATGGAATATTCCAGAACACACAGCAGCCTGATCTTGTGTTTCATGGAGATGTTCGCGTCTTGCCTTACAGGTTTTAGTCTGGGCAGCGCCATGTTGTTTTTGCTGCTTTTGAGCCAGTCTCTGGTTCGGATTCCTCAGTGTGACTGATGGATCTCCGGTAAGCGACCTGTTGAACAGTTCCTAGCCTCTGTCCATGGTCAGATCAATACTGATTGTGTTGTGGCTGGTCATCAGCTTGGTCTTACCGGCGCTGATGTCCATACCTTCTCTTGTTGAGGTTTCATCCTGTACCACAAGCTTGGCGAAGATCTTGTTCTCTGACCTGCTAGGCCATTGATGTCATTTACCAGGCTGAGGTTTGTGATAGTTCTTTCTCCAGTGCTGGGTTTGCTGACATAGTCTTCAAATGTATCACTAACGATGCTTTCCTGGAGTATGATGGAACATGTGTGGGGGACAGAGGGCACGCTGCACTGTTGGCATTGGTGGACATGATGAATATGTGTGGGGGACAGAGGGCACGCTGCACTGTTGGCATTGGTGGACATGATGGAACATGTGTGGGGGGGGACAGAGGGCACGCTGCACTGTTGGCATTGGTGGACATGATGGAACATGTGTGGGGGACAGAGGGCACGCTGCACTGTTGGCATTGGTGGGCATGATGGAACATGTGTGAGGGACAGAGGGCACGCTCTGTAGGTGCTGCACTGTTGGCATTGGAGGACAGTGGCTGGATGGGTTGATTAACTTTCCCCCATGTTGATGGGTTTTTTTTTTCAGTGAGGCCCACAACGTCTGCTGCCTGCCATCATGCCGAACGCCTTCTGGGAGTCTGTGAAGATGCAGCACACCGCCCTCCGATGCTGGAGATCCTTCTCGCAAAGAAGGCACACGTTAAAGGTCTTTTCGATGGTACTTCAACATTTTGCTGCTTGCTGCTGTAATCCTGTTCAGAAGTGGGGTTTTGTTTGTTTGTTTGTTTGTTTGTTTTTGCATTGTTTTGCAGCCCTTTTTTAATTAAACTGAAAGTGATCTAGGTCTGGAATGTTGATCACGTGTCTTCAAACTAATTTCTATAAGTTTCGATTAGGAGCTGTCCAATTCGTTATTTTTGAGTGAGTGAGTGTGTGTGTGTGTGTGTGTGTGTGTTGTGTGTGTGTGTGTGTGTGTGTGTGTGTGTGTGTTGTGTGTGTGTGTGTGTGTTGTGTGTGTGCGTGTGTGCGTGCGTGTGTGTGTGTGCGTGTGTGTGTGTGCGTGTGTGTGTGTGTGTGTGTGTGTGTGTTGTGTGTTGTGTGTATGTGTGTGTGTGCGTGTGTGTGTGTGTGCGTGCGTGTGTGTGTGTGTGTGTGTGTGTGTGTGTGTGTGTGTGTGTGTGTGTGTGTGTGTGTGTGTGTGTGTGTGTGTGTGTGTGTGTGTGTGTGTGTGTGTGTGTGTGTGTGTGTGTGTGTGTGTGTGAGTGTGTGTGTGTGCGCGCGCGCGCGCGCGCGCCCGCATGTAAATATGTATGAAGAAGAGTAGTAATACCATCTCCACACTGATCATTCCAACTCCACCATTGGTCATCTTCGCAAACTTTCGCCTGACATCAGGCTTCATCAGGGAGGGCTGTACACATTACATACCGTGTCTGGACAAAACGTAAAGACAGAGTCATAGAGATAGACAGACAGATATAGAGACAGAAACAGAGACACAAGGGAAGAGAGAGAGGCGAGAGAGAGACAGAGAGAGAGAGAGAGAGAGAGAGAGAGAGAGAGAGGAGGGGGGGGGAGAGCCGAAGGGGGGGCGGATGAGATGCACAGAGAATACTGGGAAGGCGGGGTACGTAGACAACAACAAAAAAAAGAGAGGCCGGGGCTTGGGTGAGAGACAGAGACAATGGGAATGACAAAGAGGGCGTTAGCTTAGAAAGGAAAGGAGGAGGAGAGTAAGGGAGGAGGAGAAAATGTGCAGTAAGAGAAGATTTTTAGACAAAAAAAGTACAGTAATAGAAAGTGAAAAAAAAAAGAAAAGAAAAGAAACACACGAGATAGAAGAAGAGCGCTAGTCCAGACAGAGGGAGAGAGAGAGAGAGAGAGAGGAGAGAGAGAGAGAGAGAGAGAGAGAGAGAGAGAGAGAGGAGAGAGAGAAGAGAGAGAGAGAGAGAGAGGAGAGAGAGAGAGAGAGAGAGAGAGAGAGAGAGAGAGAGAGAGAGAGAGAGAGGGAGAGAGAGAGAGAGAGAGAGAGAGAGAGGGAGAGGACCGAGTAAAAGAGAAGAGAATGGCAAGAGAAAACCGAGGGTGGGAAAGAGAAGGGGAAAGTGAGAGGGGTGCAAAGAAATCGAGAGACAGGCAGACAGACAGGCAGACAGACAGGCGAGTAGGCAGGCAGACAGACAGGCAGACAGACAGGCGAGTAGGCAGGCAGACAGACAGGCAGACAGACAGGCGAGTAGGCAGGCAGACAGACAGGCAGACAGACAGGCGAGTAGGCAGGCAGACAGGCAGACAGACAGAGGCGGGCAAACAAAGTCAGAGTGAGAGAGAAAGAGAAGAGACGAAAGAGGAAGTGAGAAAACAAACACACACACGACCAAAAAAAAACCAATTCCCTGCTCACACACACACACACACACACACACACACACACACACACACACACACACACACACACGCACACACACACACACACACACGCACGCGCGCACACATACACACACACACACACACACACACCACACACACACACACACACACACACAAAACACACACACACACTCCCCCCCCCCCCCATGCCCACCCCCACACCCAAACGCGCGCGCGATTGCGGACACAAAAACTCTTTCCCTCTAAACAAACAAACAAACAAACCAAGCTGAGGCTGCAGTCCCTTGAAACGTGGGCCCCACGAGGACTGAACCAATGGAGCAACTGACGAACCAGGAGGCTGAAAAGTGTGACCCTGTCTTGTACAGGCCACAACAACAACGCCAGCAACAACAAGGATGTCCGCGGCGCCAACCACACCACCCGCTATCGTTGTAACTAAGACATATGGCGCAAAACGCGCCCTCAACACCTCTCATACGCCCTTTCTCCACACAACTGCACCGGCTGTCCCGGTGTCGCTGCATTCCCTGTCGTCACTCCACGGACAAATAACACCCCGGCGGGTAAACACACACACACACACACACACACACACACACACACACACACACACACACACACACGCACGCACGTACGCACGCACGCACGCACACACACACACACACACACACACACACACACACACACACACACACACACACACAACTTAGGGCGAGTGCCCCAAACTCAACCCCCCCCCCCCCCCCAACATGGAATTTTTTTTCCCCAGGAATTAAAACCTAGCCCTACCTCCCTCCTTTGTTCAAAATCACTCCCTTCCTTCACAATTCTCGAAATGTCCCAAACGACAAAGATACTGATCTTCTTCATATTCTTTTGCGTACGCGGGCTGATACTTCTGCGGACACCCCCTGTATAGACAGGCAAGGATTAATCCCACCTACCCAACAAAGGGAATGGAGTTCTGTGTGTATGACTGTTGTTTTTTTAATCTCAACCCCAGGATCACCAACATTACGAGTCCGGCGCTCTACCACTGAGCTATTCCGGCCCCCAGTCACCGAGTTGTTTTGGAAGCTGACTGGGGGAGAGGGGAGGGGAGAAGAGGGGAGGGGGGGGGGGGGATTCTGGCACATTCAGATGCACTGTGCTTTGATCAGCATCGGGGGCCGGAACAGCTCAGCGGTAGAGCGCCGGACTCGTAATCTTGGGATTGCGGGTTCGAATGTCCGCCGGGTCGTTTCGGTACATGGGGATTTTTCCCTCGGAGTTAACA
>CM065715.1:108847406-108849906 GCA_033310375.1 Conus canariensis | reverse complement strand
TCTGTCTTTGCCTGAAGTCGATCCAAGAGGTCGAAACGCATTGTTTTGTCCTGTAATCCGTTTGTCTGTGTCCTCGGCGGCAACTAATCCCTCTTCTTTCATTTTGTGCCCTCAGTCACTCCGTTTTGAAATCAAGCTTTGAAAGAAAAATACAAATAGTTTAATGCATGCACGGCAAGGAGTACGAGTACGACTAGATCAGACACTCGGCAGTTACATCAACGAGAAATGACAGACAGGCAATGACCGGACGCCGTGGCCAAGTGGTCAGTGTCGCGGACTGCCGACTCAGACGCCGTGGGTTTGATTACCATGACAGCCATTCATTTTTGGGATTTTTCGGCCCTGACCGGCGATCCAGAACTGCATTTGTGATGGTTCCAATTTGAAAGACTGCGATCACTCAGCCGAGTTTCAACGGCTAAATGGATGCGTCTTGGCGTTAACTCAAATTTCATGACCAACACTACAGGTGTCTGTATCTCTCAGGCCTGGTTGACGTGCCGCGATAGGTCATGAAAGGAAGCGGAGAAAGACAGCCCTTTCACTGAATGGAAATCCACAGCCATCATCGTCATCGTCCTCATCGATCAGCATGAAAAAAAAAAGTATCAAATTCGGTGCCCCTACGTACATTACTCTCATGGTGACCTTAGTTTGGTCTCCTCTCGACGTGTGCGCTCTGGCTGAGGTTGTGGCACCCCCTGGTGGGGGAGCTCGTCACGCCGGCTCCGTGGCTAAACCATTACTGTCGTCAGTGGAGGGCATAACTGGTGGTATTCTGCCAATGTTGGATCAGAACAGGCACCAATGAACTCTACCTTAGTGACTCGGCAGCAGTGCAGTGTCTGCTCTGGTAGGTTGCTGCACCACACACACACACACACACACACACACATGTGAGCGCGCGCGCGCGCGTGCCGACACACACACACACACACACACACACACACACACACACACACACACACACACACACCTTAGAACACGTAATCGTCCATTTACGTATATGTTTTCATACGTCACTGCCTATACGTATTTATTTGTTTTTCTGTTTATGTCACAAGTCCTGAAGACGGTCTATGACCGAAACGTTGTAGATTTTTTTTCTTTTCTTTTTTTCTATTTTAAAGTCTTCTAAGCTCAGAGACATTTCGCATTGTTTACAGAAGATCTGCGGTTAAAAAAAAAGTTTTATTATTGCTGCACGACTGGACATGGACCGCTCCCTGTGGATTGCTGCCGGTGCCGGGGTTGTGAGGGGTCCGCCAGGCTGTGGCTGTGGAACCGGAATGAGTGCGTGAGACGCATGGCCGCTGAAGTACCATGGTAAAGAAAACAGAATAACATCGAATCAAACGACAAATTCAAATTCGTCATCTTACCGGAGACGAAAGTCGGCTCTTGACAGGCGAAATAAATGGTTCCCCGTGTCCTGTCAGTGATTTTCATATTTTCGACTTTGACATCTTCTACCCCCTCCTCCCCCCTCCCCCGACCCCCTTTCCCTCCCCTCACTCACCTATTTTCTTGGGAATTCTTTACCGGTCATTGTTATTTATAGAAGGACAATTGTCTGTCTGCGCTGCTACTGGCCCCGCCTCCTAATTCTTTTCCATGTACTTAGTGACTCAACCGGTGGGGCGCTGCATCTCCTAGCTCACAACACCGTGGTAAAGGAGACGGGGGGTGGGGGGGGGGGGGATGTCGGTTCTACTGCACATGCAGACTGTTGAGGACAGTCGTGGGTTTACATGCTTATAGACATTTGTTCTTATTCTTTTTTTTCTTCTTCTTTTTTTACTGTCTCGTCTGTGCCACCACCCCAGTCGCGTTGCACCCCCGCCGCTCACTCCGATGCCTCGTCCACAGCCACACCCCGGTCCCTCCCGCCACAGCCCCGACACCGGCAATCCACAGTGTCAAGTCGTGAGGCAACCCACCTGAGGAGACACTGCACCGCTGCCGAGTCGGTGGTGTTCAGTGGCACCTGTTCCGATCCAACGTACGCAGGGCACATGCTACAAAGCCCTCTCCCCCTCTACCCGCCCCCTCCCCCCTCCCTCCCCCCCCCCCCCCCTCCCAGTGACGACAATAATCGCTTAATCGCGGATCCGGCGTGCATGAGGTCTGCGCATGGGAATTGACTTCCGGCTCTCAGTGAAGTGGAGAAGTGCCAGTGCTCGCTTTCAGCGTTGGGGGGGGGGGGGGGGGGGGGGGGGGAGGGGAAGGGGTGTCAGGCCGTGCTATTCTGGGCTGCACTGGCACAGGTGGCGGCGACACGTGAAGGCCTTTCTGTCCTTGAGATACCCCACAAAGGAAGACATGATGGGACGCGCCGACACGCCGAAACAGAAGACCTGCAAAGTGATATGTCGCCCGCAAACGAGGCCTCAGCCTTCCTCGAGTCCATAAATAGCATTAGCCAGTCGGAATAGAGTCACTACACAGAGTTCCTCCCCTCCCCCCCCCCTCCCCCCAGATGACAGTCTGAATGGAA
>CM065715.1:108819906-108834906 GCA_033310375.1 Conus canariensis | reverse complement strand
ACAATTTGGACGGGAAGAAACACCCCCCTCTCCCTCCACCCCTCCCTCCCCCACCCGACGTTCCCACGGGGCCTCTTTCCCTCCCTCTCCTTCTCTGCACTCACTGGCTGAACATCACTTTTCCATGGTCACTGGCTGAACATCACTTTTCCATGGTCACTGGCTGAACATCACTTTTCCATGGTCACTGGCTGAACATCACTTTTCCATGGTCACTGGCTGAACATTACTTTTCCATGTTCACTGGCTGAACATTACTTTGCCATGTTCACTGGCTGAACGTTACTTTTCCATGTACACTGGCGGAACATTACTTTTCTATGTACAATCAAACATTTTCGGTATTTCAACTAAGAGCTATCTTCAAAGAAGTCTTCAAAGCATAGGGTACAATAAAGATATCTCTCGCATGGTATCAGTATTGAGAGCTGCCAATGCTTATAGGTCTTACACACGGGCGCTGCGCCTTGGCTGAGGCTGTGTCAGACAAACTGGCATTGGCTAGAACACCAAGGCTACATCAAAATGTTGTTATGCTCTGCATAGTTATTCGGGGATTGTCTTCAGTCGTGACAAGCTCCTAGCATAACATTACCAGTCTCCAAAATCCCTCGAAGTCGGAGTGTGGCTGCCCACGTGGCGAGGTAATCAAAAACGGTCACACACGTAATGTTCTCATCCCTAGCTGATGCATTTGTACCAAGGTGTTCAAGTTCTTCGGCTGTTCGGACGATCCCTGGTGTCTTTTAGCAAGGGTACGGCGACAACAACAAAATACACGTGCGCGCATGTACGACTGTGTTCGCTTATGTGTGAGTGAAAGATAGTCCTCGCTTCTTCTATGAATCCGCCCCCTCCCTTTTCCATCTCTCTAACCCCCCCCCTCCCCCTTCTTTTCAACCTGTAAAGCTGCGTTAAGAGAACGCTTAAATGTGATGAATATAGAGAATGTGCAAGAAGAGCGTACACAACGGCGGATTCGTCCACCAAGGCCACCTTAGTATCTGGCATAAGATTTGGTGGGGAGTAAAATGGAAAGACATGTGTGTGTGTGTGTGTGTGTGTGTGTGTGTGTGTGTGTGTGTGTGTGTGTGTGTGTGTGTGGGAGCGTCCGGTTTGCGCGCATTACCCCAATTGCTATAAAGAGCGAATCTCGGTCGTATGATAGAAAGCGCGCAAGTCATGTACGATGATGTCTCCCATACTATGACAGAAAGCGCGCAGGCTGGACGAATCGAATCTCACGGCAGGCGAAAACTGGCTGTAGGCTGCTCTTTAGTGGTGCCAGCTACAGGCGGTAATCTGACCCGCTGAGCGGTGAGTGCCAGGGGCTGGCAGCGCCCGTATCTAGATCAGCACGCCCCAGCTCTGGAATCCCCTCTGTTCATACACACGCACACACACGTACACACGCACACACACACACACACACCGCGCGCGACACCCACACAACACACACACACACACACACACACCACGCGCGCACACACACACACACATACACACACACCCACACACAAATATACACACGCCCGCACGCCGACACGAAAACACCCTCACAAAACACTAAATCGTTATTATACTCACAAATTTATTTTCCGAACAGTAAAAATTTTCAAAGAGAAGTGTTTACAGCTGGCCTCTGTCCACCAGATCTTAAAACTTGAAAACGGCATAAAAGTTAGTTCACATATTTACACATTTACACGATCCTCTCTTCTAAAAGTAGTAAATCTACACCACCACTGGTAGGTTTTTCCAAGCCATCCTTTTAAGAAAGTCTTTTCGGGCAAGTGTACCTCTCTGAAACTGTGCTCTGAGGGCGATCATCTCTTGCAGCTTCAGGCGCCTTGCAGCCCTCATCGGCGGCATCGCATCCGGCCGGTACGAGCATTCAAAGTGTTGATTTTGATGTAGGAGTTTGCTTGCACATCTTTCAGTCTGTCCATCAGTTCAAAGATAGTAGGATGTGCATAATGGAAGCAGTCAGAAAAATGTCGATGAAACGACTCGCAAGCGTTTGTTGTCCGGTTGGCACTTGGATCTGGGTCAGCCCAAATTTCAGGCGGGAATGTCGCTTCTGATCTCACGTAAGTATTCAAATGTAATCAGCAAAACTATTGCACCTTTCATCATCGGGCATATCATCCAGAAAGTCAAAAGCAAAGGTGTCCTGAACATCCTGTGGGTCGATGAACATCATGCCGAAGAATCGTTTTAGCCAGCTTCCGACTTCAGAATCCTCTGCTCTGTAGTCATCCCCCAGGCCTAGGGAGACGATCTTCCGGTGCCATGACTGGCCCAGGTGGAAATGACAACCCTTTATCGCAATCTGGGGCCAGACGTCTCTTGCAGCTGTATGAGTTGGCTTCTCAAAGTCAAGATGTATTTCGTCCGGTTGAAGGTCAAGGCCATGGTCGACGCACAGTGCCTTGATGTGTCGAAACATGTGCTTGTACACATCCAAAGATTTTGATGGCAGGAGGCAAACACACAAGGCACATATTGTCCCTTTTTCAAAGCATGAAGTGTGTATATTTGATAGAAATGTTTCGGACAGGTTTTAAATGTGCCATCACCAAAGATTTTGGACTGCCTGTCACAGAGCAGCTGGAGGTTGGTGTTGGTGGTGTAGATGATAATACCGTTGGCAGCATCGTTGACTTGCACCATGGGTTCGCCTCGGCTGGATGTCATGTTGTAGTCAGCGACGCGTTCGTGGGTTTCAGCCCGACTTTTGGGAAGTTTGGGGAGCTGTTTTCGTCGTTGCTGATACATCGCCTTTCGCGTCTTCTCGATGTCTGCTAAGTCGATATTCTCGTCATCATTTTGCTGCAACTGTTGTTTCATAATTTTGGACGGTCGCTGAAACAAGTCCTCAGCACAGCGTCTTTTGCAGGCTTTCCGAAACTGTGTGACGGCGATGTCCTTTTGGTTTTTAGCGCCATGCTCCACGTGCTGGCGCAGTACCTGCAAATTTTTGTTGCCCACGTCAGTCCGGCACCGTGCTGGACAACCTCTTTTGGTACATCTCCAGGTCTTCCCGTTGGCCGTAGCTCTGTCCAAACGAAACAGATAGCCGTCTACAAGCAGGGCTGGCTTGTCGTGGTTTGTGGTAGTTTCCATGATTGCTAAATTCTCCTCCATCATTCCAGCCATTCCAACTCCTCTCTGTCTCGCTGAACTTAGGCGTGTGTTTCGTGTGTGTGTGTAGTGTGAGCTTTGGCTCATCTAAAACAGGCGAAAACTGCTCTTTAGTGGTGCCAGCTGTTTGTGTGTAGTGTGAGCTTTGGCTCATCTAGAAACATATAGAAACGATTCATGTAGTGAACAGTGTCAGTTAAAAGTAATCACATACGCAACGCTAACGGGTGCGCGCTTTTTAGCAGTGAACTCACTCGTTGTGTTTTTCTACTTGCGCGCTTTCTAGCATTAGAGCGCGCGCTTTCTAGCGCGCGCTTTCTAGCGGTGCGCGCTTTTCCGCGGACCCGGTGTGTGTGTGTGTGCGCGCGCGCGCGCGCGTGCGTGCGTGCGTGTATGTGTGTGTGTGTGTGTGTGTGTGTGTGTGTGTGTGTGTGTGTGAGGTGTGAAAGAGAGAGAGAGAGAGAGAGAGAGAGAGAGAAGAGAGACCTTTCGTTTCACTTTTTTTTTTTTTACAGTCCAAGTGCCACTTGCATACAATTCACAACCTAACAACGACGAGCCGAAAATAAAGAAGAGAGAGAGAGAGAGAGAGAGAGAGAGAGAGAGAGAGAGAGAGGAGAGAGAGAGAGAGAGACAGACAGACAGACAGACAGACAGACAGACAGACAGACAGACAGAGACAGACACACAGACAGACAGACAGACAGACAGACGCAACAAGTGGCTACCAGAGAAGGAAGCTTTGACACCGTGACACATAACCATTAAAATAATGTAACTGGCTGGCCGCGTGAACATAACAAGCACTATCACTGTTGTTTCATATATTCTCTATGAACTACTGCCTTGACAGAACCAGCATCATCTAGTCTGCTCAGTTGTTTCCTGGCACCATTTCGTCACTTCCATTTTTTTTTCCTGAAGTTCGTGTCATCCTGGAAACGAATACGAACACGAATACGAACCTTTTATTCTGATTAAGGCCAAAGCCTCCATACTGAGGGGAGTTTCATAAATGCATCATACAACATTCTAGGGAGAGGAGAGAGAGAGAGAGAGAGAGAGAGAGAGAGAGAGAGAGAGAGAGAGAGAGAGAGAGAGAGAGAGAGAGAAGAGAGAAGAAGCGAGACAGACAGAAGACAGACAGAAGACAGACGAGAGAAACAGGAGAGACTGAGAGAGACGAGACAGACAGACAGACAGACAACAGACAGCACAGAAAATTCACCTAATACGCTATAGGCCTAATTCGGTAAACTATATTTTTGTGAGTGTACTTTTTCGCACATAATAATGTAAGCTGTGTGCCTAGATCTTCGTTGAACGGCGCATCGCCCAGTGGGTTGAACCAACGTGCAAAACACATTTAATGTAGGTTACTGGTTGGCTATGTTACAACGTCTGGGCGACCCAGGAACGGCCGACTCTGGTGATGTAGGTAGCCTATGTGTTGTTTTGCAGTGTTTGGGGGATTGGGAGTCGGTATCATGTTGTGCCGTACGTTACTTGGTTTCTGACTGTCCAGGTCACCGAGTTGTATTAAGTTAGCGGCAGAAATCGTTGAAGGGGTGTGTGTGTGTGTGTGTGTGTGTGTGTGTGTGTGTGTGTGTGTGTGTGTGTGTGTGTGTGTGAGTGCGTGCGTGCGTGTGTGTGTATGCGTGTGTATGTTTGCGCGTGAGAGAGAGAGAGAGAAGAGAGAGAGAGAGAGAGAGAGAGAGAGAGAGAAAGAGCGAGCGTATGTATGTGCGTGTGTGCGTGCGTGCGTACATGCGCGCGCACCTGTGTGTGTGTGTGTGTGTGTGTGTGTGTGTGTGTGTGTGTGTGTTGTGTGTGTGTGTGATAGAGACAGAGAGAGAGAGAGAGAGAGAGGGAGAGAGAGAGAGGGGAGGGAGGGAGATCCTGGGGTTAATCCTTTGGATTAACCCCAGGAGATGTGTGCCGCATGCACTTTAGCACACTTTATATGGACCCATGGAAACCACGGTTTTACAGCTGGCAAATCTGTCTCAAATGAACAGTCCACTTTGATTAGCAATCTCTGAAGACCAATATCCTTTTCTCTTGGAGTTGCTAAACACTGTAGTGCACTTTGTTCCTGTTAGATGTTGTTCCTGGCAAGAGTTTCTTCCTACAACTCAAGTTTGCACATGATGTTGACAGTTTCAAACATCTTCTGGAGAGAAAAAAATCCAAATGTGAAGAGCTTTTTGATGATTTTGTTTGTTAATGATTGACTTATGCGACTATAATGACTGGACCCCAACAGCAAAGGCAATTCAACCATGATGGAATGTTTTACATGCTGCAGGACCTGTGTTAGTGCTGAACAATGAAGTAGTGGGGGAAAACAAGTGCAGGTTAACAATTCTTCCATCATTATAGTAATGACTTGGCAAAAATTTGAAAAAAAAAAAGGTTGAAGTTGAAGAAAATGGGAAAAAGTATATCATAAATTAAAAACCCTTCACTAACTGCATGAGGGAACCATTGCAATCCCTCTCAAAGGCGGATCTGTATGTATCATCTGCTCCTAGACCTTTCGTCCGCTGGATCAGACTCATCAGGGAGACACGGCTGATTGTGTCTGTGCTCTTGGCGTCAAATATAGACGCACCACAGTCCGTAATTCTGTGGTGTTCTCACCACCAAGGGTTCAAAAAAGAATCCAACAACACCCCCAAAGCAGCCAGCGAAAGGTAGTAAATTATACAAAACGAAATGTGAAGAGGAAAAAAGTTGCTGAAAAACTAAAGACATTATGCAAGACCTATGTTAGTGGAAGTCAGTCTCTACTACTACTTCTACCACTATTACTACTACTAGTAGTAGTACCACTACTACTACTGCCACTACTACTACTGCTGCTGCTGCTGCTGCTACTACTACTACTACTACTACTACTACTACCAGGAAAAAAAGTTATACCAAGACGACAAGACGTTTAGTCCCCGTGAAGACCAAGCTGAATCCAGTGAGAGAGAGAAAGAGAGAGAGAGAGAGAGCGAGAGAGAGAGAGAGAGAGACCTATGATGAAGATAAAAGGTATATTCAGAGTTCCTCTCCATCTCTGTAATGATGAATATATACACATGTGAGTACGCAGTATGTTTCATCGAACATGTAAAGCGCATTCTGTGTGTGTGTGTGTGTGTGTGTGTGTGTGTGTGTGTGTGTGTCGTGCGTGCGTGCGTGTGTGTGTGTGTGTGTGTGTGTGTGTGTGTGTGTGTGTGTGTCAGTGTGTGTGCGTGCGTGCGTGCATGCGCATGTGTGTGTGTGTGTGTGTGTGTGTGTGTGTGTGTGTGTGTGTGTGTGTGTGTGTGAAGTCTGTCTTCGTTACAAACAATAACAATTCACAGTTTTCGCCTGATGCTTTCCAAATTTATCATGGAGCCTCATAAGCATACAGGGCAGATCACGAGCAAAATTAATCACTTTTGCGCTTTACAGTTTCATTTGTCCACTTTTTACGGTGACCATATATACATTTCGAACAGAACTGATGTCAGGATTCGAAGCAAATGAAACAAACACGCTTCGCTGTTGGCGTTCATACAGATTAAAAACACCCTGCTTACTGTCAGCCGGAAGAACTCGGACAGGAGGGCGCCATACTGATGATCTGGAGGTCCCTGCTAGTTTCCCGTGTTCCCTTTCTTCCCCATTCTTTGTTCAATCAAGGGGATTCGAAGAAGGTCTATGGCAACAGGTAGAAAAACAGGAGTACGGGTGAGGAGAAGGGCGGTGGAGGTAGAGGCGAAAGGTGGAGGCGGGTTGGTGGACGGGGTAAGATGGGAGATAGGGGCGAGGCGTGGGTGGGTGGGGTGGGGGGGGGGTGTCTAACTTCATCATGTTTGTGAAACTTTGATCAGCTAAGTATAAGCATAACGTGAGCATAATTATACTGGCATAGTTATTTGAAGAAATCCTTAAAACAAAACGCGCAACATACGGTACGCACTACGCGAGTGAAAACGAAACCCAGCCAAGATGTTAAGACTGAAACAAACTCACCAGTCTCGAAGCATAAACCCAGGACGCTGTGTTCGTAAAAGACACCGGCTTCCAGTCGATGAGCTGTAAAGAAATCGCTGATGCGCGTTTGTCACACAACAACACACACCTATGACGCTATGACGACAATAATATCAGCCGTACTTGTTTGGGGGGGGGGGAACAAATCTCTCCCTACTTATAAGATCCACTTGAAAATGATCAACAGTCAACGAACAGATTCTCAGAACAACTTCTAACCTGTACACGGAACAAGGAACCGGCTATTTTTTGCACGTGGATTTGCGAGCAAACTCACTCGGATAAGACAGTAAGTAAATGCACTGCGACAGTGAGGCTTTGCTTGAGCGCGTGCTCCATGATGTCACTCGTCACTCGCCGGGCCTCGGCAAGTTTCGGGGGAAAGTGCCACGCCTTTCACGGAGTTTGCCGGGAATTAATCGGTTTAATGTCGCGGGGTGAATGAAGGTATTAGATACTGAAAATAGCGCGCGGAGGAAATGACATGATCGTTGACGAGACCATGGATGACCGACCGAGCGACCGACCGTCGACACGATGTTTGCTGTTGTAGACGTCATGGGGTCTATTTCCAGAGCTCCGGAATGGAACCATTGATTGAGGAAGCGTGGAAGAGAGAGAGAGAGAGAGAGAGAGAGAGAGAGAGAGAGAGAGAGAGAGAGAGAGATCATATGATGGGTGGAGAGAGGGAAAAGGGGAGGCGTTACGTTTCCCTTCTTCTCTCTCTCTCTCGTCTTTGCCTCTTCTCTCTCTGCTCCTCTTGTCTGTCTGTCTGTCTGTCCCCTGTCTGTCTGTTTTTTTTTCTCCTGTCTGTCTTCTGTCTGTCTGTCTCTCTCCCCTCTCTCTCTCTCTTCTCTCTGTCTGTTCTCCTGTCTGTCTGTTTATCTGTCTCTCTTCTCTCTCACTTTCTCTCCTTCTGTCTGTCTGTCTGTCTGTCTGTCTTTTCTGTCTCTCAGCTATTCCTACCTCTCCTGTTGTTTCTCCTCATGCCCTCTGCCTTTGTTTCCTCCTCCTCCCTCTCTCTTCTTCTTCATTCATTCATTCTTCATTCTTCGTTCGTTCCATTCATTCTTCTTTTTCTGCTATTTTTTCTTCTTCTAGCAAGTAGTGTCATCGCACGCGCCATAAATATGGCTTGTTATATCTGCAATCGATTCATGTCGTGTAGTGTGTACAGCACGTGCGTGTTAAATGTGTTGTGTGTGTGTTGTTGTGTGTTGTGTGTTGTGCTGGGTGATGTGTAAATGTGCGTGCGTGTGTGTGTGTGTGTGTGTGTGTGTGTGGTGTGTGTGTGTGCGTGTGTGGTGTGTGTGTGTGTGTGTGTGTGGTGTGTGTGTGTGTTGTGTGTGTGTGTGTGTGCGTGCGCGCGTATGTCCGTGTGTGCGTGCGTGCGTGCGCGCGTGCGCCTGTGTGTGTTGTGCTGTCAGGTATGACAGTATTATTGTTATTTGCACGAAACTGACGTTCCAGTTGTTCCATATATTCATCATTTTAAAGTCTTTATTTTATATTACTTTCTATCACAGTATTTGCCTTTTGACTGAGTTTTTCTTTGTTACTATACGTTTGGCAGTTTTGATGTACAGAATTATACAGACAAAAGCCACTATACGTTTGGCAGTTTTGATGTACAGAATTATACAGACAAAAGCCTTTAATGAGCCTAATTGTTTGACTCACCAAAGACTCATTCATCCATGCGCTCTTTCTTCTGCTCTGTCTCCTTTTATATACCACACTGCTGTTCCTCTGTTCTCCCTCACCCCCTTTGTCCAAAGAGGCGCAGTCATCTGACCTACGCCCCTTAAATTAATCCCCCTTTACGTTGTTTCCAAGCCCATTGTAAATTAGCCGCTTCTACCGGCGAGTTCTAGTTCCACTTAGACCTGACGTAAATATTGGTGTAGCCATTTTCTCAGGTAGCAAAGGCGCAGCCTTCTCCGCACTTACCTCCCCTCGCACGAGCTGTGACCTTCCCCTCTCGCCTACGGCCCTCATTGGCTCCCTAAAAATAGAAATGGCGGTAGTTCTCGCAACCAATCAGAGGACGTTTCTGACTTTGGTGCAGGGGAAAAAATTAATGGCTGGGCAGAATGAGGAAAGATTTCCATCTCCACCTCCAGCTGCTAGGGACAACATTAAATCAACACAGACTCTCATTTTGCTCTATGTGCCCAGTTAACACTGCAGTCACAACACTGACACCTGATTTTGACCATTTTTAATTAATTCTCCTTAAAAAGCCTCAATCCGACAGTGACTTATTTGTGTACAGCGATGTAGAGCTATCTTTCATCTCCTTGATGATAAAGATTTTAAAAGTCAAAATAATTATTTTGTTGTTGTTTGACTGAGTTGAAAATGACATACAGGGTCGAACTTTAATTAAGGACCACTTATACACAGTCTCACAAAACATAGAAAGAAAAACCGACAAACGACAGAAACTTTATAAATGTTTAATTTCATTATCAGTGAATAACATTTTGTCACTTTCATCGAAAAAATCATTCTTTCTGATTAGACAGGGGAGCCTGAATGAGACTACCCCCCAAAATGACATTCACAAAAAGAGTGTTTCTTTACAGTCTGATCAAAACCGAGTGTACCCCCCTCGTGCTGCCACACAATCCACACAGCGCTGCCTCATGGTGTTGACTGTTCTTGTAATGAGTGCCTGGGGGAGGTTTGCCCACTCCTGCTGCAGGTAGTGCAGCAGCTCCTGTCGATTTGCCGGAACAGGGTGATTTTCTTGAACTCTCCTCCCAAGCTCGCCCCAGATGTTCTCAATAGGGCTCATGTCCGGGCTGTTTGCCGGCCATGGCATCCTGGTGATGCCAGCTTGCACCACAAAAGTGTTCACGGCTCGACAACGATGTGAGGTGGCATTATCGTCCATAAACACAGCCTGAGCCCAAATCTGCTGGAGTGCTGGGACAACCAAAGGCCGTAAAATCTCCTGCAGGTAGCGTTGGCCGTTCAGGTTGCCATCCACATGGTACAGGGGAGTCTTGTGGTGACTGCTGATGCCCCCCCCCCCCCCCATACCATGACGGAGCCACCACCAAAAGCGACGACCTCCTGGATGACGTCATCTGCCAGCTGCTCCCTAGGACGCCGCCACACCCGAATGCGTCCATCTCGTGGCTTCAACTGGAACTTGGACTCATCGGTGAAAAGCACCATCCGCCACTGAGCCCGAGTCCATGTTCGATGAGCTGTGCACCAGGCCAGGCGACGTGCCCAGTGGGCCGCAGTCAGTTTTGGTTTCCGGACTGGGCGCCTTGCTCGAAGGTTGGCAGCATTGAGGCGCCGCCGTATGGTCATCTCACACACTGCTGTGTTAGTGGCAGCTTGGAGCCAACGCCTGATGGTGTTGGAGGTGATGGTCCTGGTCCGAAGAGCATGTCTGCGGATGAACCTGTCATCTCTTGCAGTGGTCTTCTTTGGCTGGCCTGGATGGGGTCTCTTTGACAGTTCCAGTGGCTTGAAAACGTTCTCTCAGCCGAATGATGACGGAGTGGGACACTTGTAGTCTTCTGGCCACTTCTCGAACGCCAACTCGATCCTGCAGCCATGCAATCGCCCGGGTCCGGTCAAAATCAGACAGCTTGCGTCTTGGAGGCATTTTTGTGTTATGAAGAATTATGCACGTTGGGCTGCTTTTAGGGGCATTCCAGTCAGTAAAATGCTCTGCAATGCATTGGTTTTTGCACGTGCATTTGGAATTTCAGTGCAAAACCGTTTGAAGCAGTGTTCACTCTTGCTTAAAAAACAAGCAATTTTGACAACAATCTGCAACTTTCAACACCCCCTCTGCATGCCACACGTGACAATAAGACAGCTTTCGCAAGCTTTGCGGAATACTCTGTTAACCCCTTAAACCTTTCCCATTCGAATTCTTCGAAAAAATGCATTGCTTGTATTTTTGGCCAATTTAAAAAGAAAGGGCCTTTTTTCGGGGTGGTCCTTAATTAAAGTTCGACCCTGTACTTCGAACGAGGAGCACTGATTCAGTGCTGGAAGACGCCAGCGGGTTGGTTGCTTGCTCTTGAAGTTAACCAATGAAATCGACTGTTAATAGCTTGCTAACTGGTATGATTTGACGTAGGAAGGATTGTATCTGTGCGCTGACACCACGGGTTAAAAATTCTCCGGAAAATTCGGTCATATTTATTTTTAGAAGACCGTCGCGATCATTCTCGCGACGTGACATGAGTGACAGTCGCTCGCCGTGAGAATTTCCGCCCCACGTCGCCGAGTGGTAAGTCGGGCGCCGCAATTATTCTCGCGGCGTGTTGCCAAAACGTTAAATTTTCATTTTGTCTACATCGAACACGAAGTGGCTCTTGAACGGAAAGAAGGCGAACTAGAAACTAGAGTGTTTGAAGTTCATCTTTATGCTAATATCTATCTGTCTGTCTGTCTGCGTCTGAATGTTTTTTTCCTGTCTGTCCGTCCGTCCGACCGCCTGTCTGTCAGTGTCTATCTCTGTCTCTGGCTGGCTGGCTGGCTGTCCATACGTCTTAGGTATTTAGGTATCTGTCTGTATGTGTATCTGTCTGTATATCTTTTTGTCTGTCTGTCTGTCTGTCTGTTTGTCTCACTCTCTCTCTCATTTATACAGACACACACACACAGACAGAAGACAGAGGGACACAGATATCTATCTATCCATCCATCTCTCTCTCTCTCTCTCTCTCTCTCTCTCTCTCTATCTCTCTGTGTGTGTGTGTGTGTGTGTGTGTGTGTGTGTGTGTGTGTGTGTGTGTGTGTGTGTGTGTGTGTGTAACACACACGAGCACACACGTGCACAAACTGAAAGTAATATTAACAGCCTAATCTCCCAAAGCGTGTTTTGCCTAGTTAAAAGTCTGTAACCGTTCACAGCGACGCCAGGTTTTAACCTTCTGGATGCTTCAGCAAAAGACCAGCGAAACACAAATAATCGTGATTACCTCAACACGCTCACTTATGGATTCCTGGTAGGCCACCAGGATGCTAGAACAGCTGTCACTGTTCTTTCTGTAAAAGTGGACAGATCTTTTATAATGAAGAAAACAACAACAAACAAACAAAAACTAAAAAAAAAACCCAAAAAACAAAAAAAAAACCCCAAACAAACCCAGCTATGTTTACTGCTGACTACTTTGATCGCTCTGTACTGCTTTTTATTTTTTTATTTTTTTAAAGGTAATATTCCAGATATTTGTCTCTGTCGATTCGAAGGCAGTTTGATATGTTCTGATCGATTTACATTCAATAATAAAACAAGCAAGGTCTAATCAGAATCAGTCACTTAATGCACTTTCTGCTTTTGAGAAGTTTCAGCGTTAGGTGCTGTTCCGTGCCCTCACAGTGTGGAATCAGCGTCGACAAGAAACAAAACGAAACAAAAAGATGCTGACAAACTACCAAAACCTGCGGCAAAATATGGCACCAGTGCGTACCGTCTGAACATTTTAGAGTCGGTGTGGAATGGATGTGTCAACAAAATACTTGCTGAAAATATTTCAGAAAAAAAAAAATGAAAAGGGTCTTGTTACATTCTGACTTCTCACCCCAGTCAACCACTATCATTATGGTGATAACCAAGCTCGTCCCAGAGAGGGTTTCTCCCTAGCTAGAGTTTGTTCCTGGCTACAGTTAGTTCCTAGGCTAGAGTTTGTTCCTAGCTAGAGTTTGTTCCTAGCTAGAGTTTGTTCCTTGCTAGAGTTGGTTCCTGACTGGAGTTTCTTCTTGCCTAGAGTTTGTTATTGGCTGGAGTTTGTTCCTGGCTGGAGTTTGTTATTGGTTGGAGTTTGTTTCTGGCGAGAGTTTGTTCCTGCTTAGAGTTTCTTCCTGGCTAGAGTTTGTTCTTGGCTAGAGTTTGTTCCTAGCTAGAGTTTGTTCCTGGTTAGAGTTTGTTCTGGCTAGAGTTTGTTCTTGGCTAGAGTTAATTCCTAGTTAGAGTTTGTTCCTAGCTAGAGTTTGTTCCTGGCTAGAGTTTGTTCTTGGCTAGAGTTTGTTCCTGGCGAGAGTTTGTGCCTGGTTAGAGTTTCTTCTTGGCGAGAGGTGGTTCCTGGTGAGAGTTTGTTCCTGGCTAGAGTTTGTTCCTGGCAAAAATTTGTTCCTGGTTAGAGTTTGTTCCTGGTTAGAGTTTCTTCCTGGTGAGAGTTTGTTCCTGGTTAGAGTTTGTTCCTATCTAGAGTTTGTTCCTTGCTAGAGTTTGTTTCTGGCTAGTTTGTTCCTGGCTAGAGTTTGTTCCTGGCTAGAGTTTGTTCCTATCTAGAGTTTTTTCCTGCTCGAGTTTGTTCCTTGCTAGAGTTTGTTTCTGGCTAGTTTGTCCCTGGCTAGAGTTTGTTCCTGGCTAGAGTTTGCTCCTAGCTAGAGTTTCTTCCTGGTTAGAGGTTCTTCCTACATTACCTAAGAATTCGTCATTACATCATCATTTTTGTGGTGTATTAATTGTCATGCATTCGAAACAAACATTACCTTAACTAGAAACGTTATTGTAATGCACATGTACTTTCCCACTCTAAACGCTTCAAACTCATCTCTCAGCCTTCGTGGTGCAGTGGCTATAGTGGTGTGGATCTGCAGTCTGGGCGTGGTGAGGTCCATGTCCATCATAGGCATTTATTTGTACCACCTTTAGTTAGCTTTAAAAACTAAACAAGATGCAAAGCATATAAACGTACTCCCAGTAGTGACAGACATGGGAGAAAATTTCCATTTAGTGGAGAAAAAAAAACCTCGACAGTGTGGTGGTTATTTCCCTCATCGGACTTGATTTTTAAAAATTATCATTTATAGTCGTTAGTAACGGCTATTCTGGTAAAATAGAACATCGGGCATCATCCGTGACCCATAATGAACATACCTACAAGTTTTCAGAAAGATCGGCCCAGAAGTTGTGTCTGGAGCGAGTAGAACACATTTTGACCACGGACGGACATACGGACAGACAGACAGTCAGACAGACACACAGACAGAACTGGGAGTACAAAAAATCATGACAGTGCATTGCACGGCACGGGGTGTCTAAGTAGCATTCGTTTTAGAGTTATGGGCGTGTGCTTGTTTTTTATCATGGAAGCAAGTGTTACCCCACTTGTTCGTTATGTACTGTATGGTGTTCTCTGCCTCAGTTAAGATCCCATTTCTCACCAATTAAACTAAGGTTATCTGTACTTGTTTGTAATCCTCTCTGTCTTTGTTTGACTGCAAGATTGAAAAGGCTGTGACAGTCTTGGACACATATCGATTTGTGTTTTGTTCATATCTGCAGTTTTTTTTGGTTGTGGTGTAGATGTGTCAGATACAAAGTATATGGGTATGCTTGGAACATTCTTTTTCGATGATGCCTTTTTGTTTCTTTTGTGTGCACTGTGTTGTCATTTCTGCTAGACTATTCGGTGTCGTTAACAGCATTCACGTGGAGTTACGGGCGTGTGTTCATTTTATCATGGGATAGTTACCCTACTTGTTTGCTACTCATAGGACTACACAAGTTAAGGTAAAGCAAGGCAAGTCAAATCAAGGGAAAAACAATACAAAACAACACAATGTAAAACAGAGCAAGTTAAGTCAAAGCATGACAGGGTCCAGCAAGGACAAAGAAGTTAATGTGAGCAAGGCAAGCAGGCAAGGCAGGGCAAGGTAAGGCAGAACAAGACAAAGCTAGCAGGCAAGCAGACAATGTAAGGCAGAACAAGACAAAGCTAGGCAGGGCAAGGCAGACAATGTAAGGCAGAACAAGACAAAGCTAGGCAGGGCAAGGCAGACAATGTAAGGCAGAACAAGACAAAGCTAGGCAGGGCAAGGCAGACAATGAAAGGCAGA
>CM065715.1:108804906-108814906 GCA_033310375.1 Conus canariensis | reverse complement strand
TGTTCATCTGAACAGAACACCTTGGACACACACGCAGCAGACTGCATGAGAGGTACATAGTACCACAGACATGGAGCTGTCATCGTGATTAATCGTTTCTAGTTTCACACCTCTAACACATGCCAAAGTGATCGATCACCATTATCCAAATCGAAACGAGTCCCTCATCTTAACGGACACGCTGAACTTATCCAGATGTTGGATTTTTGTCACATCAGAATATTTCTCATGTAAAATTTTGGGTTGCCTTCTCAGAGAGAAGAGAGAGAGGAGAGAGAGAGAAGAGAGAGAGAGAGAGAGAGAGGGGAGAGAGAGAGAGAGAGAGAGGAGTCACTACAGTGTAGAACAATAATCTGTTTTTGTATTTATTTTCATTCATTTACCCATTGGCATGGGATGTGAAACAGTAGCCAATGCCTGTCTTCTTCATAATCCGGTGCTTGTCTGATGAACAGAAGACCAGGATTTCTCATCTCCTCCCAAAGACTAGCACCTAGACACACCTCTAAAAATCCCGAAGACACGGTGGAAAACGGAAAGGTGAAGAGGAATATTTGCCAGACCCAGGATTCCAATCCATGATCTCTGGGACATTTAGGTTCTGCTTTAACCACTCGGCCACCACTCTTCAGCATCACTTTCCTGTTGTGGACTGTCATTCAGATTTAGATATTCCTCTCGCTTTGCATATCATTGGATGGAAATGTTGATGTTTATGTATTTGTGTAGATAAAATTAGCTGCCGGTAAATAAGCTTAGCCTTTTTTTTTTTCTAACATGTAGAGCACATTCACACGAAGCAAATCCAAATAGCTACCAAGGACTGCTCTTTACGTGCAAGCTGTTTTCCATTCACATACCAAGTCTGATATGACATCTTTGACACTGAAATAAGTTAAGCAATGGTCACAGAAAAAACGGTTTGGTTGGTTTCAGTTACAGTTTCATCAAGGAGTCGTCACTGCGTGCGGACTAGGTCCATATACGCTACACCACATCCGTTAAGTTTTGAGACCACACTGCATATGATTTAAAGCTCATGCATAAATGAATTAACAACTAAGATGAGAGAATTTAAGAAGAGGGTCTCGCGGCTACGACTTAGCAGATGTCTGACCTACGCATAAGCCCAAAGCGCAGGTCAGACCTTGAATACCTACCTAACATTGGTGGTGCCACTTTTATCATTGTATGTGTGTGTGCAGTAAATGTACACATGTGTGTGTATGGATGTGTCGGCATGGGCCCATGTGTGTGTGCCGGCGCATGTGTGTGCATCATGTGCGTGCGCGGCGCGCGCGCGCGCGCGCGCGCGCGCGCGTGTGTGTGGTGTGTTGTGTGGTGTGCGCGCACGCGTGCGTGCGCGCTTGTGTATGTGAGCGCGTACGTGCACGCGCACGCGCGCGCGCGCGCGTGTGTGTGTGTGTGTGTGTAATGTGTGGGCTTATGTGAGCATATGCACGAATCTGCATATGTATGTGTACATATTTTATATATGTGTGTGTGTGTGTGTGTGTGTGTGTGTGTGTGTGTGTGTGTGTGTGTGTGTGTGTGTTGTTGTTGTTGTTCTTTGATTTTACGTCTGTTCACCCAAAGGTGATATTAGACAAATTAAATAAATATCAAATAAAATAATAGTAGAGTAAAATAAAATAAATTAAATGAATGAAATAAATTGATTAAAATAAAACAATAGATAGATAAACTAAATAGGATAGAATAATAAAGAAATGTGTGTGTGTTGTGTGTGGTGGGGGGGGGGGGGGGGGGTAGGTATGTGTCACTGGATGGGTTTGTATTTTTTGTGGTGATGGTGTCCTTTAGTAATAGTGGAATAATCTGTCCTTCACCCTTTCTTTCTGTCCTTCACGTATTAATCTATTCTATTAGTACATTGACAGATCTGATACATTATAAAGTATCTATAGATTTGGACTGCAAATCATTCAAGTTATGCGGTCCACAGCCCAGCCAATCATGAAAGCCATCCCAGGATTGCCACTGTGTAAAAGTTCGATCCCGTAATCTCGAGTTAGTTGTGGTTAGAAAAATTGACTTGCATACTGCATAGAATATTCAGATTGTTTTAAATATCTTAAATCTAAAAGTAATAAATTCCCAATGTGTCCTACTATCTTAACAATTAACAGATATAATTTAATAACGCAGGAAAGAACAACAATAAATCAACAAATCAAAGAAAAATACCAACAGGGCTGGAATGCAAAATTTGTGAAAAAATTTTAAGAAGCTGAAAGTCATTTACAATTTTTTCAATGGATAATGGCTTATAAGGTAGCAGCACGCCCCCTAAAGTTTTAGTAATGAGTGCTTTAATTTCAGAACAGTGTAGGAGTAAATGCTTTATAGTAATCTGGTTTCCACATATACAATTTACATCTTTAGAAAATTTTGTTCTAAGAGCATTTAGACGAAGTTTAAACATCAAAGCTATAATATGTCTGGATTTTGTTTTACTAAGATATGTCAAGAGTAACTTTGAATCTGCGATAGGTTCATTTAATCCTTTAATACAATTTTGTGAATATTGACTGTTTGATGTCATCAGAATATTATCAAATTCATCTTTAGATATTTTGTCAATATGTTTATAGCATTCATGTAAATCTAACTTTATATTCAGCTGTATTGTTCCTTCAACATTACGCGCTGCTCTTTTAGCTGCTCGGTCAACCACTTCATTATAATATATCCCATAATGTGAAGGTACCCAATAAAAAGTGATACTGATGTTTTTAGCTGATAACTGATGTATTGCATGTTTTATTTCTAGTATCATTTCGAGACGCGTTTTAATATTTTGACATTTGATAGCTTGTAGTGCAGATTTCGAATCAACACATTATAACACTTTACGTTTGGGCCAGTTTGTTGGAAGATCTATGATATGCTGTACCGCCTTTAATATTGCTACCAATTCAGCAGTAAAAATGGAGTAATGATTACCGATATGATACTGTTTCACTAGGTTTAGTGAAGGAATTACAAATGCTGCCCCTGTCTTGCCATTCTCGAGGACAGATCGTCTGTATATATTTTAATATGATCATTATAATGACTCTCCATGTGTAAATTAATCACATTTTTTAATATATTCGGTGACTGATCTTTGTTCATATCTATATTGTGTGTGTGTGTGTGTGTGTGTGTGTGTGTGTGTGTGTGTGTGTGTGGTGTGTGTGTGTGTGTGTGTGTGTGTGTGTGTGTGTGTGTGGGCTTATGTGAGCATATGCACGAATCTGCATATGTATGTGTACATATGTATGTATGTGTGTGTGTGTGTGTGTGTGTGTGTGTGTGTGTGTGTGTGTGTGTGTGTGTGTGTGTGTGTGTGTGTGTATGTGTGTGTAATGTGTGGGCTTATGTAAGCATATGCACGAATCTGCATATGTATGTGTGTGTGTGTGTGTGTGTGTGTGTGTGTGTGTGTGTGTGTGTGTGTGTGTGTGTGTGTGTGTGTGTGGACGTATACGCACGTGCTTATGTGTATCTACACGCGCGCGCACATGCTCATACACACATGAACGCACACGTTGTAGCAGGATGTGTGCCCTTACGGAACAAATGTTACATGGACTAGTAGAAACAGTCCTCCTTTGGAGCATTATTACGTTTGGGATCATCAGAAAACTCTTGAGTTCTTTGGCATTTCAAATCAACAAATAGAAGGGCACACCCCAATGCGTTCATTAAAGAAAAAAATCCCAAAAATCTGGACTAGGTCTTATTCATTTGCTTTGAGACGAGGACACACACACACACACACACACACACACACACACACACACACACACACACACACACACACACACACATACACTGTACCTGTGCCTCTACCCATCGTCAACACAGCGCAGGCCTCCAAGGGTGGTACAGGACTGCTCTAAAGGCAGGTGAAGACAGTGCTTCTCTGGGTCCTCCCCAGCACGTTCCGGTGTTTCTTTTTCCTGGTTCTTATTCATTTGATTTGAGACGAGGACACACACACACACACACACACACACACACACACACACACACACACACACACACACACACACACACGCACGCACGCACGCACGCACGCACGCACACACATTTCTCCATATTCCTGTCTGCGAACGATCTTTCCCGCTCCGCTGCCTCCCCTGACTCCCCCCCCCCCCGCCCACAAATACGTTAATATTTACTCTCGTGCCCTGTGACACAGTGCACCATCAAACATAGACACACTGCGCACAGCCCCATACTCCCGACGTGTGTCAGTCAGTATAATATAAACCGACGTGTGTCAGTCAGTATGATATAAACCGACGTGTATCAGTCAGTACAAAGTAAACCTATGTGTGTGGTACGGTGTAAACCTACGAGTATCAGTCCATACAGTGTTGGTCTACCTGTGTTAGTCTGTACAATGTCGGCCTACGTACATCAGTCCGTACAATGTAAGCCTACGTATACAGTCCGTACAATGTAAGCCTACGTACATCAGTCCGTACAATGTAGGCCTACGTACATCAGTCCGTACAATGTAAGCCTACGTACATCAGTCCGTACAATGTAAGCCTACGTACATCAGTCTGTACAATGTAAGTCTACGTACATCAGTCCGTACAATGTAAGCCTACATGTGTCAGTCAGTTCAATGTAAGCCGACGTACATCAGTTCGTACAATGTAAACCTACGTACATCAGTCCGTAGAATGTAAACCTACGTACATCAGTCCGTACAATGTACGCCTACGTACATCAGTCCGTACAATGTACGCCTACGTACATCAGTCCGTACAATGTCAGTCTACACGTGTCAGTCAGTACAATGTAATCCTACGTGTATCAATCGGTACAATGCAAGCTTACAGCCATCCACCCACGCTGCTTCGTCTCTTCCTGTTCTTATCGCCTCGCTGGGCTGACCTCCATCTGTTATCTGTTGGGGAACTTTCCCAGGTTAGCTGTTCCAAGCACCACACCCTCAGCTGATAAGAGGAGAGCCTACCCACGTCTGAAGACAAAGCAATGTCTCTCCTTGCTCTCTCTCTCCCAGTCGTTCTTGTCTCCTCAGGTAGTGCAGGTAAGGGAATGTACAATCTTTTTTTTTTTTAAATCATCATGGAACTTTTCATCCTAAAACTGAAAACGAGGTATTTTAAACGAGTGGCTGTTTTTTTTTTTTTTTTTTTATCTCTTTTTCTTTCTTTTTTCTTTTTGTTGTTGTTGTTGTTGTAAATTTGTGGACGTACTGTTTATTATGTCAGCTAAACATTTATAGATTTGATCCATGGTGGATATAGTTGGATTTCAGGGGATCTACTGGATTGAGGTCGACGTTTATACGTATTCGATAATGTACATGACGTCACAAAGGGCGTGGCCTGCACGTGAAGAACCGTGGGACTACATTTAAGCTGAAATGAAGTATCAAAATGTATTCGGTATTTTGTTTGACAGGCCAAACGCGTCTTGCCCATCCGATCAGATTGACGGTAACACTTCTATCATAACGTAATATGTGACTGCAAATTAGCCAATGTGTGTGTGTGTGTGTGTGTGTGTGTGTGTGTGTGTGTGTGTGTGTGTGTGTGTGTGTGTGTGTAATGCTGAACAATTAAGTAGTGGGAGAAACCAAGTACAGGTTAACAATTCTTCCATTATTATAGTAATGACTTGGCAAAGATTTGAAATTAAGAAAAAAAAAAAAAAGGGGGGGGGGGGGTTGAAGATGAAGAAAAATGGGAATAATATATATATATATATATATAAATATATATGTGTGTGTGTGTGTGTGTGTGTGTGTGTGTGTGTGTGTGTGTGTGTGTGTGTGTGGGGCGCGCGCGCAAGCACGCGTATGTGTGTGCGAGCGCGTGCGTGCATGTGGTGTGTGTGTGTGTGTGTGTGTGTGTGTGTGTGTGTGTGTGTGTGTGTGTTGTTGTGTGTCCGAGCACTCCTCTTTTGTTTTCATTTTAAAAAAAAATTAACGATTGGTTTGAACTTATGACTATTAAGGTCTAAAATTCATACTAACATTTTCCCTCATTTGTTCTGTATGATGGCAATGCAGGTGATTATTCTGAACATCACTTTATTGAAGTTGGATGATGATGATGATGATGATGATGATGATGATGATGATGATTGCTTTTACGAGTAGTAGTAGTAGTAGTAGTATAGTAGTAGTAGTAGTAGTAGTAGTAGTAGTAGTAGTAGCAGCAGCAGCAGCAGCAGCAGCAGTAGTAGTAGTTTTTTTATTTTGGACACCAAGCATTTTATCGATCGATCATAGTCTTAGCATATTTCCAACCATTGTTGACATAAACATTTCTCTTTCTTACCACAATTCATACACGGGGAGGGGGGGGGGGGGGGGGGGGGGGGAGGGTATTATAAAAGAAATATTCTATAAAGTCAGTTTAATTGCCAAACTTATCACATTTATTAGTTTGTGTTATTTTCATTTTCATGAAGAAGAATAATTGTAGGACAGATGTTACAGCTCGTATAGTCTGATTTTCTTTGTGGATTCTCTCGGAATCAGCCAAACGTTTTTACCTAATTCAACACGAAGCTTTCTGCGCCGGGAAATCATTAGCATGTGGTAAGGTTTTAGCAGTGTTATTTCTCTCCAGAAATGTTGTGTATGTCTTTGGGTTTTACACGAAACAAACTTTTATTTCACAAGAAAATGGCTCCTGAGTGCCTGGAGGGGTCCTGTTTGATTGCATCCATTCCAGACATCGTGTTCAGATGGCGTTGTACAGAGCACTACACTCAAATAACGTGTCTGCACTTTTATATCCTAACAGTGTCTCAACCTTTTCCATTCGCAGCATTCGACATTCGTTGGCATGGATAAAATTTCTAATATACTCTGTATCTCTTTCTTTCCGCTTCTGGAAGTACAGCACTTTTCCTCCGTGCTTAATTAGATCATCGTAGAATGATAACTGATTAAACACGTTGCATGGCTCTGCTTCTTCGATGTTTATTTGTCTCTTAGTGTATCTAGATATGTAATAATAGCCACTTTCCAAAATTAATTTTTCAAAGCGTTGTGCATGTTTGGACCTACAGATAACCAGGAATATACTATAATTGTTTAGCATTTTATTCAAGTGCCATTTCGGTATGATCCTCCTGTTCTGTTCTACTGATGAGAAAAGATTTCCAGCCCATTGCAGATCGGAAACGCTTTTGGAGATCAATAATGTTAACCATATTCAATGCACTCTTTCCATATTCAGACTCCATTACTCTTTCTTTTCACTTTTTCGAAAGCCCTATAATGGCTATAGTTTCGTTGCTAGACGAATTTATACAACATCGTATTAATTTCCTTTCAAATAGTTGCTGGAATACCGATTGATTGCATGACATATAGCAGTTGACTAAGTACAAATGTTTTGATTACCAAAACATGCAGAAATTAATACTAAATACTACATTACTACTAACGTCTCGTTTACTCCAATGTTATAGCATTCTTTGAATGTAGGTAACTTTCTGTTTCCAAATACGTTTGGCTATTTCATCTCTTTGAAAGCGTATCCTAAATATTAATTTTATCAAACATTAGAAAGGAATATTGTGTTCTGCCTGCCCTTTCTGAATACTTTAGTTTTATTGATGTTCAGTTTAAGACTAGAGAGTTTTTCAAACGTTGTCAAGATACCATAGGACCTAATTAAATCTCCATTTTAAAGAAATCATGTTGTATTATCTGGCATTTCTGTGTTTTATTTGGTACTTTCATTTTTTGATCGGTTTATGGTTGGCGCTTCGGTTCCAGACGTGTTACAATTCCTGATTTTCCTTTTTTATAGTTCTAAAGCCAGAAGATTGCCTAAAGAAGAAAGGACAGCCTTGTCTAAAGTAACAGTTAACATCAACCGGCTCAGACAACCAGCCACCATAATTAATGCAGCTTTACCTATTGTTAGTCAACACATGTATTCGTCTTGAAAATCAGCACCAAAACCAAACATGTCAAACGAGTGCCAAAGATCTGTTTTAGAAATACTATCAAAAGCTTTGTAGTAGTCTAATGCCAGTAAGGAACCTATTTTTCCTGTTTTCATCAGGTAATCAGATTTATGACGTCATATATAGTCTTCATAACGGTTGTGATATTTCTACCGTTAACGTATCCAATTTGGTCTTCATCAATTAATCTACAAATACGGTTTCCTAATCTTTCTCTCATAGCTTTAGCCAAAACTTTATGGTCTGCATTTGTTAAATTGACAGGTGTGCAGTTGTTAAGTTTGTCTCTGTCAAATTCTTTCCCTTTGTAAATGAGAGTTATGATACCTTGCCTTTGTGTGAAAGAGACTTCTCATCAAATGATTCATTAAATGGACAAGCTAAATAATAATCATGCTGCCTATTTTGTTCGAATAAAAATCAGGAATTCTGATATAAATACATCGCTGCCTGGAACTCAGCTATTTTTTTTTCCATGTTCCTCAGCGCGGCAGTGGTCTCTGCTAAAGTGGTCATACCTTCACATGCGTCAGTGCAGTATCCTCTTTGTCTAATGTGTTTTTGAAATTTTCGTCTTTCATAAACGAGTTTGCAGCATCTTTAACACCTACAGTGTTTGTTTTGTGATTGTATAGATGTTTGTGAAATACTACTTGTTCCTGTAATAGTCTTTTGAATCAGTTATAATTTCCTGTCTCCTTACACAGTCTAGTCATGATATTTTTATCACTACGTGCGTTCTCTACATTGCAAAACTATTTACTGTTATTTTCCCCTTCTTCAATTCATTTGATTCTAGTTCTGATCTGAGCACCCCTAGTTTTCTCCATTTGTAGATGTTCTATTTTCTGCTTTACTATCAGACAATTAAAATGTAATTGTTTGTTTTGAGGATCAGTCACTAGCTTTTCCTCCGAGTCCTTTAATTGCATCTGCATTGTTAACGATTCGTTCCGTTCTTGATACGATAATGATTTACGGGATTCAGCACAACCGTTTCTAATTACCACTTTACTTAACTTCCATTTTTCAACACAGCTCATCTCTTCGTTTTCCTTGACAAAGTCATCTAAAGGGCTGTTCAATGCTTCAACAAATAATTGTTTTAACTGTTATTAAAATCCTAGTTTCTTGGACCACGAACAAAACAACCACTATCGTTTAATTCTAACGGTGTACCCTTTGATCGGAGCCTAGGAGAGTTACGTGGTCAGATGACGAACATAAATACAGAATGTTTTCAGAAGAAAAACCATAATCTAGTAGACGTGCAATAAACGGGTTTGATGTACTGCAAGAAAACGAATTTCAGTCGGATGATGCGATTTCCGAACATAATTTATTGTTTCATTTACGCCTGTCGATTTCTAACTAGTCATGGGGTTTACCGGATATGATGTCTAGGTCAGGGTTGAGTGAACAGTTGAAATCGCATAAAAAGTATCAAATCTACATTCAAATCATTCACAGTTTCATTCTTATATCGAAAACGATACACCTTTTTGTAAATGTTGTTTTGGGCATAAGTATTGGCTATCACTAAATTGTATTTATCGTGAAGTACAGAGGCAAGCACAATTCTTTGCTGTAAAAGTACTGAGTCAACGTGTCCAGAAAAAAAGTGTTTTGAAACCAAGATGATCTCATTTCTAGTTCTATTTATGCTTTCAGTGGCAAATAGTTTACCACCCAACTCTTTTTTCCACTCTCTTATATCAGATTTATATAACAAGTGATTGTTGTACACATATTATGTCAAAACGATTTTTAACATGTAGACAAAGATTTCCTTTTTCAACCTATATGTTAGAGCCGTAGCCGTCAAAGAAATCTTATGCAGTTTTTCCATTTTAACAACTATTTCAGCATGTGACTGGCTAACAAAATTAACGAAAGAACGACGTTTCTCTTGCACACAACACATTACAAATCTTCCGCATCTCTGCGTCCGTCATTTATCAATTCTTCTTTTGTTTTGTGTTTTATGGAAAGGCAGGTCTACGTTTAAGTGGCCTGTCAC
>CM065715.1:108792406-108797406 GCA_033310375.1 Conus canariensis | reverse complement strand
AAAGGACATGTTAGATGTCGGTGAGGTCTTTGTACTGTGTGTACTATATACAACAAAGAACAAATAAGGATGTCGGTGAGGTATTTGTAATCTTTGTCATATACAATAAAGGACACGTAGGAGGTTGTTGTGCCCTGTGCTACATGTGAGGGATTTGTATTCTGTACTATATACAACAAAGGACATGCAGCATGTAGGTGAGGTCTTTGTACTGTGTGCTGTATACAACAGAGGACGTGTAAGATGTTGGAAAAGTCTTTGAATCCAGTGTTATGGACAATACAGGACATTTAGGGATGTCGGTAAAGTCCTTATGTCCTATGTTATAAACAACAAAGGACATACAGGATGCCGCTAAGATATTTTACCCTGTGTTGTAGATGACAAAGGACATGAAGGCTGTTAGCAAAGTCTTTTTATACAGTGACGTAGAAAGCAAAGGACACGTAGGGTGTCGGAAAGGTCTTTTGACCTGTCTAAAATATAACAAAGGACATGTAAGTTATCGGTAAGGTCTTTTGACCTGTGTAAAATATAACAAAACACATACAGCGTGTCGGTACGGTCTTTTGACCCGTCTAAGATATACCAAAGGACATACTAGCCGTCGGTAAGGTCTTTTGACCTGTCTAAAATAAAGCAAAGGACATGTATGTTGTCAGTAAGGTCTTTTGACCTGTCTTAAATATAACAAAGGACATGTAAGTTATCAGAAAGGTCTTTTGACCTGTGTAAAATATAACAAAACGACTACAAGGTGTCGGTAAGGTCTTTTGACCTGTCTAAAATATACCAAAGGGCATACTAGCTTCGGTAAGGTCTTTTGACCTGCCTAAAATATAGCAAAGGACATATTAGCTGTCGGCAAGCTATTTTGACCTGTCTAAAAATTACGAAGGACATACTAGCTCCGGTAAGGTCTTTTGACCTGTCTAATTATAACAAAGACCCATACTAGCTGTCGGCAAGCTCTTTTGACCTGTCTAAAAATAAAAAAGGCCATACTTGCTTCGGCAAGGTCTTTTGACCTGTCTAAGATATAACAAAGGGCATACTAGCTTCGGTAAAGTCTTTTGACCTATCTAAAATATAACGAAGGACATACTAGCTGTCGGTAAGGTCTTCTGACCTGTCTAAATATAACAAAGGACATACTAGCTGTTGGTAAGGTCTTTTGACCTGTCTAAATATAACAAAGGACATACTAGCCGTCGGTAAGGTCTTTTGACCTGTCTAAACATAACAAAGGACATACTGTCGGTAAGGTCTTTTGAGCTGTCTAAAATACGAGAAAGGTCATGTCAGTAAGGCTTTTGACCTGTCTGAAATATAACAAAGGACATGTAACTTATCGGAAAGGTCTTTTGACCTGTGTAAAACATACAAAACGACATACAGAGTGTCGGTAAAGTCTTTTGACCTGTCTTAAATATAAGAAAGGATATACTAGCTGTCGGTAAAGTCTTTTGACCTGTCTTAAATATAACAAAGGATATACTAGCTGTCGGCAAGGTCTTTTGATCTGTCTTAAATATAACAAAGGACATACTAGCTTTGGTAAGGTCTTTTGACCTGTCTAAATATAACAAAGGACATACTAGCTTTGGTAAAGTCTTTTGACCTGTCTAAAATATAACAAAGGATATACTAGCTATCGGTTAGGTCTTTTGACCTGTCTTAAATATAACAAAGGGCATAGTAGCTATCGGTTAGGTCTTTTGACCTGTCTAAATATAACAAAGGATATACTAGCTATCGGTAAGGTCTTTTGACCTGTCTAAATATAACAAAGGATATACTAGCCGTCGGTAAGGTCTTTTGACCTGTCTAAACATAACAAAGGACATACTGTCGGTAAGGTCTTTTGAGCTGTCTAAAATACGAGAAAGGTCATGTCAGTAAGGCTTTTGACCTGTCTAAATATAACAAAGGACATACTAGCCGTCGGTAAGGTCTTTTGACCTGTCTAAACATAACAAAGGACATACTGTCGGTAAGGTCTTTTGAGCTGTCTAAATACGAGAAAGGTCATGTCAGTAAGGCTTTTGACCTGTCTGAAATATAACAAAGGACATGTAAGTTATCGGAAAGGTCTTTTGACCTGTGTAAAACATACAAAACGACATACAGGGTGTCGGTAAAGTCTTTTGACCTGTCTTAAATATAAGAAATGATATACTAGCTGTCGGTAAAGTCTTTTGACCTGTCTTAAATATAACAAAGGACATACTAGCTGTCGGCAAGGTCTTTTGATCTGTCTTAAATATAACAAAGGACGTACTAGCTTCGGTAAGGTCTTTTGATCTGTCTAAATATAACAAAGGACATACTAGCTGTCGGTAAAGTCTTTTGACCTGTCTAAAATATAACAAAGGATATACTAGCTATCGGTTATGTCTTTTGACCTGTCTTAAATATAACAAAGGATATACTAGCTATCGGTTAGGTCTTTTGACCTGTCTAAATATATACAAAGGATAGACTAGCTATCGGTTAGGTCTTTTGACCTGTCTGAAATATAACAAAGGATATACTAGCTATCGGTTAGGTCTTTTGACCTGTCTAATTATAACAAAGGCCCATACTAGCTGTCGGCAAGCTCTTTTGACCTGTCTAAAAATAAAAAAGGCCATACTTGCTTCGGCAAGGTCTTTTGACCTGTCTAAATATAACAAAGGGCATACTAGCTTCAGTAAAGTCTTTTGACCTATCTAAAATATAACGAAGGGCATACTAGCTTCAGTAAAGTCTTTTGACCTATCTAAAATATAACGAAGGGCATACTAGCTGTCGGTAAGGTCTTTTGACCTGTCTAAATATAACAAAGGACATACTAGCTGTTGGTAAGGTCTTTTGACCTGTCTAAATATAACAAAGGACATACTAGCCGTCGGTAAGGTCTTTTGACCTGTCTAAATATAACAAAGGACATACTAGCCGTCGGAAAGGTCTTTTGACCTGTCTAAACATAACAAAGGACATACTGTCTGTAAGGTCTTTTGAGCTGTCTAAAATACGAGAAAGGTCATGTCAGTAAGGCTTTTGACCTGTCTGAAATATAACAAAGGACATGTAAGTTATCGGAAAGGTCTTTTGACCTGTGTAAAACATACAAAACGACATACAGGGTGTCGGTAAAGTCTTTTGACCTGTCTTAAATATAAGAAAGGATATACTAGCTGTCGGTAAAGTCTTTTGACCTGTCTTAAATATAACAAAGGATATACTAGTTGTCGGTAAAATCTTTTGACCTGTCTAAAATATAACAAAGGATATACTAGCTATCGGTTAGGTCTTTTGACCTGTCTTAAATATAACAAAGGACATAGTAGCTATCGGTTAGGTCTTTTGACCTGTCTTAAATATAACAAAGGACATACTAGCTATCGGTTAGGTCTTTTGACCTGTCTAAATATAACAAAGGATATACTAGCTATCAGTTAGGTCTTTTGACCTGGCTAAAATATAACAGAGGACATGTAGGGAGTCCTTTTGTACCCTGTGTAAAAGTAAACAAAGACCAAGCAGGCTGTTGGTAAAGTCTTTTCACCCTTTAGTGTAGACCACACAGGACATATGAGATATTGGTAAGGTTTGGGTTTTTTTTTTCACCCCGTGGTTATAGAAGAAAAAATAGGACACATACGCTGCCGTTTTCTTTTCATATTGGTGGTGGTTTTGTTTCTTGTATTGTGTGTTGAAGAAACAAAGGGCATGCTAGCAGCTGGTAAAGATCTGTTTCCCCTGGGTTGCAGATGACAATCAGATGTAATCTTTTCACCCACGTTGTGTAGAAATTCCATCCACACTATTGCCATCCATTGTGCACACTGTGTGTGTGTGTGTGTGTGTGTGTGTGTGTGTGTGTGTGTGTGTGTGTGTGTGTGTGTGTGTGTGTACACGCACGTGCACGAGCGCGTTTGTGTGTGTCTGTCTGTGTGTGCGCGCGCACGCACGCACGCATGCACACACACACACACACACCACACACACACGCACACACACGCGTGCGCGCGCGCGCGCACGCACACACACACACACACACACACACACACACACACACACACACACACACACACATGTCTGTGGACATGTGAAGTGAACATTATTTCCTTCACAAGTTTTTCCATTTGCATGTATTGACCTCACACTACACTTGCTTGAGGGCACTGACCCGACAAAACAACCTCGTGAAATATGACAACCCCCCCCCCATCCCTTCCCTCTAACTCCTCCTTCTCCGCTTTCCCCCCTCACTGACCATCTTGTCCCCCCTCTTCCCCCCTTCCCCTCCCCCCCTCTCTCTCCCTTCTTTCTCCCTGACAGATGTCATAGTGAGGAGAAATATGTGTGGGGAGGGAAGACCTGTGAGCTGAAGGGGGAGGTGCTCCCCCTCCCCTCCCAGTACATCATCGGTCTGACCATGGCGGTCATCGTCGCCCTCTTCCTCGCTCTCATCGGCATCGTCGGCGACTCCTACTTTCACTGCTGGAAGAAGCGGGACGGAGGAGGAGTAGTAGGTGGGTTGGGGTTTTTTGTTTGGTTGTTGGTTTGTTGGTTTGTTTGTTTGTTTGTCTGTTTGTTTGTTTTTGGTCGTTGTCGTTGGTGTTGACTTTACTGAGAAGATTGCAAGTCTTCATCATCATTGTTGTTGTTGTTGTTGTTGTTTGTCGTCGTCGTCGTTATCATCAGGAGTACTACCTCCATCTTAGAAATCATCATTTTCTCGCCGTATTTATCATTGTGCCACCTCGAATATACTACTGCTAAACAAGAACAACAAAAAGAACAACAACAACTACTACTACTACCACTACTGCTACTACCGCTACTGCTACTGCTACTACTACTACTACTACTACTACTATTGCTGCTGCTGCTGCTGCTGCTGCTGCTACTACTACTACTACTACCATTACTACAACCACTATCACTACTACTACTATTAGTTCTGCCTCTACAACCATCACTTCTAATATAAAAAAAATCACTTTAGCACG
>CM065715.1:108779906-108782406 GCA_033310375.1 Conus canariensis | reverse complement strand
GAGACACAACCCAGTGCTAAAAGAGACTACGCATGCAGTGAGCACTGGCAGAGGAATCACCACCCCACCAGAAGCCATAAATCATGGTCTGGAACAGCTGTGACATCAGGAGCATGGAGGCGGGGCTTAGTGGATGGAGTGGAAGACTGGGATACACAGCAAAGCTTCCAGAATGGGAAAATCCTCCAGAAATCACCAGGAAGCGTGGCTTGAGCTGAATATTGTATTCCACTCAGGTCCGTTAAAACAACTGATTCTGAGTGAACTCACTGTTCCCATATGACGGCAGAATGGTGCAAGCTTTTAACTCACTCTTCCCATATAACGCCACAATGGGGCAAGCTTTTAACTCACTGTTCCCATATGACAGCAGAATGGCGCAAGCTCACATCTACAAAATTGAGAAGTATGTCAGACTAGCTAACAGCCTTAGGGTGTTTGGCTTCCAGGCCTTAATCCTCACCACAGAGACTGGAGCAAGGAAGTGCCCATCAGCATATGATGCTATGAAACAAGTCGCGATTTCTGGTAAGTAGAGAACCAGGACTTAAAAGGTCATGGCAGAAGCAGCTGAAGAGAGTTCCAGCTGGATCTTGTCAAGGAGGAACGAAAGTGAACTTTATAGGGGCTAGGTTTTTCCATCTTAGATTCAACGCCCATCGTGCGCGGAATTTGACGAAGATGGGTGACTGCTCGTTCATTTTCGTTGTCCTGAGTATTGTTTATCTTGCCTGAAGAAGACCACGAAGTCGAAACGTGTTGTGTTTTGTCTTGTGATTCGTTTGTCTACATTTTTCGGCGGAGTCATTATACGTACTTTTAGAATTTGTTCAGATTTTCGCCTGCAGTCGCCTTGCTTTGCAACCATCTTAGAACGGTTGTCCCACAGCAATATGGGCAAGGAACTCGTCTGAAAAGGCAACATCTGGAGACATTCACCCACCCAGAAGTTGTTAGTTCAAACCCCGGCAGCACTAGGAAAGAAACTGGACAGTGAAGGGCATGTGAGAATCATGACTTGGATACGGCAGCCCGGCCTCCTTAGAGTGTAGACCGAAATAGTTAAGGCCGAAGTAAATGCCGAGGAGGCTTCCTCTTTGAAGACCCTCTGCTGTACAGCTAGTCTTGAGCTTTCTCCCCACTCTGCAGTTGATTTGTGCATTCAAAGTTCCCCCTTTTCATCCTCCCCTCCCCTCACCCACACCCCATCTTCACCCCTTTCTCGCACTCGTTTCTCCTTTAGAAAAAAACCCACTTAGGACTTCTGTTCCATAATGCATAGCTTCATTTGTATTCCCAGTGCATTCTGTGTACACAGGGCACGGCACGTGATATGCATTCCATTTACGTGACCTACTTTAGCTGCAATTGTGGCGCCTGCCTGTAATGCTGACACAGGTCCTAAAGCCCGAACGGACTCTTTCCTGCTGAAAAATGGAGACTGGATGAATAAGTTTTTGAACATCATCGACTTAATGTTCTGCTGGGGAGGAAGCGTCAAGGGCTGGTGGGAATGGGATGTGGGGTTGGGTTTGGGGGGCAGGGAGGTGTCTGAAGGGAATAGAGACGGTTGAGAGGATGTATGCGTTTAAAGTAATGCATGTGACATATGACATATATGTGAAATTTGGCGTTTGCTATGTATGCAACCAAAAAACCCATAACGACAATAACAACTAAAGAAAAAAAAAAAGAAATAGGGAGGATGGGGGATGGAGGACATTATTGATAGTCTGTGCGTGTGGGCGATATGGTGCTATTGTCTTGTGACGTCATACGTTCATTAAACACCATGGTTGTTATGTATGCACCTGTAAAACAACAACGCTGATTACGCACACACGCAACACCACAAACCACACACACACACACACACACACACACACACACCACTCACTCACCACACACACACGCACACACAACACACCACACAACACACACCACAAATGCGCGCGCGCGCACAAGAGAGAGAGAGAGAGAGAGAGAGAGAGAGAGAGAGAGAGAGAGAGAGAGAGAGAGAGAGAGAGAGAGAGAGAGAGAGGTTGCGTCTGATACTGAAGATGTGTTTGATGTCTACACTGACAGACAAACACACAGTCAGGTGGACACGCAGACAGACACCAGACAGAAAGGCAATGAAAGAGACAGATACACAGGAACACGCACCAAGTAGCAGAGACAGGCATGGCACGAATGACACTGAACGATTGTAAGCACGGACCAGCAGCACGCACTAAAGCTTTGTCAAGAACGTACTTTCCCCTGGAACATGAAGAATCAGGTAAAAAAAAACAAAATCATTACTCTGGATATGGCGCCACATAAAATTCTTTCTTCTTCTTCTTCTTCTTCTTCTTCTTCTTCTTCTTCTTCTTCTTCTTCTTCTTCTTCTTCTTCGTGCCCTCCCCCTCCCCTTCACATCCTCGTCTTCCCTTCCTTCCCATTCCCCTCCTCCCCTCCTCTTTTCCCTCCTCCTCCTTCTCTCCTCCTCCTCCTCCTC
>CM065715.1:108769906-108774906 GCA_033310375.1 Conus canariensis | reverse complement strand
ATGATAGCCGTCACTTTTCTCACCTCTCTATTGAAGACTAATGAATGCATTACTTTTCTCACCTCTCTAATGAAGACTAACGAATGCATTACTTTTCTCTCCTCTTTCATGCCAGCTAATACTAATCGATTCTTGGTTACATTCATGTTAGCAAACCCTACAGGTTGCCATAATATTCTATCCTCTCTTTCGCGTAAGCATATGAATGGTTACCTTACTTTTCTATGCTATGTTTCATGTCAATAAAAACTGACAAATTCTTTACTTTTCTCTCCTGTCCCTCATGTCGACAAACACTACTGAAGTCCTTACCTTTCTTTCTCGTCTTTCACCATACACTGCTGAATGACTTATTTCAAGCCCTGTGTTTCGTCTCAGCAAACTCTATGAAATGGCTTAGTGTCTCGCCTGTAATTCATATCAACAAATACAAATGAATATGTTCTTATCTTTCCCACAGGCAAACCCTGACAAGTGCTCTGCCGTTCTGTCATGTCTTGTTCTGTCTGCAAACCTTAACGGTGCTGTGCCTGTCTGTCCAGGTGTTTGTCTACGAGCCATGGAGAGATGAGAGGCCTCAGCCAGCCAATGACTGTGAGTCTCGCTGTTCACCCTCTGCTCGTCTGTATGGACACTGTATGGATGGTGACCGCCTCTTCGTTTCTGGTGATCCTGGGACATCCTCCAACAACCAACCAGCAGCACAGCACTGTCACGGCAGTCGACGTGTTAGCAACAATGGTGTTCACAGCAGCAGCACTAGCAGCAGCGGTAGTAGCACCATTGCTGCACCACTGTCCGAAAGGAAATCCTTCTCCTCCTGCTCCAGCAGTCACACACTGGTTGCCAGCTCTTCTGTCCTCCAACGTCAGGACGCTGATAGTGGTTCAGAGTCTGATGAATCTGTTTTCTTCGACCATCACAGGCACACCTTTGTGACAGCAGACAGCAGCGTGAGTTCCAGACATCCCCGTCAGACTACAGTGGTCGACATACAGACGTCAGCATGTAGTGCGGAATGTGAGCCCCAAAGTCAAACAGACAAAGCTAAACTGGAGGAAATTCAGTCGGGTCAACAGATAAAGGCACACAACAACAAAACAACATTGAGACAGCTTTCACATAGTCCACCGAACTGCACATTCGCGAACTGGAGAGAGAGAGAGAGAGAGAGAGAGAGAGGAGAGAGGGAGAGAGAGAGAGAGAGAGGAGAGAGAGAGAGAACATCTAGAATTATGGGTTTGAATGACAGCAGCCTCGCCCAGCCAGATAGATAGACAGACAGATAGAGAGACAGACAGATAGGAAGACATACAGACAGATAGGTAGACGGACAGAGAGATAGACAGACAGACAAACAGATAGATGGGAAAACAAGCCACAATCTGTTGTCAGAGTACGGACGAAATAACGTGTACGGTTTGTCTTCTATTGCCGTTTTTATTCCATGGAATCTGACAGCTGTCAACGGGGATTACAATGTCGGAAGAAACACAGCGCAGGTCTTTCTCTTGTTCTGTTGTTTATTGATCCTTGGCTATAAGTATGAAAATATGCATTGAGATAAACCTGTCAAATGAACGCTACAGGCACTAACATTTTGAGGATTCACATATCGGTCTCCTTGTGGACGGACAACACAAGCAAACATAGAAAGCAGTACGACGAAATCTTTCTTGTTTGTAGTTTTTTGTTGTCTTGACGATCAATAGATCGATGTTGGTTACATTAGTGTTTGTTGCGTTTATTTGGCAGCGCAATATATCAACACATATTTTCATGTTTCATTTTCCTTCTACTGTCATTATTCTTTGAACTTACAACTCAGAATTTAATCAGTGGTGACCAGTTTAATCTCAGCAGAAAAGTGGATACATTCCATCTTGGAGAAGGATACGTAAAGATGACACCACTGTGATTGTGTACATATAACAGCAAACAGCTGTGTGTGTGTGTGTGTGTGTGTGTGTGTGTGTGTGTGTGTGTGTGTGTGTGTGTGTGTGTGTGTGTGTGTGTGTGTGTGTGTGTGTGTGTGTGTGTTCGCGCATGTCCGCGTGTTTGCTATCTGTCCCACTCAAGTCAATAAAATGTGTGAAAAGTTGTGATTAACATTAACAACTGAGGCTGCAAAATAAGAGGATATGGTGCTGTATTCCTACACAACTACTCTCAGGGCATAAAAATGCAGAAAAAAGTGAATTAGATAAACACTTAGTTTTAAAAACATTTGCCCTCTCTCAGTGCATTAAAATGCAGAAAAAAAATGGTAGATAAACGCTTGGTTTTAGAAACATTTGCAAGTTCACGGACCAAAATGATGGCTGAGTCCCAAGAATGAGCTCCCAAATTTTGTTGATGAACACGATAAAAAAAATAGAGCAACTGAACTGGATTGCACGTTTTACAGGAAAAGAAGCTTCAGGAATCAGAATTCTTTGTCAAACAAGGTTCCGTCATCTTATGGCCAAGCCTTACCTCACAAGTGGATGTGTGAAAGCTTTTTTTTTTTTTTTTTTGATGACTTCTGAGTTGATTTTAACGTGGTGACAGCCCTGATACGGCTTTTTGCCGTCGGCTGTGCTATAAGCAACATTACCTTACCTTACCTCCCCTCGAAAAGAAAATAATTATATTGGATATAATTTCTGCTCGGTTAGATCGTTTACATAGTGTGGGCGAGTTCATTGACGACACTGTTCCTCCTGAATAGCCTTTGTTTCAATAGCTGAACACTGGATGAAAAAAAAGGAAGATAGTCTGTTCAGTGTATATGAGGATTATGTGGCGAATAGTAATGCCAAAGACTCTGGAGCAGAGTGAGTTGATGGAATGTAACACTACCTTTGGTGCTATACAAAAATGCTATGAAAGGACAGGAATTTAAAAATAAAATTCAAAAGAGAAAATTTGGTTGTTCTTTGCCACACAAGGAAATATCATCTAAATATGTAGATGTGACCTGAAATTAAAAACTCAAATTCACTAAAGCGCGCGCGGGTGCGCACGCGCGCGCGCGTGTGTGTGTGTGTGTGTGTGTGCGTGCGCGCGCGCGGACAAGCGTGCCTCCAAACGCGTGTGTTCGTATGTACGAGCATGTGTGTGTGTGTGTGTGTGTGTGTGTGCGTGCGTGCGTGCGTGCGTGCGTGCGTGCGTGCGTGCGTGCGTGTGTGTGTGTGTGTGTGTGTGTGTGTGTGTGTGTGTGTGTGTGTGTGTGTGTGTGTGTGTGTGTGTGTGTGTGTGTGTGTGATATTTACTCCACAACGCACAATGGCCTACTCAGTTAATAAAATGCCTGAAAACTTGTGATTAAAAATCAACAACTCTGGCAGTGGAATGAAAAGATGTGGAGCTTTAAGACTCTGCCACGCTGCTCAGTGCACAAAAAAGCAGAAAAAAGATGGTAAATTAAAATCAACATTTCATCAAAATAAAATTTGCAATTTCACGGATGAAAATAACAGTTGCATCGCAAGGCAGAGCTTTAATCTGTTGTTGCTTAACACGGCAAACATTGTAAGAACCGATATGGATGGGACAGATTTCAGAATCTTCTCTGTCAAACAAGGTTTCGCTCTGTCATGGCCAAGTCTTGTCTCACATGTGGACAATGGAAGAGATGATTTCATTAGGTCCATTGTTTTTAATCTCGAAAAGGAAATGTGTTGGACTTAAATACTATTCTGTGAGATCGTTCATACGTTGTGTGCCACTTTGTTGTCGTCAGTGTTGTTTTCATCCCTCATGCATCTGAAAACCTTTGAAAAAGATGTGTTTTAAATACATAAACGTGATGTAATTCATTGCAATAATATAGAATCCAAAACAGGGTAAGTTGTTGTATATGTTATACTACTTTGTAATTACATAGAAATTTTTAAAAATACATAAACGTAATGCAATTCATTGTAATAGTATAGAATCCAAAACAGAGTAAGTTGTTGTATCTGTTAAACTACTTTGTAATTACATAGAAATATTGTGAGAAGACGGGAAAGTTTGTTTTTTAAGTTCAGGAAACACAGAAAATGGTTTTGGGTTTGTTGAACGAGGAACTATCCTCAACACCAGTTGACGGGCCTGATCAGTGCAGCTGAAATTAAAACCCAAACTTTAATAAAGCAGTCTATATTATTCTTGCTGACGTCAATAATTATGATATGAAGAAAGAAAAATGCCCAAGCAGAAGCGGTGTCTGATTGCAAGAAAAGCAAGTATGTGTGCATGTATGTATGTACGTAGGTCTCTCTCTCTCTCTCTCCTCCCTCTCTCTCTCTACGCGCGCGTATCAGTTTGTGTCGCAGAGAGAGAGAGAGAGAGAGAGAGAGAGAGAGAGAGAGAGAGAGAGAGAGAGAGAGAGAGAGACTTGACACTTGACACTTTGATATTTTATTGTCATTACCAAAGAGGTATTTTGACCCAGGGGAAGGGGTAGCAGAGCAATAACATTTCCCTCTTCCTTTCCTAGAAACAAATAGTACACACTCATTCCTAGTGTGTATCAAATCAAAGATTAATAAAAACAAATAAATTTGTAACATTTCCTTATGTCCGCACGCACAGGAGTAATGCAGTAAGGTAAGAAAAAATGTTAAGACTGACTCAACCATCCACTCAATCAAATGATGACATTGTATCTTGCTGATTTCTTCCACATTCGATGCATGATAACATTCATTCATATATCTTTAATAATGCATTATCTTAAATTTCACAGTCCTTCATCTGTCTAATTTCAATGCTTCTGCGTTGAATTTCGCAACTGATTTAATTATTACAAGTTCATCATCTGATGATAACACGACAGCGACATTTTGTCTTTTCGCTGTATCTAACTGGAAAAATGAACAATTTGTCCGCACTTCATTATAAGCAAGAGAGAGAGAGAGAGAGAGAGAGAGAGAGAGGAGAGAGAGAGAGAGAGAGAGAGGAGAGAGAGAGAGAGAGAGAGAGATACACAAGACGGTCACAAGGTCAGACTGTCCTGCCACAGACTGTGAACG
>CM065715.1:108762406-108764906 GCA_033310375.1 Conus canariensis | reverse complement strand
TGATTTGTTGTCCGCTGCCTTGTGGGTGACGATGACGATGGTGATGGTGATCGAGAGCGGTCATGATCAAAGTGGTGATGAGTATCAGAAGAAATGGTGATTGATTTTCTCATTTCTTTTTTATGAGGAGGATTGGGTTTGGGTGCTGCTGCAGTTTCTCTTTCTTCGCAGTTTCGTGAATCTCCTAGCAGTCATTCTGATCGCTCTGGCATCGAAACATTCAGGTTGGTCTGTTCACAGTCCTAATTTCAGCAGTGGGAGAACAAACTATTTTCATGTGGGTGAAGCTGACAAAGAGCACGACTTTCCTTTCTTGCCCTTCATGTCAGCAAACATGAATTTATGCCTTATTCTCTCCCCTATTTTTGTATGTCAGTGTTATTATCTCCCATATCTTTCTGGCCTTTCATCTCATGAAACACTACTTAATGCTTTATTCTCTCCCCTATTTTTCATGCCAGTTTTATTATCTCCCATATCTTTCTGGCCTTTCATCTCATCAAACACAAATTATGCTTTATTTTCTCTCTATGTCTTTCATGTCAGCTTTATTTTCTCCCACATCTTTCATGTCCGCAAATTCTACAGAATGCTTTGCTAATTCCTTCGGTCTTTCAATTCAGTAAACACTAATTAATGCATCATTATCTCTTCTGTCTTTCGAGCCAGCGAACCCATCACAATGCCTTCCTTTACCTCCTGTCATTCGAGTCAGTAAACACTTACGAATGCTTTGATTATCTCCGTTGTCTTTCATGTCATCAAAGCCAGGAGCATGTCTCACTTTGCTTCCCACTGTCAGACTTTACTTAGACTTAGATACTCCCACGTCTTGCGACGCATGAGGCAGTCAAGGCGCTCCACTGTGCGCGGTCCTCAGCCAGTTTGCTAGTGTCACTCCTTCCTCTCTCAACGAGTCTGAGGTCTCTCTCTCCACCGTCTGTCGCCAGCTCATCCTGGGTTCTTCTCTTTTTCTCTGGTCTGCTAGGATCGAATTAATGGCCTGGTTTGCAGGTCTTGATGAGGGTAATCTCAAGACATGACCCAGCCAGTGGAGGCGCCGTCTGATGGTTGACACGGGGAGCTGTTTGGACCTCTCCCTGACCTCTTCATTTGGTATAAAGTCTGACCATTTGATGCCCAAGAACTTACGTAGACACTTAATGTCAAAAGCGTGAGTTTCCTTTCTGGGTGGTCTTCAGTTGCCAGGTTTCAAAGCCATATGAAAACGTTGAAATCACAATGGATTAAACTCTAATAAATGCCTGGATGTTGTCTCCTGTCTTTGTAGTCAGCAAATGTGAATGATTCCATCCATTTTTTCTGCCCTGTCCAATACAGACTAATGAGTGCACTGCCTTTCTCTCCTCTGTCTTGTCAGCAAACACTAATTACTTCCCTTTTTGGCCCTTTCATGTCAGTAAACCCTACAGATTGCTTCACTCTTCTCTTTGGTTTTTTCATGTAATCAAGCCAATGATCACCTTCCTTTTTGTGTTCAATAAAAACTAATATATACTTCTTTTCTCCTGTCCCTCATGTCGTCAAACACCAGTTAGGTCCATACTATTCTTTCTCTTCTTTTGTGTCAACGAACGCAAATAAATAGCTGAATTTTACACCGAGTCTTTGAGTCAGTGCACGCACGCGCGCATGTGTTGTGTGTGTGTGTGTGTGTGTGTGTGTGTGTGTGTGTGTGTGTGTGTGTGTGTGTGTGTGTGTGGTGCGTGCGTGCGTGCGTGTGTGTGCGTGTGTGCGTGCGTGCGTGCGCGCGCGCGCGTTCGTACGTGTTATATATATCACATAGCACACAATGGTCTGCTCAGTCGATAAATATTTGAGAATTTGTGATTAAATAATCAAGAATTCTGACCGTTGAATAACAAGATGTGGTGTTTTAACACACTACCGCTGTCGGTGCATAAAAATGCAGAAAAAAAGCGAATTGAACGAACATTTGACTGGAAACAAAATGTGCATGGTCACAGATCAAACTAACAGCTGCACCCTCAGGTAGAGCTTTGACGTGTTGTTGATAAACACGATAAACAATAGAAGAACTGACGTGCAGTGCTCATTCTACACGAAAGCAAGTCGACGAATGTAGTATCTTCTCTGTCCAACAAGGTTCCGTTTTATGGCCAAGCCTTACCTCACAAGTGGAGATAGCAAAAGATGATCTTGTTTTTTGTTTTTTTTTCAATCTCGAAAAGATGTGTTGGAAACAATTTCTGTTCCGTGGACTCGTTAAGTCATTGTGTGCGACTTTGTTGACGTAAATGCGGTTTTTCTCCCTTCTGCATCTGAATAGCCTTTATTAAAATAGCTGAATGCTGGATGATTAAAAAAAAACAACAACGAAAAGAGTTGTTGTGAAATGTATAAAGAGATAATGTCTGAATAGCCTTTATTAAAATAGCTGAATGCTGGATGATTAAAAAAAAACAACAACGAAAACAGTTGTTGTGAAATGTATAAAGAGATAATGTCTGAATAGCCT
>CM065715.1:108752406-108757406 GCA_033310375.1 Conus canariensis | reverse complement strand
CGTTGTGGGGCTGACTCAGAATGAACGTTGCGCATAATCATCCTGTTGTTTCCAATGCGCGCATCACTTAGTGGGAGAACTCCACTTTAGTGTAACTTGTCTCACTAAGACTTGAAGGGCATGAGAGAAAGGCTTCGAGTGTTGATCTGTAGACACTGATAAGAGTGTTCATGGTATTTCTACCAGCAGTCAAAAGGCATTGAACTGTAGCTAACTGAGAATTAGTGTACATGGATAAGGGAATACTTTCCTTGCAAGAAGATCCACGAAATGCTTGATCTATCTTGCACCACTTATATATAGCCAAGGGGATTAATTCAAGATCAACATGAACATGTGCATCTAGAATTCATAAGCTGTCCACGTCTTCAATTTCTTTAACTTCAAAACAAAAGAGCTGTGTGGTAATGGGATGAGGAGAGAGAGAGAGAGAGAGAGAGAGAGAGAGAGAGAGAGAGAGAGAGAGAGAGAGACAGACAGACAGACAGACAGACAGACAGACAGAAAAGACATGCTTTCCCAGACAGTTCTGTTTTCCCCACCAATCAAACCAGTGGCGTGATCCCCCCTTGAGACCACCAACAAAGGGAAGCCATTCAGAGGTTAATCCAGGCCCAAGGTTTGAGGTCTCACGCCATCTTGTTCCTCTGGCTGTCACTTCAAATGACAGACATGAAGGACTGGACAACCACACTAATCCTTCCCCTCTCCAATCCCGTAATCTGCCTTCCACCGGTACGCACTCTTTGAGGAGTGTCAGAGCGTGGTGATGCTGTATCATTGATAGGTATGGATGGAGATGATTGCTAGCCACCGTCGACAATGTCGGAGTGTCATCCTTCTGTCAAAGGGTCCTCTCTGCAATGCGTTATAGCGGCAGTTTGTACCATGCCAAGTGGCATCCGTCTTTTAAACCATCCTGTCAGCAATAAGTTATAGCAGTAGTTTGTGCCAAGCCAAGTGGCATCCGTCTGTCAAACCATCCTCTCAGTAATAAGTTATATCGGTAATTTGTACCATGCCACGTGGCATCCGTCTGTCAAACCATCCTCTCTGCAGTATGGTATAACGGTAAGTTTGTACTATGCTAGGACATCAAAAACATACCCCTTAAGAATCGGCCTGAACTCTTTTTCTTTTCGTTCCCCATTCGTTCTTTCCGGCCTATTTGTTCCGTTTATTCACCTATCAACAGCAGTTCTTTCTTCCCCATCCCCTTCCCCATCAAACTAATTCTGCGACGTGTGTGTGTGTGTGTGTGTGTGTGTGTGTGTGTGTGTGTGTGTGTGTGTGTGTGTGTGTGTGTGTGTGTGCGCGCGCGCGCGCGCATGCTGTTCTGTGCGTTGTTCTGAGTCAAAGTCAAAGTCAAAGTCAAAATTTTATTTAGAGATGGAAACATTGAATAAGCAGCATATCTGCTTTTTTATTTTTTACATCAAGCCATCTATGAAAAAAGAAAGAGAAAAAAAAATCAAATCGTGTACAATGCCTTTCATCAAAAGAAAAGTAAACATACCGTCTTGCCCCCTCCCCTCTCCTCCCCTTTACCCACTGACTTCCATTCACGTAAAAGGTATCAATGCTCATTGCCGCCCCTATGGTTACATTCACGAAGTGTATATTTTTACCAATGCATTTCTTTTCTGCACAATATGGACATTTTTTTCAGTATCATATGTGGTTAACGATTCATGAGATAATCTTTCAAATTTTTCTTAAATGTGTTTTTATTTTGTGTATTTTTAAGAGTTTTGCGAGTTTATTCCACAGATTTCCACCTGAATATACAACACTGGATTTGTATAAATTGTTGCGTGGTCTAGGAATGGACAACAAATGATTATGTCTATGGCAATTGACTCTAAATGTTTCTGTAATCTTTTGGGGAGCTGTTCCATTAATAACGTTATGCATACAAAGGGCTTTATTGAAAAAGAGTCTGTTTGGGAAGGTTAATATTTTGAGTTGTTTGTAATCTTCATCAGTTAGGGAGCTCGATTTTAACAATACTAATTTCAATGCTCGTTTGTACAGACGATGAATTAATTTTAAATTATGTTCACTACAGTTGTCCCAAAGGGTTGATGCATAATCAATTAATGACAAAATATGTGCACAGAAAAAAGTTTTCGAGAGTGGCCGTCGAGGAAATTTTTTATCCGAGACAACTGAAATATTTTTTTGAAAGGCGTTTTGCTAAGAATGTTATATGTTCAGTCCAAGATATATCTTTGTCAATAATGACACCTAGTGTTTTGTGTGAACTGACTTCCTCAACTTTATTGTTGGATATGAATAAAGGCTGAAAATTTGATTTCATTTTTTGTCGTTTTTGTCTTGTAGACACGTACATGCACTTTGTTTTAATAGCATTTAAAGACATATGGTTTAGTTGTGTCCATTGAGTAAGTTTATGGATATCTGCTTGAAGCTTAATTGTTAATTCATAGGCATCAGAGTCGTTTTCGTGAAGAGATGTATCATCTGCAACATTTCGCATTTACATTTAACAAAACAAGGCAAATCATTTACGTAAATAGTAAACAAAAGAGGTCCTAACACAGAGCCTTGTGGAACACCATATTTGACAGGCATAAATGTTGACAATTTGTTAGCTACAGCTACTAATTGTTTTCGGTCACATAAAAAAGATGAAATAAGACTTATGAATTCTGGAGTCAGTTTGTAAAGTTCAAGTTTACGGCACAACAAAGAATGGTTGATGACATCAAAAGCTTTTTCAAAGTCTGTGAAGAAATACCTGCAAATTTATTCTCGTTTATGCTGCTAAGAAGACTGTCCATAAGCTGTATGAGGGTTGTGTGGCAAGAATGATGTTTTCAAAAGCCCGACTGACTTTCGTGGAGAAGTTTGTTATCAGCAAAATAAGAATACAGAGACTTATGCATATGTTTTTCGATCGGTTTTGCAATGGCTGATAAAACGGATATCGGTCTGTAATTTGATGGGTTTGAAGAATCCCCGGTTTTATACAGAGGAATAACTTTAGCTTCCTTAAATTTTAGAGGAAAAGTTTGTTTATCTATGCATAAATTGTATAAGTATGTCAAAGTATCTGTGATAACAGGACATGACAACTTAAGTATATTTGTCTCGATACCATCTAAATCACGAGTATTTGATTGGTTGAAGTAGACAAGGCTTTACTAACATCTAAAACGGTCATGGGTTTCAGATTAAACGGAACACGAATATCCTTAGAATGGATGTATTGTTCTAAATAATTAAGATCATTTTCACTAGATCTATCATTTAATATGATTCTATCTGCTATGGTTGCAAAATGATTATTTAGTTGATCTGCGGATATGTCTGAGCTCATTTGTTGACTTTTTGACACATGTTTATTAGTTAATATGTTAATTGCTTTCCAAATTTGCCTGGTATCTTTGGTAGGAGTTAACATTTTTCTAAAGTAAGTACGTTTCAATTTCCGTTTTAATGACGTCACTTTATTTCTTTGTTTTCTGAATTCTTCATTTGTTCCGAAATTACTCAAATGATTTCTTTTATTAATTTCTGTGTCAATTTCTTAAGTTATCCATGGAGGTTTTGGTTCCTGTTTAATCCTTTTCTTTATAAAAGGGGCGTGTTTATTATATGCGGAGGTAAACGTATCATCCAAAATTCAGCTGCTTTATTTGGATCTCTGATTTGATAGATGAGGTCAAATTGTGCTTCAGAAAGGTCAGTAAGGAAATGTTCTTCTTTAAAGTTTCGAAAGCTCCTGTAGTAAATAACTTTATGACCTACTTTTGGAATTTTTACACGGTTTTTGAACCAAATAAGGCAAATTGGGTTGTGATCACTGCAGCCATAGGGAGGGGAACAAAGTTCGATAATGGATTGTTTTGCATTTGTGTAAATATGATCTATTAGTGTAGCGGAATTTTCAGTTATGCGTGTTGGCCTATCGATTAGTTGTTCTAAATTATGTGATATATAGTTTTGATACCACTTTGATTTTGTTTTTTAACAGATCAATGTTAAAATCTCCTGAAATAATTGTCTCATAACTTAGAATGGTTACTTCATCCATTATTGCATTAAATCTGTCCTGCCAATCAGTGGTTTCTGATGGGTTTCTATAGACAAAGCCTGTCGCAAGCGGTTGACTATTTTTCATACTTATTTCAATCCAGACAGATTCAACACCATAATTTTCAAAATTAACTAGCCTGAGTGAGTGAGTGAGTGAGTGTGTGTGTGTGTGTGTGTGTGTGTGTGTGTGTGTGTGTGTGTGTGTGTGTGTGTGTGTGTGTGTGCGCGCGCGCGCGCGCATGAGTGTGTGTCATATTACCTTATATTATGCAATATTTTATCTTCATTTTGGTGCCATATATGGTTTTCTTTAAAATTATTCTGTATTTGTAAGCACTTAGGGCTTGTGTAAGATTAAGCGCCATAGATAAGCATTATAATAAGAATAGTAATTGTCATCATTATTACTATTATCATCATCATTATTGTAATTATCATTATTATTATTGTTTTGAACTTTTTTTCGAGACAGGATTCAGCTCCTCCTCTGTAGTCCTGACCAGGCCCTGTGAGATCAGCTGGCAGCAATACAATGAAAACTACAGCAACGAAAACAAAGACCTGATTCCCATCATTGTGGCGATCCCCACCACCCTCCTTTCCTCCTCCCTTCTATGATGACGATGACGACGACGACGACGATTCTGATGACGACGAGGACGAGGAAGATGAGGAGAAGGATGATGACGACTATGATGACGATGATGACATATGTATGCTGTAGACTGTATGCTGTATGATGTATACTGTATATTGTATGACGTATACTGTATACTGTATGATGTATACTGTGGATATGTGTGCGCTGGGATGATTATCCTGTCTGCCATATCATCGCAGGTGGGCGTAGACGTTAAACTTCAATGACACTATCGTTATACCTGATCATCAGTCTTTATTTCACCGAATTCAACTAAACTATTCATTCTGGAAACTCT
>CM065715.1:108742406-108744906 GCA_033310375.1 Conus canariensis | reverse complement strand
AGCTTTGACACTGTGTTAAAGAAGCACCAGACCTGGTGACCATCTACATACGACGAGGGTGTTCCACAGGACGACTGGACTGCGGTCATCACGGGACCCGTGTTATTAACGACAAAGGACATATAAGATGTCGGTGAGGTCTTTGTATTTTATGTGCTGTCTACACCAAAGGACATGTCGGATGTCTGTGAGGTCTTTATACTCTGTGTGCTATATACAACAAAGGACATGTCGGATGTCTGTAAGGTCTTTATACTCTGTGTGCTATATACAAGAAAGGACATGTCGGATGTCGGTGAGGTCTTTGTACCGTGTACAATATACAAGAAAGGACATGTAGGATGTCGGTGAGGTCTTTGTACTGTGTGCTGTATATAACATTTGCATGTCACTGACAGTTATATAGGATGAACCAGCAGGGCATATTGATATCACTGACAGTTATTTAGGGTGTACCAGCTGGGCATATGGATGTCACTGACAATTATTTAGAGTGAACCAGCTGGGCATTTGGATGTCACTGACAGTTGTTTAGGATGAACCAGCTGGATGTCACTGACAATTTTGTAGGATACACAGGGCGAACTAGCTGGGCATCTGGATGCCACTGACAATCATTTAAAATAAACCGGTTGGGCAGTTGGATGTCATTGTCAGTTAGCTGAGTGAATCAGTCTGGCAGTCAGCGATTCAGTGCAGCTGCTGCAGCTGGCATTTCGAACGGTGGGCATTTGATCGTCTGGCAGTGCCTGAATGGCCTGCATGTATCTATGGTCTCCAGCATTTGACCCTCCCTGCAAAGTGTTTGACACTGAAATCGTTATCAGGGAATCAGTCCTTCGTCTTCAACAGCTGCCAACATAATTATCAGATCTGGAATGGAAAAATGCTTTCTTTATTGCAACTATTATAGAAAATACGATTAGCATGATCGTGTCTACCCCATATGAAAAAGGTGTCAAAGAAAGTTATATTCAGTTTTTATTTTGTGTCCAGCTGTCCGACTTGGACTGATCAAGCTAATTTCTCAGACACTAAGATCGATATCCTTTTTTTCTCTGACTTGTGCTTATGGCATCCATACTGCTTAAAAAACAATGTGTTCTTTACCTGCCCAAGGCAATGGCAACCCGTAGCACAGAATATAGCGTTATCATTTTATATGTAATGCTTTGGCTTGACATGATGACCAATCGATGGACGTCACTAGATATATGACTCATCTCACTTTTTACCCCCTTTAGTGTGTCATACTGGACAATGAAGAAGGTGTCGTGTAGCCGAGTTTCTCCGAATTCAGCCCGCGAGGTCTTTTGTTTGTTTGAATGATTGGTAGGTAGGTAGGTTGGTTGGTTGGTTGGTTGCTTGCTTGCTTGGCTGGTTGGATGGCTGGTTGGTTGGTTGGTTGGTTGGCAGGGTTGGCTGGTTGGTTGGCTAGTTGGTTGGTTGGTTGGTTGGATAGTTGGTTGGCTGGTTGGCTGGTTGGTTGGTTGGTTGGTTGGTTGGTTGGTTGGCTGGTTGGTTGGTTGGCTGGCTGGCTGGTTGGTTGGTTGGTTGGCTAGTTGGTTGGTTGGTTGGTTGGATAGTTGGTTGGCTGGTTGGTTGGTTGGTTGGTTGGTTGGCTGGTTGGTTGGTTGGCTGACTGGCTGGCTGGTTGGTTGGTTGGTTAGCTGTTGGTTGGTTGGCTGGTTGGTTGATTGGCTGGCTGGTTGGCTGGTTGGTTGGCTGGTTGGTTGGCTGGTTGGTTGGTTGGTTGATTGGATGGCCGGTTGGTTTGTTAGTTGGTTGGCTGGTTGGTTGGCTGGTTGATTGGTTGGTTGGTTGGTTGGTTGGTTGTTGGTTGGTTGCGTGCTTGCTTGCTTGCTTGGCTGGTTGCTTGGTTGGTTGCGTTATCTTATCCTTGGCTCTAGGCCCGTATGTTCCATCCTGGGAGCGTAGGCGAGGGAGGAGTGGGAGGGAGGGAGAGTGTTTGCTACGCATCCAAAACCGTAGCGAGAGTTTCCAAGGCAGTCTTTGATCGCTCAGATGGTTTCGTCATAAGACATGTAAGAATGGAGAGTAGCCGCCGATCAGTCTGCAACTGCTTTCATAGTTAATTCATCTCCAGTCCTGGAACCGTTCCCTCATGCACCAGCCAGGGAGAGAGACGCTCGCCAGGGAACGGTGGCCCTGAGGATACACCCATGTGCTGGACACATATGCTGTGTCGTTTGTTTGTTTGTTTGTTTGCCTATTGCCCCGCCCGACCAGATCCTCATCTTGAGATAGAGCACAGGACATGCAAGGCTTAACAGCCATGAACAAGAACGAGAACGAGAACAAGAACATATTTTATTGCCATATGAAAACCACAGGTTTTGTGGGGCACAGATGATCAAGTTAAGACATTCAATTAAACTAATTTCAACGTTGTCACATCTTGCAACATAACATTAATTGCAGAAAGTAAAAAAGCATTGTGTGTATCAGGGTGTGATTAAATTTTCTGTCTCCTAAGAGA
>CM065715.1:108729906-108732406 GCA_033310375.1 Conus canariensis | reverse complement strand
TGCTTTGTGGATATAGCAGTGACGATAGGATGGTGATCGAGAGAAGAGATGACAAAGTTGATGATGAGCGTAAAGAAGGAACGGGGATTTTTTTTTCTTCCTATTTTTTTTTTAATGTGGGTCCTCCTACCTCCACTTTCCCCCACCTGTTTGCCTTTCTTTTTTCTTCCTTTTTTCCTTTTATTTTTCTTTTTGAGTGGGACTTCCATCCTCCTATTTTTCCCCGCCTGTTTGTCTTTCGTATCTCCTTGTGTTTAAAACACGCTCGCTCACCATGCACTGTATGTTTCGTTATTGATGGACATTGGCTCATCATACACAATCTGTATGTTTCGTTATTGATGGACATTCGCTCACCATGCACAGTCTGTATGTTTCATTATTGATAGACATTCGCTCACCATGCACAGTCTGTATGTTTCATTATTGATAGACATTCGCTCACCATGCACAGTCTGTATGTTTCATTATTGATGCACATTCGCTCACCATGCACAGTCTGTATGTTTCATTATTGATGCACATTCGCTCACCATGCACAGTCTGTATGTTTCATTATTGATGCACATTCGCTCACCATGCACAGTCTGTATGTTTCATTATTGATAGACATTCGCTCACCATGCACCATCTGTATGTTTCATTATTGATAGACATTCGCTCACCATGCACAGTCTGTATGTTTCATTATTGATGCACATTCGCTCACCATGCACAGTCTGTATGTTTCATTATTGATGCACATTCGCTCACCATGCACAGTCTGTATGTTTCATTATTGATAGACATTCGCTCACCATGCACAGTCTGTATGTTTCATTATCGATGCACATTCGCGTGCTGACTTTAATATTTTAACGTATGATACAAAGCGTCTGGATCTACTACTACTGTACTAATGTGTGGTGTGCCGACACATTCATACTGCTACATCTGCTGCTCTTAACAAAAAGAAAGAAAATAATGCTGAACAATTAAGTAGTGGGGGAAAACAAGTGCAGGCTAACAATTCTTCAGTCATTATAGTAATGACTTGGCAAAAGAAAGAAAATGACGAAAGCACTCTACCCTGGAATTATAACAGTGCTTGATATAAGGCATCCAAGGCATTCCAAGCCTAGAAATTAAGGTAGGCAGGCATCTGAGAAGAAGAAGAAGAAGAAAGAAGAAGAAGAAGAAGAAGAAGAAGAAGAAGAAGAAGAAGAAGAAAGACGAATGGACAAAGGCAGTGCACGCATGTTTGAGTGCATAAATTGTCTGCCAGTTTGTTTGTAAGTTAGTTAGTGTGTTTGTTTGTTGTTGGTTTTTTTTTTACTGAGAAGGTTGGGTTTGCGTACTGTTCTACCTCCTCCTTTCCCTCCATTTCATGATCCCGCCATCAGTCATCTCGCCTGTCCTTGCCTATAAACAGCCAGGCTGGGTGTTTCAGAACTAATGCCAAGGGTCGATGGGTTTCTGTCAATCTCAGGTCGCCAGGAACCAACGTGGAGAAGGACACCGTGTTGATGCCCGGGACATTTGGTGGTGCTCACAAATTAACACTATCTTTAGAGAGAGAGAGAGAGAGAGAGAGAGAGAGAGAGAGAGAGAGAGAGAGAGAGAGAGAGAGAGAGAGAGAGACTGCACATTGAAAACTCGACACGAGTTAATCTGGCATCGTCCAACGCTGTACAAATGATGCCCCTATCGGCTGCCATTCATGTACAAACTTAGATGCTGGTGCATAACGCTAAAGCAGATCTAAGCTTGAAAGACTCCCACAGTGGATGATCAAAATCAACATTGCAAATCATCACTGGAGACAATACGTGGGAGAAACTCCCAAAGAAAGTAGCAGTCTTGTTTCCAATTGACCTCAACTCCGGCCTCCTCTCACTGGATAAAAAAGGGAAAAACTGAGGAAAGCAAATGATTGCTTCTTTTGTTGGGGGCCGGAATAGCTCAGTTGCTAGAGCGCCGGACTCGTGATCCTGGGGTTGCGGGTTCGAATTTCGGTACAGGGGATTTTTTCCTCGGAGTTGACATTGGTTCTGACTCCATTCCCCATACAGTCCTTCGAATGAGACTATAAACCGAGGTTCCGTGTGTGAACGCACGCACAACATCTTGCACACACGTAAAATCCCATCACCAACTTTCGGAAGAGAAGGCCAGTTTGGCCGTTGGTATGGATGACATGTTACACATAGCATGCACCTTCCCCGAAGACGGAGTATGGCTGCCTTAATGGCAGGATAAAAAACGGTCATGCACACAAAACTCCACTGCCTGTCTATACAGGCAGTGTCCGCAGGAGTATCAGCCTGCGTACGTAGAAAGAAAGAAAGAAAAAGAAAAGCTTCTTTTGTTAAAACATCAAATCGTATTACCATGTAGGTCCACGACGGTACAGATACAGTCAGGTCCGACAGTTATCTCCATCTCTTCTCGCCCTATAAACTTGATGCAGTCGCCGTGCAAAGTCTGGACATGTACCCCAGTGAGTCGCACTTCTCTTGCA
>CM065715.1:108722406-108724906 GCA_033310375.1 Conus canariensis | reverse complement strand
ACACATATCGACCAAGAGTACACACGTTTAGAAGTCCTTTCGCTAGAACACTGAGTACTTTTTTAAAATTCGGCAGAGAACGTTTTCTGCATCTTTCTCTTCCGTAGTACCCGAAAAGTCTTGTCAACTAACGATACGATACGGGGGAAAAAAAACAAAAACAAGGGCGGGAATGGGGGAGGGGAATGATGTGAGACCAGGGAAGGGGTTGGGTTACATGTTGCATTGAAGGCATTCACTGTAGGTGTCTGTGCGGGGAGAGAGAGTTTTTCTTCTGCGTGCCCTGGTCATGCTGGTCAGATACAAAGTCCGGTAGTTTTGGCAAAGTCAGCGGTCCGTCAGAGTGAGTCCGCCGTTCCCCACAGCTTTTCTTGGAGTTCCACTGCACCGGGCCAAAACTCACGCCGCAGGCTGTCGAAAGTGGGACAGGACTGAAGTACGTGGGCTGGGTTTTGTGGGCCAGTACCACATGGGCACTCATCTTGTGCGATATATCCAGGCGATTGAAGTGGGAGAGCAACTGACAGTGTCCAGTTCTTAGTCTGAAGATGGCGGCTTGTTGGGCACGCTCAAGATGGTGAATGTCATCCTTCACTACCTCCACCTGTAGTCTTTCTCTCCATGCTGTCCTGAAATGGCTGCGGATGATGGTCTTCACTTCTCTGTAGGATACAGCATGGGCTATTTGGTCTTGTTGGCTGCCAGCTTTGGAGAGTCTGTCCGCCTCTTCATTTCCTACAATACCACAGTGGGAGGGAATCCACTGCAGGACTGGTGTTGTCTTCCTGCTCAACGTGTGCGGTTCCTGTATGATTTCCTGTAGGATCTGCTCTCTTTCTCTCCTCTGGAGGCTTTGAAGGACGGCTCGACAATCTGTAAGGAACACCGAGTGGGTTGGTAAGATGTCCCTTTCATTTAGTATCTGTACAGCACTGAGAAGGGCACATGCTTCTGCTCTGTAGTTAGTTGGGAGAGAGAGTTCGAATCCCTTAATTGCTATTGGCCTGATCGGCAGTGAGTACAGGTGAGTTACTGGTCATGGGCCCCTGGATCTTGTCATGAGAGGCTTCGGGTGCTGGCGACTTGCTTCTGACTCTTGGAGGAGGACTCTGGCACCGCCATCATCGACAGGCAGGCTACCGGTCTTCTTTCCTGCAGTGTGGGTCAGGTCAGAGATATCAGCATGGTATCGACGCTGACGGTTCTTTAACAATCACTCATGATAAAAAAAAGAAGTCGTTCTTCTCCGGATAGTTTGTAGTTCTTGTCCCTTTCGAGTATTTACCATAATATGGCCTGGATCTTTATTCTTACAAAAAATAAATATTTGGAAACAACTTTTGAAGAACTCTATCAAGGTTACTATCATTAATATGCACACAGAAATTGTAAGTCATTTTCTTAAGTAGTTTCCGGGGGAGGGAGGGAGGGGGAGGGGTGACAAATGAAACACAACAGAACAAACAAACAAATAAAATTCCTGTCCTCAAAGATTCGATCTCTGGCAACCTACCCTCTCTTCTTCCCCCCCCCCCCCAAAGTTCCACTCCCTCCATCCGTCTCCGTTGTGGAGGCGCGGGAGAGAACACTGTAGAGGTTCTCATCCTCATAAGGCTTTGTCTTGAATTCATCAATCGTCAGGTCAAAATCGACATACACGTTTATTCCCTATATTGAACCACCCTTGTACAGCGGGTCAGTTATGCTCAATACAGGAATATTCCGCTGTCCAAATGTGTGCAAAAATGGGTGTCTAAAAGTAAATAAGTACCGTTTGCAAATAAATACACATGGATTCGCAAAACTCCTATTAACACGTACGGTAATAGATCCACAGCAATCCTCAAACCAACGCAGTCTGTTATTTTCACCCTAGATGACAAATCATCAATCACAACAAATATGAGAAGACACCTAAAAAGTCAGCGTCAAATGTTTCAACTCGCCGCCGTCACTTTCGCTCACATGTGATGAGTGATGTCCCCCTAAGGCGGGAAGCAAACTGTACCATGTTCAATGTTTCGTTTCCTGATAGAAAATGCTACAAGAAGGCTCAGCTGGGCAAGAGGCATCTTCTTCTCGAACACTCCAGATGCAACGGGCAATCCTGCAGTAGGTGTGCTGTTGTCATACTGCCGGTCTGGCATGGGCACTGGTCTGACTGACCGATCCGGCCACCTGCTCTGGTCTTGTTAGCAGGTGGTACGGGTCATGTCTATTGAAATGTGGATGCTCCTGCAACCACTTGCACTGCTGTCTGGCTTTGAGGATTGTCTTGGTTTCCTTGAGGGTTGTGGACCTGTCTTCCTGTTTCTTTGTTGCTCCCCGGAGGGGGGAGGGGGGGAGGGGGGGGGGTTTATATGACATTTATTGTTGAAACTGTTTTCGTTTGAGAATGAGGGTTCACGGTGGTTCTTTGACGTGAAAGTAACCGCTATACCTTGATAAATGTCTTTTTTTTCACAAGTCAATAGACATTATCACTCATCACAACTATTGA
>CM065715.1:108714906-108717406 GCA_033310375.1 Conus canariensis | reverse complement strand
GTAACATTTTAATATATTTTTCACGGCAAAGCTCTGTTTTAAAATTTCTGTAAAATAAACACTTGTTACTAGATTCTGTAAAATAAACACTTATTACTAGATTCTGTAAAATAAACACTTGTTACTAGATTCTGTAAAATAAACACTTATTACTAGATTCTGTAAAATAAACACTTATTACTAGATTCTGTAAAATAAACACTTATTACTAGATTCTGTAAAATAAAACACTTATTACTAGATTCTGTAAAATAAACACTTATTACTAGATTCTGTAAAATAAACACTTATTACTAGATTCTAAAGCATAATTCCATGCACGTTTGTAAATGTCTTCTAATGAATTACGAACATTTCTACAGAGACTGAACAGACGAAAACTTTTGTGTCTCCCACACACAGTCGAATCCTGTTTCTATTAGGACATCCCGTATACACATCAACCCCACCTGGATGTAAAACCCTGATTTCTGTATAAATCATATAATACCTGATACAATCTAGATGAATATTTGTTTGTGGAGAAAGTAAGGATGACCAGAATTTTATCATTCGTGCATGTACTTGAACTGAAACAGGATACATTCCTAGTTCTCCATAATTATATCAATTCTTTTTTTGGTAGAACGATTTAAATGAAAAGATGCTTAACGAATTTAAGCTGAAAACTTTCCATTAGCTTTAAATCACTATATCCCCAAATTTCACAGCCATATAAAAGCACAGGCAGTACCATTGACTGGTATAAGTGCAGTACAATGTTTATAGGCAAATCTTGAAATCTTGCCATCTTTAATAAAGAAAACATTGCACATTGCGCTTGGTCATACAAATACTTCTTACATTTATAAAAAATTCCTGTTCTGCTAAAGATTATACCTAAATATTTGAAAGTGTGTACTGTTTCTATACACTGGTTTTTTAATTTTAGTTTTTTTTTTCTTGGGTTATTGCGTCTATTAAAGACTACACCCTTTGTTTTTGCTACATTAACGTTAAGCTTCCATGTACTACAATACTCACTTAATACATCAAGAGCATGCTGTAAACCGCAAAAAGAATCTGCAATAATAACAATACCATCAGCATACAAAAGTAAAAGTAAACTAATATAACTTAATAAATTTGAGTCAGGAAGATTTAAATCAATATTTAAGAAAGCACAGTTACGATCTGTGAGATATAGTTCAAGATCATTCAAATACAAATAAAATAGCAAAGGTGAAAGATTTTCACCTTGACGAACATCTCTAAAACTGCCAAAATATTCAGATTGACTTCCATTTATAAATATACAAGATTTTATCTGCTGATACATATTCGTGATTACTTGCAAAATCTTTCCATTTCCACCTTCTTTGATAAGCTTTTGCCATAATCCCTGCCTCCAAACTGAATCGAACGCTTTTGTGAAATCAACAAAAACACAAAACAATTGCTTTTTACGACTATTGAGAATATCAATTAAGCTTTTTAAAACAAATATATGATCTGTTGTAGAATGACTTCGTCGAAAACCAGCTTGATTTTCCGAAAATGTGTTGTTATTCTCGAAAAAAATTTGTCAAACGGTTATTCAAAATTGTTGTGAACAGTTTTCCAACACAACTCAAAAGTGTTATACCTCTATAATTGTTACAGTCCAATTTACTACCTTTTCCTTTGTATATTGGCAGAATAAGTCCAATCAACCATTCTTCTGGTATGGTCCCTGTATCAAGCACTTTACTGAAAAATTTACAATAACTTGTTTTGAGAACTGGGATGCTTTGTTTTATATATTCATTTCGTATTTTATCTATCCCACAAGCCTTTCCATTCTTAAGTTGCTGTACAGCTTTTTCAACGTCTTCGTCACTTATTGGTGCATTTAGAAATTCAAGATCATATTGCAAGTCACAGTCAATATCACTTTCATTCTCAACACTATCTGGTTGTACATTCAATGATTTGATATGTAAGAAAAGATCATCCATACTAACAGGGCATTCATTTCTCTTTTTGATTTTAATGTTTTCCCAATATTCTCTTGGTCTATTAGCTTTTAGATTACGAATCTTCTTATGCCAGTGTTTTGTGTAAACTCTATACGATTTTCTGAGAACTTTTTTGTATTCTTTACTGCTAATTTCAACCTTCTACGGTTGGGACTAGAATCATTTCATTTAGTTCTATGTTTGGCTGTAAAATACTTTTTTCTATGTTCCCTGCATGTGGCATCAAACCACGGCTTATTTTCATGGCTTTTGTCTGACTTTTGCTTTGTACCTTTTGACACATTTTTTACTTCTCCTAGAGTGTCTTTAGCTGTTTCTAACAGAATGTGTGATAACAATGTATAGGCATCGGCAACAGAAGCGTTTTCATTGTCAAGTATATTGTTTAATTCCTCTATGTTTTTAGTAAGTAAGTTTTCTTTAAACATCTCACCTTTAGATGGATCCCACTGCTTAATGTTTGTATAAAACAAAGGTCTTCCTGTTTCTGGACATCTTACACT
>CM065715.1:108704906-108709906 GCA_033310375.1 Conus canariensis | reverse complement strand
CAACTGACACCAGCCGCCGTGGCGAAGTGGTTAGCGTCGCGGACTCCCGGCTGGGAGGTCGTGGGTTCGAATCCCATCAGAGTCATGGGGGTTTTTCTGCCCCGACCGGCTCCTACCCAGAGTTGAGTTTACTGCGGACTGAGTTGGGAAGACTGGGACCACACAGTCGAGTTTCATCCACTTAATGGATGCATTTCTGAGAGTGTTGCTCAAAATTTCCTGACCAACACTGCAGGTGCCTGTATCTCTCGGGCCTGGTTGACGCCGGGATATATTATGAAAGGAAGTGTAGAGTACAACCCTGTCATGTAGTCTCAGACCGAAATGGAAATCCGTAGCATCATCTTAATCATCCTCATTCTCATCGATCAGCATTAAAAAAAGTCTCAAATTCTGTGGCCCTTCATGCCCTGCTCTCATGGTGACCTCAATTTCGATGTCCTCTCCACGTCTGTGGCCTTGGTTTGGTTCCGTCGGGGTCATCGGTATCGGCGAGTCCATGGGGGCTGTCGTTGGACGGACGTGGTGGCGCCCTCCGGAGGGAGAGCTCACTCACGCCGGCTCCGCGACTAAGCGGATTATTGTCGTCAGTAGGGGGCTTAGTAGGTGGTGTTCTGCGTATGTTAGATCAGAACAGGCGCCACTGAACACCACCAAAGTGACTCGGCAGCAGTGCAGTGTCTCCTCCGGTGGGTTGCCTCTTGACGTCTTGACATTGACTGCTCCCTGTGGATGGCCGGTGCCGGGGCTGCGGGCTGCGGCGGGGCCGACCGGGCTGTGGCTGTGGACGGGGTGTCGGAATGACCGGCGTGGGTGCACTGCCTCTGAGGTGGCTCAGAGTTTTGGACAGGAAAAAAAAAAAAAAAAAAAAAAAAAAAAAAAGGTTCAACTCACATATAAGCGACAATACACAAGTCTGAACATAAATGAAGAATGAATGGCTCCAAGTCCACACCAACCCCCCTCCGCCCCCCCCCCGGCCCTCCCCCCCCCCCCACACACATATCTATCCCAGCCACTGCCTGTTAAACGTTGGCCACTGCCCTTAAGCCCCCAGTTGACGATAAAAACTGCCAGTGTTTTTTTAGTAGCGGGTCTGTGTTTAATCATCATAGCGAAATGTTTTATTTCTTGCGGAGGTATTCTATTCATGACACAACACCACACCACACCACTCAACACAACACAACACAACACACTTGGATCATTTGGCACCAATAAATGTGTTTGCTTTATACACACACCACAATACCAGCTTCCAGAAAAAGCAAACATATACAGAGTTCAGAACCAACGTAGATAGGCTCCGTGTGGTGTGAGTCTGTTTAAAAACATGAATTAAAAAAAAAAAAGCAAAAAACTACATTGACAATTCTCTCTTGTAAGCACCGTCTTATTGCTGACAATCCCTATCATGTGCACTCATCGAAAGGACAACTTTGTAAGGATCCAACTCGTTGCGGTCTTTCTGACTGAACATTTTCTTTTTTTTTCTTTTGATTTCACTAAAACGTGACTTTCTTTCTTTCAAACCAAAACACGGCCATTAAAAAGTTTGTATAGCGTGCGAGGAAACTTTGAAGGAGAGTTGATGACGTGAGGGCCAGAAGGCAAATGTGTGTGTGTGTGTGTGGGGGGGGAGGGGGGGTAGGGGGAGCGACAAACAAACCAACAAACAAAATGCCACCAGACAGGCAATGTTCTCTTCCTCCTTCAACGCAACGCTATTTCGCCAAGAATAGAAGTGGAGGGCTTTAGACTATTATCCTTTTGTTCTCAGGTTTTGGCTTTTCTTGGGTTTCTTCCAAATCGATCACAAAGCGACATTCTTCCCACTCTTACTCGTCTTGCTTCAGTCGAAGCAAAGGTGCTTCTTTTCATGTATCACACGATCTGTTTCCTTGTCCCAGAAACTCAGCAGTAAGTAGAATCTACGTGATGATCCAGACATATGGGTTTATGGAAAGGAAGAGGCATGGATTGGTCACACAAACACACAGAAAAGCACGTGTTCGCATGTGGCTGGTCAGACTGACAGATTCAGACATACTCTACATATAGACAGACCGATTCAGACATACTCTACATATAGACAGACAGATTCAGACATACTCTACATATAGACAGACAGATTCAGACACACTCTACATATAGACAGACAGATTCGGACATACTCTACATATAGCATACAGACACTTGAACCCATACTCACAAACTCATACTCTGTTCTCCTTTCTCTATGCTCAAGCACTCTAACACACACACACACACACACACACACACACACACACACACACACACCGCACCGATACTCACGCACGACTAACATGCATGCACGCATGCACGCACACACATTCCGTGTGTGTGTGTGTGTGTGTGTGTGTGTGTGTGTGTGTGTGTGTGTGTGTGTGTGTGTGTGTTGTATCAATGCGTAAATGCGTGTGTGCACAAATCAGAGAGAGAGAAAAGAGAGAGAGAGGGAGACAGAAAGAGAGAGAGAGAGAGAGAGAGAGAGAGAGAGAGAGACAGAGACAGAGACGAGAAACAGAGAGAGAGAGAGAGAGAGACGAGAGAAAGAGACAACAACAGACAGACAGACAGACAGACAGACAGACATATACAGACAGACACGCAGACATAGAGCCACACACACACACACACACACACACACACACACACACACACACACACACACACACACACAAGACGCACAGAGACAGAGGCGGAGACAGAGACAGAGAATGAAAAATCGCACATAATGCAGTCCACTTAATGGAATGAGATGTTAACATTGATTATAAATTGACCGCATGATATGAATCGTACCCAACCCCACCGAACACACAACACACACACACACACACACACACACACACACACACACACACACACACACACACACACACAAGCGCGCGCGCGCGCACACACACACACACACAACACACCACACCACGACACACGCACGCACGCACGCACGCACGCACACACACACACACACACACACACACACACACACACACACACGCACGCACACACGCACCTACGCACGCACGTCCGTCCGACAGCACGCACACACACACACACGCGAGCACCACACACATGTGTGAGTGCACGCACGGAATTTTTTAAAAGCAGAATCGACCAGTGTTCCCAACATAGACGGCCATCAGCCCGTTATTATGATAACAGTTAAGCTATTGCCTCAACCACAGGGTGATATAGCACTGAACTAGCAATACACTGCGTGATTGAAAGATATGCAATATGCACAACACAAAAATAATGATGGTGGAAAACTCCCTTATACTGATCGTGGGCAATGTTCTGATACTGTATGACGATAGATAAAATCACGTCATTATCTTGTGCACCATTAGCCGTACATTGGACAATCCAACATTTCTTTTCTGCATGAACGCTTGAACGAAAAACACTTTATTAACTGAACATTTTGTCGATAGAATCTGTAATTATTGAAGTTAAGATTTGTAACGTTTTAGGCGAAATCTTGTGATTTTTATTTCATTTAGTGAGAATTAACATCAAAAGAATTCTGGAGTACTTTTAAAAGCGGAAAAAAAAGATATTTACATCAACAACAAAATCTGCTCCGAAGGGTAAAGCAAAATGTCTCAAGCTGTCATGCATTCTTTGTTTATACGCACATGTCTGGTGTCAACCCCGTGAAATCCACACATGCCCCAAACCAACCATGCACACTATCTCCACCTCTGTGACCTATGTTTCTCCACCTCTTTTCATCCAGAGCTGTAAGCATGTGATCAGTCATCGAAGAAAATCTGTTCTCAGGTGGTACACAAAGCTTCAGCCAATGGGATGCACATTTTGTGGAGGAAAGTTTTAAATGAGGTTGGAAACTTTAAACCGCAAATAATGAATAAGTAAGATAACTCATGCTCCCATGATCAGATGATTACTCGCCCATAACTCCAAACGAATGGTGCTTACAACACCAAATCGCTTAGCACCAATGCCAACACAGAACACACAGAACGAACAAGGAGACATCACCACGAAAGGATGTTTCAAGGCTGACACATGGACACAGAACAACTTTTTGTGGAAATTGATATGAAAAGGGGGAAACAACCAACTTCACCACAGACCAGTTGTATAGGTGTGTGGCTTTTCATTTTCAACAAACGTTTACACATGACTAAGTGTGCTTCTTCGATCTCTTCTAATCCGTCTGTGCCCCAAATTCCTGAAGCACATCATATAATCTGAACGGCACAAGGCAATAATTATTGTTGAGTTTGCATGATTAAACTTCCACCGAGTTTCAAATATGTCAGACAGGTATTTCTAGGCCTCTATCAAATCTTCACAAGAGAAGATCAACAGGCAGCACAGTCCATGACATGTGTTAGTCACAACGTTCTTTTCTTCTGATATGTATTTCTATTTCTTATTTGTTTGACAGAGCACCTATTTTTCTGAACACTATTTTTGTTACTGAAGTTCTCTTAAAGGCCCAGTACTGCTGATACTGTGTTCAGACTAAGGACTGGACATAACACACTGAATTCACACATGTACACAAAGTGCCAGATCGGCGAGTCTGCGATATGTCTCAGAGGCCGAAATGGACTGTCACCTCCATGCTACTGCCAGGCAGGACACATGGCCGGAGCCAGTGGCTCTGAGGGCCAAGCTCTACGGGGACCTGGCGGACCTTCGGAGGACAGCCAACTTCGTGCGGGCAACTGGCATTACCGTCTGAGTGTTCGAGAAGAAGGAGAAAGAAGAAGCTGGTACTGTATACAGCACATTGTTCACCTAACACTCAGAGCACGAAGACTAGACAATAATAAAGTGATATAATCCATAAACGTCACCACAGACAATGCAGCAGTCAGTGATAGTCAAATCCATCATGATTCACCATAAAACAAGCTTATTGAAGGTATTCGAAATAACATCACACCACCACACCCCCTTACTTTTTAGCCCATGTAAACGCTCAAAATAGTCTGCAC
>CM065715.1:108684906-108694906 GCA_033310375.1 Conus canariensis | reverse complement strand
TTTTTTTTTTTTTTAAAGATTATCCAGTGCCGAGAATGTCATCAGCAGACACTGATAAGCTTCGCCCATCGTTCTCTCCATGATTCAAATCCGTGTTCTTCGTCTACGTCTCAATGACAGTGAGTTCACAACAGCCGTGTGTTCCGTGTACTGAATGGAATCTGCTGCCAGTGGCTTGGTCGATTGAATGACTGAACTGTCGACATATTCTCGCATGGTCGACTGAATTACTAAACGGTCGACATAGTCTCGCTTGGTCGATTGAATGACTGAAGTGTCGACATAGTCTCGCTTGGTCGATTGAATGACTGAAGTGTCGAAATATTCTCGCTTGGTCGATTGAATGACTGAACTGTCGAAATATTCTCGCTTGGTCGATTGAATGACTGAACTGTCGAAATATTCTCGCTTGGTCGATTGAATGACTGAACTGCGACATCATGCGGGAAAGCCTCCTGCAGCGCTTTAAGGCGAGACTGGGAACGTGCGTACTGCTGAGGTCAAAATGGCGGCCTTTTTATTGTTTGTTTGTTTTTGCAAGGTTTCTCTTTCATGATGGTTTGACCAGTCTTCAAAAGCAAAGTGGATGCTCATCACTGCAGTTATAGGATAATGATAGAAAACATACAGGAACGTTGGGTTTATTGTCAAAACTTAGTTTATGAGTGACGCTATTGAGAGAGAGAGAGAGAGAGAGAGAGAGAGAGAGAGAGAGAGGCAAGGGAAGTAATCTGCGGTTTTCCCACACGATTTGGACACATGCCATGAAGGCCTGAAAAGAATTTCGCTTTCATTTAGTTTCACGTGGTGCACATTCTTCTTTCTTCTGCCGCACTGTTTCCATTCAGCACACTGAATATCGTGCGGAGGTCGTCGTCGTCAGGAACATACTGTGACCAGATCGTACGAGTCGCTGGGGTCGTCATTCTGATTTTCGCTAGATCTAGTTGCAAAGCGAGGCGACTGCAGGCGGAAATCTAAACAAATTTGAAGTTATTGATAACCCACCGAAACAAAAAAAAAACAACAACAAAAAACAAACAAAAAAACAAAACAAAAAAAAAAACAACAAAAAACAACAACAACAAAAAAAACGAATCGCAAGACAGAACACGACGCGTTTCGACCTCTAAGGTCTTCTTCAGGCAAGATACACAACACTCAGGACAAGGAAAATGAGCGAGCAATCACTTATCTTCATCCAATTCAACACCTATCTTTCGCTGAATTGGATGAAGATAAGTGACTGCTCATTCATTTTCGGTATCCCGAGTGTTGTGGATCTTGCCTGAAAAAGACCTAGGAGGTCGAAACGCGTCGTGCTTTGTCTTGTGATTCGTTTGTATACGTTTCTTTCTTTTTTTTGCGCTGCTTTATCAATAACTTTTCAAATTTGTTTTTCACTGTCAAACAGCAAAATGTTGAGCAACCAATGGAAAGCGCTCAAAGCCATCGCTGCCAGCACCTACAGAACACACGGCTGTATTCATGAAGCTGTAAGGAAATGCTTCAGCTATTAAAAACCGTGAAGTAAACAAGTCAGTGAATAAACAGATGAATATATGAATAAATAAATGCAGAAAAAACAAGGCCCAGTTTACTGATAAAACGAAAAGATCAAGCCATACAAATTTCTTCTTGTTCACATGACATCAACAGTCATTCCAATGATTCTTCAATGGTCATCAAATGATCAAGCCGTACATAGAAATTACTGGTGTTCACACATCACAAGATACAATGGATGGAGAAAACCCTTCCCTTGTCATCTTGACTTACACAGACAGCCCGATGTCACACAAATGCAAACCGCTGTTTGAGGTGTTCGCACATCCTCTTTCAACCTTACCCCCTTCTCTTCCCTCCCAGCCCCTAACACATGCGAGAGCAAACACACACACACACACACACACACACACACACACACACACCCCTTATCCCTCCCTCCTCAAGCACCCGAACTTGAAATTCTAGTTCATGTTAAACATATCAGTGATTGAGAGCTGTCAGTGATTTTTAGCTTCTTTCAGTGATGTTGGTGACTACCCGTGGCCTTCAGTGATTACCCTAGTTCCTAGTGTCTATCAGTCTCTGTAGTGACAACCAGTATCCATCAACACCTGCAGACTAGTTCTTCAGAAATGACCGAGCAATTCAATGATGACATCCTGACCATGCCAGAACAGGTGTAGACATGTACGTAATAATAATAGTAATGAATACTTACATAGCGCCTATTCTTGGCTAGAGACCAAGCTCTAAGCGCTTTACAGTCAGCACTCGCTTACACAACGGGCTGCCTACCTGGGTAGTGCCGACTGAAGAGCTGCCAGCTGGCGCTTCATTCAGTCTTTTCCCGTGTCATCCAGTCAGTATCGTTCAATATTGTTCACTCAGTTTCTTTACTTCCTTCATTCTTTCCATTTCTTACGCAGGGTGCATGCTGTGTGTAACGTGTCATCCATACCAACGGCCAAACTGGCCTACTCTTCCGAAAGTTGGTGATGGGATTTTACGTGTGTGCAAGATATTATGCGTGCGTTCACACACGGAACCTCGGTTTATAGTCTCATTCGAAGGACTGTATGGGAAATGGAGTCAGAACTAATGTTAACTCCGAGGGAAAAATCCCCCTGTACCGAAACGCCCCGGCGGAGATTCGAACCCGCAACCCCAGGATCACCAAGATTACGAGTCAGGCGCTCTACCAACTGAGCTATTCCGGCTCCCGTGTTATCAACCGCCATATGATCAGAATTCGACACCTTCCTACTCTCCACTTTTGGTCAAAGATGATTAAAATCGTTAAAATGGTTTTGAAAATACAAATTCAAACTGTAAGAATGAACTATTTCATCCGAAGACCTTACGTGAAGATGAAGATCAAAATGATCAACTTTTGTCTGAAACGTAATTCTGTAGTTTCACTGCTGTTGATCAATATCCAGAAATGGCCCACAGCATGGCAAGTGGACATGGTAAGCTTATACCTCCAACTATGAGAGCTTCACTGTCGGTTCGGACTTATTCCATAGAATTTTGCCCATAGGTACAAGCAAAAGATTGTGATCTTCAAGCAAAGGACACGGCTGAAATATCGTGGTTTCGTATGTGTAGATTTCAATATGCAGTATGCACTGACCATCTTTGCTATGTTTCCTTTACAAACGAAGCCATATACGTACACTCCGATGTACATACATACATACGGAACCATTTCTACATCAGAACATTCTTATCATAACTTAGTTCTGTAAATATTAAGTATATCTTTTTTTATGTACAAAACAGGCCTTTTCCTCAGCCCGCTAAACAAAACACCCTAAGATCCACAGCATAGTGAGTCGTCGTCACACCAGCAACGTGACGTCAGTCTCAGGCCTTTGCGCTGTCGTCAAAATCATTTCACGTCATTATAATTTGTTGAGCGTTGCAGCACAGCGTCGATTCTCACGTGCGCCGAGGAGGTTTCCCGAAACAAAACAAATCTGTCGTGATCTTGTGTCACAGGTCTCGTCAAAGCATACAGTAACACAGTCCACACTGGCCCTAAGACCAGTAGGTATTTTTAAAATGATAAAACCGCTCACAGTCCCCTTTCGTTAGAGCTTTACTCCAGCCATGGCCGCACGCATGCTTTTGGCCCTCCTCCCAGGCGTAGGTCAACACTGATCACACACAACTGATGAGCTGAGGGGTGTTTAAGTGACGGTCACAGCAGTGTCCGAATTGAGCACGTTGTCCTCCGAGTTATCGGCGCTGGAGGCCAGAAGCATGGGCTTGGTCTGGTAGGCCAGCGAGGTCAGTCTGTTGGGCGACACGTTGGACCTGAAGGCCAGCTTGACCTGCCCGTTACAGTAGTCCACCGTCATGTGCCGGGTACTGGAGTACCGCGACAACGTACGCCGAGCCTCGTTCCGGCTGGAGCACGTCACCATCAGCCGGATCCGCTCGCGGATCCTCTTGCTGAAGAGGCAGTAGACGAGAGGATTCATGCAGCTGTTGGAGGTCCCCAGCCACTGGGCCACGGGAATGACCGAGTCGTGGATGATCCGGATCTCCTCACTGTCGTCGCCCGGGTTGAAGAAGTAGATGATGAGGTTGACGACGTAGAGAGGCAGCCAGCTGAGGGCGAAGAGCAGCACCACCACGGCCAGCATCTTCACCACGCGGATCTTAGACTTCTGGATGACGCCCCGCTCCGTGGTGATGCCCGGGGCGTCACGGTTCCAGACCCGCCAGCCGATGAGGAAGTAGCAGCACACGATGAAGGAGAGCGGCAGGGCGTAGCAGAAGAGGAAGATGGCGCCCAGGAAGAACTCTCCCGGCTGTCTGGGATGGGGCCAGTTCTGTTGAAGAGGACAAAGGTCTGGCGTGAATACCACAGGAACATGTTTCAACGGAGAGACAGTGAAAAAAAAGAAATTGAAGTGAGATCAGAACAGTTTAGTTCCTAGAATGTCAAACAAATACAACAAGCACATTACAACAAAAAATAACGCGCTTCGACGACCATGATGACGACGACGAAGAAGAAGGAGGAGGAGGAGGAGGAGCAGGAGAAGAAGAAGAAGAAGAAGAAGAAGAAGAAGAAGAAGAAGAAGAAGAACAACAACAACAACAACAACGACAACAACAACAACAACGACGACGAAGACGACGACAACGCGAGAGCAACAAAATCAACATCAATATCGGTATTGTCAAAGGATAACCGCATGATATTTAAATTGCAAATAAGCGCTCCCATTAGTATTTGCATTCCGACGACGCCTCTAACTTCAATGGACAGAAGCAACTTACGACGATGGAGAGCAGCCAGTGATTCTGAGCTACCTGCCTTTTTAGATTTTAGTTGTTGATCTTAATGAACGTTTGCTCGTAGCGACACACACACACACGCACACACACACACACACACACACACACAGAGCTAAACTCATACACATATAGAGTACCCCGCGCGCGCGCGTGACAGAGAGAAAATGCACACATTCACACACACACACACACACACACACACACACACACACGCACGCACGCACGCACGCACGCACGCACGCACGCACGCACGCGCTCGCGCGCGCGTGCACACACACACACACACACACACACACACACACACACACACACACGCACACAACCATAACCACCACCACCACTATCTCCATCACCAACAGCATAACACAACAATTGCGCGCGCGCGCACACGCACGCACGCACGCACGCACGCACACACACACACCACACACACACACACACACACACACACACACACACATATATATATATATGTGCGCGCGTGCGCTCCATGGCACTGTTGAACTTTCCGTTGTCATTAATGTCGAAGAAAGATGACGTAGAAAATCGTCATTGTTCGTCATTGTTCAAACTGATGGTGCAACACGTTTGTCCATGTTATTGTTCTCTCTCTCTCTCTCTCTCTCTCTCTCTCTCTCTCTCTCTCTCTCTCTCTCTCTCTTTAATTCTGTGTGTCTGTCTGTGTCTCGGTGTGTCTGTCCGTCTGTGTATTTGTCTTTCAGTCTGTCTCTATCTGTGTCTCTCTGTCTGTCCTTCTGTCTGTCTGTCTGTCTGTCCGTCTCTCCTCTCTCCGGTCTCTGTCTGTCTGTCTGTCTGTCTGTCTGTCTGTCTGTCTGTCTATCTCATTAATTCTGTGTGTCTGCCTGTGTCTCTGAGTGTCTGTCTGAATGTGTCTTTCAGTCTGTCTGTCTCTATCTCTGTCTCACTGTCTGTCCTTCTGTCTAAATGTCTGTCCGTAGTCTCTCTATCGGTCTCTGTCTGTCTGTCTGCCCTTCCGTCTCTCTCTCTCTCTCTCTCTCTCTCTCTCTCTCTCTCTCTCTCTCTCTCTCTCTTCTTTTTTCTCAAGCTGCTGAATGTATCGCCCTTACGCTAATAAACTGATAAAAAAGTTACATATTATTATTAGACAGCACATGCAGTCACCAGATTCCCTCGCTGTCATATATTTCAAGATGCAAACGATTATGTATTATAGAATTAAATCTCTCAGATACATACAATGGTATCTGTAGATAGTATAACAGTCATCAACGGAGAGGAAAAAGAGAACAACAATATTAACAATACGAAATGTAACAATATAATACCAATAAGATGACAAGAATTATTTCATTATCATCATCACCGTCGTCTCAACGACTTCGATTTTTATTTTATACGAAGAAATGTTACCTGTTAACAAATGACAACGTGAAGAAATAAACAACTCTGCCTCTCCTCCCATCCCTCCCCTTCCTCCACCTCCACAAAAGGGAGGGGGAGGGGGGCGGGGGGAGAAGAGAGCGAGAGAGAGAGAGAGAAAGAGAGAGAGACAGAGACAGAGAGAGACAGAGAGAGAGAAGAGACAGAGATACAGAGACAGAGATACGGAGACAGACAGACAGACAGACACACACACACACACACACACACACACACACACACACACACACAGAAGAAGAGAGAGAGAGAGAGAGAGAGAGAGAGACAATCGGACCCGTTCGGTTCTTAGAATGTAGGTCACGGAAAGGTTATTGGGTGACTGGCATATGCTGTCGAAATAATAATGATAATAATAACAAGAAGAAGAAGAAGAAGAAGAAGAATAAAACAACTACAATAATGATAATGATAATAATGATAATGATAATTTATTTTGTTCAGTTTCAATAGCGTTAGTGCTATGAATTCATCACGTTGGAGGAGAGAGAGGGAGAAGAGAGAGAGAGAGAGAGAGAGAGAGGATATGTGTTGAATAATTTCCGTCTGTCCTTTTCACAGTGATGTATAATTTGGGGCAGTACACACAAGGTCCATTTCTTCCAGTATGTTGGACTTCTTTTTCTGTATCTCTTTCCCTGCCTCCGGCCTGCTTGGAATGTGGACGACCTGTGAAATAGGGAACTTTGTCCATAAAGTCATCGTTTGTTTGGGCTTTTCTTCACGGGTAAAGATGTCACAGAGCCGTCACTGAACACGCGTTATACTGACTCATCCCAATAACGTCACTGCTTCCATTGTTTTAAGTTTCAAAACGGGGTGACTGAGGGCGGAAATGGAAGCAAAATTCAAAAGAGAGGGGGTTAGTTGCCGCCAAGGACACAGTACGACACTAGTAGTGTCTAGTCCTGTACTCTGTTTGTCTGTGTCCTTGGCGGTAACTAAATCCCTCTCTTTTCAAATTTTGATTGTTGTAGACGAACGTGACTTTTTTTTCCCCCTTTTTTTTATAACTTCTTCTGTATTAGGCAAATTCTATTTTGTTATTTTTTTCTCTTTCAATTACCTCCGCCTCTGTAGATCTTCCATATTTTTTCGTTTGTTTCAAATATTATTATTATTTTATTTTCGACCACATCTGTTACCTCCTTCCCAAATTTGAATGTCGGATGGACATCTCTCCTCTCTGTCACTCATCTTTCTTCATCCTCGTGCGTATGTGTCATGCGTCTGGAATGCCGAAAGGTCGAAAGGCGCCCCGTCCTGTGCTGTGCGTTGTTTGGCGTACCTGTCGGCATGCAGCGGTACCCAGCGATCGTCCCTCACAGAGTGAGGAGCACATGTCAACATGCAGCGGTACCCAGCGATCGTCCTCACAGAGTGAGGAGCACCTGTCAACATGCAGCGGTACCCAGCGATCGTCCTCACAGAGTGAGGAGCACTGTCAACATGCAGCGGTACCCAGCGATCGTCCTCACAGAGTGAGGAGCACCTGTCAACATGCAGCGGTACCCAGCGATCGTCCATCACAGAGTGAGGAGCACGTGTCGGCATGCAGCGATCGTCCATCACAGATTGAGGAGCACGTGTCGGCATGCAGCGATCGTCCATCACAGAGTGAGGAGCACGTGTCGGCATGCAGCGATCGTCCATCACAGAGTGAGGAGCACGTGTCGGCATGCAGCGATCGTCCATCACAGAGTGAGGAGCACCTGTCGGCATGCAGCGGTACCCAGCGATCGTCCATCACAGAGTGAGGAGTACCTGTCGGCAGCGAGGAGTACCTGTCGGCATGCAGCGGTACCCAGCGATAGTCCATCACAGAGTGAGGAGCACCTGTCGGCATGCTGCAGTACCGTCCATTAAAGAGTTAGGAGGAAATCATGTTGTATCTGAGCCAGTCTGTTGGCCAAGAGGAACAATCTGATAATGCTGGCAGAGACACGGTCGATGCTGTTGATAACGATGGTCTTAAGATGGAAATTGTCACGGATAAACATTTTTGCTTTCACGGTGAAAGCCTACTTCGTTGTTTGATCGCATTTGTGCATCATTCAGATAGGATGCTGTTGAATTAAATTCACTCTGGAAGATCATCTAGTTAGACTTAAAAGCACAGATGTTTGGATAAAGCTGGACTCAATAATCACAGAATCCTCACCGTGATGTTCTGTAGCAAGAAAATCGCTCTACAGACTACATGGAAAACGCATTTTCCGCTCTCTCCGCGGACCTTGTCTGTGAACCCACCCAACAACAGAACATGCAGCGTTGTCTGCACGGCTTGGAGCGAGAGGGTCGTGTCCATGAACAGGCCAGCTTGAGTGCACTTCATCTATTTGAAAGTAGCTCTGGAAGCTGATTTCAAAGTGTCTTTTTTAATCTGACTGAAAGCGGCTTGCTGTGTTGGAGAGCATGTCAACAGCACTACACAGAGAAGTTGGAATCTTGGTGGGGAGACTGGTGACGTTAAGCTATTTTCGGGATGAAGTGTCACGTAAATAATTTTGAGAGAAAAAAAATGTGTAAATAGATGAAGAGATAAATGGAGAGAGAGAGAGAGAGAGAGAGAGAAGAGAGAAGAGACGAGAGAGACACACACACACACACACACACACACACATCAACACAACAATATATATATATATATATATAAAAGAGAGAGAGAGAAGAGAGAGAGAGAGAGAGAGAGAGACACACACACACAGATATATATATATATATATATATATATACAGAGAGAGAGAGAGAGAGAGAGAGAGAGAGAGAGAGAGAGAGAGAGAGAGAGAGAGAGAGGGAGGGATCAAAAGGATAAATGGATAAATGCAGAAATAGATGAAAAGTGTTATTGAAACACCACAGCCACTACCACTACGACCACTACTTCTTTTACTACTACTAATACACTACTATTGCTATAGCTGCAACAGCTACCACTACCCCCCTCCTCCCCCTCCTACTACTACAGCTACGACTACTACCACCACCACCACCACAATCACCACCACCACCACCATCGCCACCACCACCGCCGCCGCCGCGACAGCGACGACCACCACCACTCTGCTACTAACTACCACTACTACTACTACTACTACTACTACTACTACTAGTGCTGCTGTTGCTGCTGCTGCTCCCGCTGCTACCCATAACAATAAAATCTCTTCACCTCTCACCTGACGTCATTGTCCTATGAACGACAGAGTAGTTTCCCCCTAAAACACACTAATGCTCTAGCGAGGAACCTAAACAGATCTGTTAAAAGCAGAAGATACCGACATCATGCCAGCCAAAGCGCGAAGAGAACTGACACTAACTGCTACATCCAGAAGGTCGAGGACGATGAAGAGGAGAGCGATAAAATTCACCTCAGCAGAAAAAGGAGCGGTCTCGTAGTGAGGCCCAAACGATAACAGCAGCGACAGTAACGACCACCCATGGCCACCAGGACGACAACGAGTAAAAGACAGCGGAGGACATCGAACGACACTAATGACCCGTACGTCGACAGAAAAAAAAATGCTCAGGTGAGTCAAGGTAGAGATCTGTTGTGGAGCGAAGAGGTTGTTGTCACCATGCTAGCTATGGAGCGAACAGAAAGTACAGATCAGTTCAGTCCTGTCTGTGCTGTGTGACCCTGAAGGTCATGTCAAAGGATCTCTGCTGTGTCTGTGTCTGTCTACTGCTTTCCTGGGGCTGTCCATGGGTGCCAGCCCTTTGTCGTTGAAGTCTTCTCGACTGTTGTGTACCAGGTTTCTGT
>CM065715.1:108652406-108679906 GCA_033310375.1 Conus canariensis | reverse complement strand
CGAGCGCGCGCGCGCGTGCGCGTGTGAGTGAGTGAGTGAGTGTGTGTGTGTGTGTGTGTGTGTGTGTGTGTGTGTGTGTGTGTGTGTGTGTGTGTGTGTGTATAAGTGAGATATACACAGAGAGAGTGTCATGTGATGTAGCCTCACATGGCGACATGTGACGTTCCATCGCGTACGCCCTTATTTGTTATAAAGCATTTCCCTAGGTAGGGAAGAGGAAAGGTAAAAAGAAAAGAAAGTTTGAATGGCCTGACCGGTGTGGTCGGTGTCGCTGGTGGCTATAGACGTAGGGCAATTATTGGTTGAATGGACGGACGTTGTCCATTCGTCAGCAGCCATGGGCTGGTAATGCGTAGAGTTAGACGAGTACTCACTGAACGTGTACTCAAAAAGAGCGCAGGAGGGAAAAATAAGGAATAGGAAGGAGATGGCTTGGGGACACTGACCGGACAGGTTGTTTGAAGAATGAGTTCCACCTGCGACTCACCATTACCAGCCCTTCCCAGTGCTGTGGCAGCACCAGTTAGGCAGTCGCACAAATATTTGGGCTACAGTGCTGCGGCAGCACCTAATCGTCTCCAGGGTTGGAGAATCGAGCTGTAGAGGACAACGACTGCACCAGTTGTGAGAAAAGAAAGCATTTGTCATGTTGGCCCATAATGATTTTTTTAATTGTCCCCCTGATGAACTCAGTTGATACTACTGTATTTTAAGCCATCTTTTGATTTTTCTTTGAAAATATATACATTGTTTCTCCACTGAGGAGGAGAAACCGGTAAAAGATATATTTGTGAAGTATTATGTATAATGAGGTGAAATTTGGTCCCAACTAGTGGATCTGTGGAATGATTGTACCTCCACTGGAGAGGAGGAATGAAAAATAATTCCTTGAAGACAAACGAGTTGAATATGACGGAAAATTGATTATTGTTTAGTAAATTATTCCCCGGAGAGGAGGGGGAGAAGACGAGTTATTGCAGTGCGCCTTCTGGTTGTTTGGAGAGAGTGCGTGTGCACGGAGTGAATGCTGAGCTGAGTGCAGGCATGCATGTATGCACAGTATGACAGTGGTGACCCCGACTAGGACTAGGGCTTAGGACATAGGACAAGGTTGTTTTTTTTTGTACCCCCTCCAAGAAAAAAAAGATTTCTATTTGTACCCCCTCCAAGGAAAAAAAAATCTATTTGTACCCCTCCAAAGACAAATTAAGATTTCCCCTTTAAGAAAAAAAAAATCTATCTGTGCAAAGAAAAATTTGTATAATTGATCGTTGTCTTTATTGTTTGTAGTCTTTATTTTCATTTGTTTCTGTATGTGTGTGTTCGAATGTTGTTGATTTCTTTTGATTGCTCTGCTCTGTTAGGGTTGTTTTTTTTTTGTAGGATTTCCTTTTGACCCTTTTCCCCCTCAGGACCGATAGCCTCAACCTCCTCTTGCTCGTACCTGGCAGCAAGGGGGCAGGGCGTTGAGGAGTCGCTGTCCTTCCCCTAGCTTAGATTTTGTTTTGTCCCCTTCCCCAGGACTGATAGCCCCAACCTCTTCCTGCTCTGTTTTAGCAGGGGGGCATGGCGTTGGGGAGTCAATAGTCCCTCCCTCTCTCATTACTATCTAATTCTTTATCTTTCCTCTCGTTTTATTTGGATTTTTCCCCTTTCCCCTCTGAGTGTGGGATCGACTTCACCTCCGTCACTCAACTAGTGTAGGTGGTGGAGTGGATTACCGCTCACTCCAAATAAACGTCTTTTTTTTTATTATCTTTTGGGTTTTGGGTTCTTTTGGTGTGTGTGTGTGTGTTTTTTCTGATTGTATATTTATTAGATTGTTTATTGCATTGAGTTTCAGTATATTGTGTGTATTATTATTTGAATACTTCCCCGTCTCCAGCTTTACGGGAGACAGTTGCCATTAGGGTGCTGTCTGAGGGCCTCTTTCGCTTTTTCTAATTTCCTCTTTCTATACCGGACCTGTCTATTCTTTCATTTCCTTTTCACCCCCTTTACAAAAAAAAATCTCCAAACCTTCTCTTCAATAGGCACCTATCTAGTTTCTTTTCATCAGTGTCATCTTTTAGGTAGGATTTCCGTTAGTGTACGTTTTCTCCCCCTCTTTTTAATTGTTCGTTAATTCATTTGTTTTGTAATTTTGTATTCACTTATTGTTTAAGGCGATTCATTTGTTTTGTGAACTCATCTATTGTTTTACCAAGAAACTAAGTAAGAAAGTAACAAGTACAGTAAGAACAGTTAAGAACATAAACATTATAAAGAATTTATTTCCGGGAAAAAACTTTATATTTTGTCTGTTTTCTTTTCACTGGAAACAAGAGTTATTAGTATTGCATTTCATTTTCTTAGCTGTTTTTGTTCCCTTTCGAAAGAATATTGGTGAAAATCTCTTTTGGAAAGACCACATTGTCAATTCTTATTAGTGCTTTTCTTTTGTAAGCCTTTATTATTTTTCTGTTTATACCGGCATTTAAATTCTTTATTTGTACATACTGTAACAAAAGTTGTTTTTTTTTTTAAACGTATATAACATCACATATCGCCTTATTTTAATCATATTTAGTCAGTGTTTCTTGTTTCTTTGTGATAACTATTCATGATGGAAAATTTTGATGAATATGTACGACAGGCCGAGCGTTTAGGCTTTGAAGGTGATAAATTAGCAAACTATGTCCAACAATGTCTGGATAGGGCAGACAGAGAGATAGAGAGGGAGAGACAGGAAAGACAGAGACAACTAGAAGAAAAAGATAAAGAACGACAAGAAAAGGATAAAGAACGACAAGAAAAGGATAAAGAACGACAAGAAAATCTAAAAAGATTAGAGCTTGAAGAGAAAAAACTACAGAAAGAGATGGAAGAAAATAAAAAAAGAATAGAGTTTGAAGAAAAAAAACTACAGACAGACAGAGAGGAGGTTCAGAGAAAACTAGAGCTAGAGGATAAGGATAAGGAACGGCAGTTTAAACTGAGACAACTTGAATTAGAGACTGATGCGGAAATTAAAAAATTACAGGCATCGAGAGAACCTCCACCACCTCCATCGGTCGGTTCCGCGAGTTCATTTCATCCGAAGTCAACATACATTCCGAAGTTGCCGCCGTTCGAAGAAAAAACCGATGATATTGACAGTTTTCTTTTTCGGTTCGAGAACCACGCTACTTCTTGTGGTTGGCCGAAGGAGAAATGGACGTTGTTTATCGCGTCGCTGTTTAAGGGAAGTGCTTTGGCACTATACCACACACTTGCGGCAAAGGAAGGGTTGACTTGGGATCAATTAAAAGAACTCTTAAAGAAGTTTCAATGCTCAGCTGACCGTTTTCGTGAGCGTTTCCGATCTATTCGTCCTGACAAGGGAGAATCATTTCCGTCTTTTTTGATAAGAATGAGTCATTGTTTAGACAGATGGATAGAGCTAACAAAGACAAATAAAACTTTCGAATCACTGCGAGATTTGCTACTTCGAGAGCAACTTTTTCAAAGCGTCAGTAAAGATTTGGCCACTTTTCTTAAGGAAAGACAGTTCGATAGCGTTGAAGAAATGTGTCAGATGGCGGATCAGTACTGTATTGCTCATCCGGATAAAGGTGTTGCCCGCAAGGAAAATTCGTCCCTTTTCGAGTCTCACGCGGCATTTCAGATACATTCTGGACAAGGAAACTTTAGAAGAGGAAATCGCGCTTCATTCCAAGGTCCGCACTCTTACACGTCTTTTGGCAACAGACAACGACCTTTCCGTGGTCAAGGCCATGTCGGTTCTGGCGATTTCCGTCAGTACGAATACTCACCACCGGAAAGACCTTTTCCTTTCCGAGGGCGTGGTGAACAACAACCGCGAAGACCCTTTGGTCCAGTTCGTGGGCAAGGTCGAGGTTCACAGACTAATGGTAACCAGTTGTCCGCCAACCAAACCATGCGTTGCCACTTTTGTGAGTGCAAATTCCATTTGAAACGGGACTGTCCTTTCAAAGGAAGTGGAGCAAAGACTGGATTTGTTTCCACTACATGTGAAGAAGGTCTTGTTTTGGCACCAGATCAGTCCATTGATGGTCTTCTTTTGGAGGATTGTGCCATTAATGGTTTACAAGGTTCTGTTTTGCGAGATACAGGTTGCACCACAGCTGGTGTAAGGAAATGTTTTGTTCTACCAGACCAATATCTTGACAGTGTTCAGAAATGCAGATCGTTTGGTGGAAAAATTGAAACTTTTCCACTTGCAAAAATTTCCGTTGATACACCATACTACTCCGGGTCACTTACCGCCTGTGTTATTGAGAATCCAGTTTGCGATTTGATTTTGGGAAATCTACCAGGTGTTGCGACAGTACATGGTGGTGCCGGAGGATCTTTCGTTCCTTGTCTCATCAGTACAAGATCAAAAGTCGTAGAGCAGGGAAAACCAACAAAACCACTCAAGGTTTCAAAACTGGATGAACTAAAAGTTACGCCAGATGTTTTGAAGACCATGCAGAGAAGCGACGAGACATTGACGACTGTACTGTCTACTGCAAAGCAGAGTGTCTCTGACAAACCAACGGACAAGCCGACGTACATACTGGACTCTGACATCCTCTACAGGCATGTACCTGGACAAGACAACAAACAGATTGTGGTTCCCAAACCACTGAGGGAAACGGTATTACATACGGCCCATGATGCATTATTCGCAGGTCATTGTGGTATCAAGCGAACGTTAAAAAGAGTTCTGGATTCATTTTTTTGGCCAGGGGTCACAAGAGAAGTCACACAGTATTGTCGCTCTTGTGACATTTGCCAAAAAACAACTCAAAAAGGTCGCGTCCCATGTGCACCTTTGCACAAAATGCCCCTAATTTCGGTTCCCTTTCGGAAGGTGGCCATTGACCTTGTCGGCCCTTTCCCACAATCTTCCTCGGGAAATCGGTATATCCTCACTTTGGTCGACACGGCGACAAGATTTCCCGAAGCAATTCCCCTGAAGAAAATCGATACCGTATCTGTCGCTGAGGCACTGCTGTCTATTTTTTCCGGAGTAGGACTTCCCGAGGAAATTCTGTCAGATTGCGGGACACAGTTCATTTCAGACCTCATGAAGGAAATATACAGACTGCTGTCGATCTCTTCTGTTTCAACCACGCCATACCATCCCCAGTCCAATGGAATGGTTGAAAGATTTAATGGAACATTAAAGTCCATGTTGAGAAAAGTCACAAGGCAGGAGCCTCAAGAATGGGATCGTTTTATACCTGCATTGCTCTTTGCATACAGGGAACTGCCGAACGAAACGTTGGGGTTTTCGCCTTTTGAATTGCTTTTTGGACATTCACCACGGGGTCCTTTGGATCTGTTAGTCACACAGTGGACGAACAAGACAGACATACCTGAAGACAAGAACGTTTACCAATACGTCTATGACCTACATAACCGAATAAAAGACGCATGTGAACTTGCCCAACAGTCAGCTGACAGGAAAACTGATTTGTATAAGGACTTTGCTGACAGGAAAGCAAAGGCACGTTCATTCAGTGTAGGTGACAAGGTACTTGTCCTGTTGACAGACGAGCACAACAAACTTCGTGTCATGTGGAAAGGTCCTTTTGATGTCATTGAAAAACTTTCTGGAGTGAACTACAAAGTGAAAATGGCGAATACTGACAAGGTGTTCCATGTAAACATGCTAAAAAAGTATGTTGAACGTACAAATGTTGCCATTAATGAGTCAATTGAATGGATGTGTCCAGTGTCTGAAACGGATGTGGCTGTTACAGAAATCATTGATTCTGATTTTGTACCTGATGTTACATACAGAGACAGAGCAAAGACTGTACAAACACCAAATGTGGGATTGTTAACGTCTACCAGTATAGATGATACTGTACCTCTGCCCACTCTTTCTGTCAAGGGGGAAACTTATCGTGATGTCATTGTGTGTGATGATTTGTCTTTGATTCAGAAAGAACAATTGGAAGGTATTTTGAAGGACTTTCAGGATGTTCTGACTGATACCCCAGGGACAGTGACAGCAATTGAACCCCATACTATTCACTTGAGTACGGAAAACCCAGTCCGAGTCAAACCATACCCCCTCCCATTTGCGAAAAAACAGGTTGTCGAAAGAGAGATTCAAGTCATGCTCGGGTTGAAAGTTATTGAACCGTCCTCGTCACCATACAGCTCACCAGTTGTTTTGGTGGACAAACCTGATGGCTCGGTGCGGTTTTGCATCGATTACAGGAAGTTAAACAAAATCACTGTGTTTGATGCAGAACCTATCCCAGACATTGAGGAACTTCTTTGTCAACTCTCAGAAGGAAAATATTTTGTCAAAATAGATTTGACTAAAGGATATTGGCAAATCCCGATGGCTGAAGCAGACAAGGAAAAAACAGCTTTTCAGACACCTTTTGGACTGTTTCAATGGACGAAAATGCCATTTGGATTACAAAACGCCCCAGCTTCTTTTGCCAGAATGATGCGCGCACTAAAACTTCATGAGTGTGGAGCAGTAAGTTTTTTTGATGACATTTTGCTTGCTGCAAAGTCATGGAATGATCTTCTGGAAAACTTGAGAGCTGTTTTTTGTAAACTCCGGAATTTTGGTCTGACGGCTAGACCGTCCAAAATTCGTGCTGGATTCCAGACTCTTGAGTTTTTGGGTCATGTCATTTCTGTTGGAAAAATGACACCAGAGGAAAAGAAAGTAGAAAAGATCTTGGCCTTGAAGAGACCCAGTACAAAGAAACAGATCAGATCACTCATTGGATTGTTGTCCTATTACAGAAGATATGTACCGCACTTTGCGTCCTTGACAGCCCCTTTGAGTGACTTGACAAAAGGAACAAAAAACAAAAGTATCGTCTGGTCAGATGAGTGCCAGAAAGCGCTGGAATGTGTTCAAAACATCCTCAATTCATTTCCTGTGTTGCTTTTGCCCTCTCTTTCAGAGGATTTTGTTTTGAGAACTGATGCCAGCTCCAAAGGCATGGGAGCTGTACTCTTGCAGGAAAAGAATGGATTGATACACCCTGTCCAATATGCAAGTAAAACGTTCTCTAACACACAAGTCAAATATTCAACAATTGAGAGGGAGTGTCTTGCCATTGTTTGGGCTTGTGAGAAATTTGCCAGATTCCTGACTGGAAGACAGTTTCGGTTACAAACCGACCACAGGCCATTGACGTTTTTGCAGTCGTCCAAGACCAAAAATAGCAGGCTGTTAAGATGGGCTTTGTCATTGCAGGAGTTCAAGTTTGACATTGAGCCATTACCTGGAACTCAGAATATCATGGCAGATTTTCTGTCTCGTGCGTGAGTGCACAGTATCCTTCGTGCTGCTGTAACTGCTGTTTATTTTCATTGTGGACAGATTTTTTATTCTGCTGTTTGTTTTCATTGTGGAAAGACTTGACTGATATTTTGGCAGCGTTATGACTGCTAACGTCAGTCTGAATTGATAAGTAGTTGTGACTGATCTTTCTCCAAAAGTGCATATGTATTGGCATTGGTGGCTCGTGGTGGGATGCTACTTTGTGAATGGGTGCAGAATACTTCATTTGATGTGTTACAAGTGCTTTTTGTTGTTTTTTCACGTCGGTCCATTGTGAAGAATGAAAAAAGTGTTTAATTTTCGAGTGGATTACTGTATTGTATATTTTGCTTGAACAAAGACTTGTCACTTGCCAAATTTTTCTCAAGTGAGTCATGAGGAAATTCTCATTTTGTGATGATGTTGGGACATATGATTATGTGACAACACGCTAGAAAAGCTGTTTACATTTTGCTATATATATATGACTGGCATTTGGAATAATCAGTATCATATGTTTTTCGTGTCACTGTAACTTGTGATTTGTGGTGATGGAGTATGAATTTGTTTTTAAAAAATTAAACAAAACTGATTGTTTTTTTTTTTTCTCAAACTAAGATTTTGGAATGTGATTTTGGATCTTTATGATGTTCATAAAGGTTAGTTCTATGCATTGATGGAAACTCTTGAATGATAAAAAATTGATGATTGATGGCTGAAGTTGTATATTAATTAGATATGTATGTGTATTTAAAAAAAAAAAAAAATTCTCGACGAAAGTTTTTTTTTTCACCCCGGGATGGGGGGTGTCATGTGATGTAGCCTCACATGGCGACATGTGACGTTCCATCGCGTACGCCCTTATTTGTTATAAAGCATTTCCCTAGGTAGGGAAGAGGAAAGGTAAAAGAAAAGAAAGTTTGAATGGCCTGACCGGTGTGGTCGGTGTCGCTGGTGGCTATAGACGTAGGGCAATTATTGGTTGAATGGACGGACGTTGTCCATTCGTCAGCAGCCATGGGCTGGTAATGCGTAGAGTTAGACGAGTACTCACTGAACGTGTACTCAAAAAGAGCGCAGGAGGGAAAAATAAGGAATAGGAAGGAGATGGCTTGGGGACACTGACCGGACAGGTTGTTTGAAGAATGAGTTCCACCTGCGACTCACCATTACCAGCCCTTCCCAGTGCTGTGGCAGCACCAGTTAGGCAGTCGCACAAATATTTGGGCTACAGTGCTGCGGCAGCACCTAATCGTCTCCAGGGTTGGAGAATCGAGCTGTAGAGGACAACGACTGCACCAGTTGTGAGAAAAGAAAGCATTTGTCATGTTGGCCCATAATGATTTTGTTATTGTCCCCCTGATGAACTCAGTTGATACTACTGTATTTTAAGCCATCTTTTGATTTTTCTTTGAAAATATATACATTGTTTCTCCACTGAGGAGGAGAAACCGGTAAAAGATATATTTGTGAAGTATTATGTATAATGAGGTGAAATTTGGTCCCAACTAGTGGATCTGTGGAATGATTGTACCTCCACTGGAGAGGAGGAATGAAAAATAATTCCTTGAAGACAAACGAGTTGAATATGACGGAAAATTGATTATTGTTTAGTAAATTATTCCCCGGAGAGGAGGGGGAGAAGAAGAGTTATTGCAGTGCGCCTTCTGGTTGTTTGGAGAGAGTGCGTGTGCACGGAGTGAATGCTGAGCTGAGTGCAGGCATGCATGTATGCACAGTATGACAGAGAGAAGAGAGAGAGAGAGAGAGAGAGAGAGAGAGAGAGAGAGAGACAGACAGACAGACAGACAGACACAGAGAGAGAGAGAGTTTTTAACAAAGTTTTAAGTGGCAAGGAAGAGAGAGAGAGAGAGAGAGAGAGAGAGAGAGAGACAGACAGACAGACAGACAGACAGACAGACAAATGGGTACATAGTGACAGACAGACAGAAATACAGATAGCAACACAGGCAGACGGACAGACAGAGACCAAGACAGGGACTGTGAGGTAAACAGACAAACAGGCATACAAACGGAGAACGACAGAGGTGGGAGGAAGCCAAAGTAGCCACGAAACGATTCTAAGGTTAAACAACTCTCCACACAGCGCAAGAAACCCGCACAGGGTCAAAAAAAAAAAATTTTTAAAAAAAAAAAAAAAGGGAAAGGGGGAAAAAAAAAAGGGGGAAAAATTTCCCACAAAAAACCCCCCCCCCCCCCCCCAAAACCCCCCCCCCCCCCCCCCCCCCAAAAAAATTTTTTTTTTTTCCCCCTTTTTGGGAAAAATTTTTTAAAAAAACCAAGCCTTTTTTTTTTTTTCCCTTTTTTTTTTTTTTTTTTTTTTCCCCCCCCCAAAAAAAAAAAAAAAAAACCCTTTTTGGGGGGGGGGGTTTTTTTTTTAAAAAAAAAATTTTTTTTAAAAAAAATTTCCCCCCCAAAAAAAAAAAAAACAAAAAGGGCCCCCCAAAAATTGGGGGGGGAAATTTTTAAAAAAAAAGGGGGGGGGGTTTTCCCCAAAAATTTTTTTGGGGGAAAAAAAAAAAAAGGGGGGTTTAAAAAAAAAACCCCCCCCGGGAAAAAAAAAAATTCCCACCCCCTTTTTTTTTTTTTTTTTTTAAAAAAAAAAAAAAATTTTTTTTTTAAAAAAAAAAGGGGAAAAAAAAAAAGGGGGGGGGTTTAAAAAAAAAAAATTTTTTTTGGTTTTTTTGGGGGGTTGGGGGGGGAAATTTTTTCCCAAAAAAAAAAAAAAATTTTTTGGGAAAAGGTTGCCTTTGGGAAAAAAATTTTTTTAAAAAAAGGGAAAAAAAAAAAGGGGGGGGGGGGGGGGGGAAAAAAATTTAAAAAACCCCAAACCCCCCCCCCCCCTTTCCCCCCCCCCCCCCTTTTTTTTTAAAAAAAACCCCCCCCCCCCCCCCCCCAAAAAACCCCCCCCCCCCGGGGGGGGGGGGGGGAAAAAAAAATGGGGGGAAAAAAAAAAAAAAAAACAAAAAAAGGGGGGGGGGCGGGGGGGGAAAAACCGAAAATTTTTTAAAAAGGGAAGGGGGGGGGGCCCCCAAGGGGAAAAAAAAAGGGGGGAAAAAAAAAGGGCCCCCCCCAAAAAAAAACCCGGAAACCCCGGGAAAAAAAGAAAAAAATTCCAAAACCCGGACAAAAAAAAGGGGTTAAATTTCCAAAAAAAAAAAAAAAAAAAAAAATTTTCCCCAAAAAAATCCCCCCCCCCCCCCCAAAAAAACCCCCCTTCCCCCCCCCTTTTTTGGTTTTTTTTTAAAAAAGGGAAAAAAAAAAAAATTTTTTTTCCCCCAAAAAACCCCTTTTTTTTTTAAAAGGGAAAAAAATTTTTTAAAAAAAAAAAATTTTTTTTAAAAAGGTTTTAAAAAAAGGGGGGGGGGGGTTTTTTGGGGGGGGGAAAAAAGGGGGGGAAGGGGGGGGGGGTTGGGGGGGGGAAAAGAGAAAAAGGGGGGGGGGGGGAAAAAGGGGGAGGAGAGGGGGGGGGGGGAAAAAAAAGGGGGGGGGGGGGGGGGGGGGGCGGGGGGGGGGGGGGGGGGGGGGTTTTTTGGGGGGGGGGGGGGGGGGGGGGGTGGGGGGGGGGGGGTTTTTTTAAAAAAGGGGGGGGAAAATTTTTGGGGGTTTTTGGGGGGGGCCCCCAAATTTTAAAAAAAGGGGGGGGACCCGGGGGGGGGGGGGGGGGAAAAAAAAAGGGGGGGGAAAAAGGGAAAGGGGGAAAAAAAAAGGAGGGGAGAGAGGGGGGGAGAAAAATTTAAAAAAAAAAAAGGGGGGGAAAAAAAAAAAGGGGGGGGGGGGGGGGGGGGGAAAAGGGGGGACAAAAAAAACGGGGAAAAAAAAAAAAAAAAAAAAACCCCAACCCAAAAAAACCCCCAAAAACCCCCAACCCAAAAAAACCCGGGGGGAAAAAAAAAAAACCCCCCAAAAAAAAGGGAAAAGGGGGGAAAAAAAAACCCCCCCCCCCCTTTTTTTCCCCGGAAAAAAGGGGGGGAAAAAAAACCCCAAAAAAAACCCACCCCCCCCCAAAAAAAAACCCCCCCCCCCCCCCCCCCCTTTTTTCCCAAAAAAAAAAAAAACCCCAAACCCCAACCCCCCCCCAAAAACCCCCAAAAAAAAAAAAAAAAAAAAAAAAAAAAAACCCCCAAAAAGGGGGGGAAAAAAGGGGGAAAAAGGGTTTTTTAAAAAAAAAGAAGGGGGGGGGGTTTTTTGGGGGTTTTTGTTTAAAAATTTAAAGGGGGGGTTTTTTTTTGTTTTGGGGGTTTTTTTTTTTTTTTTTTTTTTTTTTTTTTTTTGGGGGGTTTTTTTGGGTTTTTTTTTTTTAAAATTTTGGGGGGGTTTTTTTTTGGGGGAGGGGAAAAAATTTTTTTTTTTTTTTAAAAAAAAAAACCCCCCCCCCAAAAAAAAAAAAAAAAAAAAAAGGGCAAAAAGGGGGGGGGGGAAAAAGGGGGGGAAAAAAAAAAAACCCCCCCCAGAAAAAAAAAAAAAGGGGGGAAAAAAGGAGAAAAAGGGGGAAAAGGGGAGAAAAGGGGGGAGAGAAAAAAGGGGGGGGGAAAAAAAGGGGAAAAAAAAGGGGGGGGAAAAGGGGAAAAGAGAAAAAAAAAAAAAAAAAGGGGCCCCAAAAAAAAGGGGGGGGAAAAGGGGGGAAAAGGGGGGGGGGAGAGGGGGGGGGGGGGGAGGGAGGGGGGGGGGGGAAAAGGAGGGGGGGGGAAAAAACCAAGGGGGGAAAAAAGGGGGGGGGAAAAAGACCGGGGGGGCAAAAAAAAAACCCCAAAAAAAAAAACCCCCCCCCCCCAAAAAAAATTTTTTTTCCCCCAAAAAAAAAAAAAAGGGGGGGGGGGGAAAAAAAAAAGGGGGAAAAAGGGGGGGAAAAAAAAGCCCAAAAAAAAAAAAGGGGGGGGGGAAAAAAAAAAAAAAAAAAAAAAAAAAAAAAAAAAAACCCGGGGGGGGGGGGGGAAAAAAAAAAAAAAAAAAAAAAAAAAAAAAAGAAAAAAAAAGGGGAAAAAAAAAAAAAGGGAAAAAAAAAAAAAAAAAAAAAAAAAACCCAAAAAAAAAAAAAAACCCAAAAAAGAAAAAAAAAAAAACCCTAAAAAAAAAAAAAAAAAAAAAAAAAACCCCCAAAAAAAAAAAAAAAAAAAAACCCCCAAAAAAAAAAAAAAAAAAAAAAAAAAAAAAAACCCCCCCCCTTTCCCCCCCCAAAAAATTTTTTTTAAAAAAAAAAAAAAAAAAAAAAAAAAAAAAAAAAAAAACCCCCTTTTTTGGGGGGAAAAATTTAAAAAAAAAGGAAGGGGGGGGTTTTCCCCTTTTTTTTTTTTAAAAAAAAAAAACCCCAAATTTTTTTAAAGGAAAAAAAAAAAAAAAAAATTTTTTTTAAAAAGGGTTTTTTAAAAAAAAAAAAAAAAAAAAAAAAAAAAAAAATTTTTTTTTTAAAAAAAAAAAAAATTTTTAAAAAAAATTTTAAAAAATTTTTTTTTTTTTTTTAAAAAAAAAAAAAAAAAAATTTTTTTTTTTTTTTTTCCCCCAAAAAAAAAAACCAAAAAAAAAACCCCCCCCACACCCCCCCCCCCCCCCCCCAAAAAAAAACCCACCCCCCCCAAAAAAAAAAAAAAAAACCCCCCCCCCCCCAAACCCCCAAAAAACCCCCCCCCCCAAAAACCCCAAAAAAAAAAAAAAAAAAAAAAACCCCCCCCCCAAAAAAAAAAAAAAAAAAAAAAAAAACCCAAAACCCCAAGGGCCCAACCCGGGGGGGGGGGCCCCTTTTTTGGGGGAAAAAAAAAAGAAAAGGGGGGGGGGAAAAAAAAAATTTTTTCCCCCCCCTTTTTGGGGGGGGGGGGAAAAAAAAAAATTTTTTTTTTTGGGGGGGGGGGGGGCCCCGGGGAAAAAAACCCAATTAAAAGGGGGGGGGGGTTTTTTTTTTTTTTTTAAAAAAATTTTTTGGGGGGGGGGGGGGGGTTTTTTTTTAAAATTAAATTATTTTTTTAAAAAGGGGTTTTTTTTTTTTTTGGGGGGGGCCCCCCCCCCTTTTCCCCCCCCCCAAAAACACAAAAAAAAAAAAAAACCCCCCACACCCCCCCACCCCCACAAAAAACCCCCCCCCCCAAAAACCCCCCCCCCCCCCAAAAAACCCCCCCCCGGGGGGGGGGGGGGGGGAAGGGGGGGAAAGGGGAAAAAAGGGGGGAAAAGGGGAAAGGAAAGAAAAAAAAAAAAGGGGGGGGAAAAAGGGGGGGGAAAAAAAAAAAGGGGGGAAAAAAGGGGGAAAAATTTAAAAAGGGGGAAAGGGGGGGGGGGGGGGGGGGGGGGGGAAAAAAAAAAAAAAAGGGGGGGGGGGGGGGGCCCCCAACCCCCGGGAAACCAAAAGGGGAGGGAAAAAAACCGGAAAAAGGGGGAAACCGGGGGGGGGGGAAAAGGAGGGAGGGGAAACCCCAAAAAAAGGGGGGGGAAAAAAATTAAAATTTTGGGGGGGGGGGGGAAGGGGGGTTTTTTTTTTGGGGGGGGGGGAAAAAAAAGGGGGGGGGGTTTTGGGGGGCCCCCCCAAAAAAAAAAAAGGGGGGGGGGGGGGGGAAAAAAAAAGGGGGGGGAAAGGGGGGAAAAAAAGGGGGGGGAAAAAAGGAAAAAGAAAAAATAAAAAAAAAAAAAGGGGAAAAGGGGGGGGAAAAAAAAAAGGGGGGGAAAAACCCCCAAAAAAACCCCCCCCCAAAAAAAAAACCCCCCCCAAAAAAAAAAAAAAAAAAAACCCCCCCCCCCCCCCCAAAAAAAAAACCCCCCCCAAAACCCCCCCCCCTTTTGATTTGGGGAAAACCCCCCCCAAAAAAAGGGAAATTAAACCCCCGGCCCCGCCCCCCAAAAAAAAAAATTTTTTAAAACCTTTCCCCGGAACAAAAAAAAAACCCAAAAAAAAAAAAAACCCCCCAAAAAAACCCAAACCCCCCAAAAAAAAACCCCCTTTTTTTTTTTGGGGGGGGCCCTTTTTTTTTAAAAAAAAAGGGGGGGAAAAAAACCTTTTTGGGGGAAAAATTTTTTTTTTTAAAAAAAAAAAAAAAAAAGGGGGGGGAAAAATTTAAAAAAAACCCCCCCCCCCCCCCCCAAAAAACCCCAAAAAAAAAAACCCCCCAAAAAAAAAAAAAACCCAACCCCCCAACCCCCAAACACCCCAAAAAAACCCCCCCCACAAAAACCCCCCCCCCCCCGGGGGGGGGGGAAAACCCCCAAAAAAAAAAAAGGGGGGGGGGGGGCACCCCCCCAAAACCACCCCCCCCGGGGCCCAAAAAAACCCCCAAAAAAAAAAAAAAAAAACCCAAAAGAAAAAATTTTTTTGGGGGGGGGGAAAAAAAAAAGGGGGGAAAAGGTAAAACCCCCCGGGGGCCCCCCCCCCAAAATTTAAAAAAAAATTTTTTTTCCCTTTTTTTAAAAAAAAAAATTTTGGGGGGGGGGGGGGGGGGGGGTTTTTTTTAAATAAAAAAAAATTTTTTTTTTTCCCTTTTTTCCTTTTTTTTTAATTTTTTTTTCCCCGGGGAATTGGCCCCCAAAAAAAAAAAAATTTTTTTTAAAAAAAAAAAAACCCCCCCCCTTTAAAACCCCCCCCCCCCCCCCCCCCCCTTTTTCCCCCCCAAAACCCCCCCCCCCCCAAAAAAAGGGCCCAAAAAAAAAAAAAGGGGGAAAAAAAAAAAAAAAAAAAAAACCCCCCCAAAAAAAAAGGGGGGGGGGGCCGGGGGGGGGAAAAGGGGGGGAGAAAAAAAAAAAAAAAAAAAAAAAAAGGGGGAAAAAAAAGAAAAAAAAAAGGGGGAGGGGAGGGGGGGGGGAAAAAAGAAGAAAAAAAAAAGACACAAAAAAAAGGGGGAAAAAAAGGGGGGGGGGAAAAAAAGGGGTTTTTTAAAAAGGGGGGGGGGGGGGGGGGGGGGGAAAAAAAAAAAAAAAGGGGGGAAAAAAAAAAAAAAAAAAAAAAGGGGGGGGGAAAAAAGGGGGGGGGAAAAAAAAGGGGAAGGGGGGGGGGGGGGGGGGGGGGGGCGGGGGGGGGAAACAAACAAACCCGGGGGGAAAACAAAAAAAGGGGAAAAAAGGGGAAAAAAAAAAAAAAAAAAAAAAAAACCCCCCCCAAAAAAAAAAAAAAAACCCAAAAAAAAAAAAAAAAAAAAAAAAAAAACCCCCCGGGAAAAAGGGGTGAAAGGGGGAAAAAAGGGAAAAAAAAACCCCCCCCCTTTTTTTGGGGTAAAAAGGGGGGGGTTTTTTTTTTTTTTGGGCCAAAAAAAACCCCCTTTTAAATTTTTTTTTTTTTGGGTGGGGGGGGGGGTTTTAAATTTTTTTTTTTTTTTTTTTTGGGGGTTTTTTTGGAAAAAGCCCTTTTTTTTTTTTTTTTTTTTTTAAAAAATTTTTTTTTTTTTTTCCCCCCCAAAACCCCCCCGGCCACCCCCCAAAAACCCCCCAAAAAAAACCCCCCCAAAACCCCCAAAACCCCAAAAAAATTAACCACCCCCAAAAAAAAAAAAGGGGGGGCCCCAAAAAAAAACCCCCCCCCCCAAAAAAAACCCCAAAACCACCCCCCCAAAAAGGGGGAAAAAACCCCCCCGGGGGGGGGGGGGGGGGGGGCCCCCCCCGGGGGGAAAAAAGGGGAAAAAAAGGGGGGGGGGGAAAAAAAAAAAAAAAAGGGGGAGGGAAAAAAAGGGGAGGGGGAAAGGGGGGGGGGGAAAGGGGGTAAAAAAAAGGGGGGGGGGGGGGGAAAAAGGGGGAGGGGGGGGGGGGCCAAAGAGGGGGGAAGGGAGGGGGGAAAGAAAGGGGGTGGGGGGGGGGGGGGAAAAAAGGGGGAAAAAAAAAGGGGGGGGGGGGGGGGGGGAAAAGGGGGGGGAAGGGAAGGGAAACCCCCCCGGGGGGGGGGGGGAAAAAGGGGGGGGGCCCCGGGGGGGGAAAAAAAAAAAAGGGGGGGGGGAAACCCCGGGGGGGGGGGAAAAAAAAAGGGGGGGAAAAAAAAAACCCCCCCCCAAAAACCCCAAAAAAAAAAAAAAAAAAAAACCCCCCCAAAGGGGGGCCCCCCCCTTTTTTAAAAAAAAAAAGGGGGGAAAGGGAAAAAAAAGGGGGGAAAAGGGTTTTTTTCCCCCCCCCCCCCCCAAAAAAACCCCCCCCCCCCCAAAAAAAGGGGGCCCCCGCCCCCGGGGGGGGGAAAAAACCAAAAAAAAAAAAAAAGGGGGAAAAAAAAAAAGGGAAAAAAAAAAGGGGAGGGGGGGGGGGAAAAAAGGAAAAAAAAAAAAAAAAAACCCAAAGGGAAAAAAAAAAATTTTTTTAAAGGGGAAAAAGGGGGGGGGGGAAAATTTTTGGGGTTGGGGGTTTGCCCCCGGGGGCCCGGGGGGGGGAAAAAAAGGGGGGGGGGTTTAAATTTTTTTGGGGGGAAAATTTTTCCAAATTTTTTGGGGGGGCCTGGGGGGGGGTTTTCCCCCCGGGGAAAAAAATTTTTTTAAACAAAACCCCAAATTTAAAAATTTTTCCCCCAGGGCCCAAAAACAAAATTTCCCCCAAAAAAAAAAAAAAAAAGGGGGGGGGGGGGGGGCGGGGGGGGAAAAAAAAAAAAAAACCCCCCCAAAAAAACCCCCAAAAAAAAAGGGGAGGGGGGCCCGGCGGGGGGAGGGGGGGGGGGAAGAGGGGGGGGGGTTTTTTTTTTAAAGGGGGGGGGGGGGGTTTTTTTGGGGAAAAAAAAAAAAAAAAAAAAAAGGGGGGGGAAAATTTTGGGGGGGGAAAGGGGTTTTTTAAAAAAGGGGGGGGGTTTTTTGGGGGGGGGGGGGGGGTTTTTTTAAAAAAGGGGGTTTTTTTTTGGGGGGGGGGTTAAAAATTTTTGGGGGGGGGGGGGGGGGAAAGGGGGGGAAAAAATTTTTTTTTTTTAAAAAAGGGGGGAAAAAAAAAAAAAAAAAAAAAAACCCGGGGAAAAATTTTTTTTTTTTTTTAAAAAAAAGGGGGGGGGGGAAAAAAAGGGGGGGCCCGGGGGGGGAAAAAAAAAAAAAAAACCCCCCCCCCAAAAAAAAAAAAAAAAAATTTTTAAAAAAACCAAAACCCCCCCCAAAAAAAAAAAAAACCCCCCCCCGGGGGGGGGGAAAAAAAATTTTTGGGCAAAAAACCCCTTTTTTTAAAGGGAAAAAAAAAGGGGGGGGGGGGGGGGTTTTTTTTTAAAAAAAAGGGGGGGGGGAAAAAACCCCTTTTTTTTTGGGGAAAGAAAAAAAAAGGGGAAAGAGGGGAAAAGGGGGGGGGGGGGGGGGGGGGAAAAAAAAAAGGGGAAAAACCGGGGGGTTTTGGGGGGGGGGTTTTTTGGGGGGGGGAAAATTAGGGGGGGGGGGTTTTTTTTTTTTTTTTTTAAAAAAAAAGGGGGGGGGGGGAAAAAAAAGGGGGGGAAAAAAAGGGGGGGTTTTTGGGAAAAAAATTTTTTTTTGGGGGTTTTTGGGGGGGGAAAAGGTGGAAGGGGGCCCCCCCCCCCCTTTTTAAAAAAAAAAAAAAAGGGGAAAAAGGGGGAAAAAACCCCCAAAAAAAAAAAAAAAAAGGGGGGGGGGAAAAAAAAAAAAAGGGGGGGGAAGGGGAAAAAAGGGGGGGGGGGGGGGGGGGGGGGGGGGAGGGGGGGGGGGGGGGGAGGGGGGGGGGGGAAGGGGGGGGGAAAAGGGGGGGGGGGCGAGGGGGGGGGGGGAAGGGAAAAGGGGGGGGGGGGGGGGGGGGGGGGGGAAAAAAAAAAAAAGGGGGGGGGGGGGGGGGGGGGGGGGGGAGAAGAAAAGGGGGGGGGGGGGGGGGGGGGGAAAAAAAAAAAGGGGGAGAAAAAAAGGGAGAAAAAAAAAGGGGAGAAAAAGGGAAAGAGGGGAGAAAGGGGGGGGAAGGAAAGGGGGAGAAAAAGGGGGGTTGGGGGGGGGGGGGGAAAAGGGGGGGGGGGGGGGGGGGGGAAAAAGGAAAAAAAGGGGGGGAAAAGAGAGAAGGGAAAAAAGGGGGGGGGGGGGGGGGGGGCCAGGGAAGGGGGGGGAAAAGGGGGGGGGGGAAAAAAGGGGGGGGGGGGGGGGGGGGGGGGGGGAAAAAGGGGGGGGGGGAGGGGGGGGGGGGGGGGGAAGGGGGGGGAAAGGGGGAAAAGGGGGGAGGGGGGGGAAAAGGGGGGGGGGGAGGGAGAGGGGGGGGGGGAAAGGGGGGAAAAAAAACCAGAGGGGGGGGGGAAAAAGGGGGGGGGGGGGGGGGGGGGGGGGGGGGGGGGGGGGGGGAAGGGGGGGGGGAAAAAAGGGGGGGAAAGGGGGGGGGAGGGGGGGGGGGGAAAAAAGGGGGGGGGGGGGAAAAAAAAAAAAGGGGGGGGGGGAAAGGGGGGGGGAAAAAGGGGGGGGGGAAAAAGGGGGAAAAGGGGGGGGGGGGAAAAAAAGGGGGAAAGGGGGGGGGGGGGAAGGGGGGGGGGAAAAAAAGGGCGGGGAAAGGAGAGGGGGGGGGGGAAAGGGAGAAAAAAGGGGAGGGGGGGAAAAGGAGGGGGGGGGGGGAAAAGGGGGGGGGGGAAAAGGGGGGGGGCCCAAAGAAAAAAAAAAAAAAAGGGGTTTAAAAAAAAAAGGGGAAAAAAAAAAGGGGGGGAAGGGGGGGGAAAGGGAAAGGGGGGAGAGGGGGGGGGGAAAAAAAAGGGGGGGAGGGGGGGGGGGGAGGGTTGGGGGGAAAGGGGGGGGGAGGGGGGGGGGGGGGGGAAAAGGCGGGGGGGGAAAAGGGGGGGAAAAAGGGGGGGAAAGGGAAGGGGGGGAAAGGGGGGAAGGGGGGAGAGAAAAAATTTTGGGGAAAGGGGGGAGGGGGAGGGGGGGGGGGGGCGAGAGAGGGGGGGGGGGGGGGAAAAAAGGGGGGGAAGGGGGGGGGGGAAAAAAAAGGGGAAAGGAGGGGGGGGGGGGGAAAAAAGGGGGAAAAAAAAGGGGGGGGGGGGGGGGGGAAAAAAAGGGAGAGGGGGGAAAGGAAAGGGGGGGGGAAAAGGGGGGGGGAAGGGGGGAGGGGGGGAAGGGGAAAAAAAAGGGAGGGGGAAGGGTTTTTGGGAGAGGGGGGGGGGAAGGGGGGGGGGGGAAAAGGGGGGGGAAAAGGGAAAAGGGGAAGGGAGGGGGGGGGGGAAAAAAATTTTTGGGAAAAAAAAGGGGGGGGGGGGAAGGGGGGGGGGGAAAGGAGAGAGGGGGGGGAGGGGTAAGGGAAAGGCCGGGGGGGGGGGGGGGGGGAGGAGGGGGGGGGGAAAAAGGGGAGAGGGGGAGGGGGGAAGGGTTTTTGGGGGGGGGGGGAAATGGGGGGGAAAAGGGGGGGGGGGGGGGGGGAAAGGGGGGGGAAAGAGAGGGGGGGGGGGGGGGAAAGGGGGGGGGGGGGGGGGGGGAAAGGAGGGAAAAAGGGAGGGGGGGGGGGGGGAAAGGGGGGAGGGGGGGGAAAAAAGGAGAAAAAGGGAGAGGGGAAAGGGAAAGGGAGGGGAAAGGGGGAGGGGGGGGGGGGAGGGAAAAGGGGGGGGGGGGGGGAAAGGGGAGGGGGGGGGAAAAAAAAGGGGGGGGGGGGGGGGAGGGGGGTTGGGGGGGGAGGGGGGGTGGGGGAAAGGGGGGGGAAAAAGGGGGGGGGGGGGGGGGGGGGGGGGGGGGGGGGGAAAAAAAAAAAAAGGGGGGAAAGGGGGGAGGGGGGGGGAAAAAGGGGGGGGGGAAAGGAGAGGGAAAAGGGAGGAGAGGGGGGGGGAAATGGAGAGGGGAGGGGGGGGGGAGGGGGAGAAAAGGGGGGAGAGGGGGGGGGGGGTTGGGGGAGAGGGGGGGGGAAAAGGGGGAGGGGAAAAAAAGGGGGGGGGGGGAGGGGGAGGGAAAAGGGGGGGGAAGGGGGGGGGGGGGGGGGTTGGGGGGAGGGGGGGGAAAAGGGGAAAAAGGGGAGAGGGGGGGGGGGGGAAACGGGGGGAGGGGAAAAAAAAGGGGGGGTTGGCAGGGGGGGGAAAAAAAAATTTAAAAAAAAAAAAAAAAGGGGGGGGGGGGAAAAGGGGGGAGAGAAAAGGGGGAAAGGGAAAGGGGGGGGGGGGGGTTAAAAAAAAAAAAAAATTGGAAAAAGGGGGGGGGGGGGAAAAAAGGGGGGGGGGGGGGGGGGGGGGGGGGAGGGGGGGGGTTTTTGGGGGGGGGAAAAGGGAAAAGGGGGGAAAAAAAAGGGGGGGGGGGAAAAGGGAAAGGGGGAAGGGGAAGGGGGCGGGAAAAAAATTTGGGGGAAAAAGAGAAGGGGGGGGGGGGGGGGGGGGTTATGGGGGGAGGGAGGGGGGGGAAGGGGGGGGGGGGGGGGGGGGTTTAAAGGGGGGGGGGGGGGGGGGGAAGGGGGGGGGGGGGGGTTTTTTTGGGGGGGAAAAGGGGGGGTTGGGGGGGGTTTGGGGGGGGGGGGGGGGGGGGTTTTGGGGGGGGGGGTTTGGGGGGGAAGGGGGGGGGGGGGTTGGGCGAGAGGGGGGGGGGAAGGGGGGGGGGGGGGGGGGGAAAAGGGGGGGGGGGGGGGGGGGGTTTTTAAATTTTTTAAAAAAAAAGGAAAAAAAAAAGGGGGAAAAAAAATTTTTTTTTTAAAAAAAAAGGGGGGGTTTGGGGGGGGGGGGGGGGAAAAAAACCCCCCCCCTTTTTGGGGGGAAAAAGGGGGGGGGGGGGGGGGTTAGGGAAAAAGGGGGGAGGGGGGGGGGGGGCGGGGGGGCTTTGGGGGGGGGGGGGGGGGGGAAGGGGGAAAAAAATTTGGAAAAGGGGGGGGGAAAAAGGGAGGGGGGGAAGGGGGGGGGGGGTTTGGGGGGGGGGGGGGGGGAAAGGGGAGGCCCCAGGGGGGGGGGGGCGGAAAAAAAACCCCCCCCCTTTTTTTTTTGGGGGGGGGAAAATTTGGGGGGTTTTTGGGGGGGGGTTTTGGGGTTTTTGGGAAGGGGGGGTTTTTTTTTTTTTTTCCCCCCCCCCCCCTTTCCCCCCCCCCCCCCCCCTTTTTTTTTTTTGGGGGGGGGGGGTTGTTTTTGGGGGGTTTTTTTTTTTTTTTTGGGGGGCGCGGGGGGGTTGGGGGGGGGGTTTTTTTTTTTTGGGGGGGGGGGTTTGGGGGGGGGGGGGGGGTTTTTGGGGGGGGGGGGGGGGGGTTTTTTTTTTTTGGGGGGGGGGTTTTTTTTGGGGGGGGGGGGTTGGGGGGGAAAAAGGGGGTGTTGGGGGGGGAAAGGCGGGGGGTTCTGGGTTTGGGGGGGGGTGGGGGGGGGGGGGGGGTTTTGGGGGGACCCCGGGGGGGGGAAAAATTTGGTGGGGGGGGGGGGGGAAAAGGGGGGGGGGGGAAAAGGGGGGGGGGGGGGGGGGGGGGAAAGGGGGGGGGAAAGGAGGGGGGGGGGGAAAAGGGGGGGGGGGGGGGGGGGGGGAGAGAGGAGGGGGAAGGGGGGGGAGGGGGGGGGAAAGGGGGGGGGGGGGAAAAAAAAAGGGGGGGGGTTTTAAGGAAAGGGGGGAGAGGGGGGGGAAGGGGGGGGGGTGGGGGGGGGGGCCCCCCCAAAAAAAAAAAGGGGGAAAAAAAGGGGAAATTTTGGGGGCCCCCAAAAGGGGGTTTTAAAAGGAAAAAAAAGGGTTAAAAAAAAAGGGGGGGAAAAAAAAACCCGGGGGAAAAGGGGGTTCCCCCGGGGAAAAGGGTTTTTTTTTGGGGGGAAAAAAACCAAAAAAAAAGGGGGAAAAGGGGGGGGGGTTGGGGAAAAAAAGGAAAGGGGGGGGGGGTTTTTTCCCCGGGGGGGGGTTTTTTTTGGGAAAAAGGGGGGGGGGGGGGGGGGGAAGGGTTTTTGGGGGGGGGGGGGGGGGTTTTGTGTTGGGTTTGGGGGGGGGGGGGGGGGGGTTTTTTTTGGGGGGGGGGGGTTTTTTTTTTGGGGGGGGGGGGGGTTTTTTGGGGGCCCCCTTTTTTGGGGGGAAAAAAGGGGGGGGGGTTTTTTTAAACCCTTTTTTTTTTTTTTCCCCCCCCCGGGTCCCCCCCTTTTGGGGTTTTTTGGGGGGGGGGGCGGGCCCCCCCCTTTTTTTTTTGGGGGGGGGGGGGAAAAAAAAAAATTTTTTTTCCAAGGGGGCCCCCTCAAAAAGGGGGTTTGGAAAGGGCTTTTGGGGGAAAAAATTTTTTTCCCCCCCCCCCCCTTTTTTTTTTTTTTTGGGGGGGGTTTTTTTTTTTTTTTCCCCCCTTTTGGTGGGGGGGGGCCCCGTTGGGGGGGCCTGGGGGGGGGGGGGGGTTTTTTTGGGGGGGGGGTGGGGGGGGGGGGGGAAAATTTTATTTTTTTAAGGGGTTTGGGGGTTTTTTTTCCCCAAAAGGGGAAAAATTTTTTTTTTTTTTAAAAATTTTTTCCCCCCCCCCCTTTTTTTTTTTTCCCCCCCCCCCCGGGGGAAAAAAGGGGGGGGGGGGTTTGGGGGGGTGTTGGGGGGGGGGGGGGGGGTTTTTTTTGGGGGGGGGGGTTTTTTTTTTAAAGGGGGGGTTTTTGGGGGTTTTTTGGGGGGCCGGGGGGGGGAAAGGGGAGGGGAAAGGGGGGGGAAAGGAAGGCAAGGGGGGGGGGGGAAAAAAAAAATTATTTTTTTTCCCCCCCAAACCCCCCCAAAATTTTGGAAAAAAAAAAAAAACCCCCCCCCCAAAATTTTTTTTTGGGGGGGGGGGGTTTTTTTTTTCCCCAAAAATTTTTTTTTTTTTTCCCCCTTTTTGGGTTTTTTTTTGGGGGGGGGGGTTTTTTTTTTTTCCCCCCCTTTTTTTTTCCCCCCCCGGGGGGGGGTTTTTTTTTTTGGGGGGGGGGGGGGTTTTTTTTTTGGGGGGGGGTTTTTTTTCCCCCCCCCTTTTTTTTTTCCCCCCCTTTTTTTTTTGGGGGGGGTGTTTTTTTTTTGGGGGGGGGGGGGGCCCCCCCCCCCCCCCCCTTTTTTTTGGGGGCGGGGGGGGTGGGGGGTTTTTGGGGGGGGTTTTTTTGGTTGGGGGGAAAGGGGGGGGGGGTTGGGGAAGGGGGGGGGGGGGTTTTTTTTTGGGGGGGGAAAAGGGGGGGGGTTTTTTTGGGGGGGGAGGGGGGGGGGGAAAAAAGGGGGGGAGAGGGGGGGGGTTTTCCCAAAAACCGGGGGGGTTTTTAAAAAAACCCCCCTTTTTGGGGGAAAAAGGGGTTTTGGGGAAAAAAAAAGGGGGGGGGGGAAAAAAAAAAAGGTTTGGGGGGGGGGGGAAAAAAAAAAAATTGAAAACCCTTTTTTTGGGGGAAAAAAGGGGGGGTTTTTGGGGGGGGGGGGGGGGAAAAAAAGGGAAAAAAAGGGGGGGGGGGGGGCCCCTTTTTTGGGTTTTAAAAAATTTTTTGGGGGGGGGAGGGGGTTTGGGTTGGGGGGGGGTGGGGGGTTTGGGGGGGTTTGTTTTTGGGTTTGGGGGGGGTTGGGGGGGGGGGGGTTTTGGGGGTTTGGGGGGGGGTTGGGGGGGTTTGGGGGGGGGGGGGGGGGAAAGGGGGGGGGGGGGGGTTTGGGGGGGGGGGGGGTTTGGGGGGGGGGTTGTTGGGGGGGGGGGTTTTAAAAAAAAAGGGGGGGGTTTTTTTTTTTGGGGGGGGGTTTTTTTTTTTTTTTTTTTTTTTTTTTTTAAAAAAGGGGGGGGGGGGTTTTGGGGGGGGGGTTTTTTTTTGGGGGGGGGGGGGTGGGGGGGGGGGGGGGGTTTTTGGGGGGGGGGGGGGTTTTGGGTGGGGGGGGGGGGGGGGGGGGGGGAAAAGGGGGGGGTTTTTTGGGGGTTGGGGGGGGGGGGGGGGGGTTTTTTAAAAAACCCAAAAAACCCCCCCCCCCCCCCTTTTTAAAAAAAGGGGAAAGGGAAGGGGGGTTTTTTTCCCCCCCCCCCCCCCCCCCCCCCCTTTTTTTTTTTCCCAAAAAACCCCTTTTTTTTTTTTTGGGGGGGGGGGGGTTTTTTTCCCCGGGGGGGGGGGGTTTTTTTTTTTTTTTGGGGGGGCCGGGGGGTGGGGGGGGGGGGGGTTTTCTTTTCCCCCCCAAATTTTTTTTTTTTTTGGGGGGGGGGTTTTGGGGGGGGGGGGGGTTTTGGGGGGGCCCCCCCCTTTTTTTTGGGGGGGGGCCCCCGGGGGGGGGGGGGGGGGGGGGGGGGGGGGTGGGGGGTTGGGGGGGGGGGGGTTGGGTGTTTTTTTTTTTTAAAAAAATTTTTTTTCCTTAAGGGGGGGGGAAAAGGAAAAAAAAAAAAAAAAAAGGGGGGTTTTTTTGGGGGGGGGGGGAAAAAGGAAAAAAGGGGAAAAAAAAAAGGGGGGGGGAAAAACCCGGGATGAAAGGAAAAAAAATTTTTTTGGGGGGGGGGGGTTGGGGGAAAAAAAAAGGGGCCCCCCCGGGGGTTTAAAAAAAAAAGGGGGGGTTTAAAAAAGGGGCCGGGGGGTTTTTGGGGGGGGGGGGGGGGGGTTTTTTTGGGGTTTTGGGGGGGGGGGTTTTGGTTTTTTTGGTTTTTTTTTTTTGGGGTTTTTTTTTTTGGGGTTTTTTGGGGGGGGGGTGGGGGGGGGGGTTTTTTTGTTTTTTTTTTTTGGGGGGTTTTTTTTTTTTTAAATTTTTTTTTTTTTTCCGGTTTTTTTTCCCCTTTTTTTTTTTTAAAAATTTTTTTTTTTCTTTTTTTTTTTCCCCTTCTTTTTTTTTTTTCCTTTCTCTCTCTCTTTTTTTTCCTTTTCCTTTTTTTTTTTTTTTTTTTTTTTTTTTCCCCTTTTTTTTTTTTTTTTTTTTTTCCCAAAACTTTTTCCCCCCCCCAAAACCCCCCCCCCCCCCCCCCCCCCAAAAAAAAAAAACCCCCAAAAAAAAAAAAAAAAAAAACCCCCCCCCCCCCCCCCCCCCCCCCCCCCCAAACCCCCCCCCCCCAAAAAAACCCCCCCCAAAAAACCCCCCAAAAAAAAAAAAAAACCCCCCCAAAAAAAAAAAAACCCCCCCCCCCCCCCAACCCCCCCCCCCCCCCACCCCCCCCCCCCCCCCCCCCCCCCCCCCCCCCCCCCCCCCCCCCCCCCCCCCCCCCCCCCCCCCCCCCCCCCCCCCCCCCCCCCCCCCCCCCCTGTGTGGGTGTGTGTGTGTGTGGTAGGGGTATTGTGTGTGTGTTGTGTGTTTTGTGTTGTGTGGGGGTGTGTGTTGTGTGTGGGTGTGGGGGTGTGTGTGTGTGTGTGTGTGTTTTGGTGTGGGGTTTTGGTTGTTTTGTGTGTCAATTTTTAAACCCCTGGTTTTTTACCGGTTTTAGAACGTTGGCTTTGCCAGTTTTTGGAATATTTTTTTTACTCTTCTCTCTCTCTCTCTTTTTCCTCTCTCTTCTCTCTCTCTCTCTCTCTCTTTTCTCTACTTTTCTCTCGCTCTCTCTCTCTTTTTGCGTGCGGGTGTGTGTGTGTTTTGTGTGTTTGGGTGTTGTGTTTGTTTTTACATATTTTTGTTCTGTTCTTGGGGACATCTTATTTTTCCATTTGTCCCGTCCTTTTTCCCCCGCCCTCCCCCCCCCCCTCCCAGCCCCCAATTTCCCTTTGGGAATAGGACCCGAATTATTTTTTTAATTAAAGTTGTGATGTTCTCTCTTTTCTCTTCTCTCTTCCCCTCTCTCTCTCTCTCTCTCTCTCTCTCTCTCTCTCTCTCATTTTTTGAGACTTTGGGAAAACTATGTTGATTTTCTTCCCCCAAAACTGAAACCCGAAAAACGTTTCCCTAAAAAAAAAGGGACAGGGTGTTAGACTAAACAAAAGCCCCTCCCCAAACCAAAATCCCCTCCCCCCCACCCCCCCCCCGGGCGTACACACACACCACACACACCCAAACACACCCACACACACACACACACACACACACCGCACACGCACACCCCACACACACACACACACAAACCACACACACATCTCAATTTCCATACCCTTTGACATTCTCTCTCAATCTCCCACCCCCCACCCCCCCTCCCCTTCTCTCTTCTCTATTCACCCCTGCCCCTCCTTTTCCCCCTTCTCTCTCTCTCTCTCTTCTCTGTCTCTTTTCTCTCTTTCTTCTCTCTTCTCTCTCTCTCTAAAAAGAGTTTGGGGAAACTACAGAGTGACTAGTTAAAAAGAAAAACTTTTTTCCCAATCCATTTAAATCAGTATTGAAAATCCCAAAGTAAATAGACCCCCCAAAAACGGGGGGTTTCCTTGACTGATGGGGAGGACTGAATTTGGTTTGTGGGGGGAATCGGCTGCCCTCGGGCATCTTTCCTGGGCTGAAAAAGAGGGAAGAAAGGAGGCGAGGGATGGGGGTGGGGGGGGGGGTGCGGCTTTTTTGGGCCCTGTAGGGGACAATTATTTCATCTTGAAAAAACTGTTTGGGTTCTTTCCACCTCTGTCTTTGTCTATGAGTATGTCTGTTTTTTCGGTTTATCTTACGCCTGTCTTTGTCTGTTGTCTGTGTAAGGGGGAATGTGACTGTTTTGTTTTGTCTGTCTGTCTGTTGTTGTCTGTCTCTCTCTGTCTCTTCTGTCTTTTCTCTCTCCCCTCTTTTCTCCCTCTCTCTCTCCCCTTTTCTCTCTCTCTCTCTCCCCTTTTCTCTTCTCTCTGTCTAAATGTTTTTTCTGTCCGTCTTCTCTGCCTGCCTATCTCTGTCTGCCTGCCTGCCCCCCCCCCTCTCTCTCTCTCTCTCTCTCTCTCTCACTCTCTGTTCCCCCCTCACTCATTCACTCTCTCCCTACCTCCCCTTCTCTCTCTCTCTCTCTAAATGTTTTATCTGTCTGTCTCTCTGCCTACCTATCTCTGTCTGCCTGCCTGCCCCCCCTCTCTCTCTCTCTCTCTCTCTCTCTCTCTCTCTCTCTGTTCCCCCCTCACTCATTCACTCTCTCCCTACCTCCACTTCTCTCCCCCCCTCTCTCTCTTCTCTCTCTCTCTCTCTCTCTCTCTCTCTCTCTCCTCTCAAACGGACACACAACATGTACCATACAAAGCTTACATGATGTTGTCAGATCTCGAGAGCATAGGGGAAGAAACTAATGCATGACTTAAGAATGAAGTTCCCTTGAACTTCGTTTAGAACTTGTGTGGCTAAATGGGGGTGTCGGAGATGTCAGTGTTTTTTCTACATGTATTCTGAGAGAGGATGACCAGGTAGTTTGATGGGGTGTCGAGAGATGTCAGTGTTTTTTTTTTTTCTACATGTATTCTAAGAGAGGATGACCAGTATTTGATGGGGTGTCGGAGATGTCAGTTTTTTTCTACATGTTTCTGAGAGAGGATGACCAGTAGTTTGATGGGGTGTCGGAGATGTCAGTGTTTTTTCTACATGTATTCTGAGAGAGGATGACCAGGTAGTTTGATGGG
>CM065715.1:108644906-108647406 GCA_033310375.1 Conus canariensis | reverse complement strand
ACTGTGGAAGAAATTGCTCCCCCTCCTCCCCTCCTCCTCCTCCCTTCCTCCTCCTCCTTCCTTTCCCTCCTCCCCCCCTCCTCCCCTCCCCTCTTCCCCTCCTCCTCCTCTTCCTCCCCTCCTCCCCCCTCCCCTGAACTCCCCCCCCCCTTTTCCGTGCCTTGATTTTTTTAGGGGTGGTTGTCGTTTTGCTGGGGTTTGGGTTGTGTCGTTTTTTGTTTTGTTTTTGTGGTGTTTTAGGGGTGGTTTGGGTTTATTGTTTGTTGTTTTTGTTTTGTTAATGTTTTGGTTTTTTAGGGTTTTTCTTTTTGTTTTGGTTTTTTGCGGCCCCTGTTTTGAAGTTTTTTTCCGTCTTTTTTCCCCGCTTTTTTTCACCGGAACCTCCCCGCGCTTTCTGGGGGGTGGCCCATCCTTTTTCCTGGGCTTTTTGTCCCTCCCTTGCTGTCCCTTTTTTGGGTGTTTTGTAAATTTTGGGGGGGGTTTTTGTGGTTGAGCTGCCTAATTGTGTGTGGTTGTGTGTGTGTTGTTTTTTTTGTGGTGTGGCGGGGTTTGGGGGGTTTGTGTGTTTTTGGGTGTTTTTGGGGGTGTTGATGGTGTGGTGTTGGGGTTGGGGGGGTGTGGTGTGGTGTGGTGTGGTGGTGTGGTTGCGGGGGGCGCCCCGGGGCGAAATTTGGGGCGCGTACGTTTCTGGGTTCCTTTTTTTTTTCCCCCCCAAAAATTTATATCTTTAAGGTTTCAAATACCCTTCCTTGTACAGGTCACAGATCGCTTCATTCTCATATCCCCCTTTTTAAATTATATTTTCTTTTCTCTTTTGCCCCGTTTCCCTTCGGCGTGTATCTTCCTTTTTTTTGGGTGTTTTTTTTTGTTTTTTTTTGTTGTTCGGTTGTTTTTGGTTTTTGGTTGTTTTGGGTTTTTGGGGTTGTTTTTTGTGGTTTGGTTGTTTTTGTGGTTCGTTGGTTTTTTTTGTTCTGTTTTTTTTTTGGGGGTTCTGGTTGTTTTGGGTTCCCCCGGGTTTATTTGTTTTCGGGGTTTTTTTTTGTTTTTCCGGGGGGATGTCGGGGGGGTGCCCTTAAGCCTTCCCCCCCGTAAAAGTATAAGTGTTTCCCCCCAAAACCCCCCCCCCAAATCATTACGACGTCTTTTTCTTCACCCTTTTTCCCCCCCTCTTCCAGCTGTGCTTTTTCCTCCTCACTTGGGCTGTTTTTCTTGTTTCCCCGTCTGCGGTTTGGCCAAAATCCATAAAATGCCTGCCGGGGTTTCCATCTGAGTTTGGAAATGGGTTTCCCCCCCTTTTCCCCTTTTCTTGCTGCTGTCATCATTATTTGTTGTTGTTGTTGTTGTACCCGGGGTAAAAGATCCAGGGATTACCCGAAAAGCCGAAAAAACTTGAACAAGGGGACAAATGCATCGCTGGGGGTGAGAAATACGTGTGTGCCTTTTTTTTTTACCCCCCACGGGGCAGCCACACCCGAGTTCGGGGGTTTTTTGGGTATGATGTTAGGGGAGCTTGTCCGACTGAAAACAATCCCCGCAACTTGCGGCATGACAACATTTTGAAAAAGCCTTTTGGTGTTTAGCCTTTCAACTGGCCTGACCAGCATAAAACTTTTGTTGCCTTTGTTCTAGCCTTTTCAATTGGTTGCACGCTAACAACTGTTTTTGTAGCCCTTTGGGGTTTAGCCTTTCAATTGGTCTGACACACAAACAAAAAAAGTTGATGTAACTTGGTGTTGTGCCTAGCCGTTCTGACCCCCCATCGTTGTTGCATTTTCCCAAGTTGCTGATGACCCACGAAACCCGGGGCACAACAGTCAGAAGACTTCAAAAGACAAAGGGGGGCCCCTGGACACCCCAGGAAAGCAAAGACAAAAAAGACCAGCAGAGATCCTTTGGGGCATGACCTTCAGGGACACAGAAACAAAATAATGATCGATTTTTTTTGCTCCATACTTCATGGTGACAACAACCCTTCGCTCCCCAAAAAATCTCTACCTTTACTCACCTGGATTTTTTTTTCTGTCCGTACGGGTCTTAGGTCGTTCGTTCCTCCCTGTTTTTACTCGTTGCGTCCTGGTCCATGGGGGTTTTTTACTGTCGCTCGTTACGTTTGGGGGCCCACTAGAGACCCTCCTTTTTCTGCTAGATTTTTCGCTCCCTCTTTATCGTCCCCGACCTTCGGTGTAGCGTTGTGTCAGTTCTCTTCGCCTTTGCTGGATGATGTCGGATCTTCTGCTTTTAACAGATCTGTTTTGGTTCCTCGCTAGAGCATTAGTGTGTTTTGGGGGAAAAAAACTCTGTCTTCATGGACAAGACGTCAGGGAGGGTGAAGAGATTTTATTTTATGGGGAGCCGGGACGCAGCAGCAAAGCGCATAGTGTTTTATGTAGTATGTAAGTTGGGATTTAGCAGAGTGTGGTGTCGTCGCTTCGCGGCGGCGGGGGGGGTGGTGGCGATGGTGGGTTTTGGGTTTTTTTGGTGGTGGTGGTGGTATAGTCGT
>CM065715.1:108625008-108644806 GCA_033310375.1 Conus canariensis | reverse complement strand
CTTTTTAAAAATTTTTGGGGAAAAAGGGGGAAAAAAAAGGGGGGGGCGTGCGTGCGGGGGCGTGCGTGCGTGTGTGTGCGGCGTGCGTGTGTGTGTGTGTGTGTGTGTGTGGTGTGTGTGTGTGTGTGTGTGTGTGTGTGTGTGTGTGTGCATTTGACCACTTGTTTCATCATTTACCTTTCAGTCAGTTCCCCCAACGTCAGTCAAACTATAGGCAATAGACAATTGTTGTTATCAGTCACCCTTTCCAGTCAGCCCAAACCCGTCAGTCAAACTATCAATCAGTCAATACACGTAAAGTATGAAAATATCTGACGATCTGTAACATGTTTTGAATTCCAATGAAAATACGTGGCCCCCACCCCTAAGGCGGTACGTCTCTCTCCCCCCGCTCCATCCCCTCCTATCTCTCCTCTATCGTCCTCTCTCTCTCTCTCTCTCTCTCTCGTCTTCTCTCTCTCTCTCAAAATTCAGAAGAATGTATTAAATCTCTTGCCTAATTCGTGGTTTTTATATTTGTGGTCAATGTATTAATCATTCATGCATAAATGTGCAGGAGATTGGAAATCAAAAGATTAAAAAAAATTATGTAATACTGACGCATGTTTAATGATGTGGTTAGGGGATGGTGTTGGTTGGGAAGGGGGAAGGGGGGATGTGGGGGTTTGTGGGTTGCGGATCAAATGTGAATGTGGGTTTTGCTTGTTGTTAGTGGGTATTTTAAGGACCTCGTTCAGAGGGGATTGGTTGGGGGGGACTGGGGGTGAATTAGAGAGAGAGGAGGTGGGAGAGGGAGAGGAGGGATAGGGAGGGGGAGGGAGGGGAGGGAGGAAGGGAGGGAGGGAGGGAGGGGGAGAAAAGGGGGGGGGAGAGAGAGAGAGGAGAGGAGAGGAGAGGAAAAATGGGAAAAGTAAAAAGAGGAGAGGAGAGAAATGGTTAATGTTTAAAAAAAGGAGGAGGGAGGGGAGAGGAGAATGGTAAAAATTAAGCGGAGTGGTAAAGTAAAAAAGAGCGAAGAATGGTAAAATGTATCGGAGGGAAAGATGTTAAAAGGGGGGAGAAAGGAAATGGAATGGAGGGAGAATGGTAAATGAATAAGGGAGAAGTGAAGTATACTAAAAGGGGGAGAGAAAGGTTGGATAAAAGAGGGAGTGGGAAATGTAAAGGGGAGAGGGAAAAAAAGGTAAAATGTTAAGGAGAGAGAGGGAAAGGTTTTAAGGAGGGGAAATGGTAAATGTTAAAAAAAAAGGGAGAATGGTAAATGTAATAAGAGGAGGTGGTAAAATTTGGGGGGTGGTAAATTTGGGGGTGGTAAAAGAATAAGAGAGAGAGGAAAATGGTAAAAAGTAAAGAGGGGAATGGTAAATGTATAAGAAAAGGGGGAGAATGGTAAATTAAAGAGGAGAGAGAATGGTAAAAGTAATAAGAGAGAGAGAGAATGGTAATGAAAAAAGGGAGAGGGGAAAAAAAAAAGGGGGAAAAAAAAGGGAAAAAAAAAGGGGGGGGGGGGGTAAAGGGGGGGGAAAAAAAAAAGAGGGGGGGGGTAAAAAAAGGGGGGGGGGGGGGAAAGGGGGGGGAAAAAAAAAAAAAGGGTTTGGGGGGGGGAAAAAAAAGGGGGGGGAAAGGTTTTTTTTAAAAAAAAAAGAGAGAGGGGGTTTTTGGGAAAAAAAAAAAGGGGGGGGGGGGGAAAAAAAAGGGGGGGGGGGGGGGGGGAAAAAAAGGGGGGGAGGGGGGGGGGGGAAGGGAAAAAAAAGGGGGGGGAAAAAAAAAAAAGGGGGGGGGTTTGGGAAAAAAGGGGGGGAAAAATTTTTTAAAAGGAAAAAAGGGGGGAAGGGGTTTTTTTTTTTAAAGGGGGGGGGGGGAAGGGAAAGGGGGGGAAAAAAGGGGGGGGGGGGGTTTGGGGGGGGGAAAAGAAGGGGGAAAAAAAAATTTTGGGGGGGAAAGGGGGGGGGAAAAAAAAAGGGGGGGAAAAAAAAAAAGGGGGGGGAAAAAAAGAGGGGGGAAGGGGAAAAAAAAAAGGAAAAAGGGGGGGGGGGGAAAAAAAAAAAAAAAAAAAAAAAAAAAAAAAAAAAAAAAAAAAAAAAAAAAAAAAAAAAAAAAAAAAAAAAAAAAAAAAAAAAAAAAAAAAAAAAAGAGAGAGAAGAGAGAGGTGGTATGGGTAATGGAGAGAGAGAGAGGAGGTGGATGGGTAATGGGAGAGGGAGAAGGGGTTGGTTGGGTAATGGAGAGGAGAGAGAGAGAGGTGGTATGGGAATGGAGAGAGGAGAGGGTGGATGGGTAATGGAGAAGAGAGAGAGAGAGAGTTGGTAGGGTAATGGAGAGAGGGGGAGGTGGTAAAGGGTAATGGAGGAGAGAGAGGTGGCTGGGTAATGGAGGGGAGGAGAGAGAGAGAGAGGTGGTATGGGTAATGGAGAGAGAGGAGAGAGAGGTGGCATGGGTAATGGAGGAGAGAGAGAGGTGGCATGGGTAATGGAGAGAGAGAGAGAGGTGGTATGGGTAATGGAGAGAGAAGAGAGAGGTTTGGGATGGGTAATGGAGAGGGGAGGGTGGTATGGGTAATGGAGAGAGAGGAGAGGTGGGTATGGGTAATGGGAGAGGAGAGGGGGGGTATGGGTAATGGGAGAGGAGAGGTGGTATTGGTAAAAGGGGAGAGAGGAAAGGGGGTATGGGTAATGGGAGAGAGGAGGTGGTATGGGTAATGGAGAGTAGAGAGGTGGTATGGGTAATGGAGAGAAGAGGGGAGGTGGTATGGGTAATGGGAGAAGGAGAGGGGGTTTGGTTGGTGGGTAATGGGAGAGAGAGGGGGGGGTTTGGTATGGAGGGAGAGAGAGGGGAGAGGTGGTAGGGTAATGGAGAGGAGAGAGAGGTGGTATGGGTAATGGAGAGAGAGGAGAGAGGGGTATAGGTAATGGAGGGGAGAGAGAGAGAGGGGGGTATGGGGAATGGAGAAAAGAGAGGGGTGGTATGGGTAATGGAGAGAGAGAGAGGTGGGATGGGTAATGGAGAGAGAGAGAGGGATGGGAAGGGGAGAGAGTGAGAGAGAGAGGAAAAGGGGGTTATGGTAATGGAGAGAGAGAGAGAGAGGGAGAGGTGGCATGGGTAATGGAAGAGAGAGAGAGAGAGGTGGTATGGAAAATGGGAGAGAGGAGATGGTGGGGATGGGGAATGGGAGGAGAGAGAGAGAGAGGTGGTATGGGTAATGGAGAGAGAGGAGAGTGGTAATGGGTAATGGAGAGAGAGAGGTGGTATGGGTAATGGAGAGAGAGAGAGGTGGTATGGGTAATGGAGAGAGAGAGGGGGTATGGGTAATGGGGAGAGAGAGAGGTGGTATGGGTAATGGGGGGAGAGAGAGGGTGGTATGGGTAATGGAGAGAGAGAGGTGGTATGGGTAATGGAGAGAGGGGAGGGTGGTATGGGTAATGGGAGAGGGGGTGGTATGGGTAATGGAGGGGGGGAGAGAGAGAGGTGGTGTGGGGTAATGGGAGAGAGAGAGAGAGGTGGTATGGGTAATGGAGGAGAGAGGTGGTATGGGTAATGGAGAGAGAGAGAGGTGGTATGGGTAATGGAGAGAGAGAGGTGGTATGGTAATGGGAGAGAGAGAGGTGTATGGGTAATGGAGAGGAGGTGGTATGGGTAATGGAGAGAGAGAGGTGGTTGGTAATGGAGAGAGAGAGGTGGTATGGGTAATGGAGAGAGAGAGGTGGTTGGGTAATGGAGGAGAGAGAGAGAGGTGGTTGGGTAATGGGAGAGAGAGAGGTGGATGGGTAATGGAGAGAGAGAGAGAGGAGGTGGGGAATGGAGAGAGAGAGAGAGGTGGTATGGGTAATGGGGAGAGAGAGAGGTGGTATGGGTAATGGAGAGAGAGAGAAGGTGGTTGGGTAATGGAGAGGAGAGGTGATGGGTATGGAGAGAGAGGTGGATGGTAATGGAGAGAGAGAGAGAGGTGGTATGGGTAATGGAGAGAGAGAGAGGAGGTGCATGGGTAATGGGAGAGAGAGGAGAGTGGATGGAATGGAGAGAGAGAGGTGGTGATGGTATGGAGAGAGAGAGAGAGTGGATGGTAATGAGAGAGAGAGGAGAGGTAATGGAGAGAGAGGTGGTATGGGTAATGGGGAGAGAGAGGTGGTGGTAATGGAGAGAGAGGGGTATGGGTAATGGGGAGAGAGAGGGGGTATGGGTAATGGGGAGAGGAGAGAGGTGATGGGTAATGGAGAGAGAGAGGTGGTATGGGTAATGGGGGGAGAGGTGGTATGGTATGAGAGGAGAGGGTGGTATGGGTATGGAGAGAGAGAGAGGTGGAGGGTAGGAGAGAGAGAGAGGGGTGGTATGGGTAATGGAGGAGAGAGGTGGTTGGGTAATGGAGAGAGAGAAGGTGGTATGGGAATGGAGAGAGAGAGAGGGGATGGGTATGGGAGAGAGAGAGGGGATGAATGGGGAGGAGAGAGAGGGTGGTTGGGTAATGGAAGAGAGAGGGTGGATGGGTAATGGAGAGAGAGAAGGTGGATGGGTAATGAGAAGAGAGAGGGTGGTTGGTATGGAGAGAGAGAGGGGTGGGTATGGAGAGAGGAGGATGATGGGTAATGGAGAAGAGAGAGGTGGTTGGGTAATGGAGAGAGAGAGAGTGTATGGAATGGAGAGAGAGAGGGGTATGGGTAATGGAGAGAGAGAGAGGTGGTTGGTAAGGGAGAGAGAGGAGGGTGGTATGGGTAATGGGAGGAGAGAGGTGGTATGGGTAATGGGGAGAGAGAGAGGTGGTATGGGTAATGGGGAGAGAGAGGTGGTATGGGTAATGGAGGAGAGAGAGGAGTGGAGGTGGTATGGGGAGAGAGAGAGGGGAGGGATGGATGGAGAGAGAGGAGAGGTGGTATGGTAATGGAGGAGAGAGGGGTGGTATGGGTAAGGAGAGAGAGAGAGAGAGGTGGATGGGTAATGGAGAGAGAGAGAGGTGGTATGGGTATGAGAGAGAGGGTGGTATGGGTATGGGAGGAGAGGGTTGGGTAATGGAGAGAGAGAGGTGGTATGGTATGGGGAGAGAGAGGGTGGGTATGGGAGAGAGGTGGAGGGTAATGGAGAGGAGAGGTGGAGGGATGGAGAGGAGGTGGTTGGGTAATGGAGAGAGGAGGTGGTGGGTAATGGGAGAGAGAGAGGTGGTATGGTAATGGGAGAGGGGTGGATGGTAAGGGGAGAGGTGGTGGGTATGGGAGAGAGAGGTGGTGGGATGGAGGGAGGTGGGGGTATGGAGAGGAGAGGTGGTTGGTAATGAGAGAGAGAGTGGTATGGGTATGGAGGAGAGAGGTGGTTGGGTATGGAGAGGAGGGGTGGTTGGTAAGGAGAGGAGAGGTGGTATGGGTATGGGAGAGGAGGTGGTGGGATGGGGGGGTGGAGAGGTGTGGGATGGAAGGGGGTGGTATGGGAGAGAGGGGGTATGGGAGAGAGGAGGAGGGAGGTGGTGTAATGGGAGAGAGGGTGGTGGGAAGGGGGGATGAGAAGGGGAGAGAGAGAGAGTGGTATGGGTAATGGAGAGAGAGAGAGAGGTGGTATGGGTAATATGGAGAGAGAGAGGTGGTATGGGTAATGGAGAGAGAGAGAGGTGGTGTCGGTGATGGAGAGAGAGAGGTGGTATGGGTAATGGAGAGAGAGAGAGGTGGTATGGGTAATGGAGAGAGAGAGGTGGTATGGGTAATGGAGAGAGAGAGAAAGAGAGAGAGAGAGAGAGGTGGTATGGTTAATGGAGAGAGAGAGAGAGAGGTGGTATGGGATAATGGAGAGAGAGAGAGAGAGAGAGAGAGAGAGAGAGAGAGAACAGAGAGTGAGAGAGAGAGACAGACAGACAGACAGACAGGCAGCCAGCCAGCCAGCCACAGACAGTGACAGAAGAGAAAGAGACATAGAGAGAGAGAGAGAGTTGTGCTAAACCTGGACCAACATTAAAATGAAACGAGTAGTGGGACGGTTTTGTTCCCTAGTATATTCTTGCTTTTAGAACTCTGGCTATTAGCGGTGAAGAGTTGAACTCTTTCAAACTCTGCCCACAGGAGAAGAAGGCCAATTCCATCAACATCCACTTTGCCTCTTGCTGTGATTAATGAGCGGCTGTGTTATCTTTTTTTTTTTTTTTCATTTCTTGATTTCTAATCTCTCTTGCATCTTTTTTGCTGTTGTTGTAATTCTGGGTTCCAGAATTTAAACACGAATTTAGGCATTAGAGTTTAATAGCTTTCTTTTCTGAATCTTGAGAGAGAGAGAGAGAGAGAGAGAGAGAGAGAGAGAGAGAGAGAGAGAGAGAGAGAGAGAGGAGAGAGAGAGAGAGACGTTACCGATCCATTGCAAGTGTCCACGTATTTTCATTGGTATTCATAACATGTTACAGATCGTCAGATATTTGCATACCTTACGTGTATTGACTGATTGATAGTTTGACTGACTGGTTGGCTGACTGAAAGGTGACTGATGACAACAATTGTCTATTGCCTATAGTTTGACTGACTGGTTGACTGACTGAAAGGTAAATGATGAAAACAAGTGGTCTATTGCACACACACACACACACACACACACACACACACACACACACACACACACACACACACACACACACGCACGCACGCACACACACGCACGCACGCACGCACGCACGCACGCACGCATTCACACACACCTTTCTCTTTTTCTTTTTTTCTCTTTTTTCATCTTTCATTTTTTATGAAATTGCGTAAAAAGCTGAAAACGTATCTCATAGCGCAGTTACAACATGTTTCTATGGAGAGAGAGAGAGAGAGAGAGAGAGAGAGAGAGAGAGAGAGAGAGAGAGAGAGAGAGAGAGAGAGAGAGAGAGAGAGAATTTCAGTTTCAGTTTCAGTTTCATTAAGATGTCACTGCGTGCGGACTAGTTTATATACGCTACACCACATCTGCGAAGTATTGAGGCCACAGTAGTTAGAGCCGATGGATGAAAGAATATTACAGGTAAAGATTAGAGGATTTACGACGAGTGTCTCTTGGGTACGATTTAGCAGATGTGTGAGCTTGGCATTAACCCAACGCCACAACACAACAACACGCACACATACATACCAACACACACACACACACACACACACACACACACACACACACACACACACCACACACACACACACACACACACACACTCACACACGCACACTGCCCCAGCGCCCATTGACCTTTGGAACTTTGACTTTTTCATTTACCCCAAGCAATGGGAACAACTGTGACAAGAAAATATTTTGTCTTTTCTTTTTTTCCTCCAAACACGCTGGTGGCGTCCCTTTTCTTTGAAAAGATGTTCATTTAAATACTGCAATTCATTCATGGAATTCATAGCATGACTTAAATTGCAATCCAACCTATTTCACCTCTAGTCTAAGCACGACACTGGGGTTGCGGGTTCGAATCTCCGCCCGACCTTTTTGGTGCAGGGGGATTTTTCCCTCGTGGTTAACATTGGTTCTGACTCCATTTCCCTTACAGTCCTTCAAATGAGACTATAGACCGAAGTTCCGTGTGTGAACGCTCTCATACCATCTTGCACACACGTAAAATCCCATCATCAACTTTCGGAAGAGAAGGCCAGTTTTGCCGTTGGTATGGACGACACATTACACATAGCATGCACTTTCTCCGAAGCTGGAGTATGGCTGCCTTAAAGGTGTGATAAAAACGGTCATACACACAAAACTCCACTCCCTTTGTTGGGTAGATGGGATTATTCCTTGCCTGTCTATACAGGGAGTGTCCGCAGGAGTATCAGCCTGCGTACGCGGAAAATAAGACCTAAAGTTCTTGATCAGAACCGACCAAAGCGGAATCGGTCTCATATATTGGCCATTTACTTTGGTACATTCCTCTGTTGTGAGAAACGTTCTTAAAAGAAATAACCAACCGCATTTATCTGAATCTTGAAAATTAGCGTGCCAGTCTTATTTGTGTAAGGCGATTAACCTACCATTTGATTAGGACAGAAATATGTGTTCATCGCTAACTCCTTGGCACTTCCACACGACTCCACAGCCATGAATAGTTGACACATTCTTTGGAAAAGAAGCCACATGTTTTGCTTGATTGACTCTGGTTGATTTGAGATGATACATCGTCTGAACTGTCTTTTCAAATGGAATTGTGCCAGTGTAAGTCAGTATTCAGCATGCACGTTCTGACGAACAAAGAGTATCGATCTGTTCCATTGTTTGACATTTTATTCAAAGAACTCCGCAGTGGCACCAGAAGGAAAAGATCAATTGCATGGGCTATGAATTGTCCTCTTTTCACTAGAATTGCATCACTTCTGCACCAGGCGTTCACAATGGTTCATTTTTGCCAATGAAAGTATTCCCACAAAGCGGGGAACAATCAATACAATTTCATCATTTTGGGATCCTGATATTACCGGTATCCACGTTTCCCTTTTCAGAAAGATTCCTCTACAGTTCGTTTTGAATAAAAGTCCCAAATGTGTATACAAATTTGATACACTAATCTCGTTGCTTCTAGAAAACCACTTCTACTGTCGTGAAAGATGTCTCCCTGTTCAGAAAACCATTCCCTTCCTTTTGTCATGATCTACTGCAAGATCTAATCCACAAACCTTGTCCGCTGATGCATTTAATTGCTTTTGTAGCCCTGAGCAATCTCCTATAAAAGAATCAATTATTTCATGAGAGAGAGAGAGAGACAGAGAGAATGACAACGACAGAGAGAGAGAGAGAGAGAGAGAGAGGAGAGAGAGAGGAGAGAGAGAGAGAGAGAGAGAGAGAGAGAGAGAGCGCACATAAAGCTTCATTCAGTCAATGACTGAGAATTAGGCAGAGCTCAGAGAGAGAGAGAGAGAGAGAGAGAGAGAGAGAGAGAGAGAGAGAGAGAGAGAGAGAGAGAGAGAGAGAGAGAGAACACACACACACACACACACACACACACACACACACACACACACACACACACACACACACACACACACACACACATGAGCACATTCAAACGGTCGTTTTGGAGTCTCTCTCTCTTGCAAACAAATTCACTAGGACCAGGAACATTACTGTGTGTTTTTGTTTCTCTCGGCGTGTTGTTTCTCTCAAAAGCTTGTCGGCGGAATGAATGATCAACGCAGCCACGATCCATTAACCTTTGCGTGAGAGCAGACCATAATTATTTTTCTTTCCGATGGGCTCAGTCCTGATGTACTTTACCAGCAGATTAAAATAAGTTGAAAACGTTGGTTGTGTGCCGAATATGAGAAGATAAGTGGTTTCTCGTTCTTCGTTTTCACTGTCCTAAATGTTACTTGTTTTTGCCTGAAGAAGACCCAAGAGGTCAAAATGCATTGTGTCTTGTCCTGTACTTTGTCTATGCCCTTGGCGGTAACTAACCCCCTCTCTTTCTAAATTTTGCTTTATTTTTTGGACTCAGTCACTCCGTTTTGAAAGTTAAAAACTGTCTTTCTAATGAACAGACTGTCAAGGTACTATACATAGAATAAAGCCAAGGTTTGTTTTTCTTTTCAACGAATGCAGTTGTAGTCTATTGTAACACTGCGTGAGTTCAACTTTTTATTTTCGTTTCAGTAGAAATCGAACCATGGTGTATTTTCACTGTTGGACAGGATCAAGACCTATCGTTTCTTCAGGGAAATAGAACCATAATGTGCTTGTGCCGTGGGTGAGGTCAAGTGATGATTTTTTCCCGGTAACTCGAGATATGATCAACATTAGGATAAGATCAAATCTCCCGTAGAGAGCCCGTGTGTTTGATAAAACATGAGTAATGGATAGGAGCATGTGTGTGTGTGTGTGTGTGTGTGTGTGTGTGTGTGTGTGTGTGTGTGTGTGTGTGTGTGTGTGTGTGTGTGTGCGCGTGCGTGCGTGTGTGGTGTGTGTGTGTGTGTTGTGTGTGTGTGTGTTGGTGGGTTGTGTGTGTTGTGTGTGTGTGTGTGTGTGTGTGTGTGTGTGTGTGTGTGTGTGTGTGTGTGAATTATTTGAACCTTTGGTGTCCTTAAATTCCAGTTTTGTCAAACATCCTAGTCACTGTCTAAGCAGACAGACAACCCCCACCCCCTCCCCCCAAAAAAAAAAAAAAAGAAAGAAAAAAAAAGAAAAAAAAAAAAGAAAAACGAAGAGACACAGGTCAACACAGCAATGTATGTGTGTCAGAAGAAGCGAGGAAGGCACTGACCTGTCAAGGGCAATGGCGGCCAGGGTGTTGACGGAGGCGCAGACAGAGACGCCTTGTAAGTAGGGGGCAGCCTTGCACATGAAGGCTCCGAACCTCCAGCCTGCAACATCATCGTCACCACATCTGGTACCAGGTCTGGCACTGCCAGGATGCCATTTACATATCCTTCGCTACTGCTGCTGCCGCTGCTGCTATAGTTGCTACGGCTGCTGCTGCTTCAACTACTACTACTACTATTACAGCTGCTGCTGCTGCTGCTATTGTTGCTATGGTTGCTGCTGCTGCAACTACTACTACTATTACTATTACAGGTGCTGCTGCTGCTGCTGCAACAGCAACAACGTTATCAGTATTAACAACAACAACAACAACAACAACAACAACATCAACATCAACAATTACTCCTACTGCGTCTACTACAACTGCTGCTACTGCGACTGCTACTGCTGCTGTTGCTGCTGCTACTGCTGCTGTTGCTGCAGTGCTTCTACTACTATACTACTACTTCTGGTGCTGCTGAAGCTGCCTCTGCTGGTTCTGCTGCTGCTGCTGCTGCTGCTGCTGCTGCTGCTACCACTACTACTACTATTACTACTACTGCTGATTCTGTTACTGCTAATACGTTCACTACAGATTTCAATGGCCACGACCACAAATACTATACTGGTGCGACCGACTGTTAGACAGCAGGCTGAAACACATTGATCTTATTTTTCTGTCTATCTGTCTGTCTGTGAGCGAGTGAGTGAGTGAGTGAGTGGGTGAGTGACTCTGTCTGTCTGTCACTCTGTCTGACTCTCATGTGCGTGTCTGTGTGATGTGTGTGTGTGTGTGTGTGTGTGTGTGTGTGTGTGTGTGTGTGTGTGTGTGTGTGTGTGTGTGTGTGTGTGTGTGTGCGTGTATGTGTTCCTATCTCTCTCTGTCTTTGACTCTGTGTGTGTGTGTGTGCGTGCGCGCGCGCCCGCACGCGCGCGCGTGTGTGTGTAACCTTCTTGCGGTGTGGCGTTTGTGTCTGTGTGTGAGTGTGTGTGCACGTGTATGTGTGCATATGTAGTCCGTGGTGTGTGTGTGTGTGTGTGTGTGTGTGTTGTGTGTGTGTGTGTGTGGGTGTGTGTGTGTGTGTGTGTGTTTCTTGTGATGGGGTGTTTGTGTCTGTGTGTAAGTGTGTACGTGAATGTGTGTGCGTGAATGTGTGCATGCGTACGTGTGTGTGTGTATGTGTGTGTATGCATGCGTGCGTGCGTGCGTGCGTGTGTGTACGTGTGTGCGCGCGCGCGCGTGCGTGCGTGTGTGTGTGTTGTGTGTGTGTGTGTGTGTGTGTGGTGTGTGTGTGTGTGTGTGTGTGTGTGTGTGTGTGTGTGTGTGTGTGTGTGTGTGGTGCGTGTATGTGTTCCTATCTCTCTCTGTCTTTGACTCTGTGTGTGTGTGTGTGCGTGCGCGCGAGCCCGCGCGCGCGCGTGTGTGTGTGTAACCTTCTTGCGGTGTGGCGTTTGTGTCTGTGTGTGAACGTGTGTGCACGTGTATGTGTGCATATGTAGTCCGTGGGGGTGTGGTGGTGTGTGTGTGTGTTTTGTGTGTGTGTGTGTGTGTGTGGTGTGTGTGTGTGTGTGTGTTGTTGTGTGTGTGTGTGTGTGTGTGTGTGTGTGTGTGTGGTGTGTGTGTGTGTAGTGTGTGTGTGTGTGTGTGTGAATGTGTGCATGCGTAGGTGTGTGTGTGTGTGTGGGTTAGGTGGGTGGTGTTGTGTGTGTGTGGTGTGTGGTGTGTGTGTTGTGTGTGTGTGCTGCGTGGTCGTGTGTGTGTGTGTGTGTGTGTGTGTGGTGTGTTGTTCGCGCGCGCGCTGGTTTTTGTCTATGTTCTGTGCGCAGGTGCTTTTTTTCCCGCAGTCTATGTACATATCATTTGCATCAATCGTGTCATCATGGTTTGCAGTCGATCACAATCTTCTAACCCTCGGATCATCATGGTTTGCAGTCGATCACAATCTATCTAACCCTTCGGATCATCATGGTTTGCAGTCGATCACAATCTGTCTAACCCTTGGATCATCATGGTTTGCAGTCATCACAATCGTCTAACCTTCGGTCTATGGTTTGCATACAAATTCTAACCCTCATCATCTGGTTGCATCATCACAATCTGTCTAACCTTGATCATCATGGTTTCAGTCGATCAATTGCTATACCTCTACATTTTGCGATCATCAAATCTCAATCTTCTCCCTTCGGATCATCATGGTTTGCAGTCGATCACAATTCTACCCTCGGATCAATGTTTCAGTCATCAAATCTGTTCCTTCGATCATCTGTTACTCGATCACATGGTTTCTCGAATCTCACTTTCGGATCACTTGTCAACCTCGATCATCATTTTCGTCGACACAATCTCTAACCTTCGGATACGGTTGCATCGATCACAATCTTCTAACCCTTCGATCATCATGGTTTCATACAATCAGTAACCCTTCGGATCACAGGTTTGCAGTCGAAATTCTAACCCTTCGGATCATCATGTTCATCGTACAATCTGTCTAACCCTTCATTGTATCACACAACATCGTCTCAGGTTTGCAGTCGATCATCTTCTAACCCTTCGATCATCGGTTTGCAGTCGATCACAATCTTCTAACCCTTCGGACATCGGTTTGCAGTCGATCACATCTGTCTAACCCTTCGGATATCATGGTTGCAGTCGATACAATCCTAACCTTCGATCATCATGGTTTGCAGTCGATCACAATCTGTCAACCCTTCGGATCATCATGGTTTGCAGTCGATCAAATCTGTCTAACCTTCGGATCATCAGGTTCGTCGATCACAACTGTCTAACCCTTGGTCATCATGGTTTGTCGTACAATTTCAACCCTTGGATCATCATGGTTTAGTCGACAACTTCTTGTCATGTTTCAGTCGATCAATCTCTCCTTCGACCATGTTTAGTCGATCACAATCTGTAACCCTCGATATCTGTTTCTCGATCAATCTGTCTACTCATCATATGTTCACCTCGTCAACCTGGTCATCTTGTCGATCAAATCTTCAACCTTGGTTCATCATGTACTCGTCAATCTGTTCCTCGATCATCATGGTTTGACTCCATCGTCTAACTTCGGTCTCGTGCACGATCACAATCTTCTAACCCTTCGGATCATCATGGTTTGCAGTCGATCACAACTGTCTAACCCTTCGGATCATGGTTTGCACGATCACAATCTGTCTAACCCTTCGGATCATCATGGTTTGCAGTCGATCACAATCTGTCTAACCTTCGATCATGTTTCAGTCGATCAAATCTGTCTAACCCTTCGGATCATCATGGTTTGCAGTCGATCAAATCTTTACCCTTCTTCGGTTTCTCATACATCTGTACTGTATTAGTGCATCCCCACATGTTAGCACAACTTCGACTGTTTCAGATCAACTTACTCATACATTCCTTACTGTCTGTCATCGCCTTCACTTGGTCAGTGATCACCACTTAACTCGACAATTCACAATGTTACTGATCTTCTCGATCACATTCTACCTTCGATCTCATGGTTTGCTGATCACATCTGCTACCCTTCGGATCATCATGGTTTGCAGTCGATCACAATCTCTCCTCGGATCTCATGGTTTGCAGTCATCACCTATCGTTCTGTCATCTCATTCACTGTCATGTCATCGTCACTCGTCATTCGATCCATGTTACTACATCTTTCTCGATCACATTCACGACACAGTTCCTCGATCCATTTCTGACTGGTAGTATCACATTCTAACCTCGGATATGGTTGCTCACTTACTTCATCATTGGTCGTACTCACTCGATCCTGCATCGTACAATCTTCAACTTCGATCATCGTCGTCATGTAACCCTTCGGATCATCAGGTTGCAGATCATCAACTTCGATACTGGTTCATCATCACATCTTCTACCCTTGGTCATCATGGTTTGCAGTCGCACAATCTTCTAACCTCGGATCATCATGGTTTGCAGTCGATCACAATCTGTCTAACCCTTCGGATCACATGGTTGCAGTCGATCACAATCTTCTACCCTTCGATCATCATGGTTTGCAGTCGATCACAATCTTCTAACTTGTTGTCAGTCGATCAACTTCTAACCTTCGATCTCATGGTTTGCAGTCGTCACATCTCTACCCTTCGGATCATGTTTGCAGCGATCCAATCTTAACTTGGACTAGGTTGCAGTCGATCACATCTGTCTAACCCTTCGGATCATCATGGTTTGCAGTCGATCACAATCTGTCTAACCCTTCGGATCATCATGGTTTGCAGTCGATCACAATCTGTCTAACCCTTCGGATCATCATGGTTTGCAGTCGATCAAATCTGTCTAACCTTCGGATCATCATGGTTTGCAGTCGATCACATCTCTAACCTTCGATCATCATGGTTTGCAGTCGATCACAATCTGTCTAACCTCGGATCATCAGTTTGCAGTCGATCACAATCTGTCTAACCTTCGGATTCAGGTTTGCAGTCGATCACAATCTGTCTAACCCTTCGGATCATCATGGTTTTGCAGTCGATCAACAACTGTAACCCTTCGAGCATCATGGTTGCAGTCGATCACAATCTGTCATAACCTTCGGATCATATGGTTTGCAGTCGATCACAATCATGTCTAACCCTTCGGCATCATCATGGTTTGCAGTCGATCAAATCTGTCTAACCCTTCGGATCATCATGGTTTGCAGTCGATCACAATCTGTCTACCCTTCGGATCATCATGGTTTTGCAGTCGATCACAATCTGTCTACCTTCGATCATAGTTTGCAGTCGATCACAATCTGTCTAACCTTCGATCACATGGTTTGCAGTCGATCACAATCTTCTAACCTTCGACATCATGGTTTGCAGTCATCACATCTTTAACTGTCTATGGTTCGTATCAATCTATCATCATGTTTCAGTGTCACAATCTAACCTTGATCATAGTTGAGTCGCAAATCTCATTCGATATGTTGCAGTCGTACAATTAACCCGATCATTGGTTGAGTGATCACTTACTGCCGTTTGCTCGATAAATCTTAACTTCGGATATCGGTTGGCGAACAATTTCTAACTGATCTCAGGTGAGCCATTTAACTTCGGTCTCGGTTGCAGTCGATCACTTTCTAACCTTTCTATGGTTGAGTCGATCATTTTAACCTTGATATTGGTTGAGTCTCCATCTTACCTTGATATGTTGCAGTCGTCAACTCTAACTTCGGATATCGGTTTAGTCAAGCTAACCCTTCGGATCATCATGGTTTGCAGTCGATCACAATCTGTCTAACCCTTCGGATCATCATGGTTTGCAGTCGATCACAATCTGTCTAACCCTTCGGATCATCATGGTTTGCAGTCGATCACAATCTTCTAACCCTTCGGATCATCATGGTTTGCAGTCGATCACAATCTTCTAACCCTTCGGATCATCATGGTTTGCAGTCGATCACAATCTGTCTAACCCTTCGGATCATCATGGTTTGCAGTCGATCACAATCTGTCTAACCCTTCGGATCATCATGGTTTGCAGTCGATCACAATCTGTCTAACCCTTCGGATCATCATGGTTTGCAGTCGATCACAATCGGTCCGGTTAAACCCCTTCGGATCATCATGGTTTGCAGTCGATCACAATCTGTCTAACCCTTCGGATCATCATGGTTTGCAGTCGATCACAATCTGTCTAACCCTTCGGATCATCATGGTTTGCAGTCGATCACAATCTGTCTAACCTTGGTATCATGGTTGCAGTCGATCACAATCTGTCTAACCCTTCGGCATCATGGTTGCAGTCGATCACAATCTACTAACCACTGATCATCATGATTGCATCGATCACAATCTGTCACACACCTTCGGATCATCATGGTTTGCAGTCGATCACAACATCTAACCCACACATTCACGATCACAACAAGCGCTGCAGTCGATCCAATCGTCTAACCCTTCGGATCATCAGGTTGCAGTCGATCACAATCTCTAACCTTCATCATCAGTTGCAGTCGATCACAATGTCAATCCTCATGCCCACCCCCGCACACACACACACACCCGCACGGGCACACACACACTACAGCACACACACAGTCGCACGCACACACCAGCACACGACAATACACCTTCAAGCAAGTTACATTCATACACAAAGGACATCACAAGCACACACACAAGTCACCAGCAGATACAACACAACACACCAACATCCACACACACACAAGCAACACATCCGCAGCGCGAGACAATAACTCAACACATTATCGTAATTCAAGCCAAGTTCGCATAAACACGATAGATATAAACTTCGTGTCTTTCGTACGAGCGAATGTCATTACAAAAGTAAAGTTGTTTTTGTTGTTGAGGAGACTGGTACATCACGAGCATAGAAATGACCATGTCTGCGCGCGCACAATCTCCATGATTTGCTCCGTTGAGCAGAAGCAGGACTAGAAGGAAACAATGACTTCTTTCTGGAAATGGGAGGATCGATGCCTAATTGCAGCCATTCTTCTGGCAGAAGAAAACTGATGCAGAGGAGAAGGAAATAACCGACATGTTAAAAAGAAAAGAAAAGGAAAACGGGAAAAAGAGAGAAAAGAACAGGAAGAATAATAAGAGGAAAAGAATTCAGAAGAGGAATAAATAGAAAAAAAGCAATGGAGAGGATTGTGAAAGTAGGAAGAAGAAGAATGCGAAGAAGAAGAATGCGAAGAAGAAGAATGCGAAGAAGAAGAAGAAGAAGAATGCGAAGAAGAAGAATGCGAAGAAGAAGAAGAAGAAGAATGCGAAGAAGAAGAAGAATGCGAAGAATGCAAAAGAATGCGAAGAAGAATGCGAAGAAGAAAAGAAGAAGAATGCGAAGAAGAAGAAGAAGAATGCGAAGAAGAAAGAATGCGAAGAAGAATGCGAAGAAGAATGCGAAGAATGCGAAGAATGCGAAGAATGCGAAGAAGAAGAAGAAGAAGAAGAAGAAGAAGAAGAAGAAGAAGAAGAAGAAGAAGAAGAAGAAGAAGAAAAAGAAGAAGAAGAATGCGAAGAAGAATGCGAAGAAGAAAAATGCGAAGAAGAAGAAGAAGAAGAAGAGAAGAAGAAGAAGAAGAAGAAGAAGAAGAAGAAGAAGAAGAAGAAGAAGATGATGATAATGATGATGATGATGAAGAAGAAGAATGCGAAGAATGCGAAGAAGAAGAAGAAGAATGCGAAGAATGCGAAGAAAGAAGAAGAGAAGAAGAATGCGAAGAAGAAGAATGCGAAGAAGAAGAATGCGAAGAAGAAGAATGCGAAAAGAAGAATGCGAAGAAGAAGAAGAAGAAGAAGAAGAAGAAGAAGAAGAGAAGAAGAAGAAGAAGAAGAAGGAAGAAGAAGAAGAAGAAGAAGAAGAAGAAGAGAGAATGATTTCTATGACAGCAGAATCAGATAAGTCCTCTGCGTTTTCTTTATCAACCCAATTTTCGTGTCATTTTTGTCCTTTACCACTTTTTTTCACTTTTTCTTCCTTCCTCCTTTCTTACTGTTTCTTTTTCTTCTTCTTTGTTCACGTATTTTCAGACTACTCTCTCTCTCTCTCTCTCTCTCTCTCTCTCTCTCTCTCTCTCTCTCTCTGTGTGTGTGTGTGTGTGTGTGTGTGTGTGTGTGTGTGTGTGTGTGTGTGTGTGTGTGTGTGTGTCTCTCTCTCTCTCTCTCTCTCTCTGTGCCTCTCTCTGTCTCTCTGACTGGATATCTGTCTGTTTGTCTGTATGTCTCTCTGTGTCTTGCGGTCCCTTCTGTCTGTCCGTCCGTCTGTCTGTCTGTCTGTCTGTCTGTCTGTCTCTGTCTCCTGCATTTTAAACGCCATATGTCTTCCCTTCTTTCAAACATTTTGCCCACTTTTCTTTCTGTCTTTCTTCATTTAATGGACACTTTTCATTTCCCTAAAACATTCCCTGGCATCCTGTATTTTCATGCTTCTTTCCAAGACCTTCGATGCCAAATTATTGCCAGCATTTGTGAAGAGACTGGTCGAAAACTCTGAAGAAAAAAAACTGTGCTTTGGAAATACATCGACGACGTAGTTTCTTCTTTCATTTATTTTCACCGTTTTCTTTCTGTACTGGTTTTTCTTTCTTTCTTTTGTATGTTGTGTCGCAAATGTCTACCAAAAGAAAGAAAAGTAGAATGTTCAACAAGTGGGGTAAAGATGCAATCAGGATTACGAGTTTCAGGTTTCAGGTGATGACGATGTGTTTTAGTTAATCTTTCTGTGCATGGTGTTGTCATCCGTGGGTTTTTTTTTTCTACACAGAACAAACAGATCTCCACTGGACGAAAAACGAGACGGTAGAAAGGACATGGGATAGTTGAGATTAGGGGTATCAAACAAACACCAACCCCTACACACACAGAGCGAGCGAGCGAGCGAGAGAGAGAGAGAGAGAGAGAGAGAGAGAGAGAGAGAGAGAGAGAGGGAGAGAGAGAGAGAGAGAGAGGGAGAGAGAGAGAGGGAGAGGGAGAGAGAGGGAGAGAGAGAGGGGAGAGAGAGAGAGAGAGAGAGAGAGAGAGAGAGAGAGAGAGAGAGAGAGAGAACACACTCAAAACTCAAAATGATTTATTCATGTTTAGGCCATTGCCCCTCATGAAGGGAAGCAAACAAATACAATCATAGAAACAGCATAAGAACTACGCACACACATAATAATGATGATTATAATAATAAACATAATGATGATTATTTCTACACTGTTCATTAGTACATGCCTAAAGAAGCTTTCATCCTAAGCAATTTGGGACTTTGTAATACTTCAACGGTGTATAGTGAGCTCTTAAATTTTGCATGACAGGACAAAAGAGCACAAAATGCACTTCACTGCCTGTCTCCTCCCTGCAGAGAGAGAGAGAGAGAGAGAGAGAGAGAAGAGAGAGAGAGAGAGAGAGAGAGAGAGAGCGACAGAGAGAGAGACAGAGACAGAGACGAGACAGAAAAGAGAGAGAGAGAGACAGACAGACAGACAGACAGACAGACAGACAAAGAACGACAGATAGAAAGACAACGATAGAGAGCACATAAAGAGAAAATTATGGACAAACATGTTTATGCAGACACACACACACACACACACACACACACACACACACACACACACACACACACACACACACACACACACACACACTGTGAACAAAGGGAGTTTTTATTGACATCATTGCCAGAGTTCTCTCTCTCTCTCTCTCTCTCTCTCTCTCTCTCTCTCTCTCTCTCTCTCTCTCTCTCTCTTCTCTGTGTGTGATGTAGTTGAAGGATTGGGGGAAAATAACAACATTAAAGGGACACAAATACTTTACAAAATGAAAAAGCCTGAAACATTAATTATTCTCCTTGAAAATGTTTCAATATGATAGATGCTTATGAATGGTTTGACTGTATACTTTATGCACATGTTGTGAGAATTTCAGAAGCAATGATTCGACAGGGTTTTGTTCTTATCCAACACAAACTGATCCTGGCAACGTCTGTATAATCTGTGCGAGCACAGCTTTGGTGCCATGTAAACCTCAGCAACCCCTGTTTCATGCTGTATTCACATGACAGTTATTTATATAAATGCAGAAGACCTGAACTCGATGGTCCGAAGTCAGTAGGCTCTCGA
>CM065715.1:108615008-108617508 GCA_033310375.1 Conus canariensis | reverse complement strand
TCTCCTCTCTCTGTCTCTTCTCTCTGTCTCTGTCTCTGCTCTCCCCTCTCTCTCCTCTCTCTCTCTCTGCAAATTATGCAGATGATGATTACAGCTACATATTGCTCAGATTTCCGTCTTCTTTAAAACCATTATTGTTGTAACCAAAATTGTAGTTAGTTCTTAAAAGTATGTTAAAAAAGACATAGAATATGTATTGCTTCCCTGTATGAGGACTATAGACAGCAGACACACAGACCAAATGTTTGACTTAAATGTCGTGACTATTCGTTGTCGTCTTACCCAGAATGGTATGTTTTTGTGTGAGGAGTGGTCGAGAGAAATAGCATGTCCATATGCTCCCATCTGGTTTGTTTAATGTGTTAGATTTGTGTGTGGACAGGCAGTGTGCCACTATGGCCTGTGTTTACATTTCATTTACGCCCTGGTTGACATCCGTGGTTTTCATGGTTTTAGCCAGGGTGTTTTGCACTGCTCTCTCTCTCTCTCTCTCTCTCTCTCTCTCTCTCTCTCTCTCTCTCCTCTCTCTCTCTCTCTCTCTCTTCCCCTCTCTCTCGTGTAGTTTAAGGATTGAGGAAAGACGACAACATTAAAGGGACACAAATACTTTACGAAATGAAAAAGCCTGAAAGATAAATTATTCACCCTTAAAATATTTTCAACATAATAAATACTTGGGAATGGTATAACTGTATATTTGTCCACATTTTGAGAACATTTCAGCAACAATGATTCGAAATGGTTTTGTTGTTATCCAGCACAAACTAATCTGGCAACATCTGTATAATGTGTGCTAGAACGGCGCTGGGACCATGTAAACCTAGGCAACCCCTGTTTCTTTGCTATATTAACATGACCATTATTTGAATATATGCAGAACGTCTAAATGCGATGGTCCGAAGTCAGTAGGCTCTCGAATTCTACACTTTGTTTGTCGATTTATTTGTTGTTTTAGAGATAACTATACTCTCCACTTTCTGTGTTATTTTATTTGTTATTGTTGAGAGTTTTATATCATTGTTGTTTTATTTAATGTTTCAAAATTCGAGCGACCGTAAGGTATACTACTGACGACATTTGACCATCTTTTTGTTTTTCTCTCTCTAATTTCAAACTTCAAGAAGTCATTCGTTCCATAGATGTACTTCTGGTTATTTCGTTCTTGTTTCGACTGTTGTCTCTGTTGTATGCAGGCCATAGAATTTCTTTTTGAATGGTTCACTTTGCGTTTTCTGAGTGCATCATATTACATTTTTCTATTGTCTTGACTTGCCTCTTAGAGATGACATATGTCATATGCTACATATTGATCGCAATCTCTCTCTCTCTCTCTCTCTCTCTCTCTCTCTCTCTCTCCCGTTACGTACACACATCGTCATGACCTCGCATACACAGACACACACACATAGTAACGCACACACATACTCATGAACTCGAATACACAGAGACACATACATACTAAGGCACAGAGAGAGAGAGAGAGAGAGAGAGAGAGAGAGAGAGAGAGAGAGAGAGAGAGAGAGAATATTTGGGTTTTTTGCCAAGTGTTTGAGTGTGGAAAGTCAGAGAGAGAGAGTGAGAGAGAGAGAGAGAGAGAGAGAGAGAGAAGAGAGACAGACAGACAGACAGACAGACAGACAGAGATAAAAACGGTTGCATAGTGTCTCCTATGAGATGATTCATTCTTGTTTAGGCCACTCTCAGTCAGGAAGGGGAGCAATTAAATACAATCATAGAAGCCCCATAAGAACTACGCACAGACATAACCAACGTTATGTTCAGAAACAATCCTAAGATAACATTACTGACCGCAATTTGAACGCTTTGAATGAATAAATCAACACATTGCTGAATGTTTGCTCATGCGTACATGCTAAAAGAAGTTGTAATCTTTAGTGATTTGGGACTTTGTAATACTTCAACGGTATATAGTGAGCTCTTAGTTTTCGCATGACAGGACAAGAGAGCACAAAATGTACTTCACTGCCTACCTCTCCTCTGCACAGAGAGAGAGAGAGAGAGAGAGAGAGAGGAGAGAGAGAGAGAGAGAGAGAGAGAGAGAGAGAGAGAGAGAGAGAGAAAACACAAAGAGAAACAGACCGAATTATGGACAAAAATCATTATGCAAGTCCGAACTCACCATCCGTCCCTCCACACACACACACACACACACACACACACACACACACACACACACACACACACACACACACACATACACACACACATGACTCTTGCAATGATGTCAATGGAAACTCCCTCTGTTCACAGCCTCATGAAACTCCCTGTTCACAGCCTCATCAAAACTTCCTCTTTTCACAGCCTCCTGAAATCCCTCTGTTCACAGCCTCATGAAACTCCCCCTGTTCACAGCCTCGTGAAACTCCCTGTTCACAGCCTCGTGAAACTCCCTCTGTTCACAGCCTCCTGAAACTCCCTCTGTTCACAGCCTCCTGAAACTCCTTCTGTTCACAGCCTCCTGAAACTCCCTCTGTTCACA
>CM065715.1:108607508-108610008 GCA_033310375.1 Conus canariensis | reverse complement strand
TGTCATGCCACTTGATGTGTGGGAGTCTGCGAAGACAGCTGAGGTGAAAATGGTTGAGCTGTTTGGCGTGTCTGCTGTAGACAGTCCAGGTCTCACTGGCGTAGGGGAGAGTGGTTAGTACAACTGCATGGTAGACCTTCAGCTTGGTGGTAAGGCTTAGTCCTCTCTGCTCCCAGACATTTTCACTGAGTCTCTCAAACACAGAGCTGGCATTGGCAATCCTGTTCCTGACCTCTACGTCAATTTTCACAGCTCCTGAGAGTGTGCTGCCCAGATAAGCACACACATTCTCATGAACTCACATACACAGAGACACACACATACTAAAGGGCAGAGAGAGAGAGGAGACGAGAGAGAGAGAGAGAGAGAGAGAGAGAGAGAAGACAGACAGACAGACAGATAGACAGACAGACAGACTCAACACTCAAGAGGATTCATTCATGTTTAGGCCATTGCCCCTCATGAAAGGGAGCAATCATATGCCTTCATAGAAGCAGCATAAGAACTACGCGCAGACATAACCAACGTTATATTCAGAAACAATCCTAAGATAACATTACTGATCGCAGTTTGAACGCTTTGAATGAATACATTAACACATGTCTGACTGTTTGTTCATGAGTACATGCCAAAAGAAGTTTTAACCTTAAGCAATTTGGGACTGTGTAATACATCAACGGTATATAGTGAGCTCTTAGTTTTCGCATGACAGGACAACAGAGCACAAAATGCACATAACTGCATAATTATCTCTTCTCTGGACAGAGAGAGAGAGAGAGAGAGAGAGAGAGAGAGAGAGAGAGAGAGAGAGAGAGAGAGAGAGAGAGAGAGAGAGAGAAGAGAGAAAACACACAAAGAGAAACAGACCGAATTAGGGACAAAAATCTTTATGCAAGTCCGAATTCACCCTCCCTCCACACACTCACACAAACAGACACAGACACACGCACACACACACACGGACGCACGCAAGCACACACACACGCACGCACACGCACGCACACACACACACACAAAACACACACACACACACCACACACACACACACACACACACACACACACAGAGGACTCTGGCAATGATATCAATGGAAACTCCCTCTGTTCACAGCCTCCTGAAACTCCCTCTGTTCACAGCCTCCTGAACAACCCCCTCTGTTCAAAGCCTCTGAAACTCCCTCTGTTCACAGCCTCCTGAAACTCCCTCTGTTCACAGCCTCCTGAAACTCCCTCTGTTCACAGCCTCCTGAAACTCCTTCTGTTCACAGCCTCCTGAAACTCCCTCTGTTCACAGCCTCATGGAACTTCCCTGTGTTCACAGCCTGGTGAAACTCCCTGTGTTCACAGCCTCATACCTCCCTCTGTTCACAGCCTCTGAAACTCCCTCTGTTCACAGCCTCCTGAAACTCCTCTGTTCACAGCCTCCATGAACTCCCTCTGTTCACAGCCTCCTGAAACCCCTCTGTTCACAGCCTCCTGAAACTCACTCTGTTCACAGCCTCCTGAAACTCCCTCTGTTCACAGCCTCCTAAAACTCCCTCTGTTCACAGCCCTCTGAAACTCCCTCTGTTCACAGCCTCATGAAACTTCCTCTGTTCACAGCCTCATGGAACTTCCTGTGTTCACAGCCTCGTGAAACTCCCTGTGTTCACAGCCTCATAAACTCCCTCTGTTCACAGCCTCCTGAAACCCCCTCTGTACACAGCCTCCTGAAACTCCCTCTGTTCACAGCCTCCTGAAACTCCCTCTGTTCACAGCCTTGTGAAACTCCCTCTGTTCACAGCCTCCTGAAACTCCCTGTGTTCACAGCCTTATGAAACTTACTTTGGTCCGCCGTCAGTAGTCTCTCGTTGTACATGTGTGCGTACGTGTATATGAGTGTGTGAGTGTAAGTGTGAAGGCGCGCGCGTGTATATATATATAGAGAGAGAGAGAGAGAGAGAGAATGGTACTGAGGATCAGCGCAATCTTAAAAACAGTGCTCAACCACAGTGGGAGCGACATTTGTTATTTAAAAGCAAGTTAAAATCAAGCTTCTAAAAACTTCTACAAATTTGTTTCACGCTGTGCGGTCGTCAGGATGTGATGAGCTTGTGTTGCCAGTGCCACGTATATATATAGCTAGCTGGTTTGCTGTTGTTTTTTTCCCGTGCTACATGTGTTTCTCAGGTGTTGGTTTTTTTCGCTGATAGGAACTTCCATCTGTGTCTGCAATTGTTAACCATTTCTGTTCTAACATTTAGAGTTGCCAACTGTGGTTTACATAGTATAATGTATTTCTCTGTTAGGCATAGATTGCATTTTTTTGAAATGTTGTTGTATGATGCTGCTCTTTTTAAAATTTTCCAAGATATGTTGTAGTCTATGTTTTTTTCTTTAAGTTTCCAAATGTATTTACTCAATTCTGTTTGGTTTTTGTATCTTTCTTTGTTGAATGATTGTTTATGGTTTGCATATCTAGTTTTGAATTGGTTTTCCGTGATACCTACATATGTTTCTTT
>CM065715.1:108565008-108580008 GCA_033310375.1 Conus canariensis | reverse complement strand
ATTTTCAGGAGGCTGTGAACAGAGGGAGTTTCAGGAGGCTGTGAACAGAGGGAGTTTCATGAGGCTGTGAACAGACGGAGTTTCAGGAGGCTGTGAACAAAGGGGGTTTCAGGAGGCTGTGAACAGACGGATTTTCAGGAGGCTGTGAACAGAGGGAGTTTCAGGAGGCTGTGAACAGAGGGAGTTTCCATTGACATCATCGCCAGAGCCCTGTGCTCACAGCTTATACAGACGTCGTCAAGCTTGACCTCTACACAAGACAGTGCTGCCTGTTAATTGTTGCTGAAATCGTCGTTGCAGCATGAAAGAGTGCATAATTGAAAACAATCATTATTACATCATACACAAAAGTGTTTCAAAGTAGGGCAGTTAAAGGTTCATGATAAATTATTTTTATGAGTACTTGTGTCACTGAAGCAGTGTCAAATGTACTAGTTGTTTCTGAGAGAGAGAGAGAGAGAGAGAGAGAGAGAGAGAGAGAGAGAGACAGAGACAGACAGACAGACAGAGAGAGGGAGACACACACACACACACACACACACACACAGAGGGAGAGAAGATCGAAAGAAGCAGAAGTACACTTATGCTACGAAATAGGTCTTCAAGCCTGAAATTAGAGAGAGAGAAAAAATTAAAAAGACGGTCAAGTGTTGTCACTAGTGTGTCTATCGGTCGCTCGAACTTTCGCATATGCATCTCACAGACACCCACCACCGCAAATCTGTTAATGGATAACCTGCAAATAACAACGCCAAATACAGTGTCGGATTCGAGAGCCTACTGACTTCGGACCATCGATTTCCAACATTCGCATTTATCTAAATAACTGTCATGTGAATACAGCATAAAACAGGGGTTGCTGAGGTTTACATGGTCCCAGCGCTATTCTCGCACAGATTATACTGATGTTGGCAGGATCAGTTTGTGTTGGATAAGAACAAAACCCTCTCGAATCATTGCTACTGAAATTCTCTGAAAATGTTGATAATGTACACAGTTAAACCATTCATAAGTATCTACTGTCTGAAAATATTTTCAAGGTGAATAATTTACGTTTCAGGCTTTTTCATTTGGTAAACTATTTGTGTCCCTTTCATGTAGTCGTCTTTCCTCAATCCTTCAAACTACATGAGAGAGAGAGAGAGAGAGGAGAGAGAGAGAGAGGAGAGAGAGAGAGAGAGAGAGAGAGAGAGAGAGAGAGAGAGGCAGTGCAAAGCACCACTGGCTAAAACCATGAAAAACACGGATCTCAACCAGAAAGTAAATGAAAAGTGAACACAGGCCATAGTGGCACACTGCCTGTCCACACACAAATCTAACACATTAAACAAACCACAGAGGAACATATCCATAGCATCCTGGGTAAGACGACAATAAATGGTCACGGTATTTAGGTCAAGCTCTATTGTGTCTGTGAGCCCGTTATCTATTTATCTTATACAGGGAAGTAATATAACTATATTCTGTCTTTAAAAAAAAACATACTTTTAAGAAGTAATTGCAATTATGGTTACGAGAGTAACGGTTATGAAGAAGACGGCAGTCTGAGAAATAGTTAATTGTAATCATCATCTGCGTAACAGAACAGAGGAGACAGAAGAGAGAGAGGGGGAAGAGAGAGAGAGAGAGAGGAGAGAGAGAGAGAGAGAGAGAGAGAGGAGAGAGACGAGAGAGAGAGAGAGAGAGAGAGAGAGAGAGAGAGAAAAAAACCCACTTTACATCACACACACACACACACACACACACACACACACACACACACACACACACACACACACACACACACACACACACGTGCGCTCTCACGCGTACACATAGGTGCGCGCGCACACATACCTGCACACACACACACCCATAGCTGCAGTACAATGATAGTTTAATTAATAAGGGAATCAAAAGAAGATACATTCCATCAGCTGCATACGAACGCGCTGAAAATATAGATGCACAGATAAGGACGAGCATGCACACATACAGACAATGCACAAATACAAGCGAAAATATACATGGGAACAAAGTACATATCCACCCAAACCCACCCACCCACCGAGACCCAGACATAGACACAGACCCAGACCCACCCACCCACCCACCACCACACACACACACACACACACCACACACACACACACACACACGCGCGTTACAACCAGAGCCTACTGGCGGCGACCAAAGTAAGTTTCAGGAGGTTGTGAACAGAGGGAGTTTACACTGACGTCATTGCCAGAGTCCGGTGCTCACAGCTTATACAGACGTCGTCACGTTTGACCTCTACCAGGAAAAACAGCAGTGCTGTCTGTTAATTGTTGCTGAAATCGTCGTTGCAGCATGAAAAAGTGCATAATTAAAAATAACCATTATTATATCTTACAGGAAATTGTGTCAAAGGAGGGTATATCAGTCTAAATGATTTTTATAAGTACTTGTGTCCCTGAAGTAGAGTCAAATCTACTAGTTGTTTCTGTCTGTTGTGTGTGTGTGTGTGTGTGTGTGTGTGTGTGTGTGTGTGTGTGTGTGTGTGTGTGTGTGAGAGAGGAGGAGGGAGAGAGAGAGAGAGAGAGAGAGAGCAGTGCAAAACACCCATGGCTAGAACCATGAAAAACACGGGTGTCAACCAGGGCGTAAATGAAATGTAAACACAGGCCATAGCGCCACACTGCCTGTCCACACACAAATCTAACACATCAAACTAACCACAGGGGAAAATATGGACATGCTACCCCTATAGACCACTCCTGATTACATCCATACCATTTTGGATTAGACAACAATACATAGCCGCGACATTTAGGTCAAGCTCTATTGTGTATGTCACTACAGGGAAGTAATATAATTATATTCTATGTCCTTTTCTTAAAAACATACTTTTAAGAAGTTACTACAATTATGGTTACGATGATAACTGCTATGAAGAAGACGGCAGCCTGAGAAATAGCTAACTGTGATAATCATCTGCATAACTGACAGAGAGAGAGAGAGAGAGAGAGAGAGAGAGAGAGAGAGACGAGGGACAACAGAGAAAGAGAGAGAGAGAGAGAGAAGATTTGAAATAGACAAAAGACACCTATGCTACGGATTGCGTGTTGAAGTTTGAAATTAGAAAGAGAGAAAGCAAAAAATGATGGTCAAATGTCGTCAGTAGTATACCTATCGGTCGCTCGAACTTTCGCTTATCCATCTCACAAATAACCCTCCAATTAAAACCCGCAAATGAAAAACCTTCGCAAATACAACAACACCAACTCAAGTGTAGCGTTCGAGAGCCTACTGACTTCGGACCATCGATTAAACTCGATGCATTTATCTAAATAACTGTCATGTAAATACAGCATAAAACAGGGGTTGCTGAAGTTTACATGGTCCCAACGCTATTCTCGCACACATTATACTGATGTTGCCAGGATCAGTTTGTGTTGGATAACAACACAACCCTGTCGCATCATTGCTACTGAAATTCTCTGAAAATGTGGATAAAGTATATAGTTATACCATTCATAAGTATGTACTGTCTTGAAACATTTTAAAGGTGAATAATTTATGGTCCAGGAGTTTTCATTTGGTAAACTATTTGTGTCCCTTTAATGTTGTCGTCTTTCCTCAATCCTTTAAACTACACGAGAGAGAGAGAGAGAGAGAGGAGAGAGAGAGAGAGAGAGAGAGAGAGAGAGAGAGAGAGAGAGAGAGCAGTGCAAAACACCCCTGGCTAAAACCATGAAAAACACGGGTGTCAGCCAGGACGTAAATGAAATGTAAACACAGGCCATAGTGGCACACTGCCTGTCCACCCACAAATCTAACTCATCAAAAAAAACCACAGGGAAAATATGGACATGCTACCCGTATGGACCACTCCTCGTGCAAATAGGCCAAGCTTTACTGTGTATGTGTGTCTGCTGTCTATATTCCTCATACAGGGAAGTAAAATATATGGATGTCTTTTTTTTTTTTAAACATAATTTTAAGAACTAACTACAATTATGGTTACGAGAATAATGGTTTTGGAGAAGACGGTATCTGAGAAATATCTTATTGTAAACTTCATCTGCATAATTTGTGGAGAGAGAGAGAGAGAGAGAGAGGAGAGAGAGAGAGAGAGAGAGAGAGGGAGAGAGAGAAGAAGAGAGAGAAAGAGAGAGAGAGAGAGGACAGACAGACAGACAGACATACAGACAGACAGAGAGGGAGAGAGAGAGAGGGAGAGAGAGAGAGAGAGAGAGAGAGAGAGAGAAGACAGACAGACAGACAGAGAGGAGAGAGAGAGAGAGAGGGAGAGAGAAAGAGAGAGAGAAGAGAGAGAGAGAGAGGAGGGGGGGAGGGAGAGAACGAACGAACGAACGAAATTTTGTTTATTCAGGGATATGAGATAAGCATACAAGCCTACTTTTTTACACTCAGCCCTGAGGCTAAACACAAATTTCACAACAATAATGCAGAAAGTAAATTGTCTATATATGTAACAAGTATAGCGAAGAAGAAGAAGAAAAGAGAGAGAGAGAGAGGGAAAGAGAAAAAGCACCCTACTTCCCACAGCAAGCACACACACACACACACACACACACACACACACACACACACACACACACACACACACACATACACAGACACACATACACACACACAACTGTACACACGGGGGCATGCACACACCACACATGCACACACACACACACACACACACACACACACACACACACACACACACACACACACACACACACACACACACACACTCATACACACACTCACACACTCATACACATAGCGACTGGCAAATAATGCATTAGCAAGAGAAGAAAAGAAGGTACACTCCATTGGCTGCATCCAAACGCTCTGGAAATACACATGTACACAGACAAAGACAGGCATGCACACATATACAGACAATCCACAAACACTATCGAAAATACACATGCAAACAAAACACACACACACACACACACACACACACACACACACACACACACACACACACACACACACACACACCGCACATACGGACGCACACACACACATACATGTACACACACGTGTACAAGGAGAACCTTCTGACGCCGGACAAAGTAAGTTTCATGAGGCTGTGAAGAGAGGGAGTTTTATGAGGCTGTGAAGAGAGGGAGTTAGGCTGTGACAGAGGGAGTTTCATGAGCTGTGAACAGAGAGAGTTTCATGAGGCTGTGAAAGAGGAGTTTCAGGAGGCTGTGAAGAGAGGGAGTTTCAGGAGGCTGTGAACAGAGGAGTTTCAGGAGGCTGTGAACAGAGGGAGTTTCAGGAGGCTGTGAACAGAGGGAGTTTCATGAGGCTGTGAACAGAGGGAGTTTATGAGGCTGTGAACAGAGGGAGTTTCAGGAGGCTGTGAACAGAGGGAGTTTTATGAGGCTGTGAACAGAGGGAGTTTTATGAGGCTGTGAACAGAGGGAGTTTTATGAGGCTGTGAACAGAGAGAGTTTTATGAGGCTGTGAACAGAGGGAGTTTCAGGAGGCTGTGAACAGAGGGAGTTTTATGAGGCTGTGAAGAGAGGGAGTTTTCAGGAGGCTGTGAACAGAGGGAGTTTTATGAGGCTGTGAACAGAGGGAGTTTTATGAGGCTGTGAACAGAGGGAGTTTCCATTGATATCATTGCCACAGTCCTGTGCTCACAGTTTATATAGACGTCGTCAAGCTTCAGCTGCCTCTACAAGGAAAAACAGCAGTGCTGCCTGTTAATTGTTGCTGAAATCGTCGTTTGAAAACAATAAATCGTCGTTTGAAAACAATCTCTTTTTTTTCCTTTTCCCTTTTTCTTCCCTCCCCCCCCCCCCCCCCCCCGACATATTGGTAGTACATGGTATCTTGCACATACATGAAATACACATGACATATATATTTCTCTCTCCCCCCCCCCCCCCCCCCCGCCAGACACACGCACACACTCATTACTCTCTTCTGATATTACTTCCATGGGTATGCAGGAGAAGTTTGATTAATTTGACACCCACACACAAAAATGAATAAATAAATTAAGCGTCCAAAGGATTCAAGCAAAAGGTTCAACAAAACAGGCCCTGATACAAAAACCACTGTTCATTGTGCTGTGCCAAAGTACCCTCCAAAGAGTGCATATATCTAAGGTCAGAACGTCTCTGTTTCAGCATGCAAAGAAAACCTTGAGTACTTGGCATTGCATTAGTCATGGATACTTTAAATATGTAATACTTGGCCAGTAACAAGATATAACTGAGTCCAAAATCTGTTTCAGTACCTTCTTTACAACCAAATATGATCAAGGTGTCTGACAGAGTAAAAAAACTACAGTGTTGACAACTGGAAGTAAGAATTTGGTTAAGGTCATTCCAAAATTTGTTAACAATATCACAGTCCCATAACAGGTGTTGTATTGTCTGAGTTTCTGTTTGACAGAAATTACATATTGGATCTTCGACAATTTTACAGTCATACAGGTATTTTCTGGTGGGCAATAGACGATGTAATACCCTCAATTGGAACCATTTCATCTTTATGTCATGAAACTTACTACATAGTTTGAAAACATTAAACCAGTTGAGATCTTCAAAAACACTGTTCTACTTTAATACTGCTGAAGAGCGAACATCTGACCTCACAAGTATAGATTGGACACTCTTTCCTCCTTCTTTGATAGATTGCCAAACTTTTGTGTCTGCTATACGGTTCTTAGAATCAAACTTAATTCCAAACTTTTGTTGATATTGCACTATAGCATTTATAATACCATTGTACAACAGAAAATTAGTTCTATTGAGATTTGGGTAGAGATCACTGAACTCTCTAAAGGTAAGAAAACAATCATTATTACATCACACAGGAAATTGTTTCAAAGGAGGGTAGGTCAAATTTCATGCTAAACCATTCTTTTGAGTACTTGTGTCCCTGAAGTTTTGTCAGATTTACTAGTTTTTTTTTCTCTCTCTCACTTTCTGTGTGTTGTGTGTGTGTGTGTGTGTGTGTGTGTGTGTGTGTGTGCGTGTGCGTGCGTGCGTGCGTGCGTGCGTGCGTGCGTGGTGTGTGTGTGTGTGTGTGTGTGTGTGTGTGTGTGGTAGGAGGAGAGAGAGAGAGAGGAGGGAGAGAGAGAGGAGAGGAGAGAGAGAGAAAGAGAGAGAGATCACACTTTGACACTATATTGTCATTGCCAAAAGATCCTGTGACAAGGGGGCAGGGTATGACCACAATCAATGACAAAGCGAACAAGAACAACAACAACAAAAATGCATAAAGAATATAGAGTACACAATTAACAAATAAATGATATGAGAGAATAATCTAATGCAAAAGAAGAAGAAAAAGTATCCAGGTATCAACAAACAAATCCCGATCAACACTAGATGGCACATTTAGGACATGCGCACCTGAATCTGAAAGAAAAGAAAGAAAACAACGGCAATTAGAATAGCTCAGAACCGCTCAACCATCCAAAACTGTAGAGTAATTCAATCTTCACTTCTATTATGCCTCAGTTCTAATTCTTTTTGTCTAACACTTCATGCTTCAGTGACAAATTTTGCAGTAGACTGTATGATATCTACGTCTTTTGATGAGGTATAGCAGAGATGTCTTCTCTTTTAGCGACATCTAATTCGAACTGCGAATACTGTGCTCTGGTATCTTCAAAAACTGTACAACGTAATAAAAAAATGGATTTCATCGTCAACATGATTTCCACACTTTGGGCAAGGCAATTCCTCGGATGTCCCAGGGTAAAACAATCTCTTTCTTGCATTAAATCAAAGGTTCTCAATCTGAATTTGGTCAAGTGTAGTCTATGCCTTTTCTTCCTAATCACTTCAATGGGTTTCTCTGCCTGAAAGATATTTTTAAATGAGTAGAACCAGTTATATTTTTTTTCTTTGCTTTCCATGTCGGAATGCCAATTCTGTTTATAACACGCAATCAAACGATCTTTAAATTCTGAAATAAAGATGTGCTCATGCCCTTCTCCCTGGGACAGCCACACAAACCAAACCCATTCTCAAATAAAACTGTTTTTACACGATACGCCCAGAGAAGAGAGAGAGAGAGAGAGAGAGAGAGAGAGAGAGAGAGAGAGAGAGAGAGAGAGAGAGAGAGAGAGAGAGAGAACTGACACTGACACTGACATTTATTGAATAAACATATATACATGTTCATTTCAAGGGGATAGCAAAATGGACATACCATTCACACAATTCGTAGTCCCACGCACATCGACATTCGAATGAAGGCAGGCCAACAATGAATTCTTGAAAATTAATCAACAGGATATCAATAGGAGCACGCACCAATAGTTAAGCCTCAGCATTTTCGACCGTCAAAATAATCGTCCATTGATTTTTCGTCGATTATAATCAATCATCAATCCCTAATCATACAGGCCACTGATCATTATTAATAATCAGTCATCATTATCATTTGAATCATTCATCCTCAATGTTCGTTTTTTCGACTTAAATCGTTTAACCTCACCCGCATCCTATCCTCAACCATACCATTCAAAAAAATAACTGATCAATAGTAATCATCAGTCATCCTCCATCTGTGGTCGTTTGTCAGTAATCAATCATCCATAAAAGCCCACTAACATATTATTTACCGCTTTGATTCCCTTTCACTCTTCAGTTCTCGTTAATAACTGCGATCCTTACTCATTATTAATCAAAGTTTACGAGCATCCATCCATTAGCTTTATCAATCCTATGCAATATTTACTAGAGCTTAATTTTGTCCATTCACATCATCATTCCACAGCAAGAACACAGACTCTCTTCAGTTCTTCATCTTGTATCAGCTGTGATCTTCTCCGGAAAACATTGTACAGAAAACGTGAGACTTGTCTTACAGACATTTCATCGGCACAGGACATTGCATACGACACACTTCCTTCAGCGTTATTGATAGTATTCGCATTTTCTCTAAATATTTCATACACCCTGCATTCAAACAACACATGTGACTCGTCTTCAATATCTCCTTCGCAAACGGACATAATAAATGTCTTGGTAACACATCCCTTCTGTATCTCAGTTTATGCACCCTTATTGGAGAAATGCCAAATCTAAACTTAACATATGCTTCTTGCTAACTCCGTAATATCTCGTAATCCAAATAACGTTCTGTTCGTAGGAACTGCTTAAAGCTAGAATACAGTTCAAAACGTTCTGCTGATTCCAGTTTATCATGTCAAGTTTGTGCATACTGATCAGCGAGTCTCTGTCTAAAAATATGAATGAAATTTTGTTGCAACCAAACATATCCAAATCCATTCACAAATAATAATTGTGTCACGTAAAACGCCCATTTTTTGCCCAATACTTGAAGGTGGTTTAGCATATTATAGGCTTTCCTGGGTAGTCTTTCTTCTGCCAGATTACAAACTCTTAGCCAGTATCAAATACACCTTTCAGCCGCTAAAACATACATTGGATAACGGCCGAGGTCTCCCAGCACCATTTGATTTGGCGTTTGCCTACTTACGTTCAAATAACGCTTACAGGCAAACATATGTGTCCTCTCTAGTACATCGAGCTGTTGGTAGCCCCAGACCTCAGACCCGTACAGTAAATGGGAGCAATATGAGCGTCATACATCTTAAGGAACACATTTCTTGAAAGAAGAGAGAGAGAGAGAGAGAGAGAGGAGAGAGAGAGAGAGACAGACAGACAGACAGACAGACAGACAACAGACGGACAGACAGACAGACACGACAGACAGACAGACAGACAGACAGAGTTTATTGAACTGAAAGTGATACTCCGAATGAAAGGGACAGTGTGTGTGTGTGTGTGCGTGTGTGTGTGTGTGTGTGTGTGTGTGTGTGTGTGTGTGTGTGTGTGTGTGTGTGTGTGTAAAAGGCAAACAGTGAGGCGATCACGTAATCCACGTCTCAATAAAATGGGGCGATTTGAAAAACGGGGCATTTACATGTTGAATGGTGTTCAGAAATGCAATATTGAGGTGCTGCATTCAATATCTCACTTCACCTCAGTTTTGCCGACATCGTCCATTGAAATAACAATTCGATGGACATCAAACCAGCAGACCTATGAACGTAGCACCCTTTTTTTGAGTTGAGTAACAGAGTCTGAAACATGCACTCCTGGCGACATTGACTCGAACTGGAAAGGTCTAATGGGGAAGACAAATGTAAGATCGCAGAACGGAAAGATCGGAAGACAGTTACAAACATGCAATTTAAAGACACCGATTGTTTAAAACCAACATGGAAAAGAAATCTAGTTATGTCCGATGATAAAAGACAACAAAACACCACCTTACTTCTCCAACCAGTCCCTCCCTCAGCTGTTATCCCCATAACTCCTCTCACCCTTCCCCGACAAAGACAGAACATTCCAAGTAATTTCACTTTGTGAGATATGAACATTGAGCAATGATTTCAATACAGTTCCACTATTCTTAATGTGCTAGCATCGCCACTATGCAAATGCTAAAAGAAATGAAGAGACTTTATCGGTGTGTACACTGTGCGTATATGAAAGATTTCTCCTTTCATGCTATGTCAACGCACTGTGGGCTTTCAAAGGTGCGGCAGGATTGCTCCTAGCCAATTAGTCTGGCAGTTGATTCCAGTATTTCTCTAGGTGCCACTGTCACCTCCATGGGTATTTTTTTCAGTACTTCTTCCGCTCTTTGTAACTGAAGTGTGTGGGGTTTAAAACAGAAGTGAACAACATTCGTCGGTGGTACACTTTTCAGGACATTGAACGTTTCTGCCCTACATATATACGCCTCTAAAGGTACACAGAGCAGATCAAAATATTTGTGAAGAAAACCTATTAGCTAAGGGCCACCCATGTACAATTTTTTTTTTGCCAGACTGGTCTAATTATGTGCTGTTGATTAAAAATCAACTCAGGTATTCAAATTTTACAGGATCCTAAATACATGAGCCATGGATTATAAAGAAATTGTACACTTCATCCTACTAGGGCGGGGAAAAGCAGAGATGTGAGAAACAAAAGTTTCATGATCATTATTTCATCATTTAGGCAACCGTATCAAAGTGGCGTCTTTTCACAAATAAATCAAGCATCTTAGATGAAATGCAATTGAACTGAAAGAAAAGGTTCGTGAAATTCTATTTAGAGTTATGAATGAATTGAAAATCAATCAGCATACACGTAACAGCCAATGTGTCATTGAAGGCTTGTAACTGACGTTGATGCTTTTTCCTCCTTTCTTCTAAAGTGACTGTTTCCCATTATAACTTATCAATCAGACGCCACTTTTATACGGCTACTTAAATGACGAAATCTTAGTTTTTGCGGTAACGTGTGTGTGTGTGTGTGTGTGTGTGTGTGTGTGTGTGTGTGTGTGTGTGTGTGTGTTGTGTGTGTGTGTGTGTGTGTGTACCTACATTAAGTAAAACAGCCATGCCTACAGATTGTGAACAGATCAGGAACGTCAACTCCAAAGGTCTGAACATACGTTCCACGTTTAGCGAGATTCCATGCCCACACGGGCATTCCCTTTCGGCCCCCTGGCGTTGTGTACAGAAGACCAGAACAAGGGGATATTGATCATCTGTGTCCCTTCATGGCCAATTACAGCGACCTTCCCCTCGTAGTATGCAGTCAGCAGACTCCTTGAACATAAACACAAGCATACAGTTCAGCGGAGCAGAGAGAACGATGTCAGAGAGCCTTGCCGTGAACACCCCACGCCCCAATTCACGCCTCGGCGGGGGAGAGAGGCCATGTGCCTGAAATAAGCCCCGCCCCCCCCCCCCTTTTTTTTCAACACCATTCTTCTCTATAAAAACCCTGGTGTACCAATCTGCAAAACATATCAATCAACGCACAGTGCATCTGGATTTGATCTGAATTTGAGGAAAGAAGAAAAAGGTGGAGGGCGTGAGGGAGTGCTCGTTGACCTAAGCAAGAAATATTCCCCACCCTGTTCCAAAAAACAAAACAAAAACAAAAACAAAACAAAACAAAACAACAAAAAAAACATGATGAGTGGCAAGGAGCAGGGTTTACCAACACCCCAAGGAGTGGTACAGACACGTGTTCATGTCTGCCTCTCTCATCTGCCCGGGAATGAATCTGGGCGGAGTGTGATCATAGCATGTTGATCCGTTTAACGTTTCTTACACCACAACAGATAATACTGCGAAACAAGGTGTACCATCACTTTCCTTGGGTATCAATCATGCTGGGGACTCCTGTGGTACTCTTCTTTAGTGCGTCCTGTTTTGTGTGACAATACTGAAGATTGAAACGCATCAATCAGTCTTGAATTCTTGTTGAAGTGTGTGTGTGTGTGTGTGTGTGTGTGTGTGTGTGTGTGTGTGTGTGTGTGTGTGTGTGTGTGTGTTCATTGTTCAGATGTTGTTGTGTCAGCTCCAGGAAAGGGCAAACTTGAACTTCCTTTTTGAGGGAGGTTTACTTCTTTTGCTTAGTGGTCCTCGTGTTTGAAAATCATGCAATGCAAAATTGTATATAGGGAACGTTCGCTATGGTATCTATTCACACACACACACACACACACACACACACACACACACACACACACACACACACACACACACACACACAAAACAAGAAGAGCCATCGATGGTGCCAATACCTTGATGATCGAAGCAAAGGTTGTTCAGAAAATATTGAAAGGCTGTAAGCTTTGATGTGACTAACAGGGTAGAGGTAACCGCTGGAACGGTTTTCACGGGCTGGCCTCCCTTATATCCTTCATGTTTTCTACAGCATAGACTAACACAAACCCTTCTCTTTTATCGATCATCCTTCCCGAAGATTTTGGCTGCTTATTTCTTCACGGCTCTTTGCTCCTCTCTGTCACGTATGGTCTTCCTTGGGTGAATGTGAAGGCCGCCAAGCTGTGACAGTCGCGGTAAACGGCCAGACAATACCACTTTTCTTTAATTGTGTGTCTCTGCTAGTTTCTGTAGACGAAGTGTTACAACTAGACCATCACTACAGACGATTCTCCCGGGAGATGAAACACGACGGTAGACCAGCATAGCATATGAGTCTGTTCATGAGACCTGATTCAAACCTCTCTATACGCTCTCAGCAGTGGGTTTATATTTCGCTTAGACGCTCTTTTTTCACTCTCCACACACCCAAGTCTTAAAAGAAAATAGAAAGACAATCAGCTGAGCGTAGACCTTCATCGAGGTCTGATGGATCCTTCAATTAAGATCTGCCCTAGCGTGCAAGTTGTCCAACGTCCTTTCCCTCTCTGACCTTCCCCTCCCAATTTCCCACTCCTTACCCCCCCCCCCCCCCCCCCCCCCCCCCCCCCCGAAAGAATAGTGTTGTTATAACGTGAGAGAAAGAAATAAAAAGTTAGGTATATATATTTCTAATTTCAAGCATCCGCAAGCAAAACAGTTCATGAGTGAACTGAAAATCATTTCCCAATTGGGGAAGCAATACACACTGAAGTCACTTCCCATGTGAAACCTAAGGCTCTTGGAAATAGGAAGATTGAGATTCAAGGTTTACAGTGGGTAGATATCAGTTTGTACAGTGTTTCCACCATGTTCATGTTCAGTTGAATATTTGTGATAATCTATTGATCCAATACTTTGATCTGCCATTAGATTGATATCTGCACCAGAAATCCATTCTAAAAGTAAACAGATTGTCATTGGCCCGTATTTTGACTTTCAGTAGGTTTGACTTTAACATATTGAATAATTCTTGCGAAATGTGTTGACAGTCGAACAAACGAACAAACGGATGACAAACTGCCGGCAATGGAGGACGGAACAAGAAAGGGACAAAATGAAAAGACCCGTGTCATTACACTGAGGAGAGCTGTAGAGCTCAAAAAGAAACCTGGGCCTTCCTTCAACAAGGCGTGAACGTCATCAGGAGTGACAGGCACCACTTCACACGGAATCAACTGCCCTTTAACTTAAGTTAATTCATGGCATCTGTTGCATTGAAAAACTTCCGGACTTCAAGAGAAATAAGCGAGGCCACAAAACTGCATCTTCATTTCAATTGTCAAATTGTTCTTGTTCTACGGCGCTAAGACGTGGAGGAAACCCCAAAGTGACACAGCAGAAACATTCATTGACTCCTGGGCTGGGTGTTCAACTTCCATTGTCAACGTCAGTGATGGAGAGAGGCGGCAGAGGGAGGGAGAGGAGGCGGTGACGAACCAGACTGTGAGGACGACCATCTCGTGGCAGCCAGAATCAACCCTCAGGCTCTGACGTGGCAACCGATGGTCAGACAGAAGCTGGAATGACCCAGAAAAGCTGGAGAAGAGACTGAGGCAGAGGTCAAGAGGTCAAGAGGTCAAGAGGAAAGGAATGGACTGGATAGAGGGTGAAAGGCCAACCCAGAGACCAGCACACTGCGGAGTTGTCCTCCTTGGTCTATACTCCCTGTGCAGTTTACAATCGGGATTAACATCCACATCCAAAGCAGACGTGATGGCAGACGTAGATAAACCACCCAGATAGTAGAGCAGAAAGGGGTAGGGTAGGGGAGAAGGAGGAGGGAAGGGGGGGGGGAAGCCAACCGTACACCAGCAGAAACAAGTTGTGAATATAGGCAAAAAAAATGTCATTTTGATTCTGGGCGCCTGCGTGACTGAAACCCTAGCGCTGCACCTCATACACGGTCAGACGCAGGTTGATGCAGTGGGCGAACTGCCCCGTCTACTGCCAACCCATTGAATACATCTAGTTATTTTCAGATCGCATGTCCCGTATGTCTGGACAATATCAGACTCCACCCACACCGCTCGCCTGCTTTCCTCGATCTCCCTGCTTCCCTCTCCCTCCCTCACCCTTTAACCTTGGACTATAAAGTTTTTTTTTATTTTGCCTCTCTCCCTCTCTCCCTCCCTCCCTCCCTCTCTCTCTCTCTCTCTCTCTCTCTCTCTCTCTCTCTCTCTCTCTCTCTTTCCCTCCCTATCACTGTCTCGTGCGTATGTGAGCCAGAATAGTTGATGCAATAACCACAAGACAGTTGCTAACTGACAACTCATGACAGACAGTCTGCAATAACCATCAGG
>CM065715.1:108542508-108557508 GCA_033310375.1 Conus canariensis | reverse complement strand
AGAGAGACGGGGAGTGCGAAGTGAGAGAGAGAGAGAGAGAGAGAGAGAGAGAGAGAGAGAGAGAGAGAGAGAGAGAGGAGAGACAGACAGGCAGACAAACAGACAGGCAGGCAGACAGACAGAAAAGACAGAGACAGAGAGGCAGAGAGACAGGGGGGGGGGGGGTCGAAGAGAGAGAGAGAGAGAGAGAGAGAGAGAGAGAGAGAGAGACAGACAGACAGACAGACAGACAGACAGAAAGACAGACAAACAGACAGACAGACAGACACACAGTCGGTGATTGGGTGAGTGAGACTGACTAGTTGAGGAAGAAACATCCTCTGTAGGGACATTCGTTATAGACGTTGATTACTTGATATTACGAGTCCTGAACGTACCTCCAACCTCTCACTTCTCATCTCCTGTCTTCCCGAACAGACAATCGACTTGTACTTGAGGTTCCACGGCTGCTGGCATAGTAATGGTTGGGAAGTCTGGCAGCTGCGAAATTAAGACCCGTGTAGTCCAAAACAGCCCTCCTTAAGTACTTGCTATGCCCGACATTCAATGCCTTGCCCTTCCAAGTGGTCATTCTCTCTCTTCTCTCTCTCTCTCTCTCTCTCTCTCTCTCTCTGTGTGTGTGAGTGTGTATGTGTATGTGTGTGTGTGTTTTGTGGTGTGTGTGTGTGTGTGTGTGTGTGTTGTGTGGTGTGTTGTGTGTGTGTGTGTGTGTGTGTGTGTGTGTGTGTGTGTGTTGTCTGTCTGTCTCTTTGTCAGTCAGTCAGTCTGTCTGTCTGTCCTCTCATTCAAACACAGACAGACAGACAGACAGACAGACAGACAGACAGACACACACACACACACACACACACACACACACACACACACACACACACACACACACACACGAGCGCGCGCACGATTACGCGCCCACACCCACTCACACACCCATGTTTCATATACTCATTTTTAGTATGCTCACACACCCCGTTTTAGTACACTCATTTGTAAGTTGTTATGGTGATGCTTCCTTCTGCTAGTGTTGGAAATTTATTTGTAAAGAATGGGAAAAAAAAGAAAATAAGCTTTCTCGCCAACATTGAAAAAAAAAGATATTTTAAAGAATGGAAACAATGGAAAAAAAGAAAGAAAGATGCTATCTTTGATGAAGTTTTCTCTAGTATTCTCAAATAGGCTCTTGTTCAACCTTTGCTGACAAAGCGATCTTCTGATTCCAGTGGTGTATTAACCTACCTACTGCTCGTGATCTAGCATTATTGTCTGGACCTGTAGAACGATATGTTAGCTCAATTTGTAAACATGTGGTATCCATTATCTCACTGACCTTTCTTAATCAGCCGATGTACAGATCTTGCCCTCTTCAAATTATCATATGAAATTCTCACATCACTTGAAGATGATTGTTCTTTTCTAGGTCTCTCAGTCTATCAGCAGCATTTGATAACACAGACCGCCATGTTCTTTGATTGCTTGTTTGTTTCTAGACGGCAACGCTCTTTTGGAATTCACGAGACTGCCCTTGCAAACAAAAGATGTCACTTGAGTGAACACACTAAAAGTGTCAGTAAATGAGCTCACCTGCGATTTTGAATATGGAGTTTCACAGGGTTCTGCTGTAGGGCCTGTCCTGTTTGCCATGCATACAACTCCCATCTCTCTATTGTATATATTTTGCTCTCGAATGAAAGTTTTGCAGGCAACAAACCAGGCGACAAACAGCTCTATCAGCCTTACGTCGAGGCTGAAATTAAACGATTCTGAAAATTCAAAAACTACATCCAAGACTTAACGATTTGGATGGCACGCAGAATAAAATACTTGCTGTTTTATTTACGCAAAATAGTTAATTGTTCCTTCTATCGCTGTTCATTGTTCCTTCTACGCTGTTCATTGTTCCTTCTACGCTGTTCATTGTTCCTTCTACGCTTACAGAATATTATAGGCGCCACCCCCTACTCTTTTCTCAAAAGATCCACAACAGCGCTACGAGGCAGTTTCTCATCCTGTTAATCAGAACATGTCTTACCTCTTGAAATCTTTGCACTAGCTGCCTGTTCAGCAAATCCATGCAGTTAAGAATTTTCTACAAACATTCTTCTCTTTGTCTCTCATATAATACTGCCGCTAGTCCGGAACAACTGCCTCGCATACTTGATCAGTATTCTCCAGCACGTAAACATCGTTCTTCTTCTGACAATCACGTTCTCCGCAATCTGTCCATCAGAACAAATCTTTTGTCCGAAGTTCTCTTCTTGTCAGGGTTCAACAGTCTGGAATATACTTCCATTAACAGTCCTTTGTTAGCCTTCACGCAAGATGGATTTTTCAGCCTGTATCCGTCTTGCATTTACGCTGTACATGCATCGTGTGCTTGGACGTGTGTGTGTGTGTGTGTGTGTGTGTGTGTGTGTGTGTGTGTGTGTGTGTGTGTGTGTGTGTGTGTGTGTTTGAGATAGGGCAGGGAAAAGCTCATTGCATGCATGTGTGTGGGGGGGGGGGGGGGGGGGGGAGGGAGGAAGAGAGGAGAGAGAGAGAGAGAGAGAGAGAGAGAGAGAGAGAGATGGATATTGATATTTTTTTAATTATAATTATGGTGAAAACATCCGTTCAAGTCCTTTCTTAAAGTAACCATCAGCCTACTATATACATGACTCGGTTAAACATACATAACTTTTTTATTATCTACAATCTGGAAATGATTTCTTGATTAATTGACTGATCGACTGATCGACAGATTGACCGATTGATTGCTGGATCAATTGATTGACTCACTGATCGATTGATTGATTAATTGTTTGAATGATTTAATGATTGAGCGATCGGATGTTTGATTGATTGATTGACTGATTCATTAATACGGTGTGTAATACAACTCCGTTTTATGTTTGTTTATTTTCAGTATAATCAATGTCCTATCCTCCAGACAATCCAGGAAACTTTTGAAAAATGTCTGCCTCTGACACCAACAGCTCCAGGCAAGGGAACTGCTGTACTAGACATTGACTCCGATTCTACAATTTTCTTTTTTCTTCTTCCTTCACTCGCACAGGAACCCCAGAGGCACTGACGAAGGCTGCTGTACGGCGGAGGCCCTCCAGTGGTCCATAAAGCTTTTCCCTCATCGGTGTGTTGGCAGGTCAGGTCTCTGCCCTCAGCTTTTCATGTGTGGGACAGTCCTGCTGGAGGTGTTCCACCGTCATTGGGGCTGTACCGCATGGGCAACTTGAAGACTCGCTGATGTGGAATTTTGTGAACATGTAATGTCTCACTCTGCAGCACCCTGCCCTCAGTCTCACAATGCTCACTTGGTCTGGTCTGGGTAGCAGGTAGTATGCATCCTTCACAACACAAGAAAGATTCTGCAAAATCAGGCTGTATTGATTTTCTGACGACACACTCTGCGGAAGATGGTCAGATACTACGGAGGAAATCTGCAGCCACAGCTTGGCAGTGAAAATCGACGTGGAGATGAAAGTACTAAAATACAGAGTAATAAAGGCAAGGGTTTGAGAAGTAAAAGACATCTTTTCACTGGTGTGTGTGTGTGTGTGTGTGGGGGGGGGGGGGGGGGGGGGTGAGTACGCACCCTTGTTTGTAGATGCATGGTACTTTTGCAATACTCATCTTCTTCTTGGTTTCATTTATGTTTTCTTTAACCTTTTATGTATTCGTAAGGGCTTAGGGCTTATGATGTAAATTAAGCGCCATAATAATCATTATTATTATTTTTTAAAAAGATAGAACTATCATGAATCTGGAAAACGACAGAAATAGAAAAAATGGCGAGACTGATGTCCACAAAATATTTTCCATAGAATCAGAAGCCCTGAATCTGTCAAGCAAAAAAGTTTTAAAAAATGAAAAAAACAAACAAACAAAAGAATGAAAAGAACAAACGGGCGAAACAGTAAATCCCTGCCCAGAGAAAATGTGTGAATAGGAAATAAGGAATTTTAGGACATCGAGGAAGAGGTCAGAATAAGTTTATGAAGTTCAACACACACACAAAAAGAAAAAGAAACAAACAAGAAATGAATGGCATGATGCTGACCTGGGAGTGAGTCAGCTTGAAAAGAAGACCAGGAATGCCAGAATAAACAGGTTAACGTTTTTGGTGAAGGAGTTGATCATTGCTTTCTATGGTAAGCCATAAATACTCCCTGTGACACGTTATCCAGATTATCGCGAATACAATATCTGATGCAAATTCTGCCACAAGTATGCAACCACAGAACCTTGGATGCTGTGATTCTCCGATCACATGTTCAGTTTTACACCAGCGTTCTAGAATCTGCGCCTGTCACGTTTCATACTGATGATAGCACCAGAAATAATGACTACTGCATTTGGCCATCTGATGATAGCACCAGAAATGATGACTACTGCATTGGCCATCCTTTTCAATGGTATGGGGTCAGGAGGAAGGGTGGGAATTGCGCTGTCCATTATAATACATAGGTCGAGAGAAAAGTAGGGAGGGAGGGTGGTGGTGGTAAATATAGGGCAACATATTCCTAGCCGTGCAGCCTTCTTAGTTCGATCTCATTGACTGGCGTCTACAAAAAAAGAATGGATTTTCTGTTCTTAGCGCGCCAGTCAATTAGATCAATACAGAAGAGGCCTCATAGGGGTTTGCAGGAAGGGGGTTGGGAAGAGGAAAGGAGGATAGGTTGGGAGGGGGGAGGGGGCGGGGGGGGGGGGGGGGGGGTCGGGATGCAAAACCAGAACTTTCTCCGTGCTTTAAATCACGCACGCATACCAGATGACTGATGTCGATTATCACTGAAGATTCCTTTTTCTTTTTCCGTGAGTGATTACTCAAACTTTAGATGACTTTTCACAGAGAGAAGCACACGCATCTTGTGTGTAATCTCCTTAAGAATCATGTGCCAGGTTTCTTTCAGCTGCATTCATAATGCAGGACATCCATGTTCACCCTGATTGACACAGGGAGCTTTACAAGCTGTCAATGATACCAGTGCTCTTTCACATGTTAGGGAAAACGGCAGCAACTTTCGACTTCCGTTCTATTGCTGTTTTCCTTGGGGTGATAACTGGTTCGGGTCACTAAAACAGGGAAAGCAGTAATCATCCTTAGGAAAACATAAAATAGTTGTGATCGTTAGGGAAAACAGTTCTTATACGAAAGAAAAACACGAGCAACAGTCAGCATCCTTACGTATAACAACGATGAAAACTAATTTCTAAATCATCACTGTTTTCCTGAAGAAGAATTACTTTTCATTTTTCATTTATTGTTCTTAAAAAAAAGTCAAACAGCTACCATGGGTGAAAAGAGCGAGCATTCTCCTATGCTTTGATGCCAGAATGCTACCATACATGTCACACGACTATCACTGTCCATGGCGCCGGGAGGGGAGTAGTTGGCGGTAGGGGGTGACGTAAGTTGGAAAGAGATGGGGAGGGGGGGAAATAAAGCAGAAGGAGTTGGAAATTGGGGAGGTCAGGCGGAAAGGGGAGGGAGCGGATGCTGGGGGTGGTGGCGGGGGTTGGGGTGGCAGGGTTAGTGAGGAAGAGGGTGGGCGTAAGGCAAAGGGAGTTAAAACGGTGTGGTGATGTAAGCGAGAAAAGAGGTGAAGGATCGGATGAGGTAAGATGGAAAGCGTGGGTACAGAGAGAGAGGGAGAGAGGCAGAGGGGGGTTGGGGTTGGGGTGGGGAGGTGGGAGGAATTGGAGTTGTTGTGGAATGAGGTGAAGAGGATGGCAGGTGACAGTATAATGACAGTGGCTGAGAATGCCAGGTTCCTCTGTCTCCTTGAGGGGCCGGCCCCATAACGCACTGCTCTCAGGTATAGACCGTCTCCCTGAGGGCCGGCCCCATAACACACTGCTCTCAGGTATAGACGGCAGGCGTAGGACACAGTTTATTCCCTGAGGTCACCGACAGAAAAGGCCACTACCATCAGGTCGAATATGATGTCTGATGAGCAGAGGGTACTGGCGGAGGAGGGGGGGGGGGGGGGAGGAGAAGATGGAGAAGGATCCCAGCTTTTTGATTCCCATTCCTCTGGGGCGTACAACCACTAGTCAAATTGGGTCAGGTCTGGCCTGTCTTGCCCACCTGGTTGATGGCCTTTTTTGTGTAGTGATGATACTGGTGCATTGTTCAAGGGACAACAGTACACGCTGTTGAATTATTCATATTTTGCTCAGTTCTTAACATCGACGACAGTGGATCCTGTTCCCCCAACCATCCAACCAACCAACCAACCATCCAACCAACCAACCAACCAACCAACCAAAGTTCTTCGTTCCTGTTTTCAACAGTTGGCTATTCGCGATTTACTAGTTCACCTGAACGAGGAACAGTTGACTCTGAATGTGGATTTTGTTTTTGTAAGACATTGTCATGTGTGAACATACAGGTACAGGCGGACACCAAAGTCTGTTTATTTATTTATTTATTTTTGCATTCGGAAGGAAGTTAACAGAATTGCACGAATCACGCAGCCAGGCCAAAGCAATGACATTAAGAAAAGACAGCGAAGGAATAAAAGAACAAACACGAAGTTTATTTTCCTTCTTTCCCTGTGCAATCCACTGCCATTTCGATATAAACAAGACAAATGCTGTCTTAAAGGGATACAGGTCAAAAATAGATTTCAAAATTACGTTTTCTTCGAACTCTGTCCCCATACACCAGAATTAGCAACATCCTCTGATTACTAGGAAAAGCCCTCGGGATTCTCATTCTCGAGAGCAGAATCCCTTTGAGAAACCAGCATTGGATAAGCGCGGCACTTCACACGTCATGACGAAGTCCCAGCGGTGATTGGTGATGTAAGTAACCTTGCTGTGACCCTGGTGATCGGCGGGGCCATGATCAACGTGACTTTAGTTGACTGGTCCTGCCAAATGGAACACAGAACTGTGGAACCTGTCCCAACGATCAAAAGAAATCGTCAAAACACGGGCGTTTAAAGGGAGGAGGTCTTTGGAAGAAGGTCACCGTAGCATGAGGAAGGAGTAAAACTTCTTGTACCTGCTTTCAGTGGTCAGTCACTCGTGGTGTACTCGTTCAGCTGAATGGAGAACGGGCGACTTGAAAGCGGAGCTCGCCTTTGTCAGACATTGTCCTGTGCAAATAGGGAGATAAAGGTGAACAACGAAGTCTCTCTCTCTCTCCCAATCGGAAAGAAGTTAACAGAATTAGACAAATCATGCCGCCGACATATAATTATGTAATGTTTATAAATAAAAGAGACGGAATGAAAACCAACCTAGGACAAAGGTTATCTACCTTCTTTCCTTTTAAAATCCATTTCACCTTCCATATAAATGAAACAAACGGTAGCTTAAAGAGCTACTGGTAAAAAGAAGGTATTTCCAAATTATGCTCAGCCATTAACTTCGTCACCATGCACCAAAATCAGTAACGGCCTTTGATTGGTGGAAGGATCTCTCGGTATTCTTATTCTCGGAGCCCAGAATCTGGATCCGAATACGCACAGCCCTTCACACCTCATGGCAAAGTCCCATCAGCGCTCGGTCCAGTGAATAATAACCTTGATGTGGCCCTCGCGGTCGGCGTGACCAGAATAGGGAAAGAGTGAAATGTTCCCCGACAAAAAGTCATCAAAGGGAGGGAATCTGTTATGGAATGTTAGTAGAACATGCACAACCTCAAGTATTCCAGAAAGTGAGAACAAGGTCATGAAAAGGAGGGAGAGTTCTTGAGAGCGCTTAGAGTGTTTCCAGATACAATTAAAGAAGACTTCATCACAGGAAGGAAACATATTACAGGAACGTGACCATTGTGTATAGACTGACTTCAATCATCCTGAACACACACACACACACACACACACACACACACACACACACACACACACGCGGATTCTTCACTGGAAAGCATGAAAAAGTTAACATTTTCGGGATAAAATTTCATTGTGGAAATGTAGCTTAGATTAAGAGAGTGATGTTAAAGATTCAGAAAGGCGGGAAGTCTGTTATTGAAATGTGAAATGCAGCCAACAGGAAGGCTTTAATGTCGCAGAAAATGGAAGCCTCAAAAGCAAGGAGTCTTCACAGGAAACTTAACCTTTTCAGACAAAATATCTTTGCAGAAACGTAGATGATTATAACATAAAGACACAAATGCAATGTCCTGAACATGGTTATGAAAGTTAGGAACTATTTTACCGTAACGAAACATGGCAACATAGCACAGGGAAAGACTAAATGTTCCTGGAGAAAAAAAAAAACTTTAACCGGGGGAGGTATTTCTAAATATGAATATAGTATAGAGATTAGTGTAAGCAAAAGACATAAGTTTTTAAAGCTAGGGGAGCTTCATTACAACGCACATGTAATAAGAGAAAGACATAAATATTCATGATGAAAAATGTCTTAAAGAATGTCTTCTTGTCAGCACAGTAAAGGGGAAGAATTAAATATTTTAAAAAAAAGACCAAGACTTTAAAGAGAAGGAATGTATATTGAGTGTTAATATAGTAAAGGGAACCACTCGGTTGTTCCCCTATGACCACGACTTCTCAGAGAAGCTTTTATCAAACGTCAATATAGTGAAGGGAAAGGCTTAAATCTGCCCAAAGTCCAAGTATTTACATGGAAAGAGCAGTGACTACAATGATAGCAAAGTAAACATTTAAAAGCCCAAGACTTTGAGGGAAGAAATTTTTTTATCGAATGGAATGCCAATAATGTAGTAAACGAAACGGTTTAAATATCACCTTGAATACAACAGATTTAAAGAGAGTCTTCACTGAATTTCAAAATAGTGAGCAGAAGGACTTAAATGTTTTCGAAGGCCAAGTTTTGGAATAAAATAGTTTTCTTGGCTGTCCAAATAGTAAATTGTAGACCTAACTGCTTGTAAAAGGTCAAGTTTGGGAAGAAAGACATTATCATTGGTTAATTTCAACATAATGAGTGAAAACAAACGTAAATGTTTGCAAAACCCGGATCTTTAAAGGGTCAAGAGTGTATTTGATATCAATATGTTTAAGATACAGATTTACCAGTTCCCCAAATATCAGGTATAAAAAAGGAAGAAATCTTCATAGAATGTCAACGAGGAGAAATACTGTGATGCGCCCCCCACCCCTCCACTCCTTCATCCTCCACCATCCAACCCCTTTAATTCTCTGTTCTCTGAAACAACCCCGGACACCCCCACCCAATAACAAGTCTTAAAAGGAAGAATTAGTCACTCCTCGGACAGTCTTCACAAAGAGATGTCCCTTAACGTGACGCCAGCACACACCATGAATTCCACATCGCATGTTTGTTCTGACCAGAACCTCGTCCTTGACCTTAGACAGGCCTGGCGGTCAGGCCGTCCTCTCTGATGAACACATTACCAAAGGTCAGTACCGATCTTGGCGTGCCTAGTGACCTTTACCATCAGCAGCGTGGCGTGGACAATGGTCTCAGGACGACCGGGCAGTGAAACCTAGGGCAATGCGGTCTGCCCACTCGTCCACTGGAAAGGTGACGGAAGGTGACATAGCGTAGGAGGGCATTGGGGAAACGGCATGAGCGATGAGGGACAAATGTGTATGGCAGAACATGGGAAACAGAAAGAGAGAAATAGGTGGGAAGATGAGGAAGAAGAAGAAGAAGAAGTAGTAGTAGTAGTCGTAGTAGTAGTACTAGTGATAATAGTAGCAGAACATGAAGACGAAGGAGGAGGAGAAGAAGAAAGAAGAAAAAGAAGAAGGAGAAGGAGGAGGAGGAGGAGGAGGAGGAGGAGAAATGAAAATAGGACAAGGAAAAGAGGAAGAAGAAAGAACAGGTTCGGGTGGAAGAGAGAGAGAGAGAGAGAGAGAGAGAGAGAGAGAGAGAGAGAGAGAGAGAGAGAGAGAGAATAAATAATAATCATAACGATAATAACAATGAGAAGAAGAAGAACGAGGAGGAGGAGGAGGAGGAGGAGGAGGAGGAGGAGATGAAGAAGAGAGAACAAACAACTGAAAGAAAAAAAATCAAAGGTAGAAAATGAACGACTCCATGCTGCCTTGTATGCAAATCAACTTCAAGTTCACGTTTCCAGTCAGAGGAAGGGAATCATTGTTCTCAGTGGTTGGTTACACACAAGTCCCGGCCTCAGGATCGTGACGCGTTATCTAAACTGTTGAACCAAAACTTTGTCAAGTGTAGATCCGCAGAAGGTCGGATGCCGGAAATCCTTCCTCTCTCATCACAAATACAGGTTTCTACAAGCATTCTTGTGTCTGCGCATGCCACGCTTTTTGCAGAGGGTATCAGCAGAAATACTCACGAATATTCTGGCAATCTGTCTGAATGGTGTGGGAACAAGAGAGAGGCTGGAAGCAGAGAGTGTGGAAGGAATATCTTTCCACATTCTCTGATGGAAGTGACACAACCCAGTGTGGTAAACACATCGAAAGAAAGATAGAGAAGGGGAGATCAGTCGGAAGGTGCATGGTAAAATAAGACAATTAATTCCTATTTGAGTTGCCCCCTCATTGTTTGGTGCCCTATACAAAAAAGCATTTGTTTTTACTGTTTGTTAGGCGTCAGCAAATGTGATCGAGAGGAGGAAGGGGGACGGAAAAGCAAACGGGGGAATGGGGGGAGGGGGGGGGAGGCTGCAGGACTAGCACTTTGTCCACACCTTGAACCACCAACGCTTGCCTTTCCACGATGAGTAATATGAGCTGTCAGTGGGGTTTTCTCGTTCTTGAACCGTCAACAATTGCTCGGTAACTTTAGAATGCTTCTCGCAGAGAAAAACATACGTGTTTCTAGTATGTCGTCTCCACAGGGATCAAATGCGATTTGTTGATTCATCTGCATTTAGAAGACAAGAAATTGGTTTCCACCATAACCGGTCATGAAGCGATTAGTTATTTGTAAAGCAGCTTTAAAAACTGGCATTCTGTACAGCACATCAATAACACAAGTGGGCATATACCTGACAGAAAAAAGAGTGAAGATGACTGACTTCCACTAAATTACTGCTTTCCTTTAGATAATACTATCTCCTCCAAGGGAAACAGTTACTATCCATGAATAAACAGGGAGAACAGCCGACATATTTAGGGGAAACTGGGAAAGTATAGTTAAAATCCTAACATAGATAAGGAAACAATTGTAATCGCAGGAATAATTGTAAGAATAACTTATTTCACTGAAGGTTGATTACTTCTGCAGGAAAACTAGTTTAGCAGCTAGTATCGGCTTCTGACGTAAGCATACTCCCACGTTTTGACGCTAGTATAGTGTCATGCAGGTGCCGCAGCCATAACTGTCCATGACGTCAGTTAGTGGACGGGGTTGGGGGTGGCTGATGTACGACAGGAAGATGCTAAGGAAGGGGATGGGGGAGGAAGTAAGTCAAGAGCAGAGTGGAGGCGGGAGGGCAGATGTGAGGGGGCGGCAGTCAAGGCGGATGGAGTTGGAGTGTTGGGTGATGGAAGATAGAAGGATGCAGGGGAAGGACTGGGGTGAGGTCGGGGGAGGGGGAGGAGGAGGGATGGTGGAAGGGACTGGAGTAGTGAGATGAGGAACAGAGGCTGGCAGGTGACAGTGCCATGAGGGTGGCTGGGGGTGCCAGACTTCTTCATCTCCCTGGCGGGCCCCACCACCGACTGCTCTCAGGCATAACCAGCAGCGGCATGACACAGTTGATTCCCTGAGGTCACGGACAGAAAAGGCCACCACCATCAGGTCAAATGATTCCCTGAGGTCACGGACAGAAAAGGCCACCACCATCAGGTCAAATGTCATGTCTGATGGACAGTACGGGAGGTGGATCATGGATGGAGGACGAGGAGGGGATCTCGGTTCTTTGATTTCTCTGTCCCCTGGGGCTGACAACCACCAGTCAGACTGGACGAGTCCTAGCCTTTCTGTCCGCCTGCTTGATGGTACCTTTCGTGAAGTGTTGACGCCAGTGGATTCTTCCACGTCACGACAGTAGACCCACCGTACTCATACATTGTTCCCCTACCACTGACGTTGTTTAGAGTTTAAAAGACATACAAAGCATAAACAAACCGAAAAGCAAAACTTAAGACGTCTGCCATTCTGCTTTCCGCATTAGTTGTCTGTTAACACAGGAAAACTTTGAACGTGGAACCCAGTTTTGTCAGCAGACACTGTCTTCTCTCAACATACAACAAGTAAACGAGTTTTCTTCCTCAATCAGGAGCAGATGAACAAAATTGAACGAATCAAACAGTCCGGCGCATACGATCCAAGTTATCAACATGACAGAAATGAAAATAGAGGCGTTTTTCACAATCTGGACAATAACTCTACTTCTTTCCTCGTATCAAAGTGACTGCAGGCAGAGATTGAAAGACGAAACAAGAAAAGAGAATTGCCGTGCCGCTGAACGAAAAACAAACACATGTTGTAATTTGTTTATTCTTTCATCTGGTCGCACAGTCATTCTCTCTCTCTCTCTCTCTCTCTCTCTCTCTCTCCGTTTTGAATCCACTTCATCCTCAATATGAACGAGATAAATGTTTGAAAGGACTAGAGATAAAAAGGAAGCCTGTCTGAATTATGTTCAGCCTTTATTTTCATCCCCATGCATCGAACATAGTAACGTTCTGTGAGTGGTAGGAGTCTTCGCCTTCTCTTGGAGCGCAGAATGTGTGTCAGACACCTGCACTGGATAAGCCAGGCACTTGGCCAATCCATGGTACGGCCATACCGGTGATGAGTCTTGTAAAGTATCCGCACGTAACTCTCGTGGTGGGCGGAGCCATAACCAGTGTGACTTGATTTGATTGGCGTGTGCAACGGAACACAACACAATGGAACTTGTAACCAATGATCCGATGAATTCGCGCTTAAAGGAAGGGGGCGTGGAAGGGAGGTTAACATAACATTCAGAAAGATTGAAATGCTCCAGCGCCGAAAGAAGTCTTTAAAGGGTGGGAATCGTAATTGGAATGTGAACACAGCTTAGAGAAAGCATTGACAATTTCGGATAAGTAAGGTATGAAAGGGAGAAATCTTTGGTGGGAGATAAATATAAAATAAAGAAACCGTTAGGCTAAATGTTCCAGCACCACAACAAAACCAATAACTACACCACCACCACCAAACAAATATAACAGGGACAATATCGTCAGGGGCGGGGGAGGGGGGTGGGGGGGGGGGGGCGCGTAATTCTTGCTTAAAAAGGCAAACGTTCCGGGTACACAGCTCGCCATTGAGGGAAAGGAATCTTGATTAGAATGTAAAATATAAAACGGAGACTTTGATTTTCAAGGGGAAGATGTTAAAGGGAGAGGGTGTTTTAGTAAATAGAGCACAGAGAAAGAGTTAGATAATCCAGATAAATAAATCATTGAAGGGAGAGCGTTTTCATTAGAAAATTAATACAGCCTGGATAAAGAGTTTCATATTCCAGATATTCGTCATTAAAGGGAGGGGTTCTTTATTGGAAAGTGAATATGTTCTTTTCAAAAGTCAACTTTTCTGGCAAAAAATCTATGTGGGGAATGCAAATGTAAAATGGGGAAGGAGGTCAATATTTCAGAAAAAAATGCAAGAAGTTGTTGAATATTATGACATGCAGACAAATTCAAATGTTAAAAAGATGTATTTAGATGGAGATAGCCTTTATGGAATATAAATGTAGGAGAGAAAAGGACTAAATGTGCCCCATACACCAAGCACTTAAAGCTATGGCATTTTTACTACACTGGAACAGAGAAGTCCCTAAACGTTCCCCAAAGACCAGGTCATCAAATGGAGAGAGCTATTATTAATGTCACGATAGCCAGTGAAGAGCTGAGTGTGTGTGTGTGTGTGTGTGTGTGTGTGTGTGTGTGTGTGTGTGTAGGGAACACAGGATGGGCGCTGTGGAAATAATACAAAACTGGCCCTGAGAAAGAGAAGAAATACAGGGAGTGTGGGTAAGAAAAACACAGAAGAAGAAGAAGAAGAAGAAGAAGAAGAAAAGGAAGGAGAAGAAAGAGAAGACTAGATGCTGAGAAGAAAAGAAGAAAGGACGAGAAAGATAGTTGGAAGAACTGTGGGGAGGAGAGGAGAGAAAGAAGAATGTAAGGAAAAAAACAAACAAAAGAGGAGGAAAGAACAAGACAGAGAGGGAGGAACATGAAAACGAGAAGGTGCAGCCAGTAGAAAAATAAGGAAGTGAATGGGGAAAAGACAGAAAATCACAAAACAAAACAAAAGGAATGAAAGAAAAACAGAAGGAGGAGGGGAAACAGACATTATTGCCTCAGTACTGTCAAGAAGGCGTCACTGCTTGCACACCGGTGAAAGAAAGAATGAAACAAAGAAAGAAAGAAAAGACGAACGAAGAAAAGAACGAACGAACGAACGGAAGAAAAAAGACAGAAAGAAAGAAAAGACGAACGAACGAATGAACGAAAGAAAGAAAGAAAGACAGAGAGAAAAAAAAGGAAAGCAGATAGGAAGGCAGAAAGGAAGAATGAAAGAACGAAAGAAAGAAAGAAAGAAAGAAAGAAAGAAAGAAAGAAAGAAAGAAGAAAGGTTTGATTATGGCATGAAACGTGAAACTGGCGGATCGGTTTGTTCATTTCCTGTGCATTTTTTTTCCCGTTTTCAGCGGTGATTTATGTTCTTCAGTGTTTTCGTATGTAAGTGCGCGCGCGCGCACGTGTGTGTGTGTGTGTGTGTGTGTGTGTGTGTGTGTGTGTGTGTGTGTGTGTGTGTGTGTGTGTACGTACGTACGTACATATGTATGTATGTATGTATATATGTATGTTTGTATGTATGTATTCATGTATATACGTATGTATGTATGTATATATGTATGTGTATGTATATACATACGTACGTACGAGTGTGTGTGTGCGCGTGCGCGCGCGCGCGCGCGTGCGTGCGTGAGTGCGTGCGTGCGTGCTCGCAAGCGTACGTGGACGTGTGAGTGTGTGTGGGTGGGAGGGGAGGGTGAGTGATTGAGTGAGTGGTTACTATGAGTAACGGGTACAGAATTAATGTAAACAACGCCTACGTCCAACTATGACCCCACCTGAATACTTG
>CM065715.1:108510008-108527508 GCA_033310375.1 Conus canariensis | reverse complement strand
GTTTTGTCAGCTGTACATGCTTCGCCGTACATTTTGTAGTGAATGAGTGATGCTGTTTTGCCGTATTTGGTAACAGCTAAGAAACACAGCTTTGATGTACTTATTAACAAAGCAAAGACAATACTTACAGATCAGAAACAACTGTTGTAATACTTATGAACAGCTAAGCAGATCCATTGTCCGTGCAAGCTAACCATATAAACAAACGTGCAGAAATATATTTATGATAATAATGATTATTTATAGGCTTAATTCTACATCATAAGCCCTAAGCGCTTACAAATACAGAAAGGGTTAAAGAAAACATAAATGAAACGAATAAGAAGATGAATATTGCAATAAGTATGTCGAATATCCGTTCAGCTACCTTCCACTAATCATGTAGACAGAGAGATAACAAGACAGACAGAACCAAAGCTGGACATCCTCTCGTGCTGGTTGAAATTTCATGAGCTGACTGGACTCTGAACGTCGCTGTTGCACGTGCGTTATTGTGAACACTGCAGACTGTTCACGTGCAAATGTCCAATACCTCTTAATGCCTTGTGAATGAATAACAGACAAAGGGGGAGGATCTGATTTCTGTACATGCGAAGATGCACCTTTAGCTGTGCTGTCATGGTGTCCAATGTCTGTTAATGCATTCTGACCGACGAATGAAAGTTCAAAGTATTGATTCCGTTAACTCTTTGTTGGGGCATAGAGGATGACAATGTCTAAGGCAAACGTTAAACAAAGTACCCTGTTGGAGATCTGTTCCACGAATGTAAATAGGAATTCAGCGATAGACATGTTAAAGTTGGTTATTTTTTCAGAACTGATATATGCTGCTAATTTCAGCAGAACGGACTCAAAAGATTACAGACGTAAAAACCATTAAATTTACAGAAATAAATTTTGGGTGCATAAATTTGTTTTGATTTTCAATATATCTTGGACATCCAAACACTAAAAACGTGTTCCGATTTTCAACATGTTTTGGACAACACCTAAAACAGGATTCACCATCCAGTGCATTCACATCACAGGCTGCATGTTCCTTTTCCTTTGAAATTCCCCTGTGTTCCATTTCAAGTTTTCATGATGACAATTGAATATGATTATCGCCAGTGCGTAATATTTCCAACTGCAATATATTTTATGTATGTATATACGCATGTATGTATGCATGCACGTTTGTATGTGTATAAATATGTATGTATGCATGCATGTATGTATGTATGTATGTATGTATGTATGTATGTATGTATGTATGTGTGTATGTGTGTATGCATGCACGCGCGCAACACACACACACACACACACACACACACACACACACACACACACACACACACACACACACAAGCGGGAGGAGTAAGATTCGGATTATTTGCTTTAAAAAACGATACAGAAAGCGCAACTAAAAGCTACATTTTCCACTAAAAAAGTCAAACCATCACGTTAAAAGACGAACGCTAACCACCACATACATTCAACGACAGTCCCTTTAAACTCCCTGTGACTGGACGTAGACATCGAACCTTGTGGTCATCACGACAGCAGGGCACAAAAAACCACCGAGTGTGAGACTTAAGTACAATGATCAATAAAGACGATGAAAAAGACAAATAATGTTGAGTCTGAGACAATAGGACAAATCTGTACTTTACGCTGTACTAAGACAGGAGATGTTGACAACGAACCACTCCCGTCCCCACTGATACCATCATTGATTTAGAGCTTTGAATTGAGATGAGGGGGGGAGGGGGGGGAGGGGGGGAGTCTAAAAGGTTTGCCGCTCGAGGGAAAGTCCGAGCCCTTTCGATTGTGGGAGTTGAACTTCTTATCAGTTCCCTCACCGCCCCCCCCCCACCTCCCCCCCCCCCCCCAGCCCTTCTTATTTTCCAACAGACGGCTGTGTTTCTAACATGTTCCTGTAAAGTCTTTTTTTTCCACAATAAAGAATAATTGCCATGTAAAAAAAAAAGAATTGATTACTCTACAACCGAACTGATATCCTACCGAACTACTATCCTAACAGAAAGACATAATATTTCTGATAAAAATAAAATCCTTCACCAATAATGATTTCCCAAAAATAAAACTAACTTTCTTCATGAATCAGCTTAATTTCTTTTTACAAAACGATGACATTTTTCATAACAGTAAGAATAATACTCTATGAAAGAAATAGTCTTTCAGGTACTAAAACTTCTCTGCAGGACAAACAAAGTGAAAGAGACAATCATGCCATGATACATAAGGAATACCGACAGAATAGAACTTCTTAATGTCCTTATCATTGCTGTTCTATAGGTACGGATAACGTGTGTGTGTGTATGTGTGTGTGTGTGTGTGTGTGTTTTGTGTGTGTGTGTGTGTGTGTGTGCGTGCGTGCGTGCGTGCATGTGTGTGTGTGTGTGTGTGTGTGTGTGTGTGTGTCTGTGCGTGTGTCTCTCTCTGTGTGCGGGTGCGTGCGTACGTGCATGCATGCGTGCGTGCGTGCATTTGTGCGTGCGTGCGTGCATGTGTTCGTGCGCGCGCGCGCGCGCGCGCACGTGTGTGTGTGTCCATGCGTCTCTTCCCCCCCCCTCTCTCTCTCTCTCTCTGTCTTCCCCCACCTTTCACTCTCCTCTTCCTTCCCTTTCTCCCTGTCCCCCCATCCCCCTCTCACTTACCTCTCACCTGTCCTCCCCTCCCGTGACCTTTACCCGCAATTCCCTCTTCATCCTTACACGTAGGCTACTGTGGAGACGAGCAACTCGACCAACGAGGCCCTATATGGACTCAGGCTTTCCCTCAAGCACATAATGAGGTTTGTGTTGTTATCATGTCCATCAAGGCCATGGGGTGCCTCATGTGATGGTTACGTCTGGTCCAACAAGCCCAAGGCCCCAGGTGAAGTTGTGGTTGTAGTAAGAAGCTTAAGATAAGTAGGGGTTACCTTCGTGGGGGGTAGGGGTGGGGGTGGGGGACGGGTGGAGTTCACGAGGGCCTGATGTCGGTAGAACGCTGCGGGACAAAGAACTCAGTGATGCTGCTTGGGATTTCCTTGACAGTTGGATGTGGGCAGTCCTTGGTCTGAGAGAGAGAGAGAGAGAGAGAGAGAGAGAGAGAGAGAGAGAGAGAGAGAGACTGAGAGAGAGACTGAGAGAGAGAGAAAGAGAGGAGAGACCAAGAGAGAGACAGAGAGAGAGAGAGACTGAGGACTGAGAGAGAGAGAGAGAGAGGACTGAGAGAGAGAGACTGAGAGAGAGAGAAAGAGAGAGAGACCAAGAGAGAGACAGAGAGAGAGAGAGACCAAGAGAGAGACAGAGACAGAGAGAGAGAGAGAGAGACTGAGAGAGGGGTAAAGGGACTGACAGAAGGAAAGAGAGATAGGAGAAAAAGAATGACAGAATCAAAAAAAAGGTTGAGAGAGAGACAGAGACACAGACGCAGGGGGCTATTGAAGGAGTGAGTGAGAGAGAGAGAGAGAGAGAGAGAGAGAGAGAGAGAGAGAGAGAGAGAGCCTCGACACTCCCAACCATGTCCGCATTTAATTGTTATAGCTTTGACTCATGAGAGAATCGATCAAGAAAATTCTAGAAACAAACAATACAAATCAAATAGGTAGGGACATTTGGCCACAACAAGTAAAGAACACATACACTTACATGAGATCAATGTGTAACCTAGGGTGTACCTTCATCTCCATGTTACTGGACAACAATACCAGCCGATGTTCAGGGTCGGCCATGAACCCTTCTCGCCAATGCTACCATTGATCTCAGATCAGAGAGAGGTTTGAAAGCCCTGCTGAATTGATCGTTCTCATAACAGGTGGGAGCTGTTCTTTTGCATCGTTATTCATCCTTATCAATCCATCCCCTTCCCTCGTCCAATCCATAACAGCCACAATAGCTGTTCACAGTATTGTAATCCCGATCAATATCTAATGCACCCTCGCCACCCTCTGCCCTTCATCCTCACCACCTTACTTGTTTTGTAAGCTTTTTTCAACACTGATGATAGTGCCAGAAAGAGACGAGTAACAAGGCATTGAAATGTGAAATTTCGTGTGCATGAGGACAATAAAATGCAGATGGATTAGGCGAGGGAATACGGAGGGGTGGAGGGGGTGTGTGTGTGACGAAAATGGGAGCTAGAAGTTCATTCCAGCCTTGACGTCCCATTTCATGACAGATGCCAGCAAAATGTTTTGGTTTCTTTCGATGTTCTGTTAAAATAATCTAATAATCTGAAAAACAGTCCGAGCTGTAACTCTGACATTGAGATATCATTGCACTCCAAAAAAAAAACGATCAATATCGCCCTTGGTGTACGATAATTCTTTTCATCATGATAATAACTGTGTTCATAAACACTATTAGAACGGGTGTCTTTTAACTCTATAAATCTCCCAGAGAACACAATAGGTACCCGTTTCATACAAGTCCTTTGAGACCATTCCATACGTCCACCTTTTCCTGGAGTGGGGAAAGGCAGTAAAACTAAGTAAAGAGACCAGGGGCTCAGACAGGGACGAGATTATCAGGTCACTAGGTCATCTTCTATCGTGCATGCACCTGCCCACATTTACAGAGGATTCTATTTCGGCAGACGTTCACGGTGAAGTATATCTTTCAATCGCTGGTGCTGTCATTAATTCATAGCTTTCGTCTCAGACTTGTGCCTGCTTTGAAAGCTGTGGAATCGATTTCACCCCAGATGGTGTCTGCTGCTTCGTCCATGCTTTTCCTCCTATGCGTAGCATCTTCAGATTTGTTTAGCCCGTCCTGCTGCTTTGTTTAATATGGGTCAGGTGTAACAGACATGGGGAAATATAGAAAACAGGTCACGTTTACATCAGGCATTTACACATCAGATATCAGAGACGTCTGGTTCAGAGGTATTGGGTAGAGTAGATGACTCAAGGAATCATGGACATCCTGTGTAATATATTAGTTATTGCAACAACAAATTCATTGACATCGAGTAACGTAGAAAACATGTGACCTGTGCGCTAATGTATTGTAGACATCAAGGATTGTAGACACCAGCTATCATAGACATGAGACATCAAATGCGTTATTTTGACTTGGTACAAAAACATTAAGTGTCATGGACACAAGGTAATGCACATACCAGCTACCATGCACATAAGATATTTTTGCGCCAATGTCATATACATCTGGTGTCATAAACAACAGGCGTCACAGACATCAGACTTTGTAGTCAACAGGTACCAAAGGCATCAGGTATTATAAACCTTCTACACAACGGACAGCGAACATCTCAGAAATCAGAAGTCGTACAGCTATGGCCTCATTCCAGTTCCAGCAGTGTGCTGTCATCATCGGTCAAAGAGACGTTTATTTGCCAGCACAGAAAAGTCTGGTACCATGCTGCCAAACCTTCCCATACTATGCTCTATAATCCAGCACGACGTCTAATGAATATTTGGCTGCCAAAACAGACCCAGTGATACATGCACCCCGTAAAGCCACATTGAACTTTGTGAGGGCATTCCACAGTTCTTTAAGAGCTGTGTCTTTTGTGTTGTTGTTGTTGGTGTTGTTGTTGATGTTGTCGTCTTCGTTGTCGTTGTTATTCTCAGTTCGGTCGAATTAAGCCAGCTGTGGAGGATTAATTCCAAAATGTTTTATTGCCAAGCGTTTGGCACCTCCCACTCCATGCTCACCTCCCTCATCCCTGATCCCACGTCCCCTCTGTCTGCTGCTCGTTCTTGGTATCCCCCCCCCCCCCCCCCACACACACACACCACCACCACCTCCAATACCCCAACAGACAGACACAGCCAGACTCACCCCGAAACCAAAAATATATTAGCACAGACAGCCCCACTGGGCGCAATCATCAGCCAGACCCCCCACGGCAACCTGCTAGAGCAGACACAGAACTGCTGACGACTCAGTGAGGTGGGAGTCGCAATAGGTCCATTCTGATATAACAGTTCTCTAGTCAAACCCACTGCGTAGTGACGGTGCCAGCGCCCTTCCCCCCTCCCATCCCCAGTTCACCCAACTCTTACTCCGGAGTGACCCGTTACATCCATCCAATGACAATTCCCTTGGAAATGTGAACTTTGCCACGAGATCACCATGGGCATGTCGGTGAAGCAGAATGGACAAAACTGTAGTCTGTGGGACGATTTACTGTGCATCTTACTGCCACTGCTGCGCCGACTTCTGGCCGTTGGAACATGACAGTTACGGTAACTGATGGCTCTGCACGCGATATCCCGTGCTTAAGCTTTGTATAATAACAGTTAATCAGTGGCGCTGGCGTCCGACACTTGCACAAAGGCATGCAACTAGCTGAAATCAATCAGGCGCTGTTGGCAATAGCAAATAGGAAAGCTTCTAGCCGGTGACATAAACCACACACAAAGTGCCGGCTCACAACTGGGCTGAAGCTTGGTTTCAATAGTAATGCTGGAAACAGTACTGGTCGAAGTGTACAGGTATGGTTGGCAGTTACAGTGCTTTGCTGCTAAGGATCCATACAAACTGACGAATGAGCCATAAAAAGAACTTTCTAATCGACGAATATGGTAGAACATGACAAACCAAAAATGAAATTCTGGGGTGCTTGATACATTTGTCTCTCCGCCCCCTTCTTGTTTGTGCATTCAAACATAAAAGGAACTGAGTACATTGAAGGTAACTCAAAACAGTCAAATCACAGCAGGAAAAACAAAACAAAACAAGCAACACCACCACCACCACCACCACAACCACCACCAACAACAGGCACATCATGATCATCAATGTATGGACAGAGGGAAAGGTCAAGGTGACCCAGAAGTCAGATCATTCTGTCACCTTTAACATAAGGAAGATGTCCATTAAACAGCACACATATACAGTCAGCATCAGTATATGTTTAGTTGGTCGGTTTTCAGATTATACTCATGATCAGCTGTGTGTGTGTGTGCGTGTGTGTGTGTGTGTGTGTGTGTGTGTGTGTGTGTGTGTGTGTGTGTGTGTGTGTGTGTGTGTGCTTATTTTTTCGTTTGTTTCTTGTTTTTGTTCACGCGTTCGTTTGTTTGTTTGTTTGTTTGTTTTAGTTCAGAAAAGTGAAAATCCTACTGGCGACTTAACAAATGTTGACAGAGCAATAGTGGGGAAGTGAAAATAGCATTGCAGATTACCGTGTACAATGTCCGTGATTATGTTTTGATCGTCTTGTGCCGCCTACCCTACACACCAGATGTTCATTGCGTCTCCATGGTATACAAGGTTAGACATCACATAACATTACAAAAAAGGAAAGAAATAACACGCATATCAATCTCCGGATAAACAACAAGTGAAATGATGTGTCACACGCGCGCGCGCACACACACACACACACACACACACACACACACACACACACACACACACACACACACACACACACACACATTGTGAGACAGGGTAAACGAGGTGGGGGTTGGTATTCACAAAGAATATAAAGTATAGAATAAAACATTCCACGAAGATGGAGTATGGCTGCCTTAATGGCGGGATAAAAAAGCGGTCATACACACAAAACTCCACTCCCGTTGTTGGGGGAGATGGGATTAATCCTTGCCTGTCTATACAGGGAGTGATGGCAGGAGTGTCAGCTTGTGTACGTGGAATAAAAAAAATAATAAAACATCAATGATAGCCACGTGTGCCACTGCATTTATGAACATGCATAAAAAGGAGAGCAGCATTGTTTGTGAGCAAATGCGGGTCACAGCAAAAATAAACCTTTGTGGGGAACGCGCGCGCAGCAATGTAGAATGTCCACCTTACAGCGTGGAGTGAGTCAGGCTACTTTACCATCTGGAATAACATCACACCACTCAATCACATCTAAGAATTCCTATAAGGCTCTTGAGTGTCAATACTGTATTATGAGCTTCAAGGAATATTGATTGTTGTTACACATGCCAAAAGGGAAAAGAGTTCACCATATTTTTTTTATATTCTCGGTTGTTGTTTCTTTTGTATATTCTTAATGCTAAAATATCACCGCCATCCTGACTGCAGAGGCACTCGTCTTACTCATGTTAGTCGGAAATAGACACAACAGATAACATTTGAAAAGGATTTTACACGGTACCAGCATCATCATCAGCAGTAGCAGCAATAGCAGCAGCAGCAGCTGTAGTAGTAGCAGTAGTAGTAGTAGTAGTAGTAGTAGTAGTAGTAGCAGCAGCAGCAGCAGCAGCAGCTGTAGTAGTATAGTAGTAGTAGTAGTAGTAGCAGCAGCAGCAGCAGTAGCAGCAGCAGCAGCAGCAGTTGTAGTTGTTCTCGTTTCCATTAAAAAAATGTTCTTCGTTTATATTGTCATGGCTCCATGTCATTATTTATTCCTCTCTTTCTACTGGGTCATGTCTCAATCAAACAAGCAAAGCACTTCACGCTCCGATCTTTAAATTTCTAATCACAGACACAAGAGAAAATAAAACTGATTACACTAATTACACTGGTAAACAAAACTCATTACACTACTCATTACTCACTGGAAAGACGCCCTCATTTCTTTGTTCCGGGTTTTGTTCGTTTCTTTGTTTACATGACCGTTTCATTTGTTTATTCTCCTGAAGGAGACCATCAGGTCGAACCCTGTTGCTTGTCTATTGTCATATGGTCGTCCCATTGTTGTGGTGGACTGCTACTTGAACTGCTATACTCTTACTTCAGTTTCAGCCACAGTCACTTCCTATTCCAGCTTGTTTCCTCGAGACAGATTGTGAAAAAGGGAATATTTCCTTTAACAGGTTGTAGCCCTAGCTTTGTTGTGTCTAGTGTGAAAGCAGATTGCAGCACTTGATAAGGAAAACACACTCGCACGCACGCTACACACACACACACACACACACACACACACACCACACACACTCGCGCGCGTGCTCACGCACGCACACACGGTCTCTCTCTCTCTCTCTCTCTCTCTCTCTCTCTCTCTCTCTCTCTCTCACTCTCTCTCTCTCTCTCTCTCTCCCCACACACACACACACACACACTCTCTCTCTCTCACACACACACAGACACACAGACACACAGACACACACACACACACACTGTCACAAACAAACATACAATGTAAGCCAACAGTGCAGGGAAAAGGACAGTGGCAGAAAGGCACTATGCCAATACAGTGATCAAAGGAATCTATACATAAAACCCAATCTACACAGAGGAAGGACACAGACACGAGCATCTGGTAGTCATTCCCTCCCCTTTCAATGCAACGCATACTGTTTGAACACACTGCGCCACAATGCACGGATCTTAACAAAACCAATTCTCTGAGGAGGGAATACCTGGAAGGGTAGCAGCACCATGAAGTGAATGTGTTGTTACGCTTTTTTTTTTCTTTTTCTTTTCTTTTTCATATGGTCCCCATGAAAACCTTGTCAATCGATTCATGGTCGATTTCGCGTTCTTTGTACGTACGACACGTGATGTTCAGGCCTCGGGCAGGGAGAAAAATAATTGCCTGTGATGAAAGACTGACGGGGAAGGAACTGGGTGTGGAATAGGAGTAGAAGTGACGATGGGAGTGGGTGTTGAGATGAGGAACGACCTGGGATAGTTTACTGTGGTGACAATGCGCGGAAAACAGTTCTCTGAAATGATTTTTGTCTAATGACAGGTAAAGTAGAAAATAAACAAACAATGTATCAAGAAAAATAAGTAAAGGAATAAATCAATAGATAAATGAATGTATGAAGAAAGAAAGAAAGAAAAACAACGATTATCTTCATTCTTGTCTTCAAATGCGTTTCCTATTTTTTCTCCCCCTCTCCCCCACTACTTCACCTCTCACAACCGCCCCCCCTCCCCCACCTCTCCCCGCCTCTCAAATGACTTTTGTCAATTGTAAGTACTTTGCCATACGTTTTATCCGATGAGTGACAGTTCAGAAACATAAGTTTACTGTACTTTTTAACAGATCAGAGGCACAACATTGCGGTACTTATTAACAGATCAATGTCATAATTTTGCTGTACTGATGAACAGATTAACAGATTCAATTGTATACGCACACTGACAAAGACAACCCCAAAAGAAATATGGTGGTTATCCGTCCATTACCTTCAACTAGTCGTGTCGAAGACAGACAGGTCCAACAATGGAACCCTTCACGGCACTGCCTGGCAATGTATTAACTGACTGGCCTCTGAACGCTGCAGATGCAAAGCACATTATTTTGTACACTACAGACTGACTGCGCTCACGTTATTTGCGTTAAAACGGCGCAGATAATACCACTAAAAACTACTTTTTACACTAAACAATCGCGCCCATTTCATTGAAAGGTAAACGCTGCGACCACCACGTCTTTATAAACTTGCCAATACTCGACACGAACTCACCACAATATAGACGTGGGATAGAAATCCAAAACTGAGGTCACCACGAGAACAGAGCAAAAAGAAAGGCCAGAGGGTTTGGGACCTTCTTATGATGATCAGTGAATATGATGAAGAAGACAATATCGTCGAGTCTGAAACAATATGGCAAGACTATGCTGTACGCTGGACCAAGACAGCAGATGTTTCGAACGAATCACTACTGTCTCCAACTGATGCCATCATTGATTTAGAGCTTTGCACTGGGATGCAGAGGGAGGTCTGAAAGCTTTCTTGTCAATTGTGGGAGCTGTTCTTCACATCCTTCCTTCACTTCCCCCCACCCTCACCCCTCTCTTCTCTAGCTCCCTGTCTTCTTTACCAGACTGCTGTGTTTTCAATGTTTTGTGGTGAAAGTTTCCTAGAAACAAAAAAAAATTAAAAAATGCATTTAAAACGAATTTATTTCTCTTTAACTAATTGATATGCTAGGAGCAAATAGGTAATTTTTAAACCGAAATCATCCAAGACGATTTTTAAACAGAAAACTTTTTTTTTCTTTACAAAACGAATATTTTCACTAAAAGAGAGAGAGAGAGAGAGAGAGAGAGAGAGAGAGAGAGAGAGAGAGAGAGAGAGAGGTATGATATTCTATGCAACAGATATCCTTTCAGGTGAAAGAGAGCAACTAGTCTTCAGGACAAAATAACATGAGCCAGTTATACTATGGTACGTCAGGTTTAATGACAGAGTGGACTTTTAGCATGTCTTTAACTTTCCAGTTTATAGTGTTCAAGTAGGGTTAATGTGTGTGTGCGTGCACGCGCACGCACGCGCACGCATGTGTGTGTGTGTGTGTGTGTGTGTGTGTGTGTGTGTGTGTGCATCTCTCTCTCTTTCTCTTCTCTCTCTCTCATCCTTTCACTCTCCCTTCTCTCTTCTTCTCTCCGTCTCTCCCTCTCCCTCCCCATCCCCTCTTTTTTACATCCTCCCCCCCCCCCCCCCAACCCTTGGTCCTTTCCTCATAATATTCTCTTCATTCTGACAAGTCGGCTACTATGGAGACAAGCAGCTCAACCAATCAGGCTCTGCAAGGACTCAAGGCTTTCCCTCAAGCACATAATGAGGTTTGTGTTGTTATCATCTTCATCAAGGCCATGGGGTGCCTCATGTGATGGTCACTTCTTGTCCAACACGCCCACGGCCCCAGGTGAAGTTGTGGTTGTAGTAAGAAGCTTAAGTAGGGATTACCTTCGTGTGTGTGGGGTGGGGGTGGGGGTGGGGGGATGGGGGGCGGGTGGAGTTTACAAGCGTCCTGAGTAAAATGGCATGTCACGGGTCAATGAACCCAGTGATGCTGCTTAGGATGGATGTGTGCTGTCCCTTGGTCCTGTGTGTGTGTGTGTGTGTGTGTGTGTGAGTGCGTGCGTGTGTGTGTGTGTGTGTGTGTGTGTGTGTGTGTGTGTGTGTGTGTGTGTGTGTGAGTGCGTGCGTGCGTGCGTGCGTGCGTGCGTGCGTGCGTGTGTGTGTGTGTGTGTGTGTGTGTGTGTGTGTGTGTGTGTGTGTGTGTGAGTGCGTGCACGCGCGCGCGCGCGTGTGTGTGTGTGTGTGTGTGTGTGTGTGTGTGTGTGTGTGTGAGAGAGAGAGAGAGAGAGAGAGAGAGAGAGAGAGAGAGAGAGAGAGAGATGGTTGACAGAGTGAACGAAGAATGAGAAAGAGAGGGCTCTTGAAGAACAGAGAGAGGGAGAGAGAGAGAGAGAGAGAGAGAGAGAGAGAGAGAGAGAGAGGGAGGGAGATGGAGAGAGAGAGAGAGAGGGGAGAGAGAGAGAGAGGGTGAGAGAGAGAGTGATAGGGGGAATGAGAGAGACAGAGAAACACACACACACACACACACACACACACACACACACATACACGCAGAGTCTCTCTCTCTCTCTCTCTCTCTCTCTCTCTCTCTCTCTCTGTCCTATATGCCCGTTAATCCTGTCGTCATTTAATTTCAGTAGGTTTCACTGACAAGAGAAGCGATCATCAAAGGTCAAGGAACAAACAATTCCATGGAAATAGTTCAAAACGCTTGGGCGCAAAAGGTGAAGTATCCATACACTTCCATGAGGTCCGCGTGTAACCTATGGTGTACCTTCATCTTCATGCTACTAAACAACAATACCAGCAGATGTTCAGGGTCGGCCATGAACGCTTCTCGCCGATGCTCTCATTGATCTCAGATCAGAGAGAGGTTTGAAAGCCCTGCTGAATTGAACGCTCACATAACAGGTGGGAGCTGTTCTTTTGCATCGTTATTCATCATTATAAGTCCGCTCCCTCTTCCCTGTCCAATCCACAGCAGCCGTAATAGCAGTTCCTAGCGTTATTATATATGTACATCTCTCTCTCTCTCTCTCTCTCTCTCTCTCTCTCTATATATATATATATATATATATAACCCACTCTTCCCCACCTACATCGTCATCACCTCACCCACCTCCTATACTTTTTTTTTCTCCAATACTAATGATAGTGCCACGAGTATAACAGTAACAAGGCATAGAAGTATGCAAGTTCGTGTGCATGAGGACAATAAAATGCAGATGCAGGAGTCGCGGGAACAGGCAGGCGTGCAGTGGAGGCGGATGAAGATGGAAGCTAGAAAGCAGTTTCAGCTGCGACTTCTTACTTCATTGCAGATATCAGCAAAATGTTTTGGGTTCTTTTGGTGTGCTGCCCAAATGATCTCATGATGTTAAAAGCAGTCAGAGCTAGATCTGTAACTTTGATGGTAAGATATTTTTGCACTTCAAAACGACGACCAATATCGCCTTTGGTATACACTTATTATTTTTCATGGTGATAATAATTGTGTTCATTATGACTCGTAGAGCGCGTGACGTTTGATTCTGAAAATCTCGTATAGAGCGAGATACTCGTTTTAACCGCGACCTGTGAACACTTACCATACGCCCACGTTTTCCTGGAGTGGGGAAAGGCAGTTTAAATAAGTAAAGAGAACGGGGGATCAAACAGGGGCGAGTTTATCAGGTCACTAGGTCATCTTCTATCGTGCATGCGCCTGCCCACATTTACAGAGGATTCTGTTTCGGCAGACGTTCACGGTGAAGTATATCTTTCAATCGCTGGTGCCGTCATTAATTCATAGCTTTCGTCTCAGACTTGTGCCTGCTTTGAAAGCTGTGGAATCGATTTCACCCCAGATGGTGTCTGCTGCTCCGCCCATGCTTTTCCTCCCACGCGTAGCATCTTCAGTTTTTTTTTGTTTTGTTTTTTCAGCCCGTTCTGTTGCTGTGTTTAATATGGGTCAGGTATAACAGACTTGGAGAAATACAGAAAACAGGCAACGTTTCCATCAGATATTGTACACATCACGTGTCAGAGACATCTGGTATGCTAGGCATTGGGTACAGTAGACGATTACAGAAATCGTGGATATAAAACTTTAGTACTGTATACTTTCGGTATTTCACCAGCAATTGTCACAGACATCTCGTATCGTCGACAACATGTTCACGGATTCTACATGTTGTCGGCGCCGGGTGTTACAGACATCAGACAGCACAGTACGTGGGCGTTACAGAAATCAGGTATATAGTCAACAGGTATCACAGGCATCAGGTATATAGTCAACAGGTATCACAGACATCAGGTATATAGTCAACAGGTATCACAGACATCAGGTATACAGTCAACAAGTACCATAGACATCAGGTTTATAGTCAACAGGTATCAGAGACATCAGGATTATAGTCAACAGGTATCATAGACATCAGGTATGTAGTGAGCAGGTACCATAGACATCAGGTATATAGTCAACAGGTACCATAGACATCAGGTATATAGTCAACAGGTGCCACAGACATCAGGTATGTAGTCAACAGGCACCACAGACATCAGGTATGTAGTCAACATGTACCACAGACATCAGGTATGTAGTCAACAGGTACCACAGACATCAGGTATGTAGTCAACAGTTACCATAGACATCAGGTATATAGTCAACAGGTACCACAAACATCAGGTATGTAGTCAACAGGTATCACAGACATCAGGTATGTAGTCAACAAGTATGACAGACATCAGGTATGTAGTCAACAGGTATCACAGACATCAGGTATGTAGTCAACAGGTAGCATAGACATCAGGTATGTAGTCAACAGGTACCATAGACATCAGGTATGTAGTCAACAGGTACCGTTGACATCAGGTATGTAGTCAAGAGTTACCGTTGACATCAGGTATGTAGCAACAGGTACCATAGACATCAGGTATACAGTCAACAGGTACCATAGACATCAGGTATGTAGTCAACAGGTACCAGGTACATCAGGTATATAGTCAACAGATATCACAAACATCAGGTATATAGTCAACAGGTACCATAGACATCAGATATGTCGTCAACAGGTACCATAGACATCAGAGAGAGAGAGAGAGATATAGTCAACAGGTACCATAGACATCAGGTATATAGTCAACAGGTACCATAGACATCACGTATATAGTAAACAGGTACCACAGACATCAGGTATGTAGTCAACAGGTACCATATACATCAGGTATATAGTCAACAGGTACCATAGACATCAGGTATTGTAAACTTCAAGTGCCACAGGTAGCAAACAGCAGAGAAATCAGGTTCAAACAGGTAGGGGCTCAGCAGCGCTCAAAGTGACGTTTATTTGCCGGCACACGAGAGTCTGACGTTGCCAAACCTACCTGTCCTGTGAACTGTCATCCAGCATGACGTCTGTTGAAACGTAAGCTGCCCAAACAGCCCAATAATAACCATGTGCACCCCGTCAAGCCACACATGACTCTGTGAGGGTAAGACACAATTTTTAAAGCTGTGTCTTTTCTTGTTGATGTTGTTGTTGTTGTTGTTGCTGTTGTTGTTGTCATTGTTGTCGTTGTCGTCGTCGTTGTCGTTCTTGCTGTTTTTGTTTCGGTTGCACGAAATCAGCCCTAGAGGATTTGAATGCTACGTTTTATTGCCCAGCCTTCAACATCTCCCACTTTACCCTCACCTCCCTCACTTCCACTCCCACTTCCCCTCCATCCGCTGCTCGTCTAAGGCATCCTCCCCCACGCCACCAACTCCCACTTCTCAGCACACAGACACATGGTAAAAAAAAAAAAAAACACTGGCATATGTAGCCCACTGGGAAAAATCGCCACCTAGTCCTCTCAAGACAACCTGCTGAAGCGGACATTGAACTGCTGACGAATCACCTTGACAGGAAATCCCAGGAAGTTGGTTCTAACACAACAGGTCTCCTACGAACCCTTACTGCCCGGGCATGGTGCCAGCACACCCACCCAACCCCTTCCTGCTCCTCTATTTACCCAACCCCACTTCCAGAGAGAGAGAGAGAGAGAGAGAGAGAGAGAGAGAGAGAGCACATTCATTCATGGACAGTTCCCATGGAAATGTGGACACCGAGGAATTGGACACAGCTGACGATGGACATGACAGCGGAGTTGAATGAACAACACTACAGTCTATGAGACGATTTGCTGTGGGTCTTACCGACCCCGCCGCTACCGCGACTTCTGGCCATTGGTACATGATTGTAACGGCAACTGATTGCTCCATGCAATACCCCGTGTTCAAGCTCTGTACAATACCGGTAAATTGGTGGCAACTGCGACCGATATTGGACAATGGCAAGCAACTAGCCTACATCAGTTACTCGCTGTTGGGAATAACAAAAAAGGACAGCTACATGCCAGTCACACAGATCACACGCCAAGTGTTAGTCCGTTTCATATTGCACTTTGTTTCAATATTAGTATTGAAAGAAGTGACAGTACTAGTCGAAGTGTGCACAACATGGCTACCAAAGTGTATCGCCTGCAAGAATCTCAAGGAACTCCCGAACGAGCCATAACAGAACTTTCGAAGCTGCGGATCATCGGTAAAATATGTGAAGTAGAAATGAAATTCAGGGATGCGCGACACATTTTGCTATCCTCCTCTCCTGGAATACGCTGGCACTCATAAAACAAAACAAAACAAAACAAAAAAGCCTGAATGCACCGAAGAAGAATGACAACAGTGGAAATCAGAGCAGCAAGAAGCAGGCAGTTCTCAATGCATGGTCAGAGGGAGAGTGACTATGGCTCAGACGTTAGGCCGTTCTCTATTGCCTTCCAAGGACTACCCTGTTTGTAGCTGTCCACCTTCTTGCAGAATATGTCCCTCAAACAGTACATACATACAGTTAGCATCCATGAATGTTTCTTTGTTTGTTTGAGAATACACTCATAACCATATGTTGCTATGTTTATTCGTTTGTTTGCTTGTTTGTTTTTAATTCAGAAACGTGACCATCATACAGACGACGTTTTAAAATGTTGATCGATCAATAGCGATGAAGTAATAGGTGGCATTGCTGAGGATCGTGTTCAATGTCCATGATCATGCTTTGATCATCCAATGCCGCCCAGCCTAAAAACGATGTATCCATTGCATCACCACGGCACAGAAGATCAGACTGTACAAAACGAAAACAAAATCATGTCTATAATTCAATTTCCGGATCCAAAAGAAGCCAGGTCATGTGAGCTTGAAACTGTCATTTCTGCTCGTTATCAGATCAAAGGCATGAAAAAAGGACTATGTGTTAAAGTATAAAGTGAAGCGGGCTACTCTTCAACATTTCAACATTTCCTATGCAGGAAATGACTCAGGAAGTGATTGATGTCCACCTACTCAGTTTAAAAACATTTTTTTTTTAATAATATGGAGTAAGCCTATTGTTATGATTAACAGGTGATGAATAGAACAAAGTGGGGAGGGTTGGGGAGTTATCTTGGCAGCTGTGCTCAAAAAGGTGAGAAAATAGCATATAACAGACAGACAGACAGATAGAAGGAGTAGAAGACAGACGAATAGAAACACAGATAGACGGAAGAACAGAAAGACAGATACACATGCAAATATACCACAAAGAGAGAGAGAGAGAGAGAGAGAGAGAGAGAGAGAGAGAGAGAGAGAGTCTGGTGTAACGTCTATCTATCTACCTATCTATCTATCTATCTATCTATATATATATATATATATATATATATATATATATATACACACATACATACATACATACATATATCTATCATTATTATATACTGCACGGTGGAAGATCGCTTTGTGTGGCAATAGGAGCT
>CM065715.1:108500008-108502508 GCA_033310375.1 Conus canariensis | reverse complement strand
CTTCAATCAGCGAACTGTAATTCAATTTGTTCATGGACAGGTGCCGATGTCTTAGAACGGATCTCTCTGTCAATACCAGTTCCTTTAGATTTGAAGAATGGATGGATAGACGGTAATTGATTTCCGCTCTGAAAATTTATGTTTTTGCCTTACCTAATGTATTCTTGCGTGCGAAAGTGATGTGTCTATATGTGTGTGTGTGTGCGTGTGTGTGCGTGTGTGTGTGTGTGTGTGTGTGTGTGTGTGTGTGTGTGTGTGTGTGTGTGTGTGTGTGTGTGTGTGTGAGCGCACGCACGGAAGCACGCAAGCCTTTTACGGCCTGTCTGAGACCTAATTCAATTCTAAGAGAGAGAGAGAGAGAGAGAGAGAGAGAGAGAGAGAGAGAGAGAGAGAGAGAGGAGAAACGGGGGGCAGGGAGTGGAGAAATGGCTTATTGTACTTTGGCGAGTATCCATTGGCCATACATATTCAAATGAAGAGGAAGAAGAGAAGAATGAATTGAGAAAAAGAGGGAAAAGAATTAGAAAAAAAAGAAAAGAAAAGAAAAATAAACGTCAGCTACAGAGTTCGGTTAGGTTCCAAGCGAACACAAGACTATGAGTCACCGGTACTATCAATCAAACACAAGACTATGATTCACTGGTACTATCAATCATTCTCTCTGTGCATGGTGGAGCTGAACGCTGACAGCTAATCTCGTTCAAAGAACAATCTAGAATTCTCACAAGGACGTTTCAGACACTTTCAGGCATCATGAACATCCAAAGAGAAGGCTGTGTCAGACAGCCGACCACTCAATATCTAGATGTCAGACCAAAAGCCTCTCCACGCTGTGGCTAAACGCCGCGACCTTCCCGCATCCGTGCAAAAGGGTCTCTGGCCTCATCTGAGAACTGGTGGAGATGGCCTACCCAAGACCATCGTGTAAGGAAGTATGGTGGAGGATGAACTAGCCCCAAAGGTCGATTGAAAAACGAGGCCCGGAATAGCTCAGTTGGTAGAGCGCCGGACTCGTAATCCAAGGGTTGCGGATTCGAATCTCCGCCGGGCCTTTTCGGTACCAGGGGAGTACCCTCGGAGTTAACATTAGTTCTGACTCCATTTCCGATACAGTCCTTCGAATGAGACTATACACCGAGGTTCCGTGTGTGAACGCGAGCATAACATCTTGCACACACGTAAAATTCCATCACCAACTTTCGGAAGAGAAGGCCAGTTTGGCCGTTGGTATGGATGACACATTACACATAGCATGCACCTTCCCCGAAGATGGAGTATCGCTGTCTTAATGGCGGGATAGGTCATGCACACTCCACTCCCTTTGTAGGGTAGATGGGATTAATACTTGCCTGTCCATATAGGGAGTGTCCGGAGGAGTATCAGCCTGCGTACGCAGAAGAAGAAGAAGATTGAAAAAGTCCTGGATGGACGTTATAAAACGTCTGCTATGATTATACCACCTCGGCCTCGTTGGACATGAGATCCTTTGACAGTTGAAACACGGTATTTCAAAGTATGTCCGTAACTGCATTAATATGAAAAGAAAACAATGATGACCTATGGCTGGCTTATATAGATTATGGTTCAAACATACACCAAGATCTCTCTTTATCGCTACCACAGTGTGTCTATAGACCCATGAAGTTCTAGGTCTGAGTCTTAGTCTGATTCCGGCCGCCATCCAGACTATAATCTACGATCAAGAGATACTGGTGATGAGGATCATGATGACGATGGTGATGACGATGATGGCGGTGAACCTGTTTATAGTCCGAAACCATATTGGAGACGAAGTGATTATCCAAAAGCTTAGATCAGCCAGTTCAACGTGTGTCAGATGAAATGTCTTGTTTTGTACACTTTAAACCGTTTCATCCTAGTACATTCCAATATTTCATATGTATAAGGGCTTCAAGGACTTTTTGTGGATGACTGGCAGACTAATTAAGACACCTCAGGCCCAAAGATATAATTGCTGAGTTTTCTCAAAGGCCCGACCAGTGGGTTGGATTACTGCCTACACCACACACACACACACCACACACACACACACACACACACACACCTAGTCAGACACCTGCTAAGTCGTGTCCACGAGTGCCTCTTCCCAATCGTTTCTTTCTTTCTCCTATTATCGTTGACTTGTTTACTCTAGCTGTAGCCCTTGCTCACTGTGGCATAGCAGCTGTACTGTAGCGAATATGGACTTGTCCGCACGCAGTACCCTCTGCTAGGTAACAATGAAACGGAAAAGGAAACTCCTGTACGAGGTGTCCTTAACAGGTGGCCACCTTCTCAAACAGTTAAAAAGTTCTCTTTGACGAAAATGACCCCCCCCAAAAAAAAAAAAAAAAAAAAAAAAAAAAAGAAAAAAAAAGAAAAAAAAGAAAAAGAAAAAAGAACAGAAAAGACAAAAGAACAAAAAAAAAAGGTTTGACTTACTTGAAAATGATTTTGACATCCTGTTGGTAGTGAAGGGGATATCAAAAATACCTCTCTC
>CM065715.1:108487508-108490008 GCA_033310375.1 Conus canariensis | reverse complement strand
GGGGACCCTCGGGTTTGGGTTTTCTCCCCCACTGTGAGGAGAACAGCGCTGAATTGTGGCACGTGTCTGCTACATTGCACGGGTTTATAAACAACACCGAGGTATCCGGTTGGCTCGGTTTTTTTTTTTTTTTTTTTTTTTTTTTTTTTTAAAGAACTGCGTTTGCCGTCAAATATTACGTGTTTAAATGATGCTTGTCCTCACCATTCTTAATATGGTGCCGTGGTGATACAATGTTAGATAGTTCCCAACTCTCTCTCCCTTCTGCCATCCACCTGGAATGGTGATCACTGTCTGTGGTTGTGGACGATGAACTTAATCGTAAATAACTGACATTAACCAGACGCTAAATTAGACAGGCTTAGTGAACGGTTTGCGTCTACGAGAAACGTATAACCAAATTTAGGCATGACTAAAGGTTTGTACTCACAGGACGCGACTCGACAGCTCTCGTGTACTGTCTGCGAAAAGTTTACTGTTCACACTTGTACTTTTCCTTTCTTTGCCTGACAACCTTACCCTCCTCTATTCCCTCTTTCCCACCGCAACCTGCAATGCCTTTTTTTCTGAAAAGTTGCTAAGAAAGGAAATTTTAACCGGTTGTTCATGTGGGGATAGCCCCAGTGCTCAGAATTTTGACTGAGACATTTGCTTTTAATCTGGCTTATTAAAAAAAAAGTGTTCATTTTCACACTGAAAGTCTGATTTTCGCACTACCACCGAAGAACCTACTACCACCACAGAGAGAGAGAGAGCGAGAGAGAGAGAGAGAGAGAGAGAGAGAGAGAGAGAGAGAGAGAGAGAGAGAAGAGAGGGGGGGGGGAGACGCAATTGAATGAAGGTATATAACATATTCAAAATAAACGTTTAAGATAATGTAACATGTACTCATGTAATCACAACGCTCACCTCATTCCCTTGTATAAAAACTAAGAAAGATGATATACGTCTTCAGGTACGGTCGAAGGCATTGACAGACTCAATTTAAACAGTGAAGGATGTAACATTTAGGCTTAATTAATGTTTCATGTATGCACCTAATTTTCTTGGCTTTCATCACATAAAGGACAAATTAAGTCGTTAGGCATAAACGTTTTGTATCAAGAAGGGTATAACACAAGTTCAGAAATCCCAAGCCTAGATCTAAACGTAAATAATGTTCGAAACTGTGGTCACTGCAAAAAGTCCTGTATAAGCGGAACATATAACCAACTTTCTCTCACACTCAAATAGCCACCCTTCTAAAATATTATGATATTGCTTTTTGACGTATTAACTTTAAGCTGATGAGATGTAGCGCATATTGCAGGCTAATCAACAGTGTCTATAAACCTGTAGTTGTTTCCGCCATCAAAACGACATCGTCAGCAAAAAATAGAATAAATAATTCAAATGCGTCAAGTGAGAATATAGCACCATGTCTTCGATTGTTGATAACTCTCACTGTTGATTAGTTGATAAAAAAAAGATAGAACAGAACAGGACTGCACGCATCTCCTTGTCTTAATCCTGATGGGCAGGCAATGTAATCCGTTAACATTGAACCACATCGAACTGTATTTTATACAGCATTGTGCATGCTTTTATATATATTTAAATAATATACATTAAATACCATTTTTCAAGAGAATTGGCCAGAGAAGATTTGTATTTATCCTATCAAAAGCTTTTTGGAAATCACAAAATGTCCGATTGTAACAGAACCCTTTCTGTATGAGAGCTATTAGAGAAACATGTGGTCGACAGTTGAGTATCCTGTCTGAAATCCAGCTTGATATTCACCGGTGATATTGTTTCCTTCCACCCGTTCTGGCAACCTGCTATGTATCACTAAATGATTCACTGCTGATATCACACATAGAGATTCCTCTATAACTGTTTAGGTTAGTAATGCCATTTTGTTTTGTTAAATAGGCTGAATAACAGATTCAGATCCATTGTCAGGAAATACATCATTATCAAATAGCTTATCAGATAATTTTAGGAAAAAAGTATATAACCTGATCACTCGAGTTCGTAAAGGCTCGCCTGTAATGCCATCGGTGCCAGCTGCTTTACTGTTTTTCAGGTTTCTAAAGGCAAGCAGTATTTCTTCGTGTAGCCTTCCATTTCTTCAACTGAATCCTTATCAAGAGTGCCACACAGGAAAAGTTGAGCAGGTTGTCTATTCCTCACACTGATCTGAAACCCCAAACACAGGCTTATGTCAAAGACCTCTGGCAAGAGGAAAGAAGCTCGCAGACGGATAATAAACCATTTAAAATCCGTCCAAACCTGAAAGAGATTTTACCATGTTCCCGAGGCGGCCGCAAAGACGAAACAGTCTTGTGTCGTTTGCATACAGGCCACTCGTTTCACACTCATTCTTATCTTTTAAAAGGTGAAGAAGCTCCGTGGTGCATTCCATGGTATGTTCCATTCACAGTGAAACATATTCTTTTAGATTGTTGGGACTAACACGATGTGAGACATAAACGCTTTGCGGCAGATTCCATGAAAA
>CM065715.1:108452508-108460008 GCA_033310375.1 Conus canariensis | reverse complement strand
ACCCTAGAATACAATAAGAAGACAGGTAACTGTCGATCGGAGTTTCTGGATGTTTATCAACATTTACGAGGGCACAATAGTCATGACGGGTCGTCAGGATTTCCGTTTGGAACTCTTTGCTGCATGCAGTGCTGCCTTTCTTCTCCTTCTTCAACTCATACAGGCGATTATTCCTTTTCCTCGTCGTTTCTTCTAAGTACGCCATTATGTCTGTGATTTTTTTTCTGGCATCAGTTATCGGATCAATAGAGCACCAAAGGCGGTGATTTTTTTTTCCTTTTTTTGTCTTTTTTTTTCCCTAAGGCCGAAATCCACCTCTTCAGTTTTTGGTGATTCACACTGTGCTCTTCATCTGCAAAAAAACAAAAAGCAAAACAAAACAACAACACAAAAAAAAAGCAATTTCTACTACTAGCTTTTTTTCTTTCTTTCTTTTTTGTCTTTCTTTTTTTCTTTTTTTTTCTCTCTCCAACCAGTCCCTTACACACCATGCGTAGTCTGCATGTTCTCTTACAAACGTACATAGCCTTGCTGATTTTAGTGTTTTGGTGTTTGATACGAAATGTCTGGGTTTGTTAATGTTCTAATGTGTGGTGTACTGGCACTCTCACACTGATCATGTGTTGCTTATACAAAGAGAACAACAGAAATGAAACAAAAGACTTAATACTTAATTATTTTCTTTTCTTTCAGATTTTCCCAAAGAGAGAGAGAGAGAGAGAGAGAGAGAGAGAGAGAGAGAGAGAGAAAGAGAGAGAGAGAGACAGACAGACAGACAGGGCAGACAGACCTATCTGTGATTGTAATGTCTGCATGGAGTGTCTGTGCTTTAATACTGGTGATACCTGCATAATCACTACTACAACCTGTCTGAGAGAGAGAGAGAGAGGAGAGAGAGAGAGAGAGAGAGAGAGAGAGAGAGAGAGAGAGAGAGAGAGAGAGAGAGAGAGGTTTTGTGTGGTCTGTTTAATTGTTTTATTCATGATGCCATTTGGCGCAAATATCTTCGTTTGTAAGGAGAACATAAAAAAGAGGACTAGGAATATAATTATTTTATCCGATTTCATGACGACCTTCAACGAATCGAGCCTTAAGACACAACAATTTGTTTGTGTCTTAGTTTGCTTTTCTTGTAATTTCCCGGGAAAATTAGGCGCCCGAATAATATGTCTGAGTTATGAATTGCAGATTCTAACATGCTTCTGCTTTTCTCTGGCGCCTATTTTCACCTCCCCCCCCCCCCACACACACACTAGACCCCCCCCTACCTACCCCACCCCTTCCCACCCCTTCTCCTTCCTTTGGCTGAGAACAAAAACACCTTAAGATTGGATCACACAAAATATGGATGAGATGTTTACATTACTAGTCCCCATCACGTTTGAACACTGTTTTCAGTTTTACTTGCTCATTTTTGTGTTTTTTTTTGTTTGCTTAATGAATTGTTTTATGCATTTTCGGTGCTGACTTCTGCACGTGTTGTTTCCAAATAGGAATTATCATACATGTGGGCTGGTCTTGGCACCATACAGACATGTTTCCCATGTCCTCACAGTCCCCCACTCACCCACCCCCTTTTCCCTACACCTCCGCTTGGCTGTGCGTCTGATTTGTGTCTATCTCTGTGTATTTGTCTCCGTCTGTATGTATGTCTGCTTGTCTGTCTGTCTGTCTGTCTTCCTGTCTCTGTATCTCTCTGTATCTCTCTTTCTTCTCTTTCTCTCTGTCTCTGTCTGTCTGTCTGTCTGTCTGTCTGTCTGTCTGTCTGTCTGTCTCTTCCTCTCAATGGCTGCACTTGGCCCCAGCAGTTCCTCCTGCTTACGTCCTCTAGCTCCCTTTGACCTCGGCCTGTGTGGACAGAGTGGCGCAGTTACCGCTTTCAGTCCGTTGGAGAGAAGTCCTTTCAAGTGTCTGGAGACCTTTGAAAGGCGGGAAATTGCAGTGCAGAAGAGAGAGAGAGAGAGAGAGAGAGAGAGAGAGAGAGAGAGAGAGAGAAAGGCTGACAGACAAACAGACAGACAGACAGACAGACAGACAGATGACAGATGGACAGAGAGAGAGAGAGAGAGAGAGAGAGAGAGAGAGAGAGAGAGAGAGAGAGAGAGAGTCTGAGACAGAGAATGAGAGAAAGGCAGTAAGACAGAAACAGAAAGACAGCGGGGGGTGACAAAGAGAGAGAGAGAGAGAGAGAGAGAGAGAGAGAGAGAGAGAGAGAAGAAGACAGACAGACAGACAGACAGCAGACAGACAGACAGACAGACAGCCAGCCAGAGAGACAGAGAAACAGAAGCAGAAGATGATGGATGTTGATTTGAGGGTGAGAGATCGGCTGGGTGGTGGGTGGAAATGTCATATCATCCACTTTAACGTTTTACCTATCCTGACATTTTGAGCAATCATTTTCATTCGCACTGGCGGGCAGAGAGAGAGAGAGAGAGAGAGAGAGAGAGAGGAGAGAGAGAGAGAGAGAGAGGAGAGAGAGAGAGAGAGAGAGAGAGAGAGAGAGAAGAAAACAAGAACAAAAGACACATATTCCATTGTATTTAATGGCGATCTTGAATGAGTGTAACCCATAAAATATATCGTCGTTTTAGTTTGTTTGTTCTCTGAGACACCAGAGCGCTGAAGATGTGTGGTTTGATGTCAGGCAATGAAGGAATCCACATTGCTTCCTGCTTTTCTCCTCCACTGTGAAGATGTCTGCCAATGATCATTTTCCACAGGTCTTACATGACGAGCCGATCCACGCATAACATGGAGCAGGCTTTATGTTCCTGCTTGCCATCATATTTCCAACGTGTAACCTTCTTTCTTTTTATACTTGAAGCTATGAAACATGCACGTGGGCGATCTGTTGCATAGTGGGAGAAGGGGGTGGTAGTTTCACTCTTCTGACAATGATTCTTTTATTACCACGCAGATAGTTTGTAGAAGGTTTATTTTCATTTTTTTCACCTCATATCACAAGACCAGTCTCGCGCTGCTAATAGATTCCAAACAATATGCTCTCTCTCTTCTCTCTCTCTCTCTCCTCTCTCTCTCTCTCCCACACACACACACACACATACATACACACGCTCACTCACTCTCTTTCCCTCTCTCTCTCTCTCTCTCTTCCTCCCCCCTCTCTCTCTTTCTCTTTCTCTCTCTTGCATGCATGCACATAATTGAGTGTCTGTGTGTATGTGTGTGTGTGTGTGTGTGTGTGTGTGTGTGTGTGTGTGTGTGTGTGTAAGAGAGAGAGAGAGAGAGAGAGAGAGAGCGGAGAGAGAGAGAGAGAGAGAGAGAGAGAGAGAGAGAGATCGATCAGCACACTTGATAGTGGAGCTGCCCATCAAATGGTGACAGAAACCATTGAACGCCCAGTTCCAGCCAACGCTTGTGTTCCCGTGCCCACAGAGAAGCATCAAACATTCATTCTGCACGAAAAGAACTTTCTTCTGCCATTCCCCAGTGCCAGCGGCGTCTGTACCGAACTCAGTTCAACTCAAGCGTTCTAAAGATACGACGAGAGAGTACAACACAAAAGCGAGGCGAATTACTTGGGAAACAAACAAACAAGCAAACAAAACCCAAACCGTGAGTTTTGTTGAAAATAAACATACAGACGATTGAGAAAAAGGTCTTAAAGATGAAAATAAATGAAATAAAACAAATAAAGAAATTGAGATTTGTTAAAAACAAGCATAAATACGATCAAGAAGAAAACCCTTCAAGATCAAATAAAATTAAAGAAAATAAATCAAAATAGAATAAAGGAAATTAAAGAAGAAAAAAAAAACAAACAAAGTCTTGTTGAAAACAAACATAGCGACGACCAAGAAGAAAAGCGTTCAAAATGCAGATTTGTTGAAAATAAACATCAAGACGACCAAGAAGAAAAGCTTAAAAAAACGGAGCTTTGTTGAAAATAAACATATAGACGATCAAGAAGATTTTCTTCTGACAAACTTGTAATATTACTCCAAGGAAAAAACATGTGAGCCAAAAAACAAAAAAAAAACCCCAAAAAAACAACAACAAAAAAACAAAAACAAAAAGCGAACACACAAACAAAAACTGCCCCTAGCTTAATGGACGTAGGCACAGTGAACTGTCAGACACAGTTGGGGCACAGCCTGATGAGAGATGGATCACATCCTCTCCCTTCAACACATCTGCCCCCAACCCCACCTCCCCGACAGGACCTAAATCGGCTACCAATTTACTAAACAGGTAAGCTTTCCAAGCAGTAAAAAAATGTACAGCCACACAGGTGATTCGAAGTCTCATTCGTCAGCTCTGTAGACACGTGCTCTAGCCATTTGTCTGTGTGCCTCTTTGAGAAGAGTGATTGATAGATAATTGACAAAATGCATGGGGAAATCAATGTTGATTTAGATTGTCTTCGCATAGAGAAAAAAAAAAAGCAGAGTGAGCGTAATATCGGCCATGGGGTTATATTCCAAAAGCTATCGGACTATTTCGCGTTAATGTCCAACAGTAAACAAGTTGATCACTTTGCCACGCATGTCAACAGCTTTAGAGTTTCTGCAAAGAAAATATAACAATGCAATTCAAACAAAAGTAAACATATAATCTTATGGACATATCTTCTTTGGAATTGCATTGAACATGTTTTCAAAATGTCATATTCATTTTATTGAATCTTATTCGATACATTAAGTTACAGCATGCTTTGTTCTGTAATGAGGCCCCAAACCATTATTGATTCACTTACCTGATAAGTACGTCACACGCGCGCGCGCGCGCGCGCGCGCGCGGTGTGTGTGTGTGTGTGTGTGTGTGTGTGTTGTGTGTATGTGTGTGTGTTCCTTTTCAGGAAGAGCGGCGTACTCGATACAGAGTTTCAAAGACCATATTAGATCTTTTGCTCCATGTTCTGCTAATTATAAGCTACACACAAAAAGTTAAGGATCACTTTCACAAACATTCATAACTGTCAAAATAAGAGTCAATGCGTTGAAGTTTGGCCAATATTTAATTCCATTCTTTAATGATAACGATACACAATTGCCTTCAATCTCGAGCAATCGTTTGGTGTGTACATTTGATTAAAGTGGGTACGTATCCAAATTTGATTTCCCAAAGTCATTGAAATCACAAGACAGGGCATACTGATGCTCCCAAAAGCTCAGTAATGCGTGTAACCACCATGGCTGTTCTGGCACTCGACGCAGCGAGTCCTCATCGAGTTGACCAGGTTGGTGAAGATCCTCTGTGGAAGCGCCTCCACTCAGCATCTGGTAGAGGTGTTGGGCATCCCTGGGAGGGGGGTGGCTCCTCACTTTGCGATCCAGCTCATCCCAGAGGTTCTCAATCGGGTTGAGATCGGGACTGCATGCTGGCCACTCCATTCTGTTGACTCCAGACTGCTGCAGGAAGTCGTTGACCACCCTTGCCCTGTGGGGGCGAGCATTGTCATCCTGGTAGACAGCCCTCGGTCCTATCTGCTGCAGTGTAGGCACAGCCAGTGGTCGAAGGATCTCATCCCGGTATCGGATGCCAGTCAGGTTACCCTGTACATGATACAAGGGTGTTCTGTGGTGAAGGCTGAAGGCCCCCCAGACCATTACAGAACCTCCACCAAAGGCCACCTTTTCTTGGACAGTGGCGTCAGTAAAGCGTTGCCCTGGGCGCCTCCAGACCCTCAGTCGGCCGTCGTTGTGGTGAAGGGTGAAGCGTGATTCATCACTGAACAGGACCTGGGACCATTGCTGACGTGTCCACCTCACGTGACGTGCGCAGAAGGCGCGGCGTGCTGCCCTATGGGCTGGAGTTAAGCGTGGCCGTACTGCTGGGCGACGAGAACGGAGATTAAACCCATGTAGGCGGTTCCGTATGGTCTGCTGGCTGATGTTGATGTTAGTAGCCACCCTGAACTGCCTTTGAATTATGCTGGAAGAGGCTGTTCTTGTCTGCAGGGCTTGTCGTTCAATGAGACGATCGTCACGTGGGGTTGTCTTCTTCGGTCGACCAGATCTGCGTCTTTCATGGACAATCCCAGTGGCTGTGAAGCGTTGAATCAGTCGACAATGACCGAGATGGACACATGAAGTCGCCTGGCCACTTCTCGCTTGGGAACACCATCTTGGAACCATGCAACAGCTCGTCCCCTATCCAACTCGCTTAATTTTCGTCGTGGAGGCATTGTCAGATCAGGCCTACTACTGGTGGAATGTCTTCTTATATAGCCAAGCGAGCGACAGCATCTCACACATAAACAGCAGTGCTTGCACGTGCATAATGGTTTTTCCATCTGGCAAGTGCAATGTGTTCAGGCAGAACGGTCCAAAACAAGGTCATTTTTCGCAAGTTTCCGCTTTTCCGTTTGCGGCCCAGCTCAGTAGTAGAGAATCCCGTGCAATTTTCGCACTAACACAACATCGCCCACTTACAGCTGAACAAGAATTCATGACAATTTGGCTGGACTAAGAAATAAATAACAGTAGCGAACTGAGTTTATTACGCACCTGTTTTCAGATACCGATCCTTAACTTTTTGTGCGTAGTATATTTAACATAAGATTGAAAAGTCACACACACACACACACACACACACACACACACACACACACACACACACACACACGCACACGCACGCACGCACGCATATACACACAACACACACACACACACACACACACACACACACACACACACACACACACACACAACACACATACACAGAGGTTCCCGGCTTAATCCGTCTTCTGTTTTCCCTCAAATTTTGAACACCGTGTTCCCTTTCATTCCCACTCTCACTTTCTCTCTCTTCTTTATAACCCTTCTTCCCCATCAACACCATGTTTTACCCTCTCCCCATCCATCCTGGTATTACAATCAGGACTTTGGTTTTTTTTTTTCATTTCCAAGCGCTGCAGAAAGGAAAAATGAGTTCATTTCACAGGGTAGGCGATTTTTTTTTTTTAAACTGAGAGAATCACAGTTCCCTCGTATGAGAACAGAATGCAAGTCTTCTTGTGAATTTTTGGACACCAAGGTAGGAAAACTTTCCAACGTTGACTAACACAGACAATGGATCTGTTTGTGTTGATAGCGTTTACTTATTATACACTGTTCAAAAGAAAGTCACATCCCTCGTGAATGAGTTTCTCTGCCTGAGCCACTATTGATGAAATGATGGGAATGTGGAGATTAGAGCCTATTCCCTCCTCTTACATCGCTGATCATCCTGTGCTAACAGTGGAGTGTGTGTGTGTGTGTGTGTGTGTGTGTGTGTGTGTGGTGTGTGCGTGCGTGCGTGCGTGCGTGCGTGCGTGCGTGCGCACACACACACACACACGAGAGAGAGAGAAGAGAGAGAGAGAGAGAGAGAGAGAGAGAGAGAACAACAGACAGACAGACAGACAGTCAGAGAGACAGACACAGAGACAGAGAGAAAAAGAAAAGAGAAAGAGACAGACTGAGAGAGAGGGTGGGGTGGGTTGGGGGGTGAGTGGGAGAGAGAGTGACAAACAGACAGACACATAGACAGACA
>CM065715.1:108442508-108445008 GCA_033310375.1 Conus canariensis | reverse complement strand
TAGGAGCTAACTGTTACAATTTTGTACAAGTTCTGCTCGAAAAATACATCCTAGCCCTAGTTTCAGGTTTTCTTTCTTTCTTTCTTTCTTTTATCCTTTTTTTCCATTAAATGAAAATCCACTTTATCTCCAATACAAACAAAAAGCCTTTGGTCTTTAAGGTTTCAGGGTCAAATTAGAAATAATGTTCTTATCATGTTAAGCCAAAATTGTCCCCGTGCATAAAAGAAATGGCATCACACTATGTTCAGCACGAATAGCTGTCGTTATTTTTTTATTTTTTTATTTATTTTTCGTTTTGTGTAACCCTCAGAAACCTCAAATAGACTGTAGCCCTATTGGAGAAAAGCCCAAGTACAAATAAACACACAAAACAGAGAGCGAAATAGAGCGCATTAAATCGAAAAATTCTTCTGTGGACGCGATAAGATCAAGATCACTCTCCCATCCTCCTCCTCCTCTCCCAAACGTATCTGTCCCTCCCCCCCTCCCCCCCCTCTCTCTCTCTCTCTCTCTCTCTCTCTCTCTCTCTCTCTCTCTCTCTCTCTCTCCTTTTCTCAGTTCTAGACCTGTCCCTACTTCTCTTTTTCTCTTTTCTATACTGCCACTGTTTAGCCAACAGCCATCTAAGGGGTATTTTTTGTGTATTTTCTCAGTTACCTGCGTTTTGTGGGTTTTGTTTTTGTTTTTGTTGTTTTTGTTTTGTTTTGTTTTGTTTTTTGGTAACTTCTGAATGATACATGCTCGTCCAAAATTCACTTGGCTGTTGAAAAACTATTACTTCACTCTCTCTAACCAAACCTTCCTACATTTGGTGCGACATGCCAAAAAGCAAACGCCGTTTTTGCTGTGTTATCAATAGTTTGATGATGTTGGGTATTGAGTACTGCAGTGAATGATGAACAGATAGTGCGCAATGTGCTCAGAAAAAAGCGACGGTTTTCTTTTTGTTCGTTTTTTTTTTTTCCCAGATGACCTGAAAAATAATGAAATGCTGCCCGTTGAGATTGTTCTAATCAAAAGAAGCGAAAGCTGCAGGCTGTCACTCGAGGCATGAATGGGAAGACCAGACTGGAGAGCAAAGCTGGAACATATGAATGAAGATACAGACAAGCAGAGCCAGAAATATTGTTACAGGAAAGAGAGGCACTCGATCCTGTTCTCCACTCCCCCGCCCAGTCAGACAACCAGTGCAATTCAGCTAGAGCTGAAGACATGTGATCTTGTGTTCGTGGATTGAGAGAGAGAGAGAGAGAGAGAGGGAGAGGGAGGGAGGGAGAGAGACGTGGAAGTCTGTAGCCCCAAGCCAAGAACTCAAGCGTCAGTGGGTGACAACAGTCAGTCATGCCATGCAGAGTTATGGTTCTTCCTTACGGCTATCGCGGAGACCAATGGCCCCTCACGGCAGTTACTGTCGGCTGAACGACGAAACTGAATGTGATGAATGACGAAGAGAGAGAGAGAGAGAGAGAGAGAGAGAGAGACGCTTCAGATACGTTTTTATTGACAATGGCCTACATATAGCCTTTATGTCAAGGGGGAGTACATTAATACTTGCAGCGCCGAAAAATGTAATGCAAATAAACAAACATTTTAACTGATAACGTTGATATTAATGTTAGGACTCGAAAACTCACGTACTTCTTCATCATTCAAAATGACTATGTAATTTTCTTAATTACATAAGCATTTAAACAAGCGCCATAAACAGGCACACATATTCTCTGAAATAAATCATTTCCGCCGGACCACATAAGTCATGGACGTCCATTTCACTATTATTCATGGTAGCGAAGAGAACGAAAACACGCGCATGATAGCGACGTGGTAGCAACTCTCAAGTTCACGTGAAGTTGGCGGTGTTGTACTGAAACTACAGTGGACTATCCTGTTGTTATGAAATTGTGTTGTGTTTATGTACGGGAGGCAACAACATTATCGTTGACTTGAATGTGTGGAGAGCCCGTACTGGTCTTTTTCAATCGTCCAAGCGAAGCGTGTCGGTGTTCACATAATGGGAAAACACAGGCGGGCAATGGTGCAGTCGATGTGACATTGACTGACATTCTGGCAGCGTGTATGTTCATTGTTGTATCAGCAAAAATCGTTTGTAGTTTGTTGTCAAACACAGTAGTGATGTGCAGTTTTTCCTTCTTTCTAACAAACCAAGATTACAGGAACAATGCCAAGTGGGGGAAATGTGTACGATGGACTGAACAGTGACAGTGACACGCTGGGTAAAGTTTACATGCACGTGCCGATCGTTTTTTCTATGTGTGAGGTCAACGCTGTGTTCTTAGTGTGGAGAATCTTGCTGAGTAACGACGTCGAGGGGCAGTGGACGGGCAGCACGTGGAACGCACGGAAAAAGAGTGAGAAAACTGGGTCAGATTTGTTGACAGTTGAAGGAAACAGGCAGTGGACTTCAGGGCCAGTGTCAGAAATTCTGGCAGCTATCCGACGCCAATCTCAGCAGCTGCAGTCTCAGTGTGATGAACAA
>CM065715.1:108430008-108437508 GCA_033310375.1 Conus canariensis | reverse complement strand
ATCTAACACTTTGAGTACATTCACACGTTTTTCCACAAGTTGCAACGAATCTAGGGGGCTCCTGTTGCAGCACAAAATGGTACCTGGTGCTATTTTGTACCGACATGACGGAGTAAATGTCACCCTGGTAACAATGCCATCAAAGGTGACATAGTGTACCATCATTGTGGTACAAAATATCGCCACGGTACCTGGGCGACATCGGCAGGTCACAGATTTTCGTGAATGAATGATTTCGGGTCTTGTCTGACAGTCACTTATTTATTTATTTATTTATTTACTTATCTGTTCATTTATTTATTCATTTATTGTGAGATGAGTGGACAAAAATATGGAGTTAATGATGATAAAAATCGCCTCCTTTTTTATTGCCAGTGATGATGCTAGTTATGACGATGGTAGTGATGCGTTCCCACGATGATGATGGTGATGATGGTGGTGTTGGTGGTGTCAGAAATCAAGTCTAGTCTTTGGCACACCTGTGCATGTATCCCAATATTCCATTTCTAAAAATCGCATAAACTGAGGAGGAAAGCGACGACGACAAAGACGACGATGAAGTTCTTGTTGACAATAATTACGTTTCTCTATGATATTGCTGTGGGCATGTTGTTGACCTTGCGCCCTTGCAATATTCTTCAACGAGCGGGCCTGTGCGAGCCTTGTAATACTTCTGTACACAGTTATCTTCCATTTGATTGCAACCTTTTCCTTGATTTCTGTAACGTGTTGATAGCCTGAATCCAAACCCCCTAGTGATGATCATTTAGGCGTACTCATTACTACGCCGCGTACACTTAGCTCGCAGGCGCATAAATAGAAGTGACAAGTGAAACCAGGCCCAGAACTGTACAGAAAGGAATGGTGACAATCTGATCGGCAGTGACCATGAGTACATTATATGCCGATACAGCTTGCCTCTGCAGTGACATTGGAAACCAGAACTACATTTGGCACCACCATGCCACCTCCCCCCACCCCCACCCCCATTCATTGCCACAACGAACACAAACTGTCGCCATGGGTTTACGCCTTGCTGCTTTTCGTAGATGTCCCCAACTTTTGTGGTAATTTAGTACAAATCACGGGGCTGTGACACTGCGTGGTGTAACAGGGACACAGTGATCTGAAGGTGTGGGCTCCTCAGTCTGTCTCTGTCCCTGCAGTGGCTTGTGACAGAGAATATGATGTTGCTAGATCTCTTCTTGTGCTATGAACAACCTGGTCATCGGTGGCAGCATTTTCCCGCACAGAAGAGTACACAAAGCCACCTGGGTATCACCATATCTAGCGACAGAAATCAAATTGACCACATCTGTATGGCCAAGAAATTCAGGAGGTCCCTACAGGATGTAAGGGTGAGAAGAGGAGCAGACGTTGCATCTGACCACACCTACTGGTCGCCAGGCTGAAGTTGAAACTGAAGAACTGGATGAAACCAACTATAAAGAGGCAGAAGTACAACCTCAGCCTACTGAAAGATCCAACGACTAGAGAAGATTTCAAGTTGTCCCTCACCAACAAATACCAAGTGCTACAAGAACTTCTTGAGGATGAGGCTGATCTGGAGACCACTGGCAAAAAGTGAAGGAAACACTCACATCAACCTGTCAGGAAGTAGTGGGCCCCAAGAGACACCAACAGAAGGAATGGATATCTGCAGACACACTGCGCAAAATACAGGAGAGAAAGCAGAAGAAGGCAGCAGTAAACAACAGCCCAACAAGGGCGGCAAAGGCCAAAGCACAAGAAGACTACACAAAAGCCAAAAGAGAAGTGAAGAATAGCGCAAGAGCAGATAAGCGGAAGTATGTTGACAGCCTGGCGGAAGAAGCAGAGGAAGCAGCAGCCAGTAACAACATGAAGCAGCTGTACGACACCACCAAGAAACTGTCAGGGAAGTACAGCAGATTCGAGCGACCAATCAAGGACAAGGTAGGAAACACTGTCCAGGGAATGGAGCAGACAACTGAGCAGATGGGCAGAGCACTTTGAAGAGCTTCTGAACAGACCCGTCCCACCAAACCCCCCTGACATCGATCCAGCCGACAGAGACCTTGACATCAACTGCGAGCAGCCAACGCGAGAGGAGATCAGGAAAGCCATCAAGCTACTGAGGAACGGCAAGGCGGCAGGACCAGACAACATCCCTGCAGAAGCACTCAAGGTAGACCTGGAAGCAACCGTAGAGATGCTCTACCCTCTTTTCGTGAAGATTTGGGAAGAAGAAGAGGTACCAGCAGACTGGAAGGAGGGCTACCTCATCAAACTACCAAAGAAAGGAGACCTCAGCAACTGCGCAAACTACAGAGGAATAACGCTTCTGTCAGTGCCAGGAAAAGTCTTCAACAGGATCCTTCTCGAGAGAATGAAATGTGCAGTTGACCCCCTCCTCCGAGACCAGCAGGCCGCCTTCCGCCAGAACAGTATCATGCATCGACCAGATTGCCACCTTGCGCATCATCGTTGAGCAGTCTTTAGAGTGGAACTCACCACTGTACATTAACTTCGTCGACTATGAGAAGGCGTTTGACAGCGTTGACCGCGAAACCCTCTGGAAGCTGCTACGCCATTATGGAGTGCCAACTAAACTGGTCACCTTGATCAAGAACTCCTACAATGGAATGACTTGCCGGGTGGTCCATGGTGGACAGCTCACAGATAGCTTTAGTGTGAGGACTGGAGTCCGACAAGGCTGCCTCCTGTCGCCTTTTCTTTTCCTCCTGGTGATCGACTGGACCATGAAGAGGTCAACAGCACACAGAAGAAATGGAATCCAGTGGACACTATGGGACCAGCTTGATGACTTGGACTTCGCTGACGACCTAGCCTTGCTTTCCCACAGCCACCAACAGATGCAAGACAAGACAACAGAGCTAGAAGCCACCTCCTCACAAGTTGGTCTCAAGATCCATGAGGGCAAGACCAAGATCCTCAAGATCAACACGGAAAGTGAGGATCCATTAACACTGCATGGAAGCGAGCTGGAAGAAGTGGAGGCCTTTACATATCTGGGCAGCATCATTGACAAGCAGGGTGGCACAGACGCAGACGTCAGAGCAAGAATCGGCAAGGCGAGGGCAGCATACTTGCAGCTGAAGAACATATGGAGCTCCAAGGTGGTATCGACTCGCACGAAGATCAGACTGTTCAACTCCAACGTCAAGTCAGTGCTACTGTATGGAGCCGAGACATGGAGGACAACAAAGACCACCACCAGGAAAGTGCAGACTTTCATCAACAGATGCCTGAGAAGAATCCTCCAGATCCACTGGCCCAACACCATCAGCAACTCAGACCTGTGGCAGCGTACCAACCAACGCCTACCGAAGATGAGATCCGGCGCAGAAGATGGGGATGGATTGGGCACACCCTGAGGAAGCCAGCCAGTAACATTACCAGACAGGCGTTATCATGGAACCCCCAGGACGGCCAAGAAACACCTGGCGACGGGACCTTGAGGCAGACAGCAAGAAGATGGGAGACACCTGGAAACAACTAGAGAGGGCAGCCCAGGACCGAGGACTCTGGCGGACTGTTGTCGGCGGCCTATGCTTCGGGAGGAGCGACGGGCAAAACTGACTGACTGAGATCTCTTCTTGCAGTGGAGCTGTTCAGAGAGAGAAGAGGAGAGAAGGAAGAGAGAGAGAGAGAAGAGAGAGAGAGAGAGAGAAGAGAAATAGACAAGCAGACTGACAGAGACAGAGACAAGGACAGAAAGGGAAGAGAGTGTACAGCAGTAAAGCATGTCGAAATACAGTATTGTTTAAATAAACTTTGACCCCAAACAAGTACCAAAAAAAAAAATGATTTACTCATGAGAAAATAAATCTCAAAGTATATAAGCAACTTCAGAAGGTTCACACATCAACACTCCCCCCCCCCCCAACAACAGGTCACTCACACACACACACACACACGCGCGCGCGCGCGCGCGCCACACACACACACACACACACACACATGTGATGCTTACGCGCGCACACATACATTCACACACACGCGCGGGTGCATGTGTGTGTGTGTTGTGTGTGTGTGTGTGTGTGTGTGTGTGTGTGTGTGTGTGTGGTGGTGCGTGCGTGTGTGTGTGTGTGTGTGTGTGTGTGTGTGTGTGTGTGTGTGTGTGTGTGTGTGTGTTTGTGTGTGTGTGAGTGTGTGTGTGTGTGTGTGTGTGTGTGTGTGTGTGTGTGTGTGTGTGTGTGTGTGTGTTTTACTGCTGCTTTGTAGTTTGTGTGTATCTATAAAGGCGTAGTTTGATAGGTGCATTCTGTTGAATATACATGAGATGTTGATGTAATGTGCTATGTAGAGTATCCTGTATATTGTACACACGTATTTTTACATTCTGTAGAGCACATAGAGTTGTTCTCTGGACAGTGTACTACATAAGTATTTATTATTGTTGTTGTTCTTGCTGTTGTGTTGAATTAATTTGAACGAATAATTTCCTTCAAATTCTTCGTCGTGAATGTTGTCTAGTCCAAGTAGTTTGCATGTTTTGGATTTCCTTTCTGGAGGTAACAGATATGAACGCAGGTTCCACTGAGGCTGGATTGTCATTTTTGCCTGTGGCTTGCAATAACTTCTTGGCGAATCTGTGATTTTTTAGCTTCTATCTCCGCCGTCAACCAGGATGGTTTTTCCATCATTCCATTTGGTTCTAAGAGGGACATGGTTATCAAAGTATGGCAGAAGTCAGATGACACTGCGTGTCCACCCGGGAACTTGTCGATGTGACCAAGTGTCATTGTGACCAAGTGTTGTTGTGACCACGTGTCGTGACAAGTGTCGTTGTGACCAAGTGTCTTGTGACACGTGTCGTTGTGACCACGTGTCGTTGTGACCACGTGTCGTTGTGACCACTCACATGCTTCAACGTGTCGTTGGACCACTCGATGCTGTGACAACGTGTCGTTGTACACTCACATGCTGTGACAAGGTCGTTGTGACCACTCACATGCTGTGACAACGTGTCGTTGTAGACCACGTGTCGTTGTGACCACTCACATGCTGTGACAACGTGTCGTTGTAACCACGTGTCGTTGCGACCACTCACATGCTGTGACAACGTGTCGTTGTAACCACGTGTCGTTGCGACCACTCACATGACTGTGAACACACGTGTCGTTCGACAACGACACGTGTCACAGTTGCGACCACTCAATGCTGTGACAAGTGTGTTGTAACCACGTGGGCGTTGACGACACACCACATGTGGTCACAACGACACTTGGTACAACGACACTGTGTACAACGACACTGGTACAACGACACGTGGTCACAACGACACTGGTTACAACGACACTGGTCACAACGACACTGGTTACAACGACACGTGGTCACAACGACACTGGTTACAACGACACGTGGTCACAACGACACTGGTTACAACGACACTGGTCACAACGACACTGGTTACAACGACACGTGGTCACAACGCGGACCATGTGGTTCAACGACACGTGGTCACAACGACACGTGGTCACAACGACACGTGGTCACAACGACATGTGGTCACGACACGTGGTCACAACGACATGGTGAGGTACAACGACAGTGGTCACAACGACACTGGTTACAACGACACGTGGTCACAACGACACTGGTTACAACGACACGTGGTCACAACGACACTGGTTACAACGACACGTGGTCACAACGACACTGGTTACAACGACACGTGGTCACAACGACACTGGTTCACAATACGACACTGTAGCGTCACAACGACACTGTACAACGACAGTGTCACATCGACATGTGGTCACATCGCATGTAGCCGTCCACTCCGCCAGTGCCAACAAACAGTGGAACATGTCCTGAGTTCATGCCAAGCAGCGCCAACCCAGGGAAGGTACACACAGAGACACGACCAAGCGCTGAAGCAGATAGCACATGCGGCCAGAACTTCAGAGAAAACACTACACCATCGCAAACGTCCAGCAAGGATATCTTCCACGGCAGGAGGCGATAAATTATGTTCTAGAACAGCCGTGACACCACGAGCATGGACGTTCTGAATATTGGATGAAGTGAATGACTGGGAATGCATATCGTACCTTTCAGAATGGGAATATCAGTCTTCTGGACGTTAAGCGCTTGTTCCAGCGTTTGTCTTTACGAGTAAACGAAAAACGAGATCCTGTGCGTCGCATATAAGTAAACAAATGATAGAATATTTTTATAATGATTATGATTGTGCTTTTCGTTATCAAAAGCCAGCGGAATACAGAGGGCCTTTTCTGGCCTGTCAAGGAGCACGAAAAATGGGAACTTCCCGGGGAAGAATCCTCACTTTATAAAGAATTAATGACTGACAAAGACACCATGTTCATACAATTTGTGACAAGGCAGCTGAAGGCTTCGCCTTACTGGAATGCAAACCACTCTGATTCATGTGTTACTCTCAGACAAAAAAGAACATAATGTAAACCACTCTGATTCATGTGTTACTCTCAGACAAAAAAGAACATAATGTAAACCACTCTGATTCATGTGTTACTCTCAGACAAAAACAGAACATAATGTAAACCACTATGATTCATTTGTCACTCTAAGACAAAAAGAACATAATGTAAACCACACTGATTCATTTGTTACTCTCAGACAAAAACAGAACATAATGTAAACCACTCTGATTCATTTGTTACTCTAAGACAAAAAGAACATAATGTAAACCACACTGATTCATTTGTTACTCTCAGACAAAAAAAAGAACATAATGTAAACCATACAAATGTAACATAAAATACATTAAAAGTCCCGTGGGCAAAATGACACTGCAGAATTGACATGTCCACCCCGGACCGTGTGTACAATGTTTACTATCTAATCACCGGAACACACTAAAAGCTGATGTAAGTTGTGACCAGAAAATGACAGGAAAATGACCCACAAAGACAGAAAAAAGGAGACGACAGAGAAACAAGGCAGAGGGAAACAGTAGTGACAGAAGGGAAGCTAAAAAGCACAGCATCCCTGGAAGTGGGGGAGTTGTTTGTACGGAGAAAGCCTTCGACACCCTCACAGGGATAAAAGCCATGGATCTTTAGGAACATGAAGGTGCGTGGGACCTAGCAAGAATCAGCAGAAGAAAATACTTTGCTAAGTAAACAGAGACACTAACACTTATTCGGAAATTGATTTGAATTAAAAGTAACGACTTAATCTTCGGGCGCCTTCTTCCCAGGCGATCAAGCAAAGGGTACACAATTCCTGCGATGTCTAATGAATTTCATCAATAAGAGGGGAAATATGAATCTTTTCGCTTTTTTGCAAGTTGGAGTTGTATTGCGGACTACAAAGACATTCCTTGCTTCCTGTTCATCTGGCTGGCTGTGTCCTGACCACAGGCTGGCTGGCTGTGTGCCAGAGATGGTAGCTGACAGTGCCAGACTGACTGGCTGGAAACACGTGCACCTGCTACTTCATGCGACAGGAAAGACTATATGAAGGGAGCGGGCCGACCTCGCTAAGGAGCGGACAAGATGGCGCACGTTG
>CM065715.1:108420008-108422508 GCA_033310375.1 Conus canariensis | reverse complement strand
CGTTTGGATTTCAACAGGGCTTCTGCAAATGGATTGAAACATTCTATAAAAAATATCAACTCATGTGTCCTTGTTAATGGTCAAGTTTCTAGTTGGTTTGAGATAGACCCCGGATGCAGACAAGGTGATCCACTATCGCCATATTTATTTCTGTTATGCGTTGAAATTCTAGCATTAATGATTCGGGAAAATGTAAACATACGTGGAATCGTTATAGATACAGTCGAACATAAGTTTTCTCAGTACGCAGATGACACGGAATTTCTTTTAGCAGGCGACAAAAAATCATTTGAAACATGTATAAACGTACTGGAAATGTTTGGTCCAATATCGGGGTTATATATGAATCCTGGAAAAAACTAGCGCTGTTTGGTTGGGGAGCTGTAGAAATTCTGCTGTTCGTTACATGGACCATTTAGGTATGGAGTGGAACCCACAAAAATTAAAAATTCTTGGAATCTGGTTTACCAACGATTTGCAAAACTGTGCAGATATTAATTATTCTGAAAAATTAGCGGACGTGAAACATTCGTTCAAGATTTGGGTGAGAAGACAACTAGCTCCTTTGGGCAGAGTGGCAGTTTTAAAATCGCTTATTTTATCAAAACTCATCCATTTGTGGATATTACTACCTAACCCACCTGACACTTTTTTCAGACTTTACAAAATTACTGTTACAAATTTGTGTGGAATAAAAAGCCAGACAAAATAAATAGAAAAACTGCTCACAAAGGTATCCAAAACGGTGGTCTTGGACTACCAGAATTAAAAACGTTTGCTTCTTCCCTAAAATTGACGTGGCTGCAAAACGTTCAGACTACACACCACAAATGGAAAACTATTACAACATCTAACTTTCCACTTTTAAGCGATATTGAGAAAATGGACCAGAAATACTTTTTTCCTTCTGTAAATCAAATGTATTTTGGACAGATGTATTTATGGCGTACAAACAATTTTTCTACAAAGTTAACTGTGAGACTTCTTATGAAATCCTTGCGGAACCAGTCTTTTATACAAACAGAATACAAGTTGGGAAAAAGACTATTTTAGGAAAAGCATGGATCAACAAGGGCATATATTGCATCGCTCATTTTTTGCTTGACAATGGCCAGTTTTTTTCGTACGAACAATTTAAACAAAAGTATGATGTAAACATTAATTTTGTCACTTTTTCTGGTATTAAAGCAGCTCTAATTGAATATATACAAAAAACAAAAATCAAAGTTGAAAATACAAATGAATGTTTAAATATGCATGTATGTTACAAAAAGTTAACGTCAGTTTGTAAAGGGTCAAGATTATATTATGACATTTTTATAGATAATCATACACACCCGAAAATCTGTACGAACTGGGATATAAAACTGAACGTTGAAAATGACTGGAAAAACTGTTTTCTTTATCTGAGTAAAATTTCTGACATAAAAATGAAATGGTTACAGTTACGAATAATACACAGATGTCTTGGTACTAATGTTGTGCTGAAAAAAATGGGTGTATTGAACAGCGATGTTTGTACTTTCTGTACCTCTGTTTTGGTATTGTACGGTCATACAACGTTTTTGGGAAACGCTGGTGGTTTTGATGAATGAAAAATGTATGTGTGCATTTAATTTGCAGATAACTGAACCATTAGCCATAGTTGGATTTGATAAAGATATATATATATAGACCATGTATTTTGTTTTATTGTATTATTTGCAAAACACTATTTATATCAGTGTAGAACAGAACAGAAATCACCCAGACTGCAAGTTTTTCTTAATAAGCTAAAATACAGATATAAATGTGAAGAATACATTGCTCGAAAAATTTTTGTATATAACGATTTCCTTTCCAAATGGCACCCATATACGTCGATGTTCGCAGGCTCAGAATGAATTACGAATGATTATGACAGTGTACATTATACGAGTACAAGTATGACTATAGTACCCTAAAACTGTTACACCGCCTAAAACAGCCCCTTTGGATATAATACAGAACCTTATATATGTGTATGTATGTGTATGTATGTATGTATGTATATGTATATATGTGTATGTGTATGTGTATGTATGTATGTATATATATATATATATATATATATAACGCTGATCCTCAGTACTACCGTCTCTCTCTCTCTCTCTCTCTCTCTCTCTCTCTCTCTCTCTCTATATATATATATATATATATATATACACACATACATACATATACATATGTGTGTGTATGTATATATGTATATATATATATATATATATATATATATATATATAAAGAAAACAAAGACAATTTGTAAAATTTCATAATGCACTAGGCTTGCCTCATGTGCTCTCTCTCTCTCTCTCTCCTCTCTCTCTCTCTCTCTCTCTCTCTCTCTCTCTCTCTCTCTCTCTCTACCACGTAAAGAGACTGTAACCGTGCCTTAAAAATGTAGAATGGTATTGTAGCTGTCTTTAGTATGTTGATTTCCTCTTTATCTATCGTTTGTTTGGATTTGTTCTTTTTTATTTCA
>CM065715.1:108402508-108405008 GCA_033310375.1 Conus canariensis | reverse complement strand
AGCAGCTTTGGTATCAGCATGAACTGCAGACACCAGACCTTGTATTTGCCAGGGAGCCCACACTGGTCAATGGTCTCCAAGCCTTCCTCCGCCATCTGCTTGGTTTCTTTTGCTCTTTGTGTGTCTTTCAGCGTATCATCATACCATCTTCCAAGGCTCTTGACTGGTTCTTCTGTGACTGTTGGAATGGCCTGGTTGGCAACACTGAAGACCACAGATCCGGCCACTTTTCCTTTCCTCAGTGAGAGACTCCGTGATTTCTTTGGCTTGAACTTCATTCTGGATGAGGCAACTATGTCGTCCAGCCTCTCCAGCACATGACGTGTCTCGTCTTCTCTGGATGAAATCACTGTAGTGTCATCCATGAAGGCCTTGAGAGGAGGCATCTTGTATCCATCGCCAAGGTCTGTTTGTCTCGCGTTGTTTGTTGCTGCTTTCAAGATGAGTTCAATTGCCAGCACGAACAGTATTGGGGAAATTGCACAGCCCATTGCAATACCCACTTCCAAGTTGATCCAGTCTGTTGTGTACTCCTTGGTAGAGAACCGCATTGAGAAGCCATTGAAGTACTTCTTGAGCATGTCGCGGATGTTCTTTGGCACATGGTACATCTCAAGAGCCAACTGTATCATCTCATGGGGCACAGATCCATATGCGTTTGCCAGATCAAGCCACACTACGTCCAGGTCTCTCTTTTCTGTTTTTGCTTTTTGGATTGCGTCCCAGATCATTGTGGCGTGTTCTACACAGCCCGCCACGCCTGGGATGCCACCTTTCTGGACTGACACATCCAAGTACTTGTTTTCCATCAGGTACTTGGTCAGCCTTGCTGCCATGACAGAGAAGAAGATTTTCCCTTCGACGTTCAGTAGTGATATTGGCCTGAACTGGCTAATGTCACTTGAGTTTTGCTCTTTGGGGATGTACACACCATCTGCCGTCATCCACTGGCCGCTGATCTTCTGGTTTCTCCAAGCCGATCGCAGCAGCCTGTGGAGCCACTCCAGCACCTTGGGACATTTCTTGTAAAGCTGGTAAGGTATTCCGTTTGGCCCTGGTGATGATTTGGCTCTGGCTTTGTCGACCACCTTCTTGATTTCCGCCAACGTTGGAGGCTTGCCATTGAACTGTTCCTCAGGGTTGGTTGGCCACACCAGACCTTGAATGTCGAGTGGTGCTTTGCTCTGTGGGTCAGAGTATGTTTTCCTCAGATGCTGCTCAAGAACTCCTTTGTCCACACTTAGGGTCCCAGATTTTGGCTGCTCAAACAGTGTTCTGGCAAACTGGAAGGGGTCTCTGAAGAAGCGCTCTTGTGTCTTCTTCTTTTTGCTCTTCCTCTTCCTCGCAGATTCCGCTTTGCTGAGGGCACTGTGTTTTTCTTTCAGGTCTTTCCACAGTTTTTCCAAGCCTTGTTTTTCAGCTGGCAGTGCGGTCTTCATTTGCATCTTGAGGTTTTTCTTTTGGACCCTGATCTTGTCCATCTTTTCTTGGCGTCTGGATTTCTTTGGAGGTGTTTTCTCTTTGGGTAGTTTTGCTCCATAGGCGTCTCTACATGTGGCATACACAATGTCCCCATATGTGGCTAGTTTGTGTTCCAGGGTGCTTTTCCCTATCAGTGCATCGAGTCTTTGGACGATTTTTGCATCCAGTTTCTCCCAATCTTCAGTTTCGTTTGCTCGTGGCAAGTTGAGTTTCAGGCGCCTGGCATCGAGGGCCTGTGCAAATTCCTCATCCGAACCAACAGCGTGGATGTCCTTGGCACTGTGGTTTAAATCCTGGCCTTGGTCTTCCGACGTCTTATCTGCTGATGCAGTGCGCTGCTGCTCATTCAGATGAGTCTTCACACATCCCATCTTTGTTCTGTGGATCTTCATGCCACGGGTGGTAGCGAAACGCTTTCCACAGACACATGGATATTCCATTTGGTCCATGTTCATAGTCCGTTTGGGATTTGCAGTCATGATTGGTTGAGCACCGATGGATTCATCATTCTCTCCCCCTTTCGGTGAATCCTGGGAGCATCTTTTCCTTTTATTTTTAGTAGCCACATGTTTAAGGCAAAGTGGGGAGCCAGCCCACAGAGCCCCAGCATTTGAAAACCTCGGTGTCTCAAAACCCGACTTCCTCACGAAAGGAACTTTGTTAGTACACGTCACGCAACGGTGTAAATACACGTGACTATCCTGCTACCGTCCGTAAAATGTAAACTGTATGAAACATTTAACCTGGATACTCTGCGTTACCATTATACCCACTTTAACATCATAGCCAACTTACAAAAAGGCTAGCACTTGTGACCTTGTCTAGATGTCTAAGCTCTAATGGTTCTTTAAACTGTTCCATATCTTTTGATCTCCCTTGCATCCTTAAATGGATCCTTAAGCATAGGCTCAAAGATTGTCCCCTACATTTTATACTGTTTGCATAATGTTTTTAGTTTCTCAGCAATTTTTTTGTCCTCTCCATATTTTCGTTTTGTTTCATTTTACTACCTTTCGCT
>CM065715.1:108380008-108385008 GCA_033310375.1 Conus canariensis | reverse complement strand
ATGCACACACACACACACACACACACACACACACACACACAACACACACACACACACACACACACATACATACATGCACGCACGCTCGCACATACTCATAAATACATACATAAAAGCACGCAGACATACGTACTCACGTACATATCTATATACATACCCACGTTCATACATACATACATACATACATACATACATACATACATACATACATACATACATACATACATACATGCAAACATACATACATACATACATACGTACATACATACGTACGAACATACATACATACATACATACATACATATATGCATGCATACATACATACATACATACATACATGCATACATACATACATGCATGCATACATACATGCATGCATACATACATACATACATGCATACATGCATGTATACATACATACATACATACATACATGCATGCATACTTACATGCATGCATAAATCCATACACAGATGCATACATACAAAATACACACATACCCACATATACATACATACATACATTCATTCATTCATGCATACATACAAGTTGAACTTGAAAATACAAAGAAGTAACCTGAATGAAAAATTACAACTTGAAAAAAAAAGAAAGAAAACATCCACACAAACAGGCAAGCAAACAACATTCAAATTAAACTTACAACTTCAAAACAAAATGTTATCCGTATATGCAGTTCGAGAGAAATAGCGTGTCTGACTCCTCCATGACAGGCACAGAGCCAAACCGAGTTGCTGTGGGTGAGGCAATGTACGGGAGATTCTGCCCACAACATGACTACAACTTGATTCCCGTTGGCTACAGTCCAGTCACGTCGAATCAATACCACCCTTGTCACGTTGGCACGAACAACTGTAGGCCACGCTAATGGTCAAAATGCCCATGACAAGGACCGCAAGGGCAGTGAACTGTTAGGCGGTCACTTTTTTTAGGAGCACATCCTAGGAGACACTGACCCCAGTAAAGTTCCCATCTTACCGGTCATTAACTTAAAGAGGCTTTTAAAGCCATACAGTCCTACCTCACCAGAGCTTTCTATTGGCCGGAGAGACCTTCAGCTCAGCCAATTGACCGGGGCTCACTTGTCCATCAGACAGGTCTGCGGGGAAGGATGTATCAGCGGTCATTGCACTCTACGAGGAAATCTCTACACATGCAGCTCTTCCTTTCACCTCTACCTGCCGGCGAAAAGCAGCTTCAACCTGAATAACATCATCACCACCGAACCACAGCCTCCAAGCAATGTTTAGAACAAAACCCTAAGCAGATAGATCAGTAAAATATCTTCTTTTTTTCGCCAAGCTGGAGAACCTTAGTATTATCCTCTGGCGGACATTTTATTCGGGTGCCGAACACATGGAAAGAGAAGTGACTCTGCGTTCTTTGTTCGTACTGTCCTAAATGTTAAAATGTTGTTTTTTTTTGCCTGAAGAAGACCGCAAAGGTCGAAATGCATTGTGTCTTGTCCTGTGCTTTGTTTGTCTTTGTCCTTGGCGGTAACTAACCCCCTCTCTTTCTAAATTTTCATTATCCTCTGTCAGGGACTAGTCAGTTGTGGAGGAACAGGTCACGTTCACCTGTCTTACAAATTTGCTCGGGCAGGTCTTTGTTACAGTTCCTAGGCACTTCAGGCAAAATTTCGTCTGTTCTCAGAACGCTCTTTCATATACATGATGGCTTCTCTCTCTCTCTCTCTCTCTCTCTCTCTCTCTCTCTCTCTCTCTCTCTCTCTCTCTCTCTCTCATTGCAAGAAGTGACACATCTAACACAAAAGCCAGGAATTTATATTCTTTCAAGTGGAGAGAGAGAGAGAGAGAGAGAGAGAGAGAAAGCGAGAGAGAGAGAGAGAGAGAGACAGAGACAGAGACAGAGAGAGAGGAGAGAAATTCAATGTTATCACACACACACAGACACACAAAAGACAACAGACAGACAGACAGACAGACAGAGACAGAAGACAGACCACCAACACACACACACACACACACACACACACACACACACACACACACACCACACACACACACACGTCTGTCTCTCTGTTTCTGTCTCTGTCTTTGTCTCTGTCTCTGTCTGTCTGTCTCTCTGTCTCTGTCTCTGTCTCTGTCTCTGTCTCTCTCTGTCTCTGTCTCTCTCTCTCTCTCTCTCTCTCTCTCTCTCTCTCTCTCTTATATGACATGAAGTGCAACTTCCGTTTGACAGGCTGGTTAAAGAAACTGCAAGTTGCCTGCTAGGAATGTTTATTCTATCAAGAACTAGAGACAAGGAACGAGGAGAGAGAGAGAGAGAGAGAGAGAGAGAGAGAGAGAGAGAGAGAGAGAGAGAGAGAGAGAGAGAGAGAGAGATGGAACATTTTCTTTTTAGGCTAATGGGTTGCGTATTGCTAGCACGATGTTTAAGTTGTGTACAACTCCATATCCACACCCTACCTCCTTTCTTTCCACCAGTTCCCCCTTCCACCCCAAAAGAGAAAAGAAAAATCAATTCAGAACGAAAAGAGAAGAAACATACTCCAAGAACGATTACAGCTTTGAGAAGGAGAATGACTGGGGCGTGAACCGTGACACAAGGCAAAGTGATATAACACACTGTTAGGTGACACTGTCGGATGAAGCTCTCTCTCTCTCTCTCTCTCTCTCTCTCTCTCTCTCTCTCTCTCTCTCTCTCTCTCTCTCTCTCTCTCTCTCTCTCTGTGGCAATTTCAACGTATTGCTGTGCTTTAGTTTTTTCTTCTTTTTTGTTTTCTTCTATAGCTCTTTCTTTCTTTCCCTCTGTCTTTTGATTCTTTTTCTGACTACGCTGGTTTGTGGATGTGTTCCATTCAAATTGCTTTTGTTCAAGTGATTCGTTACTACATTCATCATCCATTCATTCATTCATTCATTCATCATTCATTCATTCATTCATTCTCATTCATTCATTCATTCATTCAATTATTCATCCATCCATTACTCCATTCATTCATTCATTCATAGTTGCTTCCTGTTCTTCTTTTTTTCTCAATTGATTTTTTTTTTAGTTTCATCATTATCATATAAACATGGAATAAAATACAAGGACACCAAAGCTAGCACGTCTGTAATACCATGACATCCTGTACTGATACTGATGGATTCACCAGAAGGATGACACACACACACACTTTACTGTGGCACCAGACCATTTGTTCTCTGCTGATACCCAATCCCAGTGTCAAACCAATCACGCAGAGGTGGGGATTTAGCTCAGCCGGGTCTCCATCTCTTCAGCCGCTAACAGGACCCAGTTTCAAGCCTGGGGAGCTCTCAAAGGAAACGAAACAGTTATCCTGATTAATGTTGTCACTCGGGTTGTACATTCCGTGTGTGGCCTCAATAGCTAGTGCTTGCACAGGCTGCCTTCTCCTCCCCCTCCCCTCCTTTTTTTCTGCTCCCCCCCCCTCCTACTCTATTCAAAGGTCTTGCTTCTGGAAGATTGCTCACCGTTGATTCTCAGTTTCCCTGATTTAGGGGGTGTGCATTCAAAGACATCGAAACTGTGTGAGTTTCAGCGTGCAAGCAAAAGGAGAGAGAGAGAGAGGAGAGAGAGAGAGAGAGAGAGAGAGAGAGGTGAGAGAGAGAGAGAGAGAGAGAGAGAGAGAGAAGAGAGAGAGAGAGTTTAACGTATCGTTCGCTTCCATGATAGATGATACGGCTGATACGGCTGATACGGCTGGAGGGAAGAACCATCCATTATCCAACAGTGCAGCAAAGCCGTCAGACGACAGCACCTTAACATGGGCAGCCAGATAATTTGGTTGGTGTTAGGCGCCAGGAGATTTAAAGTCTGAAAACAAACAGCAGATAACCTCTGGGCCAAAGGTGCACCTGTTGAGAGAGAGAGAGAGAGAAGAGAGAGAGAGAGAGAGAGAGAGAGAGAGAGAGAGGAGAGAGAGAGAGAGAGAGAGAGAGAGAGAGAAGAGAACGAATACCAATACGAATACGAATATGAATTCGAATAATTTACTCAGATTAAGGCCATAGCCCATAAGGGTTAACACCAGCAACACACGAATAAAGACGAATTCTCACCAAAAAAATGGAAATAAAGCAGTTACACATAATTATATACTATGCAAAACTATTATGAATGCATTGCTTGTAGTCGGTTTTGTGCGTCGTATATGTGCCTAGCAAGATCAAAGAGGACCCGCTCATTTCTTGTTGCTAACAGTACGTTGACTCTAAAACTACAAGGACCAAAATAATACTTTGACTTGATAAATTTCACTCGAAGGTCATTGAGAGCAAGACCGTAAAACTGAAAAATGCATTTTATCTTCCTTGGCCTGGTAACATAACCGACATATCAGTCCATTTTCATTCAAAACCTTAGTATGTCTAAACCGATGGCAAGCTGTATCAGAAATATCAGTCTAACTTAGTCAATGCACTCTTAATATACCTGTCCATATTCATTTCAGCACATGGCTCAACCATATACGTTGTTTTAAACAATCTGTATTGTGCAAATCTGTCACTGCTGTTGATATGGTCATGTCAGTCTTGCCATCTGCAATCAGTCATTCTTTGTGTCAAACATGTCAAAAATCCCGATATACATTCAACGCCCTGGTTGTCCCAATCATATGCAAAGCCATATGAATTTAAGCACTGGCGAATTTTGGTAGCCCATGCTTCTTACCATTCAATCCAAATTTGCAATGTCTTATATGTTTTAAATGGTATCTTGGCTTCCTTCATTCTGGTTATTTTCAACCAGTACTTAATACATTTCAAGAGAGAGAGAGAGAGAGAGAGAGAGAGAGAGAGAGAGAGAGAGAGAGAGAGAGAGAGAGAGAGAGAGAGAGAGAAAAATGCGAATACGAAGTGTTTTATTCACATTTAGGCCCAGGCCACTATCTGAAGGGGACGGTATTCATCGACTCATTAATCTCACACGCGCACACCCACACACACACATATACATACATAACATGGACTTGAGACCAGTGACCAGTGTTT
>CM065715.1:108350008-108362508 GCA_033310375.1 Conus canariensis | reverse complement strand
CTATCAGGTCTTCTTCCAGCAAGATACACAACACTCAGGACCACGAAAATGAACGAGCAATCACTTATCTTCATCCAATTCGGCGCAAGACTGGCGTTGAAGCTGTATATTAATCACTTTCGAAGCATGTTTAAATCATGAGTTACTTTGTTCATTTTTAAGGTAAAGTGGCCTCAAGAGCTGCATGACACATTGTAGACTACCTGAGAAATACAATGCCGACTTCGTAACAGCTGCAGCGATTTTTTCCTGTCATGAAAGGCTCACCTATGCCATTATGTCGCTTGAGGCACCTGTCTTTGTCATGAAGGGTCAGAGGCCTGCCAAAAATAATAAATGAATTTTACTGTTATTAGTAACGTTGTTATCGTCATTATTACTATTATTGACAGACAGACAGTCAGACAAACAGAGAGACAGAGAGACAGAGAGACAGAGAGAGAGAGAGACAGAGAGAGAGAGAGAGAGAGAGAGAGGAGAGAGAGCAGACACACGGACAGACAGACAAAGAGACAGACTGATAGACACAGACAGACAGACAGACAGACAAAGACACAGAGAAAGACAGACAGAGAGACAGACACACAGACACAGCCATTTCCATACAGACAGAACGACAGAAAGCAAGAAACGGAGAGAAAGAGACAGAATGACCTGTGGCCTGGTTTACTGACATACAGGATGCCACCACTGCACAGACAGACAGACAAACAAAGACACAAAGAAAGACGGACAGGCAGGCAGACAGACAGACACACACACACAGACACGGAGATTTCCAAACGGACAGATTGACAGAAAGAAAGAAACGGAGAGAATGAGACAGAATGACCTGTAGCCTGGTTAACGGCCATACAGGATGCCACCACTGCACAGACAGACAGACAGACAGACAAACAAACAAAGATACAGAGAAAGACAGACAGGAAGACAGACACTCAAACACACACTGATTTCCGAACGGACAGAACCACAGACGAAAGAAACGGAAAGAAAGAGACAGAACGACCTGTAGCCTGGTTAACGGACATCCAGTATGCCACCACTGCACAGACAGACAGATAGACAAACAAACAAACAAAGACACAGAGAAAGACAGACAGACAGGCAGACACACACAGACACGGAGATCTGCAAACAGAAAAAGAGACAGTCTGACCTATAGCCTGGTTAACGGACATCCCGGATGTCACGGCTGCAGGTCTGTCTCAGAAACAAGCACAAATTAACCACACAACATCCTCGTTATATTCATCATTATATTCTAAAATCATCATGAAAGAAAAAAAGTATGGCACTGTGTGGTTTTGCTTGCTGGTCCCGATTGCAGAGTTCCTATGACAAGATCGTGTCCACAAAGGATTCCTTCCGGCGTTAGAAGAGGGTTTCACATTACCTACAGGTTTTGGGTTCGTCACCTCACAACATCAAGAATCGTGCGGAACTCTGAAGCCTAAGAGATTATTAACTGAGAGAGAGAGAGAGAGAGAGAGAGAGAGAGAGAGAGAGAGAGAGAGAGAGAGAGAGAGAGAGAGAGATGAACATTTATTCAAAAGTATCATAAGACTGATTCTTATAGAATAATTACGTAAGGTAATGCTGACAAAGGAAAACAAAAAGACTAAACTTCTCTCACTTTCTCTCTCTCTGTTTGCACACACACACACACACACACACACACACACACACACACACACACACACACACACACACACACACACACACACACACACACAAAATAGATACAAAAAAGCAAATCCTGTCAAATTGATTTTAACCGAATCCAGTGACAAGATGACATGCGGCTAAAGGATAAACATGTTGCGTTTTGTTGCAGATTCCTGGGATCATCTGGATTGATGAGTTGTCAATTTCAGGGGAAAAAACAACTTTCCACATATTCAAGAAGCAGCTGTTCTAAATCAGGAAGTTGCCCTGCAGGAATTCAAAGACTCCAACTTAGCATCAAGTGAGACAGAAAAAAAGTTCTGACAATTCCTGTCGTGTTTGCTTCTTGCTTTTTGTTTTTGTTTTAAGTCGCATAGTCTCAAGAAAAAAAAAAGGTTTAAACAGTATTTTCTTCAAGAAATGGCTGTCCCAGCAATGTGGTGCTTATGCAGACTCCCACGTGAGATTTGTTTAATCGAGTTGGGCAGTCCCAGGGTTTTGCAAAGCTGCTTTTTGAACTTGCATGTAATCCTTTCATCAGCTTTGGGGTATGGAGAATAACAAAACTTGCACGTATTAGTGATTCTCTTCGCCAGGGGCAGTTCTGTGATTACCAAACCTAAAGACCGCTCTCGGCAGGAAAATCTCATCGATTGCTTTGGTGAAATCATGGACACGGGGCTTCCTCGTGGGAGACCTGCAGTAAAGAAGATACCTGCAGAGTTGTCTTTCTTTAAAAACAAATCTTCAATTAATTTCATTATACAGTTCTAATTGTCTGTTTTCCTTTCACCTTCTTCACTGCATACAACAGTCCACAAAGCCTCCAAGATGGTGTTAACGATCGTTGGCGTGCCACAATCAAAAAAAAGACATCCGTGAGGGAGATATATATGTATCTTGAAACAAGCTTGTAGATTGATTTTAGCACGTCCCATTTATATAAAAATATATTTTTTAACAAATGTTTGCTCCCCAATGGGTTGAGGCCCTTTCTAGATTTTTTAAGGACATTTTAATACCTTTTCATGATTTTATATATTTATATATATATATATATATATATATAGTGTGTGTGTGTGTGTGTGTGTGTGTGTGTGTGTGTGTGTGTGTGTGTGTGTGTGTGTACATACATATTATATATATATATAATTATATTCTCTCTCTCTCTCTTATATATATATATATATGTATGTATGTATGTATGTATGTATAGTGAAATGGTTACAATGGTTACAGCGTTTGTCTGCATAGCTGAAATTCGTCAATTGGAACTACTCGTGTGGTCGAATTGTCTTGGCTTGAAAAGCCTCTCTAGCCACCCAGCAGTGCACATAGTTCTGATTCAATTCAGGGAACATTAAAGGCGACGGAAAGAGAGGAATGGACGCCGCCTTCCATCATATATGGTGAACGTCTGACCGTTCACTCCCCTACAGCCAATAGTCGATGGGATCTCTAACCTTTAACATTTGAACACACGTAAAGGGGATTACCTATGTTCTTTAGAAAACACATTGTCGGTGAGTAAGTAGTATGATTGTCGCCGTGGCTTTTGTGACCAACACAAGACGCCGATGTATGATTAGGTCGCAGTGGATAGAAGGGTAGGCATGACCTTTCTTGTGTAAATCCTGATGATTTGTGGAGAATACAGAAAGTCTTGTGGCGAAAGAACGGTTGCCAACAGAAATCACCAGATTCACCTATCTACTGATTAACCGTTATCCCCACAACAGTCCCTCTCCTCTTCAGTCCCCATCTTATTTGTTCTTCTCTTCCCATCGCCTGTTCCCCCATAACCCTTCATCCACCACGCCTCCCCTTGCCTCTTTCCTCCCACCCCGCCCCTCTACCTACGTTCCTCGCCATTACCTGTAAAACTTACTGATTACCTTCCAACAAATTGGATCCATGGAGTGAGCGTATCCAGGAATTGTCAAAGAAAATTATGCAAAAAAAATGCTTCAGTGATTTTAACAGAACTTAATGCGGAGGGAGATTGTAGCCCTCGTTCGATCATCTTGAATTTTGGTTTGGTCTGTAGAACGAATCTGGATCAGGGACAGATCAGGGTCCCTTAGTAATGCAGAACAAAAACTAATGAACCAAATATAGGAAATTCGATGAAAAAATAGAATGGGGCCTGTGGACGAATCCATCACTGTTGCTGCCGATCCGTGAAGCGGATCCAAGAGTGAAGTGTGAAATCAGCATCAGTTCTATGTTGCCAGAGGTCTGTGCATCAGTGTTATAAATGAATCCACAACCGTATTGTGGTATCACAGTCATTGAACAACACACAACTCTGTGACTAGTGCTCGTGTTCTGTTCCATACACACGACTGGATTTGGGGGAGCTGACTTGAAAATTAGGCTAAACATAGAATCGTACTTACTTTCTTTTGAGTAACAGAAAATCCTATAACACTCAACGCCATCTGGGATCTTTGGACATAGGTTAAAAAAAAGGGGAAGGTTGGGGGGGGGGGGGGGGGTAAAGAGTAAAAATAAAAATGACACAAAGGTGCACGCGTCCACGGACACGGCAAGTTGGTGTCAAGGTGGAGAGTATGGGCAAGGCCACAAGAACGGCCGATTCAAATTGTGTTTCCTTCAGAGCGTAATGTGTAATTTTTCATCATTCTCATCCGTGTGTGTGTGTGTGTGTGTGTGTGTGTGTGTGTGTGTGTGTGTGTGTGTGTGTGTGTGTGTGTGTGCGTGTGTGTGTGTGTGTGTAACAAAATAGTGTTGGGCTAACAACGCCTCCTTAAACACAAAATGACTTAACAAAGCATGATAAAAGAAAGGGGAAACGGAGGAAGGGGGGGGGGGGGGTGCGGGAAAGGTTCCTGAGAAAAAGAAAACGACAAGAAAACAAATACGGCGTTATATCACAAACATTAAAATCCTCCACTATGAGCATATAGGGACCATCACATTCCTTCTTGCACACAGAACCATTCATATCGCCGGCTCAGAGGACTATTGTCCGCTGATTGAGACTCATAAGTGGGACACAGCTGATTGTGCCGGTCCTCTGTTGCGACCAAATGGAGAGATATCATAGTCCACACTCCTGAGGTATTCTCATCACCACAGATACAAAAACAAAATCAAACGGCACCGGAAAACAGTCAGCCAAGGGTAGAACAGTAACACAAGAAGAAAGAATTGTAAAGATGTTGCTAGAAAACTAAAGTCAGTTTGTGAAGAGAAAAAAATGTCATGGGAAATCTTTGAGCCTATGCTTGAGGACCTGTTTACCGGATACATGGGAGGTTTAAAAAAAACCAACATTCAGAGGGTTAACTCCGTTAACTCTGCTGTATAAACTTAAGGATGCGTTGTAAAAAAGTTTATTTTTTTTCAAATAATGAGGAAAAAGTGCTGCTGCCTGAACAACAATGTGAAAAGTAGCAAGAAGTAGGAAGAAGCAGGGCTGACTAAACGCGCCTCAGATCAACCCACCCGGTGTCAGGTGATCATGATGTTCTGATGTGACAGACAAATTACCTGACACCTCTGTCCATTGGACGACCAGAGACCCGTGCTGCTGCCACTGCCACTTACCGACTGCGTAAGCACATCACACCCACACACGCTCATTGGCATCAGCCCCAGGGCGTCCAGCCATGCATCCATTAAGCAGGTCACTGTCCGAATATTGAAATGAAGGAGCGAAAAAGATACAGGGTTGGTAAGCCGGGGGAGGGGTGGGGGGGGGGGAGACAACAGATTATACGTCTGTCATAAAGAAGACGTTGTTCTTCTATTTGCGCAAGACTGTTGCTTTGGCAAAGTAGTCCGATCCAAGAAGGGTCTTGTGTCAATGGTTATATTCATGGTGTGTGTGGAGAAAGAATGAATATTGGACTTGTAAAGTGGACATTGATGAACAGGCCTAACCAGACATGGCAGATGTCATGGTGTTAGCAAAACAGGATTCGGCAGCTCCATTCCGGCTATTTTAAGGATTTCCTGGTTTTTATCTTATGTTTCTTTATGATGTGCTTTATGGTGTTTAGTTTGTCATCTTGAAAGAGACACGAGACATCGTGGGACAAGATAATTCTCTATTTCCAAAGATGATAGATACGCATACATGAGCTTACTCATCTAGTCTTCCTTCTAGTAGAACTATGTTACTGACAAGAAAAAAAGAAATCAAAACATGTGAAAATGTGGTTCTGCCTAAATGAGTTAAGTCAATGAAAATGAAGAGACAAAACCTGCTTCATGGAGGGTGGGGTGGGAAGCTCCGCTTTTAATGAAGTAATATACAGCCTTCCGTTGGAAAAACTCATATGGGTACATTGCTATGGACATGCTGGTGTCAAAGGGAATGAGAGAGCAGTCACACTGGCAAACAAGACAACAATAACTTGATTACAGCTGGGCTTAAAGAATCACCTCAACAACAATAAATAAAAATAGAAAGACACAAATAAATAAATAGATTACCAAGTAACTAATTAACTAGCTAGCCAACTAAATGAATGAATAAATGAATAAATACATAAAATGAAATGAAATGAAATGATCGAAGCCACCATGCCACCGACCCCCTTGCTGAGCTCCCCATCAAAAGAGACAGTGGCCACACACCCAGACAAAAAGGAAGAGCACGTTCACACAAGCCCACCGATCACGCACGCTCACATACATGCACATGTAAATGAGCGCTCACATACACGCCTATGAATGCACACACCACATATGCTATTACACATTCCTGGACCCGACTGCTCATGCACACACACACACACACACACACACACACACACACACACACACACACACACACACACACACACACACACACGCACGCACGCACGCACGCACGCACACACACACACTCACACACACACACACACACACACACACACACACACATCTATGCTCATGCACACAAAGGCACACACACACACACACACACACACACACACACACACACACACACACACACACACACACAACACACACACATCTGTACTCGTGGCGCAGGCAATGTTAGGTAGCTAGTGAAGGTCTGACCAGCGCATTGGGCTTATACGCAGATCAGACATCCGCCAAGTCGTGTCTGTAAAACCCTCGTCTAAGATCTGTTTTTTCGAGTTATCAATGCATCTACCAGCTGTCAATCCCGTTCACTGTGGTCTTACAGCTTGCAGATGTGGTGTACGGTATATGGACTAGTCAACACTCAGAAACTGGACACAGCAATTACTTATGAGAAGACCATTTCAGAGAAGCGAAGTACAGCTCTGAAATACTTACGTGTCAGAGATTTTTGGGATCAACGGTAAACAGCCAGATCGAAAACTGAGTCTTCCAGCTCTGTTCACAGAGTTTGCACCATTGTCCATTCGAAAGTTGCTAAAAAATGTATAGAGGTGAAGAGGGTTGAAGGGGGAAACCGAGATGTTGTGGCGTGGTTTCTACTGAATGTATGTAGAAGTACATTCCCAGAATAGATCAGTTCGTATGTGGTTCAGACTCCATTTCCCATACAGTCCTTCGAATGAGACTATAAACCGAGGTTCCATGTGTGAATGCATGCACAACATTTTACACACACGTAAAATCCCGTCACCAACTTTCGGAAGAGAAGGCCAGTTTGGCCGTTGGTATGGATGACACGTTACACATAGCATGCACCTTCCCCGCAGTTGGAGTATGGCTGCCTTAATGGCGGGATAGAAAACGGTCATACACACAAACTTCCACTCCCTTTGTTGGGTAGATGGGATTAATCCTTGCCGCAGGGAGTGTCCGCAGGAGTATCAGCCTGCGTATGCAAGAGAGAGAGAGAGAGAGAGAGAGAGAGAGAGAGAGAGAGAGAGAGAGAGAGAGAGTATGTAGAGCAGTTATAACTGGAAGATGAAATATGCTGGTATTCTGTTTTTCATGAATATCGTGATTTAGTTCATATTCTGTCCAACACAAACGCAGTCATAAACTCTCAGTCATAAACTGTTGTTCCCTTTCTTTCCTTCTTAGTCTTTAACTTTTAATAGAACTAGAGAGGAGATGACCAGGTTCTTGTTTTCTTCTTAGAGGGACAGCAAACAGATTGTTTTGTTGTTGAAGAAGATCATCGAATTTCTGGATACAGAAGACATGATCTGATTGTTATTTTTGTCATTGGAGAGGATATAATTGTATTTGTTGTCGTTGTTGTTGTTGTTTCTGATTGATGGACAGGAGATCATCAGATTAGTGTTTTGTTGTTTAAAAGAGGTTTATTCGATTGTTGTTTTGTTGTTATAGAAGCGACAATGTGATTATTGTGTGTTTGAGAAGCAATAACCGAGCTGTTTGGGGGTTTGGGAGGCGATAATTAGATGGTGGCCTAGTTGTTGGCAGATGATATTGGATTGTTATTTTTCATGTTGGGAAAGCTATATCAGATTTCCGTTCTAAGCGGTTGGAGAAACGCTCCCTACTCCAAAGTAATCCCCCACACATTTTGACTCTACATCAAAGCAATTATTGTCTTCCAAAGAAGACCTATATTGAAACGAAGCCCTAACAGATGCTACTACACACCAGCTAAGTGACTCAGTGGCGGCGCAGGGCCTTCTCTGGAAAGTATCGCTGTGGCTTCCTTACATTCATAGTTCCATGGCTGTGACACTGTGGCCAGAGAAGGCAGAGAGTGTCTGTGTATAGAGGGGTGGGAATATATCAATCATTCCAGACTGGCTCCACTGTCTGTGTATAGAGGGGATGGGGGGGGGGATATATCAGTCACTCCAGACTGGCTCCACTGTCTGAACGTTGGCTGGACCCTAAATTCAATAAACTTTTTTTTTTAATGCAGTGAAGGGATGAGGAATGGGGCAAGTTTTTGTCTGCCCCCAACACGTTTTGTACTGTATTGGAGGTAACTGCCAAGGCGAAGTGCAAAAACACAACTATTCGGTGAAGGGAATGAGGTTTTTGAGTGTGTTATTGTTTGCAGCATTCTACTGATCCAGTAGTATACGTGTCACTATGGGCTGTGTAAAATTGCTGTGGTTCTTTTGTTCTTTCTTTCTTCCTGTGTGTCTCTGCTCGTTTTTGCAAGTATTGTGAAAGTCAAGGTGACAACTCAGTCTCTTTTGTCAACTCAGTCTCTCTGTGTCTCTTTCAGACTTCCCACAGAACAAACACAGGGAATGCACGATGTAATTCCCCCCAGGTGTGTGTCTCTTTCAGACTTCCCACAGAAAAAAACACAGGTAATGCACGTTGCAATTCTCCCCAGGTGTGTGTCTGTTTCAGACTTCCCACACAACAAACACAGGGAATGCACGATGCAATTCTCCCCAGGTGTGTGTCTCTTTCAGACTTCCCACACAACAAACACAGGGAATGCACGATGCAATTCTCCCCAGGTGTGTGTTTCTTTCAGACTTCCCACACAACAAACACAGGGAATGCACGATGCAATTCTCCCCAGGTGTGTGTCTCTTTCAGACTTCCCACACAACAAACACAGGGAATGCACGATGCAATTCTCCCCAGGTGTGTGTCTGTTTCAGACTTCCCACACAACAAACACAGGGAATGCACGATGCAATTCTCCCCAGGTGTGTGTCTCTTTCAGACTTCCCACACAACAAACACAGGGAATGCACGATGCAATTCCCCCCCCAGGTGTGTGTCTGTTTCAGACTTCCCACACAACAAACACAGGGAATGCACGATGCAATTCTCCCCAGTATGTGTCTCTTTCAGACTTCCCACAGAAAAAAAACACAGGGAATGCACGATGCAATTTCTCCCCCAGGTGTGTGTCTGTCCTTTCAGACTTCCCAACACAACACACAGGTAATGCACGTTGCAATTCTCCCCAGGTATGGCTTAGACTTCAGGTATGATCCAGAGACTCCAAAAATCTCTGGGGAAGATCGCTTGCATTTCTCTAGAATGCATGCATTAATGCATACAGAGGCGGACGCACGTAATCACTTGCACACGCGCGCGCGCGCACTCACACACACACACACACACACACACACACACACACACACACACACACACACACACACACACACACACGCACGCACGCACGCACCACACACACACACACACACACACACACACACACGAATGCAACACACGCACACACGCACGCACGCACGCACGTACGCACACGTACACACACACACACACACACACACACACACACACACACACGCGCGCGCGCGCGCGCGCGCGCGCGCGCGCACAGAGTTGCGCATTCGAACACAGACACAGACACAGACACACACACAGACACACACACACACACACACACACACACACACACACACACACACACACACACACACACACACATACGCGCGCGCTCACACATGCACGCACGCACGCACACACGCACGCACACACACTCACAATCACACACACTCGTGACACTTTCTTCTTCTTCTTCTTCTTCTTCTTCTTCTTCTTCTTCTTCTTCTTCTCTCATAAACATTACCGACAATCACATCTGTTTTTCCTTTCGTATCATCAGTGCCATCTCTGTCTCTCTCTGTCTCTGTCTCTGTCTCTCTCTCTCTCTGTCTCTCTCTCTCTGTCTCTCTCTCTGTCTCTCTCTGTTCTCTCTCTCTCTCTCTCTCTCTCTCTCTCTCTCTCTCTCTCTCTCTCTCTCTCTCCGGACTTCGTAGTGTGCGGACGCAAGTGATCATCTCAGCAATTTTGTTGCTTTTTCAAGTGTAACTTGATTGGCCGAGCGCTGAGGTTTTAATGACAGCGTGTGGATTACTTCTTGCACCTGGATTCATATATATATTTTTGAGTTTTCTAGACGGAAAAGGAAGTTATAGATGATTATTCGTTTTCCCTTAATGCAAACCATCAAGATTCTCATGGTGTCTCGGCACAGCCCTCCTTGTGACGTGCTGCCTTAATCCTTCGTTGCTGGGCCCTGAACAAGCGCGTAGTGTTTGTGATCTTCGGAAGCGCCCAGTGCCTGTGATCTTCAGCTGGCCACTTAGCTCAGCTCCATCCTGTCGTCTCGGCCCGGTAATTTGGACCCGATGCCGAACAGGGCCTGTGGTGTTCCTGGTGCCTTGTGACATCATCTGGCCACTTTCTACTTCTACAGACGTCGTTCCTTCCTCTTCCTATCGGTACCTTCCTCGCCTATGGACAATGGAAGGGTCTAAGTGCCTGTGACTAGTGCGTGTGTGTCCTGTGCCAGTGTGTGAGCCCTGGGCCAGCTACGAAAGCTGGTTAATCAGTACTTCAACCGTCTGTTGTGCTCTTCAGCCTATCTTCTTCTCTCATGGTGTTCGTCTCCCAGGACCTCACCAAACGAGTATGTACTTTGTTATCCTCCTTTAAAGGGGACCAGGATGTGTGAAGCTTAGACTTTGATTTATTGGCAGTTTAGTGGGCAGCTGTGCCTTCTACTCCACACCCTCTACTCCTCCCCATCCCTACTTCCCCTTCCCCGTTTTCTTCCCACTCCATTGCCCAGCCCCTATCCTTTTCCGCATCAGCAGCGATGGCCAGACTGAACAGGGTGTGGAAGAGCAACGTCACATTCCACACATCAGCAGCGATGGCCAGACTGAACAGGGTGTGGAAGAGCAACGTCACATTCCACACATCAGCAGCGATGGCCAGACTGAACAGGGTGTGGAAGAGCAACATCAAATTCCACACAAAATTCCGGCTCTACAAGTCACTAGTGGTCTCCATCCTGTTATATGGTTGCGAGACATGGACACTGATGGCCGATACAGAAAGAAGAATCCAGGCGTTTGAGACCAGGTGCCTGAGGAAACTACTCCGCATCTCCTACAAAGAACATAAGACCAATGATTATGTGCGGAACCTGGTCACCAACCTAGTTGGGCCCCACGAACCACTACTGGCAACCGTCAAACGACGGAAGATGGCATGGTTTGGCCACATCATTCGTCACAACACCCTCTCCAAAACCATCCTACAAGGTACCATTGAAGGAAGGCCGCAGACGAGGAAGGCAGAGAAAGAGCTGGTCCGAAAACATAAAGAATTGGACCAAAATGACTATGCCGGATCTCCTCATGACAGCTGCCAACAGAAGAGCCCGAAGAGAAACGGCGGCTGCCTCATCACGTCCCCCCAACGATCCCAGCGGTCAGGGGAATGAGATGTGATGAGATGATCCTCATCCTCTTAGCTCCAAGTGTCACTGATTCAGCAACAGGCATGGCTGTTTATTTGCACCATGTAGCTTGAAACATCTCTGACCATGAGTTGACCATGATATCTCCCGATTATTATGATTGCATGGTGTTATCATGGCTCTACAGCAATGTTTAAGGTAGCTGTTTTATGATTGCGTAGTGTTATCATGGCTCTGGTAGCTGTTTTATGATTGCGTGGTGTTATCATGGTTCTACAGCAATGTTAGGGTAGCTGTTTTACGATTGCATGGTGTTATCATGGTTCTACAGTAATGTTAAGGTAGCTGTTGTTATGATTGCATGGTGTTATCATGGTTCTACAGCAATGTTAGGGTAGCTGTTTTATGATTGCATGGTGTTGTCATGGTTCTACAGCGATGTTAGGGTAGCTGTTTTATGATTGCATGGTGTTATCATGGTTCTACAGCAACGTTAGGGCAGCTGTTTTATGAGTGCATGGTGTTATCATGGTTCTACAGTAATGTTAGGGCAGCTGTTTTATGATTGCATGGTGTTATCATGGTTCTACAGCAATGTTAGGGCAGCTGTTTTATGATTGCATGGTGTTATCATGGTTCTACAGCAATGTTAAAGGTAGCTGTTGTTGTCATGGTTCTACAATAATGTCAGGATGGCTGTTATTATGATTGCATGGTGTTG
>CM065715.1:108337508-108345008 GCA_033310375.1 Conus canariensis | reverse complement strand
ACCATTATCATTATTGTTATTATTATTATAATTATTATTATCATTATCAGTAGTAGTAGTAGTAGTAGTAGTAGTAGTAGTAGTAGTTAGTAGAATCGTCATCATTATCATTATTGTTAGTGTTATTATTATTATTATTATTGTTATTATTGTTGCTGTTTTGTTGTGGTTGTTATCATTATTATTATTATTGTATAATCAGTCAACCCAGGTTATCCCTATATGTTACTGTTCGTCTATGTGTTTGTTTTACAAGATTCCAGATCGAAAATGCTGTTCCAGTTTTGAGTACATGTTATTAATTTGTGTTTGTTCATTTCTCCAGTTGTTGTTGCTGTGTAGATGTGTCAGCTACAGGGTATATGGGCAAACTGGCAACATCCTTTTTGGGGGGAATGTCTCCTTGTTTGTTCTGTGTGCTGTGTGCTGTCATTTCTGCTGGGCGATTCGGTGTCGTCAACAGCATTCGTTTGGAGTTATGGGCCTGTCTTTATTTCATCATGGTAGCAAGAGTTACCCTACTTGTTCGTTATGTTATTATCATCATCATTATGATGATGATGATGATGGTGACGATGATGATGATGATGATGATGATGATGATGATGATGATGATGATGATGATTATCATTGTTATTATTATTATTATTATTATTATTATTATTATTATTATTATCGTCATCATCATCATCATCATCATCATTATATCGTTGTTGTTGTTGTTGTTGTTGTTGTTGTTGATGTTGATGGTAATGTTGTTATCATCATCAACATCATCATCGTCATCATCATCATTATCTTCATCATCAACATCAACATCACCATTATTATCACGTTATCGATACGATTATGGCAGATTGTCCACTAAATATAAACGTGATGGATTTATTAATACCAACTGAGTATATTTACGAGGCTACGTATTTTGGTATGATAAAATCTTCTGATGATATCGAAGTTGACATTTTGTATTTTGCATGTTCTGCTTTAACAACAACAAATACCAAAACCTATATTAAAAAAAAAAAACAACAACAACAACTGTACCAACTATTACTTCACATGCAGGAAATATAATGTTCTTCATACATGAACTGACTCGTTCGACTTTGGCGGGGGGCGGCCCTCCCCAAAATGTCCTTTTGGGTTTGGTTGGAACATAGTACAAGGCATATCAGTTGAGTTATTCCAAAATGTCCTTTTCGGTTTGGTTGGAACATAGTACAAGGCATTTCAGTTGAGTTATTCCAAAGTGTCCTTTTAGGTTTGGTTGGAACATAGTACAAGGCATTTCAGTTGAGTTATTCCAAAGTGTCTTTTTGGGTTTGATTGGACCATAGTACGAGGTATTTCAGTTCCGTTAGTCCTTTGTGTTGTAGTTTATCCATTTCCCCTTGCATTGAAGTTTTCTTCTTCTTTTTTTCTTCCTAATAATTAGCATCAAACTAATCACAATAATTTCTGTAGACATGCACGCAAACTGCATCAATCACGAATCTTGTCAACATTTCCGATGGATGTGCGGCATACGTGAAATAACACTTATTTACTACGATGTACATTAGCAAGAACCGCTAGGGCTTTGAAAGAATGTAGAAAGACACGAAAGCATAAGAGAAGGAAGAAAAAGAAACGAACACAGAACAAAAAAAGAGAACATAATATGGCCTATAATTAATTGCTATGAATGCTTTCTCGCTGAGTTATAATACAAACTAAATCAACACCAGAAACATTGAGAAGTTTGGAAATTATTGTAATGGTTGCACCACGTTGCAGGTCCACATGACCTATTGTAAACTGAATTCCAGCATATACATTACGTGTTGTGCGCAGTTGACAATGAAAAATATATTATCAGCGACAGTATCTTTTGACAAAGAAACAAGTTTCTTCTGTACTCCATTCTGTCGTATCTTCCGTGCACCTCAGTGGCACTATACCCACGCCGCTCAGTCTGCCCCACCGTTCACACCCACAGCCTGGCCAGTCCCGCTAGAGCTCCGGCACCGGCAACCCATAGGGAGCAGCCAATGTCAAGTCGCCATGAGGGCACTAAACAGAGGAGTCACAGCGCTGCTGCCGAGTCACTTTGCTGTGTTCAGTGGCTCCTTCTGCCCAGTCACTTTGCTGTGTTCTGTGGTTCCTTCTGCCCAGTCACTTTGCTGTGTTCAGTGGCACCTTCTGCCCAGTCACTTTGCTGTGTTCAGTGGCTCCTTCTGCCCAGTCACTTTGCTGTGTTCAGTGGCTCCTTCTGCCCAGTCACTTTGCTGTGTTCAGTGGAACCTTCTGCCGAGACTTCCACTTTCCCTGCTGTGTTCAGTGGCTCCTTCTGCCCAGTCACTTTGCTGTGTTCAGTGTTTCCTTCTGCCCAGTCACTTTGCTGTGTTCAGTGGCTCCTTCTGCCCAGTCACATTGCTGTGTTCTGTGGCTCCTTCTGCCCAGTCACTTTGCTGTGTTCAGTGGCTCCTTCTGCCCAGTCACTTTGCTGTGTTCAGTGGCTCCTTCTGCCAGTCACTTTGCTGTGTTCAGTGGCACCTTCTGCCCAGTCACTTTGCTGTGTTCAGTGGCTCCTTCTGCTCAGTCACTTTGCTGTGTTCAGTGGCTCCTTCTGCCCAGTCACTTTGCTGTGTTCAGTGGCTCCTGCCCAGTCACTTTGCTGTGTTCAGTGGCTCCTTCTGCCCAGTCACTTTGCTGTGTTCAGTGGCACCTTCTGCTCAGTCACTTTGCTGTGTTCAGTGGCTCCTTCTGCCCAGTCACTTTGCTGTGTTCAGTGGAACCTTCTGCCGAGTCACTTTGCTGTGTTCAGTGGCTCCTTCTGCCCAGTCACTTTGCTGTGTTCGTGGACCTTCTGCCAGTCACTTTGCTGTGTTCAGTGGAACCTTCTGCCGAGTCACTTTGCTGTGTTCAGTGGCTCCTTCTGACGAGTCACTTTGCTGTGTTCAGTGTTTCCTTCTGCCCAGTCACTTTGCTGTGTTCTGTGGTTCCTTCTGCCAGTCACTTTGCTGTGTTCTGTGGCTCCTTCTGCCCAATCACTTTGCTGTGTTCTGTGGTCCTTCTGCCTCAGTCACTTTGCGTCGTCTGCCTGTCTGTCTCTGTCATTGTTCTGTCTGTCTGTCTGTCTGTCTGCCTGTCTGTCTGCCTGTCTGTCTTGTCTCTGTCTCTGTCTCTGTCTCTGTCTCTTCTTCTCTCTGTCTCTGTCTCTCTCTGTCTTTTCTTGTCTCTCTGTCTCTCTCTCTCTCTCTCTCTCTCTCTCCTCTTGTGTGTGTGTGTGTGTGTGTGTGTGTGTGTGTGTGTGTGTGTGTGTGTGTGTGTGTGCGTGCGTGCGTGCTAGCTTTTCGCTTTTGTGTGTGACGGTAAGTAAGTGTACATGTGCACGTATGAGCATGCTTTGCTAAGATTTTTTTTCTCGCTCAAGGAAGTGCTTTTAGACTAAAAACGCAATTGTTTGACGTTACATCAAGAACATAAAAGACAAAACCTTGGAACCGAAAAAGAAATTCAGTTTCTAAACGACTTCTCCAAGCTTAGCTTTACAGAAAGGGAACGTTTCATCAGCAACTGAAGAGGTGTCCCGGTGGCCCTTCACCGATAAGAAATTGAGTTATAGTGAGTAACAAATGGTGTGTGTGTGTGTGTGTGTGTGTGTGTGTGTGTGTGTGTGTGTGTGTGTGTGTGTGTGCGTGCGTGCGTGCGTGCATGCGTGCGCGTGTGTGAACGTGCGTGCGTGCGTGCGTGCGTGCGTGCGTGCGTGTGCGTGTGTGTGTGTGAGCGCGCGCGCGCGCGCGCGTGTGTGTGTGTATGTGTGTGTGTGTGTGGCGCGCGAACGCGCGCTTGCGTGCGTGTCTGTGTTTATATAATCTCACTGACAAAAAAGACCTGGGCGGATCCTCGTAGGCCTAACATTTTTTTTTTTAAACTTGTTTTCATGGGCTCAGAACGCTCAGAAGTGGTTTGTAGGTGCAAACTCAACAAAGCACACACGTTCCAGCGAACGAACATACCAGCTGTCTAAAAACCAGGCTACGATATCGTGGAGATAACATTGGCATGTGTAATCGAATGTAATAATGCTTCACCTATCTGGTCTCAACGAATGCATCTCTCTTCTGTGGAGCGAATGGTTTAAACGCACCGGGTTCGCCTCCGTTTTGTCTGTTGCTGTTCTCTTTCAAGTTTGTAACGTTAGGACGAAGAAGAAGGAGAAGAAGATGATGATGATGTTGTTGTTGTTGTTGATGATGATGATGATGGTGATGATGTTGTCGATAATTATGATGTTGGTGGTGGTGAACAGAGAGAGAGAGAGAGAGAGAGAGAGAGAGAGAGACTCATTCGTTGACTCATCTTCACTGTAGGTGCTTGAAACAGGCTATATTTATTTTCCCGAACACGTAGGTAAGTTTGAATTGGAATAAACAGTGGCACGCTCTTCAGCGGCATTTCATTCCACTTGGCGACAGACGATTTCTATCTATCTATTATATATATATATATATATAATTAGAGTTAAAAAGCCACTCAGAATTCTAAAAGTGCTCAACCAGGTAGGGAGCGACATAACAGTTTAAAATGAGATTTTAAAACGGGAAAGTAAAACCACCTACAAAATTGTTTCGAGCCAAAGTGCTCTCCTCAGGGTATATATAATCTGGGCACGCCACCGGTGTTATATAGTGTGGTGTGTGTGCGTGTGAGCTCTGCACGTGTGGCACGTGGCCTGTAGATTTTTTTCTTTTTGGGGGCGCGTTCAGTGGGGACGTGCCAAGGAATGGTGCATTGACAAAGATTTCCATTTATGCCTGCAATTATTAATCATTTCTACTTTGGAGTTCAGGGATGCTAGATGGGGTTTACATAATATCAGCCACTTTTCTGTAGTACATAAGTTGCATTTTTTAGAAATGTTGTTGTATGGTGTTGCTCTTTTTATAATTTTCCATGATATGTTGTAATCTATTTTCTTATCTTTAAGCTTCCAAATATATTTACCACAAACCTAACTTCCACAACAACCCTACTTGTAGACTAATAAACCCATCAAAATCTGAATTAGGCAAAATTAGTAAAAAAAAAAAAAAAAAAAAAAATCCTGGAAAAAGCAATAGAGGACATAAAAACAAACACTGAATACAATCTCTGGAAAAATAGTTATGAAGTTATCCAATGGTAGTAGTCCGGTCTGTTTGTATCTGTGGCGGCAACAAATCCCTTTTCTTTGTACGTTTTGCTTCATTTTCCGCCCTCGGTCATCTTGTTTTGAAAATGGCAGGTGCTGGTTCTTTACAAACATGCAGGCTTTTTAAGGTTTGCTTTAACGGATTTTGGAATCTGTTGGAACATTTTCTTTATCTAACAAACCATCGTCTTTTATGTGTCGTTCAAAAATACTGAAACTAAATTTATTGTCGAAATGACGCAAATGGTTCCTGTACGTGCAGACACAGTATACATTATGTATGTTTATACATTGATGTGGTGTATTTGCACTATGTTCCATGTTATTTATTTTGTGTAAAGTAAGTTCCTGTCTTGTTATAAGCATGTCATGTCTTATGTGTTTGTTATGTAAAGCGCTTTGAGCCCTAATTTTTTAGAGAATAGGCCCTATACAGATTATTATTATTATCGTCATCATCATTATTATTGTATTATTATTATTATTATCTCTATAACTGTTATTACAGTAATAACAATAATAATAATGATAATAATAATGATGATGATGATAATGATAATTATAATTATTATTAATCATTATCATCATTGCTATTATTATCATTATTATCACTTTTATTGTTTATGATTATCATTATTATTACTATAACAATAATAATACAAGGCTTGATTTGCGAAAGTCAAGTGAGAGCAGAGGCATTACTAAATTTTGAATGTGCCTGTTGTCATTCGTCTGTATGCTCTTTACGGCAGAGGCAGAGCAGTTCCATTACTACTCTGTGCATCAGTATAGCCCTAGTGTAATCCAGTATCTTCCTTAGGGAAGTCGCGTGGTAGTCGTGCTAAGGGTTTTAAAATAAACGAGCGGATTGAACCACAGAGAGTGAAAACGTCATTCATAAACGGCTGTATATAAGCATCAAAATATTATTTCCAAATTCGTATTCAGAAAATGTTTTATTTCAACGGTTGAAATATTCTTTGGGATGATCATTTGCCTAGGTAAGCAAAGTGATCCGATCATCGTAACTTACTGTGAATAACCACAACCGGAATTTTTATGCATTGAATTAATGTTTACATTAGAAACGGATATGGAAAACATACCAGTCGGCGTATATTGAGATATGACTTTAGGCACAGATCTGTCTATTACTTATGGGCATGCCTGTATATATTTTTCTGTCTTTATTTACCTCTTTATTGTTTATTTACTTACATGTTTATATAGCTATCTATTTGTTTATCGTTTCTTTTTCTTGGCTTTAAGATTCATGTAATTGATTTCCTCGTATTCGACTGAACTGTTTATTCTTTATTGCAGATAGGATGTCGGAACCTGCACGTAAGAGTGGTTAGAATGTATAGAGTTATAATCAACGAAATAATTCGCTGTTAGATTTGATACAGAACAGTAAACCATCGATGTGATTTGAAAACAGTGAAGGACTATGAACGCGTCCATGTGGAACACCATATTTTACTGGCGGCAAATTAAATCAGGTAGGATTAACACATTCTAACTGCCGCCGAACTGATGGATATGAAGACACAAATTGCATTGTACTTTCAGACAGGCCATATGAAGTTAGCTTCCTTAAGGGGGAAAGAGTGGTTTATGACATAAAACGTTTAGCTAAATCGTTGTCGGCAGCTCCTCTTAGTTCCTTCTCATTGCTGTCAAGAGCCATTTGTCAATCATTCGTGTTAGAGCTGCAGGACAAAAATGATTTTCCCTAACATCTGAGTGTTTAGGGTAAACCAAACTGCATTTAGCTAATTGAATAACTATATGTTTTTACATATGTTTTTAATTTAACATGTTCATATTGTTTTTCGAACGGTTTCCACAGAATTGACAACATAAATATGGGTCTGATCTCTGATAATGTACAATCACATATTTTTGAGTGTTTTAGGCATTCAGGAAATGTGCGTGCGTGCGTGCGTGTGTGCGTGCGTGCGCGCGCGCGCGCGCGCGCGTGCGTGTGTGTGTGTGTGTGTTTTATGCAGAGAGTGTATATTTAAAATAGTCTATTATCACTGGAGCAGACACCATCATCATATTGGCGGCATCATAACTGTCTGTGGTTTTCGACTGTTTTGTTTTTGAGAAATTACGTATGCACATACTTCAGGTATTGTTATATAAGCAAAAAGATACATTAGAATCAATGTTTTGTGTCTGGCAATTTTCCATTACCAATTCTAGATCATTATGTATGCATTCCATCATTATCTGTCAGTTTTCCAGCAATATTCACACAGTTATTGTTAACTGCATCAAGGGGAGTTTATCTCTAAAGTGTGTTTGTGAATACC
>CM065715.1:108297508-108302508 GCA_033310375.1 Conus canariensis | reverse complement strand
TTGTATTGCCTGCTCCGAGGCCTTTCGTCCGCTGGGTCGGAACTCATCAGGGAGACACGGCTGGTTGTGTCTGCGCTCCTTCGTTTGGTTTCCTTTACTACCCTTCACTGGCTGCTTTGGGGGTGCTATTGAATTCTTTTTGCACCCTTGGTGGTGAGAACACCACAGTATTATGGACTGTGGTGTGTCTCTATTTGACGCCAGGAGCGCAGAAACAACCAGCCGGGGCTCCCTGATGAGTTCCGACCCAGCGGACGAAAGGCCTCGGAGCATGCAATACAAATATATATGCCTTCAAAAGGGATTACGATGGTTCCCTTATGCAGCTAGTGAAGAGTTTTCATATCTGTAATATATTTTCTTAATTTCATGTTCCTAGTTTCTCCATCTTCAAACTCCCCCCCCCCCCCCCCCCCCCCCCTGAGTCCAAATCTTTGCCAAGTCATTACTATGAAGACAGTTCAGTTGTTGGCCTGCGCTCGTTTTTTCCCCCACTATTAGATTGTTCGTCCATGTATTTGTCTGACTTTATTCAAGTTTAAAAGGCTGTGCCAGTCTTGAATAAAAGTTACTCTGTGTTAGGTTTTCTTATGGGAGCAAAAGTTATCCTACTTGTTTACTGTTTATATCTTTTTATAAAAGTCGTCTGATCTTGGCTTTCATTCCCGTTGCAAGGTATTTTCCAGATGATATGGTGATGGCGACACACATACCCGTAAGGTTTGAACTGTGGCCGATCACTCGTAAAAGACCCTGAGTGCTGTTGGATAGGCATTGGCCACTTCGTTGCTGATGTCGTTGCTAATGTCCCGTGTAATGACACGGCCCTTTGTGCGATGTTCGGCGCCTGATTTTCATCCCTTAATGTACAGTGCTTTTCTGTAGCTGAGCTTCTTCCTAGATATCTAGTTGCCTGGCTTTTTTTAAATGTGTTTCCTCAAAGCTGTTCAGGATGGTTTTGTTTTGTGTTGCGATGCCTGTTCAGTCTTGTGCTTAATATCCGTTAAGCTTCACCAGAGTAATCACCACCAGACTCAGCATGTAAAATAATGTAAATCGACTTCAAATAGCCTAGCTTTCCGTTTCGTTGAAAAGGATTTCAATATTTTGGTGAACGTGTGATTCTGTTACAATCCTTCCATATATTTTGTTCGACCGAACTCATGAAAAAGCTTTTCTCTCGATTGAATGTGATTGTTTTCTACTTATTTTACATCACGCTCACAATACCAAGGAAAGTATGAGATTACTGCCCTGGTGAGCTGCAGTGTCCTCCGACTGGATTCGGCAATATACATTTTGCACGCCATCAATAAGACAGTAGCAAAATAATAATAATAATAATAATAATGATAAAAGAAAGAAAAAGAGAAAAGGGAGGCGAGAGAGGGGAGAAGCAAGTACACGGCGAAGAACTAAAAGAAAACAAAGAAGAGAATAGTGGGAAACACTGGATAAATGAGAAAGCGTGGTAGACAGTCAGAAGAGTGGGTAAAGAAGGAACACATACGAGAAAACAGAAAACACGAGACAGGACAGAAACATAGGAGAAAGTACGAAAATATGAGACAGAGTGAAATAAGGAAATTAGAAACAACAACAACAACAACAACAACAAAACCACGTAAAAGCCTCAGGAAGTAAATGAATGCAGCGTTTTGCAAGGTAGATATATCTGGTAATGGACACCTTTCGGCGGAGTCCTCATTTGAACGGCATTGTACCAGATTTTCAAAATGCTCCGCGAAACACGATAAGGTCAACTGGGATTTGTTGTTTTGAGTCACTTTGTGTCGACAGTAATTTGGCAAGTTTGTTTGTTTCATGTTCGTCGTTTATTATTTCTTCTTGTTTAAGTTGCGTCGCTCTTTGTGACCTTTTTCGAGACCATTCCAAGTTAAAGGAGACACTGTACCTTTTTTGATTGTTTGCAAACAAATATTTTGTTGAAAAAAAACACCGTGGATTGTTAGTTGCAGATGTATTGTTGTCTGAAAATATTCGATTACGTCTCTCTCTCTCTCTCTCTCTCTCTGGTTCTCCGAATTTCTGAATTGTTTCAAACCGAGGACTATTGACCGCAGGTGGCGGGACTGCCATGATCAGGTATATAAAAAACTGATAGATTTGATCATTGTAAACTCTTTAAATCGACACATATGTTAGAACCTTATATTGGGATAAAAATGAATAGATTAATTGCATTTGCAAAGACAGAATTTGGATTTGGCGTGTCTGACATCGCATGCCATTGCCTCATGTATAATAACGTTGTTGAAAATGAACTGACATGTCGACTCTGTAACAGAGCGAGAGAAGATGAAATGTATTATTTTGTTTTGCTGTCCTATTGAGAACGATCTTAGAACAAATATTTATTATTCGTACACATACAGTTTGATGACAGCAGCATATGATGATCTTTACATGGTCTCTTGGATTCGGGGGGGGGGGGGGGGGGGGGGGGGAGGGGGGTTTAAACAAGCAAATAAAATCAAAACAAAACAAAAGCAAAAATCTGTTCAAAACTTTTGTGAATTTCAACTTTTTTTCTGTACTGTACTGAATGCCCGAGGAGTGAAAGTTTGTGTGTGTGCGCGCACGTGTGTGTGTGTGTGTGTGTGTGTGTGTGTGTGTGTGTGTGTGTGTGTGAGAGAGAGAGAGAGAGGAGAGAGAGAGAGAGAGAGAGAGAGAGAGGAGAGAGAGAGATTTGATCGAAAACACTCTGCCGAAAGGAACTATGCTCCATGTAAATATCAAACCTTTCCACTGTCCCAGCCCTACCTAGTCCCTCCCCATTCCCTGTTGATCCTCCCCCCCCCCCCCCCCCCCCCCCCGATAAGGTCATCTATGTTGTGCCCTTTAGTCCTCTTCTCCCAATCTCCTCCATACGCCCTCAGGTCACAAACTTTCCTGTATGTTCATTTCTGACCACGTGAAAAGACATGGAATCATCCTCCAGTCCCTACATCCCCATATCTCCCTGTACACAACGTGATCTTCCTCTCTGATTCCTACTGTCATCCATGCTAGGAATCCTGTTTTAAGACTTGTATCAGGTGTTCCGATGGTTCCAGGAAGACAGAGTGGTCAGCAGCGCGCGCGTGCGTACGTGCGTGCGTGTGAGTGTGTGTGTGTGTGTGTGTGTGTGTGTGTGTGTGTGTGTGTGTGTGTGTGTGTGTGTGTGTGTGTGTATGTGTGTGCGTGTGTAGTTTAGGTTGTGTGTGTGTGTGTGTGTGTGTGTGTGTGTGTGTGTGTGTGTGTGTGTGTGTGTGTGTGTGTGTATTTTGTTAGCATGATTTTCCCTAATACCATGATTTTAACATGTTGCCCTTCTTTGGATTTGAAGAGCAGATTATATATGTGCGTAGGCAAATACCAGCTTCTCCCAGAAAATGGCAAAGATGACTAAGCTCTCAGGTCTTAGCGATGACAAAAAGCACCCCGGATCCAATTTTGTGGGTTTCATTTCCACCATCTCAAATCCCATCTGTCTTCCTTTATCTCAGGGGATTAAAGGTCATCTGTCTTCCTTTATCTCAGGGGATTAAAGGTCATCTGTCTTCCTTTATCTCAGGGGATTAAAGGTCATCTGTCTTCCTTTATATCAGGGGATTAAAGGTCATCTCAGATACTCACCCTCACTGCCCACATTCAAGCGCCTTCTCAAAACTCATCTGTTTCCTAGGTAACTTCGTCTTCCCTGTGACCCGACGTTTGCAATGTGTGATGCGAGTGTCTGCTTTGTGTGCGTTCGTGTCTGTGTGAGTGTGTGTTTGCGTGTATGCATGCTTGTGAGTTTGTGTCCTTGCTTTGGATTTTGATGCCTTTTTCTCATGTATGATTGTTATATATTGTGTGATTTGATGTCTGTTGTGATATTGTAAACGCCTAGGGCATTCAATCGATTAGGCGTCATAAATGTTCATATAATAATAATAATAATAATCTGTCTTCCTTTATCTCAGGGGATTAAAGGTCATCTGTCTTCCTTTATCTCAGGGGATTAAAGGTCATCTGTCTTCCTTTATATCAGGGGATTAAAGGTCATCTGTCTTCCTTTATATCAGGGGATTAAAGGTCATCTGTCTTCCTTTATATCAGGGGATTAAAGGTCATCTGTCTTCCTTTATCTCAGGGGATTAAAGGTCAAGGAACTGAAATAAGAGCGCTTGCCGTATTGCTTCTCTCTTTCGGAGGACACGGGAGGATCAACTAATTCAATACTTCATCGCCGCAAGTACGGGATCAAGAACGAAATTTGACGTTGCCAGCGTCTTGTACTGAACTGTAAAGAAAGGGGATCACCAAAAGAAAGCCGCGTCAGCCACGAATGACATCACCTGACCACATGCCTCCTTGCTACCTGTTTATTAAGATCGGAAATATTCTGAAATTTTCATGTTTGCTTTGTTATCATCTGTCGACTCTGAGACAGACTGCAAACGTCGCTGACAAAAGACAGAAGTAACGCCTGTTAAATGCAGAATGTCAAATGTGAATATCAGACAAACAATGGAAGAAAGAAAAGAAAAAGATACACCCGAAGGTGTGGGTAGGACCCAGAGAAGTACTGTCCTCAACTGCCGAACAAACCAGCTGGCAGCAATCCTGCACCACCTTTGGAAGCCTGCGCTGTGTTCACATAGGGTGCAGGCACGCACAGGGCATTCCATTCACACGTGAAGGGGTATGATTGCTCCCTGGCAGATGCCATTGTGTAATGGCCACCGGACGTGACACGACGGAGCCTCCACGGTGGCGTTCCCATGGGTGTACCAGCTCATATTTCATGACTGCAAAGCCCACCGTTAAATACAGAATGTAAAACGTGAATATCTGTCAAATAAATGTACTATAGACGTCTCAAAGAACGGACAGAAAAACTCACAAAACAATACCCCATAGATGTTGTAAATGAGAATGTTTCTTCTCCTGAGAGCCATCTGGGGGTATTATTGAGGACATTTTGTATGTCTGTTGTTTCTCCTGCTTACAGG
>CM065715.1:108287508-108292508 GCA_033310375.1 Conus canariensis | reverse complement strand
CGCGCGCGCGCACACACACACACACACACACGAGGTGCATGATTGTGTGTGCGTGCGTGCGTGTGTGCGTGCGTGAATGCGTGTGTGCGTGCTGCGTGTGTGCGTGCTGTGTGAGTGGTGTGTGTGTGCGCGCGCGCGCGCGCGCGCGCGCGCGCGCGTGTGTGTGTGTGTGTGTGCGTGTGCGTGTGTGTGTGTGTGTGTTGTGTGTGTGTGTGTGTGTGTGTGTGTGTGCGTGCGCGCGGGCGGGCGCAAAGAATCTTGCAGCCGCTTAGCGATTTTAAAAAAAAAACTTTTTTAATTTGTTTTAATCAACGTACAAAAAACATAACAACATTTGTACGTAAAGAGTAATAATTTTTTTTTTACCAAACATACACAAAGAAAAAAGGGCTATAGAAAAAAATATAAAACACGTACACGTACATCTATGTGACGAACAGCTATCGATCAATATATAGATGTAAACAGCAACATCAGCAAGAATAAAGACATTTGTATACATGTATGTTCATAATTGTCAATGCACTCTAAACATTGTAATCACTGATGAATCCAACCCAAAGTATGGTTTTATCAATGCAACATTTACAGGAGAAAATATCACTTTACATAATTATAATTTTCATATTTCTTTCATCTTTTTCCTTCTTTTATTTCCCCTTTTTGTCTTCTCATGCCGTTTCTATAAGTGGTAAATATGGTAACCATCTTGTTTTAAAAACATGTCCATTCCAATTTATATCTGCATTGTATTTTTCGATTTTATAACGTGAAAGTAGGTACCTTTGGAAGGAGACTATATCAGGAAGACAATGGTCAAACTTGCATTTTATAGATATACTGTTTTCCTAAAGGAATTATTAAGTCTAAAACCGAGTCTGTAGATATGATTTCATCATATCCAAAAAGTATAACTTTCTCACGAAATGTAAAGTTCGTACCAGGAAAGCATTTTGATTTTAGCAGTCTCTCCAAATTTTCCCAAAGCTGTTTTGAGTAATCACACTCCCAGAAAATATGCTCTATGTTGTCCTTAGTTTCTCTACAGAAATCACAATTGTTATTCCCCACTATCCCCATTTCCTTTAAAACTACGTTAGTTCCAAGAATCCTGTGTACGATACGAAGCTGCAGTCATTTAAGTTTTATTTTTTGTATTTTATGAATTTGGTTGAAAACCTTGTCCCAAGAAATTTCTGTTCCCAGTTTTTCAGTCCATTTCTGGCACGAATTAGGAAGTTTGCTGTCAAATGTGAAAAGGTCATAGTATAGTCTTGATCCCTTGGATATAGAGTATATTGTTTTTAGAGCTCTGGGTTTTTCTTTTATATTTTGATTAATTGATATATTAAGACCAGTTTGCTGTATATATTTCCTAATAGAACTTACACAGCCGTAGTAAGCCAAGAAGCATACACCCATATCATATTTTCTATTAAATTCGTTTAAACTTAGAAAACTTCCGTCGTTTTTTAAAAAAATGTGAAACACAGTAAACCCCTTTCCAAGTCCAATTATATTTGATTGCATTATTACCAATTTTAAATTTATCATTATGAAAGACTGGCTCGGACAGTACATCCGATTGTGTTTTTGCTTTCAGGTGTCTACAAAAATCTCTATATGCCATGAATGTATGGTTCCAGAATACATTATTGTATTTATTCAAAGGATCGCGATCTATAGATGAAGTGCCCAGACTATCCATTATTCTTACTAATATAGTGGGGTTTTGTTTCCGATCTATACGACAATAACATAAGCCGAAACACGGGAGAGGAGTGGTAACAAATAATCGGTTGGTGAAATGTAAACACGGGCACAGCCGCCAAATTTTGTCTTTGTGGACAACAATTATTGCTACACCTAATCTAGCGTGAAGTTAACTAACAATGGTTGCTGCAGCAGCACAGGCAGGTTAAACCTACTTTATGGCCACTGGGAAAATCGTGTGAGACCTGGCCAGTAGCTTACTTTAGGATTTACCCTGTTACGCAGTGGGGCTGTCTACGTGTCATTCCATGGATAGGAGACTAACCCAGTTCACTGTACCCAGTTTCTGAAAGTTTCCCAATTAAAAGTCAAATCCCCTTAAGCCTGGGTGCAGACCCCCCCCCTCTCTCTCTCTCTCTCTCTCTCTCACACACACACACACACACACACACACACACACACACACACACACACACACACACACACACACACACACACACAAGCATACGCATATATTCTGTCTCTGTCTCCCTCTTTCTATCTCTCGGTCTCTGTCTATCTGTCTGTCTGTCTGTCTGTCTGTCTGTCTGTCTGTCTGTCTGTCTGTCTCTCTCTCTCTCTCTCTCTCTCTCTCTCTCTCTCTCTCTCTCTCTCTCTCTCTCTCTGTCAGTGACAGTACCTGTTGTTTTTTCGAAGGCACTTTCCCAGATATCTGTATACAGGAAGAGGATATTGTTATACACAAATTTGTGTCGGACGAAAAGTGTGCGGATATACGTACCAGTATTTTGTGCACCGAAGAAACAGATACCAAAATAGTCCTGCGAATGATTTAAACTGACGTTAACGTGAATGATGCTATGAAGGTATTTTATGCTGGTATAAGAGAGAAAGCTGAATCCATGAAAACACGAATGTCGTTTAATAACAATGGAAGATCGTGTAAATGGTTTGATTTAGAATGCAAAGTTGGTAAAAGAAACAGTAAACAATTGGTATGGCTAATATCGTCGTTCAGTGAAATTTCAAGAGAAAGTGAAATCAGCAACTGATAAAAAAATGAATATATTATTGTCAAACGTGAATGTAAGAATTTTTAAAGGGGAAGGGAAAACAGTTCACAAAGTGTTATCAGACGACCTTACAATGAAAGTAAAAATCCAAAACGAAATTTGAGATGTTGTTCATAATGCATCTTTCAAACGAAAGCAGTCTAGAAATAACACATCTGTTGATTCTTGCTTTCACCATTCCAAAGCCTTGCTGAAGGATACTGACAACGCAGATGATGTGGATTCAGCTGAGGGTGAAACAGAAGGCTACATGAACCGTCCGATCTCTAAAGAAGAATTTCTGTTTGCTTTTAGAAAATAAAAAAAACAAACCGTAAAGCAGCTGGCATTATTCCTGAGCTCTATAAAAATTCAAACGATCCAGGTGTAAGCCATCTCTAATATCGAATAAAAAGAAACGTCCTGTTCTATGAGGCCATTGCGATATCACTTTATTTTTGTTTATAAATCAACTCTGATATAACATCATATGAACCTTCGCTGTTCCTCTTGCCTTGTCTGATGTCAAACACTTTCCGATCTTATTCTTTCCTAACAAATACACACCGAATTACACCGGCGTGTACTTTTTCTACAGGGCATATCCGATATCACATGACAGAATCCTTCCTTCTTCATGGGCCATCTGTGACATCACATTATGTCAGCCTTTACTCTTTCATAAGTTATTTATTACTTCACATTTCTTACGCTTCAACAAACTACCTTGTATACAAAATGGCATCAATCTATACAGTTTTGTAGGACATCTATCTCACTTGATATAACTTGAAATAAAACTGCTTTTTCATAAACCACATTTGATAGTAAGTTTTATCTCCGTCTATCCTCTCATTAGTAGTTTCTAGTTTCACATTGCGCCAGTATATATTTTTCCTGTATCAGAAGTAACATCTGATATCTCATGCTATCAACCTTTACTTTTTTATTGCCCATTTCTGCATTTTACTGTTTCATCAACCATCTCCTGTGTCCAGCGAAATTCAATTCTCTTCGTTTATTGACCTTCTGTGATGTCATATATTCCTAACGTTAACTCTTTCAGAGGCCATCTCTGATTTGACGTTATATGAGACCAGGTGCCTGAGGAAACTACTCCGCATCTCCTACAAAAAACACAAGACCAATGATTATGTGCGGAACCTGGTCACCAACCTAGTCGTACCCCACGAACCACTTCTGGCAACCGTCAAACGACGGAAGATGGCATGGTTTGGCCACGTCATTCGTCATAACACCCTCTCCAAAACCATCCTTCAAGGTACCGTTGAAGGAGGGCGCAGACGAGGACGGCAGAGAAAGAGTTGGTCCGAAAGTATAAAGCACTGGACCAAAATGACCATGCCAGATCTCCTCACGACAGCTACCAACAGGAGAGCCTGGAGAGAAACGGCGGCTGCCTCATCACGTCCCCCCAACGACCCCAGCGGTCAGGGGAATGACTGACTGACTGACTGAAGCCATCACCCTCTTATCTTTGATATCACATTTGATTACCCCTTTATGAACCATTATTGACCTTGCAGGTAATCGATCTTTAGTCTTTTGTAAGACATCTCTGATTTGACATCATATCTTCATTGACTATTTCGTAAGGTCTCTGATTTCAAATAACATCAACTTTTACTCTGTCAAAAACTCTGTAATATTGCATCATATCAAATGTGAGCTTCTATATAATATTAGATCTATCAAACCTCTGTCTTTCGTAAGTTTTCTCCGATGTGATTCGATATTTAACTTGTGACTTCATAAATCTTCTCTAACATCGTATAATTTCAATGTTTCATGAGTCATCTCCAATGTCACTTGATTTCAATCTTTCATAAGACACATCTGATATCACATATTCTCAGTTTTTACTCTTATATAAGTCATATTTTACACCAAATGATATGAGCCCTTCACATTTGATAACTATCTCTGATGTCTAAAGACATTAACCCTTTGTCTTCCACGAGCCATTTCCACTATCGCACAATATCTGGACCCACCACTGACCGAATAACAACTGGTATGATAAACAAGCTAAGGAAAATATCCCATTTCTGTTGTCTGCTGCATTGATTTCCATCATCCAAATGTCTTATCCCTCCCAGTCCTTTACCATCATTCATGCATGTGACCCAATACGATGGGGATTCTTTTTTGTTTCCATATATAAGCGCATTTTGATGACATAAAGGCAGAGAGAACAAGGAAAGGTAAAAAAAT
>CM065715.1:108277508-108282508 GCA_033310375.1 Conus canariensis | reverse complement strand
CAAAAAGAAAGAAAGGCAGAGAGAAAGAAAAAAAGAAAACAAAGACGTGAGAAAAAAACAAATAAGACAGAAAAAAAAATCATAAAAGCAGGTTAAAGAAAAAAACGGCAAAGAGACTGGAAGAAATTAAACAAGGACATGAAAATAAAAAGCCAAAAAAATGTAAACGAATAGACAGCGGAACTGAGGAAATTAAGGAGAGAGAGAGAGAGAGAGAGAGAGAGAGAGAGAGAGAGAGAGAGAGAGAGAGAGAGAGAGAGAGAGAGAGGAGAGAGAGAGAGAATGAAAGAACAAGATGGACAGACAGACATACAGACATATTGACAGACAAAACAAGAACAAAATGTCGAACAAACGAATTCGTAAAAGAAAGAAAAAAAAAACGAGATTCAAAACAGGTAGAAGGAGAAGAAGAAGAAACAAATGAAAAAAAGGACAGAAAAGGTAAAAGGAACGAAACAGGAAGAATTTTCATAAACCAACTGAAGGAGCGGAGATGAGCACCCTGACTCCAATTCGACGCCAGCACCCACTCCCTTCCTCCCCACCCCCAGTTCCTCCTCTCGGCACAACAGAAAAACAAAATTGGACATCACCTGATTGAAAATATCACAAAAACACACGCGCGCGCGCTCGCGTGCACACCCACACGCGCCCACGCACGTACGCACAGTTGTCTAAAAAAAAACGGTGTCATGAGCAAAGATCCTGCTATTCATGTAGATTATGCAATGCCCTCTTCTCTTCCCTGCATCTTACTCATTCCTCCCCTCCTCCTACTCCTCTCTCTCTCTCTCTCTCTCTCTCTCTCTCTCTCTCTCTCTCTCTCTCTCTCTCTCTCTCTCTCTCTCTCTCTCCTTTGGTCGACAGTTCATGGTGAATGTACTTGATTTGCCAAGAAAAAAATCTGCCACTAATCTCATCTCCCCCTCTATTCCTAGCTTCTTGATGGAATGACCGAACACAATGAAACAAACAATCACATGAAGGAATGGACGAACAAAGAAATCAATTTTTTTAAAGTAAATAAACAAATGAATAAATGGATAAATGGATATGATAAAATGCATGCACACATACATACATACATACATACATACATACATACTAAATATATGCATGTATACACACTTACAGACAGACAGACAGACAGGCAGGCAGACATGAATACATACAGGAACGGAAGAGTGAATTGTTAAAAGACTACAGACACACGCGCGCGTGTGCGCGCGCGTGCGCACAACACACACACACACACACACACACACACACACACACACAACACGCGCGCCCACCCCCGCGCACGCGCGCGCACACACGCACGCTCACACTGCTGCCTATGAGTCAATGCAGCATAAGATGTCATTATAAGAGATTTTTTTTTTCACAATATCTAAACTAGACAGAAACATTTATTTCCCACAGGGAAAAAAGCAGAAACGTTCTGGCGAAGAACACCTGCCAAAGAAGTGGGATGGAGGAAGAATCCATTTGAAAGCAAAACAATCTGTCTATGAACGATCCGCTTGCTGGAAAAGAACACCAAGCTCCATTGTTTTGTGACACAGACATTCCCCCCTATGAAACCTGCAGTTTGTAAGCGAGCTATCTCTTCATGTTTACAACACAATCGTCATTCCTTTCCCGCCCGAACATGAGAATCAAGTGTAGAATAATCAGCAGTAGAGAACACTTTATTTCTTGCCAGTCCCTACAGCGAAAATTACCCCTTTGTTTTGTTTTTTTTTTTTTTTTTTTTTTTTTTTTTTTCCACACGTAATTCCACTGCACCGAATAACCTGTGGAATTTTCATGTTTTGAGTATGTAAATTCGAGACGCAGTTTTCAATTTTTGTTTGCCTTTTCTGCAATAGTAGCGTCAACTTGACATATTTTTGCTCATCGTCGAACATTTGCTCGGTTTTTTTTTTTTTTTGCTTGTGTGTGTGTGTGTGTGTGTGTGTGTGTGTGTGTGTGTGTGTGTGTGTGTGTGTGTGTGTGTGTAAATATCAGCCCACTTAATAATTCATTGATACTGTAGCCACTTCATCAGGGCTTTCCAAACTGACTTCATTCGAGCTCCTCGAAATGAGAGTAATTGTCCTTGTCTTTGTAGGGTTTAACAGTTCCTTCCCTTGTTGCTTTGGAGTAAACGTTTGTTGCTCATTGTCGATCTTTTTTTCTGACAAACATAAAAATTCAGAAACCAAACTCAAGTCTATGTCTGTTTATAGAGTTGTGTGCAACAAAATCGTAGCTCAAACCTGGCTTCCACCGGCTTCGTCCACGTCCGAAATGATGCTCACCACCACACCCTCTCCACCTACCTCACCACCACACCCTCTCCACCTACCCTATGACAGCCGTTACCGCATCATCGACACTAATGACACGTCTACACCCTTGACATCAAGGGCCGTTTAGAGAAGGTGTCTGTGGACCGTCTCAAAGGTACATTTGTCACGCCGCTCACAACGTCAGAGAACAGGACTGTGGTTTCATCTGGTGCTGAACTTTCATCAACATCATCAGACAACACCCTTTGCAGCAAGCAAGGCAAAACCGTCCACCGCACCGGCACCATCTCCTGCTTGAGATCCTCCTTGTTTGACAAAGTCGCTTGTGCCGCGTTTCACGCCTGCCACCAAGATTTCGATGTCATGAATTTCAGTCTTGTTTGTTTTCAACATTGTCAAACATTTCGCTGTGTAGCTGCACTCCGCTGGGAAGAGGGAAATGTAGCAACTTCATCAGACCTCTCCGAACTGGTTTCATTCGAGCTCCTTGAAATGAAAGTGTTTTTTTTTCTTTCCATGTCTCTGTAAGTAGAGTTTAAGAGTTCCTTCTCTTGGTGTCTTTTTTTTTTTTTCTTTTTTTTTTTTTAAGCAGTCGTTCGTTTTTCATGTCCATCTTTTACTGAGACACATAAAAACTCAGAAACCAAACTCAAGTCTATATCTGTTTAAAGATTTGTGTGTGACAAATCATAGCTACTCCAAAATACGATGTTCAAATTGATTAAAATTGTGTTCACCTGTACTCAAAGGGAAACAATAGTGCAGACAGGTTTTCTCATCCCAGGAGAGTGGGAGGATAACTGTCTACTTATAGCACTACACCGTCCCTCCAGAATGACAACACATTTAGAAAAGTTAAAGATACCACTTGAAAATATCAGTTTTCATACTAGGCCTGGAGTTATCATTTATCACAGTGTTTCTCCCATTGTCTAAGCTACGCTGAGGTGGCAGTTGCAAATTTCTAGCTACTTGTTTGTTTGTTACAGTATAAATAGTCTTTCAAAATCTCCATCCTTCTTTTACTACATTATGTTATTCTGGGAATCTAGGTTGTAATTGGGATCAATTTAACTAAGTTGATTTATTGCGTCCATTCTGATCTAATTATCATTTCGTTGGGATATTTCTAATGTTAAGAAAACATTTTTTTTTCGTAATATAAACAACAAAACAAAAATGAAATCAAGAACCCTGGATCTGCCCTCAGACCCGGCATTACATCCATCTTTTTCTTTAGTTTGATTACGATTGTTTCGGCAGTGTTCATTATTATTCTAGTGGACAAACAGGCACACAAACACAGGGCAGAACCTGATCCTTACTGGAGGAGCCAGCAATACTAGTTCTCTTTGATGCAAGCTTTATGTGCACATCAGCCTCTCATGTCTCTGGTTTAAATCCGCTGTCAGTATGACAGAAAACTTACACCGCTTGTTTAGAGGGAAAGGAAATTTAGGAAAAACATACCCTTGCCCTTCTATTCATCCTCACGCCCAGAAAAAGCAAACAACCCAAACTAGAATGAATGCATTGGAACATAGCATAAAACAAATATACGACTGTGTTTTAGAGAAATAGTAATAAGAGAATATAAATCATTGAAACAGGTGTTTAAGGGAACACACACACATACACACACACACACACACACACACACACGCGTGCGTGCGCGATGATAATATGAATGCACGCGCACGTATGCGCGCGCGCGCGCGCACACACACACACATAACACACACACACACACACACACACACACACACACTGCTATCTATGAAACAAAGCAGAGAGGGAATATAATTGTCATGATAAGAGATATTACTTTTTTTTACTTCTTTATATATAAACAGGCAGATTTATTTGTGAACTACACAAAATAAGCATTGCGTGTCTGGCGCAGAAACCTGCCAAAGAAGTGGGATTGAGGAAGAATTCATTGGAAAGCAAACCAACTCGTCGGTGAACGATCCGCTTGCTGGGAAAGAACACCGCGCTCTATCGTGTGGTGAAAACAGACATTCGGTCCAAGAAAACTCCAATTTGTAAGCCAACTATCTCTTCACTGTGAGTTTACCACACAATTCTCATTCATCGCCCGCACTTTCTTGAGAATCCAGTCTAGAATCACCAGCAGCACAGAATACAATCAAACCTTGTTTCTCGCCAGAGTCTTCAGCGGAAATGATCCCACAGTTCCTTTGTCTGGTAGTTTCCTTGCACCAAATCACCTAAGAGGACGTTTCGTCACTCAGCATAGAAATTCAAGGAGCGACGACTTGTTCCCTCTGGCCTTCTTTGCTGCAATACAAGCGTCAAACAAAGGACACAGTTCTACTGTTCGTTGAATATCTGTTCACTCGCTTTCTGAACATTACCCCTCTAAATAATTCCTTAACACAAGTTTCCATTAGGTTAGAATTCAGTTTCAATCCACACTCAAATGGAGACAACACAGCAGACTGGTACACTAGTCCCAGGAGAGTGGGAGGATGAGAACTGTGAACTGGTAACACTACACCATACCCCCAGAATGACGAGACATCTAGAGAAGTTAAAGATGTCAGTTGATAACATCAGTTTTTTATACTGGGCTCCGATGGGATTCGAATTTACAACTGTTAACTCCGAACTGTGTGTACTGTGACAGGCAGAAATCGATTTTTTTTCTGACCATGATCTGATCCAAGAAGCCAGACGTTG
>CM065715.1:108270008-108272508 GCA_033310375.1 Conus canariensis | reverse complement strand
GGGGGAGCAGGGGACTGTCTTCTACTTAAGATGATGCGGTGAACAGAGCACTGTCAGAAATGAGTATGTCTTTTTTCAGCATTGAAGGCTGAGCCACGAGACTGTCTTCGATTTGATGTTGACGACTACTACCACTGCGGACTAACACTCTGCAGACAAAAGAGAGAGAGGGAGAGAGAGAGAAGAGAAAGAGAGACAGAGGCATGATAAGAGAGACAGAGAGACAGAGAGAGAGAGAGACAGGAGAGAGAAGACAGATAGAGAAAAAAGAGAGACAGAGACATGACAGAGAGAGACAGAGACAGACAGAGAGAGAGAGAGGATTTTTCTATGTACACCACACACACACACACACACACACACACACACACCACGCACGCATGCACGCACGCACGCAGACGCACGCACGCAACGCACGCACGCACGCACGCACGCACCACACACACACCACCCACACACACACACACACACACACACACACACACACACACACACACACACACACCTTTCACAGTTGTGGCATAAATTAGGATACAACAGCTGAAGATTAAAAAAACATGGGGGCGGGGGGCGGGGCAGAGAAGGGGAGCAATTGGTACAGAGGAAGAAGGATGATAAGGGATGTGGAATAATCAGCAGTCGGCGCAGTACTTAGCTGGGAGGAGGAATAGACAAGGGGAGGTAACCTGGCAGCTGTAGTAGAGTCGTTACACCTACCTGGCGTCGACAGATTAAATCCGCTCGAGGGGAGGTAATTGCTCTCCCATTGAAAGCAGTCGGTCCGAAACAGAGTGGCAGTAATGGGCTGTTTATTTTCTTTTCAAAGTCACTCAGTCGGCAAACCCACCTTGGGCACCGGCTTGAAAAGTACACACAGGTTTAGCAGGGGAGGAAGGGGGGGGGAGGGGGAAGGGGGTGGCGGCGCCGTGCTGACTGGTTCTGCTCGTCTGTCATGTTTGTGTTTTGGTGACTCGTTACAATGCTTGATTGCTCTGTCTGTCTGTCTGTCTGTCTGTCTGTCTGTCTGTCTGTCTGTCTGTCTGTCTGTCTGTCTGTCTGTCTGTCTGTCTCTCTCTCTCTCTCTCTCTCTCTCTCTCTCTCTCTCTCTCCTCGTCTGTCATGTTTGTGTTTGTGTTTTGGTGATCTGTTATAATGCTTGATTGCTCTCTCTCTCTCTCTCTCTCTCTCTCTCTCTCTCTCTCTCTCCATCTCCATCTCTCTCTCTCTCTCTCTCTCTCTCTCTCTCTCTCTCTCGCTCTGGTATCAACACTTGCCTAGTGGCCAGCAAGACCTTAGTCATCAACGATAAGAATACAAATATGCGGGAGTTTTGGGAGTTTAACAGTAACCATAGCAAAAAAAAAAAAAAAAAAAAAAATGCTGTCTTTTATGGTGCAATTTTACGAATGCATTAAAAAAAAGTTCATATTTCCAGCATGACTGGGGGTGGGGTGGGGGTGGGTGGTGGGGCTGTCTTCTACTTCGGACAATACAGTGAACAGAGCACTGTCAGAAATGAGTATGTCTTTTCTCAGCATCGAAGGCCGAACCACCAGGCTGTCTTCTTTTTGATATGGACGACTACTACTACTACTGCTGACCAACCCTCTGCAGATGAGAGAGAGACAGAGAGAGAGAGAGAGAGAGAGAGAGAGAGACAGACAGACAGACAGACAGACAGACAGACAGTCAGACAGACAGACAGACAGACAGACAAAGACATAGACAGAGAGAGAAACAGAGTGGGAGACAGACACACACCCAGAGAGAGAGAGAGAGAGAGAGAGAGAGAGAGAGAGGGGGGACTTTTCTACGTACAGACAGACAGACAGACAGACAGACACACACACACACACACATACACACACACACACACACACACACACACACACACACTCACACATACACACACACAAATGCGCGCGCGCGCGCGCGCGCACAACACACACACACACACACACACACACACACACACACACACACACACACACACACACACACACACAACGCGCGCGCGCGCGCCCATTTTTACACGCCTGAATTACACAGAGGCATCCATATGTGCATGCAAGCATGTTCCTGTGCTCTCAGAACACAAATAGGGGAAGATGCAATTACAGACCGAACAACAGCAACATCTTGGCCACAGACATCTTCACCTTCCATCAATAGTCCTACTGTTCCTAGTCCGTTTATCATTGCCCTCGTTTGGTGGGTCATCTTCTCCGGCAGCTAATGAGGCATGCCCGGTCCAGTTTGAGCCCTGACTGAATTGGGCAGCAACAGACCCCAGAGACCAGTAGGTACTCAGACCAAGCCGATCACGTCTTTGTCTGATCGATATTACCTGCTGGCAATCTGATTTGGATGTTCAAGATGATGTGCACCTAAGGTGTTATATATATATATATATATATATATATATATATATATATATATATGATATATATATATAATATATATATATATATATATATATATATTTGTTTTTTTCCGTTCC
>CM065715.1:108255008-108265008 GCA_033310375.1 Conus canariensis | reverse complement strand
CTCTTTGCAGAGAGGACGTCCCTTCAGTCTCCATAGGTTAAAACAGGCTTCACAGCCGTCCATCTACTCTAAACCGTTTTCAAGGAGAAACATACGTTTAGCAAGTCTCGCAAGACATAACATAAAGTAGAAGTGAAGGAGGATGTAAAGACAAAGAGAAGGAAAGACTGAATAAATGTAAGAAAAGAACATTCATAAGCCTGACTCGTCTTCTATATTCTTACTGAATTGCCCCCCAAGCAACTCATTCTGGCTTCTGCGTACATACCTACACCCAGACTGCCCTGTCGCAACCTTAACACCAGCCTCCCACGATGTGCAATCAATATCACGTCCGTAAGAGACAAACCATAAAAGCAGAAATAAAAGAACCGAAACGTGAATGGATTACATAGTGCAAACGCGTAGTCAATTTCATATCAGATTGCCCAGACTGATGTCAATCAGACACTGACGTGACGTGGGTCGTGTATGACAGACAACTGGTCCCTGGATAGAGCTGCTGTCCAGTTTGGCAATGGGCAACACCAGAACATGTTTTCCTCATTAGTCACACTAGTATAGAACCTGGACGAAGCATGTGGTGTCATTGTTTACCATAACATTATGGGGTGTTGGTGTTTCCGTTCTTTGACAGCTTGGTGTGTGTGTGTGTGTGTGTGTGTGTGTGTGTGTGTGTGTGTGTTGTGTGTGTGTGTGTGTGTGTTGTAGTTGTGAGACAGCACTCCTCCATATAGTCAATGACCTCCTCTGCGGGCTTGACGATGGGAATGTTTCCTTATTAGCGATGTTAGACCTCTCCGCAGCATTTGACACGATCGATCATAATATTTTGTTCTCACGGCTTCAAACTTCATTTGGATTCAAAGACACAGCTCTCGACTGGATTATCTCTTACTTGACTGGACGGACTCAGACAGTGTGTGTATAGGGCAGATACTCAGACAGTTCTCCTCTTAGGTACGGTGTGCCTCAGGGTTCTGTACTGGGGCCAGTCCTTTTTGTGCTGTATGCTAGTCCTGTGTCTAACGTCATCAGTGGTCACGCCATGTCTCATGAGAGCTTTGCTGACGATACTCAGCTTCATCAGTCGGCTCCCATTGCTGAAATTGACTCACTGATTCCTCGGACGCGGCGCTGCATTGCAGACCTGAAGGACTGGATGACAACCGACAAACTACAACTAAAGACGACAAGACGGAGCTCATGTTCGTGACAAAACAGCCTAACCATCCTTCTCTGCCTTCAACTGTCACTATCAATCACTGTACTGTCTCTGTCTCCACCTCTGCCACAGTCTAGGGGTCATTCTTGACCAATCACTCTCCTTTGAGAAACAGGTTTAAAATATTTGCAAGATTTGCTTATTTAGAACTAAGAAGAATCAGCTCTGTACGTCACCTTCTCTCTATAGATGCTACAAAAACTCTCATTTGTGCCTTTGTCTTATCTAGAATAGATTACTGCAACTCACTTTTGGCCGGCCTTCCAAAATACCTGATAGAAAGATTACAACGAATCCTAAATCATGCAGCCCGAGTCGTCTGTAGAGCAGGAAAATATGATCACATTTCGCCTTTACTTCACTCTCTTCACTGGCTATCTGTCTCAAACCGTATCTCGTACAAAATCTCAACTCTCACTTTCTCTGCTCTCTTTGAAAGTGGACCTTCTTATCTCTCAGATCTCCTTAAAATCTACACCCCCTCTCGACAACTACGCTCCTGTGCTGACGACGCCTTCTACGAATGACTCGCTTCAGGACTACTACTGGTGAAAGATCTTTCTCTTTTCAAGCTCCAGCGACGTGGAACAGACTGCCAGACTCTCTCAGACATTCAGATTCTATCTCTTCTTTCAAGTCTAAACTTAAAACCCATCTATTTTCTCATAATTAGTCAATGCTGGGGGGGTGGGGGTGGGGGGTGGGGCACAACCTAACTCATCGCCATCTGGGCCTTTTCAAATGTAGTGTATGTGTATGTTCTCTATTACATGTATTTGTTGTTATGATTGAACGATATAGGATTTAGTTTTTGTAGTGATACTTGAAAAATAAGTGAATGTCATACTCGTAGGATTACGATTTGTTAGTTATTTTAGTAATAGTATTTGTTGTTGGGTGTAAGGTGTACTATTGTATATGAGAAGGGTGAATGTAGTATGATTTTGTAAAGCGCTTAGAGAAATTCGTTTGATTAAGCGCTATATAAGAAACCATTATTATTTTTATTGTGGTGGTGTGTGGGTGTGTGGTGTGTGTGTGTGTGTGTGTGTGTGTGTGTGTGGTGGTGTGTGCGTGCTTGTGAGTGTGTGTGTGTATGTGTGTGCGTGCTTGTGAGTGTGTGTGTGTGTGTGTGTGTGTGTGTGTGTGTGTGTGTGTGTGTGTGTGTGTGTGTTTATCTGTACACTGGCGAACACGCTCACACGAATGGTCAAGTCTATGTATATACTTTCAATTTGTCCCGAAAGACAAAAAGGTTGATCTGGAGGACCAGGTTTTGCCCCTGAGATAGAGCCATTTCCTTCCCAATGCCCAAGGAAAAAGCACTGACCTGCTCTGGCAATATTTTCTGCTAGTTTTGTGTGTGTGTGTGTGTGTTGTGTGTGTGTGTGTGTGTGTGTGTGTGTGTGTGTGTGTGTGTGTGTGTGTGCAGTGCTCCCTCCCTCCCTCTCTCTCTCTCTCTCTCTCTCTCTCTCTCTCCTCTCTCTGTATGTGCGAGTGCGCACACTATGTCTGTGTATGTGCGCGGCGCGCGCGCACACACACACACACACACACACACACACACAGAGAGAGAGAGAGAGAGAGAGAGAGAGAGAGAGGAGGGGGACATATGATTATGTTGCACTGTGTCAAAGAGCACAACATAGATGTCCAAACAGCATCTGCAGCTCCAACCCAGGGACTGAACCCCCAGCAATAAAATCCTCAAGGGGGAGCACCACTGCCATGCTCCACCAATCTCTATCTTGTTTAGCAAGGAAACCTGCTGACCGCAGTCAGCTAACAGCTTCTGCTGGCCGTGTACTGGGGTCATTAGCTAAGCTCTCTTGGTCTTTCTGCCTGCTCTCAGTTTTGACGTAGGCTATCTATTTACGTAGCACCTGCGTATGTCTGAAAGCTCTGTTCTTATCTGGCATGCTGAAGGAAGAAGACTAGAGCCACGGAAACACTATGAGGAGAGAAAAAGAAGTTGGAGGTAGAAGAAATAAATAAAGGCAAAAACAAGAACGAGAAAAAAAAAACAGAGAGAGAGAGAGAGAGAGAGAGAGAGAGAGAGAGAGAGAGAGAGAGAGAGAGAGAGAGAGAAGAACAAGAACAAGAACAAAAATTTAATTCTTCAGGCCTCCAGCCCCTAAGGGGGGTCTAAGACAAAACATAAAGTTGTAGATTTTACAATGCATCCAGATTTTCGTTGTAAGCCCGTCTTAGCTTCAATGCATTAAAAAGGTATACACTAAGCTGGCGAATATTACTAACAGAGCCATTTCTTAATAAACTGACATACGGCTGCTGTCTCATAATCAAATATTTCACTCTTAAATTCTTGTAAAGAACACACTTGTTTACAAAATGATCTTCGTCTTCAAGCTCATTGCAAACTGCACACATAAAATTTCCATTTTTCTGAAACATTCTTCTGAAGAAGGATCCATTGATCGGCAGCAAACCAAGACGTAGCTTTATCAAACAATCTCGAAAGCATTTTATATCAACGAATTCAAAATAGCGTTCACTTTCAAAGCTCGTTTTAAACGAACTATATCTTTGGTATATTTCCTTGACCATTACAGATTTATCCCATTCTTGTCTATATATATCTTTCATTCTCTGTTTGAACAATGATACAAAAGTCTGCTCACAGCCCACACCTTGTTGCAACCATACATATCCAAATCCGAGACTGCACAGAGTGTTTTTAACTAAAGTTATCCAACATTTTTTGCCATTTTCATCTAAATTAAAAAGCATCGAGTATGCTTGTCTGGGTAATCTGTATGAATCCATTTTCAATAATTTGAGCCAATAACGTATACATCTGACTGCACTGTTTATGTACAAGGGGTAGCGTTCAGTTTCTCCATAGACAAATTTGTTTGGCACTCGAAGAGGTACATTCAAAAAACGTTTATAGGCAAAAGAATGTATTTTTTCTATATTATCAAGCCTTTGAAGCCCCCACATTTCTGAGGCATACAAGAGAATGGGCTGCACCTGAGCATCAAAGATTCGAAAGAAACAGACTTTGGAAATGTCATTCAACTTTGTTATATGTTTTACACAGTCAACACATGCTCTCTTACCCTTCACTGCAAGAGCATCTACTCCTTTCTTTATACTCATTTTTGTTGTAAAAACGTATCCCAGATAATTGTACTCGTTTACTACCTCTAATGGATTTCCATCAAGATTCCAGTTTTCTTTTTTCCCTAAAAATCCGCCTTTTCGAAACACCATGACTTTCGTCTTATCCGTATTTACAGTCAAAAATAGGTTTTTGCAAGCACTGTTCAACGTATTAATTTGATTTTGTAAACCAATAGCAGTGCTGGATAATAATACGATGTCATCTGCTAACAAGAGGAGATAAAGTTCCGATAATCCAGGCAAGATTTGAATACCATGCACACCTTTGCTATCCACAGCTGCTGCTATTTCATTTACATATAGCGAAAATAAAATCGGGCTTAACATGCATCCCTGTCTAAGGCCCACGGGGCAGTCAAAAAACTCAGTTAATCCATCTTCAGTACGTACACAAGACAAAACAGATTTGTACATAGCATGAATAGCAATAAGAAATGTTCCATGGATTCCATTTTTAGTCAAAATGTTGAAAAGAGGTTGTTGCTGAACCGTCAAATGCTTTCCTCAGATCAACGAAATAAGCGTAAAGTTTACCACCCTTCTTTGACAAAAGTTTTTCGACAATTGAATTGAGAGTAAAAATGTGATCTGTTGTGGAGTATCCACGCCTGAATCCAGCTTGGGACTCTATAATCCTGCTATGTTTATCCACCCATTCAACGAGTCTCTTGTTCAAAATTGATGTATAACATTTACTGATTAAGCTCAGCAGAGACACACCCCTATAATAATTATCAGCTAAGTTATAGTCCCCTTTTTTGAAGATAGGTACAATAATTCCCTTTGTCCATTGGTCTGGATAACCCCCCTGGTCAAGCAGAATGTTGAACAGTTTCGTTAAGAAATGAACAGCTACTTTATCCGCCAGTTTGAGAGAGAGAGAGAGAGAGAGAGAGAGAGAGAGAGAGAGAGAGAGAGAGAGAGAAGAGAGAGAGAGATCCGTGCCATGTCTTAACATGTCACAACGTAACAAAAAATGAAGATAGATTGATCGAATTTTTTTTTAAAATGTTGGCAAATGAGCAAAACGATTGCTGACGTCCCAGTGCTCCGTCTCTGTCTCTGTCTGTCTGTCTCTCTCTCTCTCTGTCTCTGTCTCTCGGTCTCTGTCTGTCTCTCTCTCTCACCCCCCCCCCTCTCTCTCTCTCTCTCTCTCTCTCTCTCTCTCTCTATATATATATATATATATGTGTGTGTGTGTGTGTGTGTGTGTGCGTGTATACACACACACACACACACGCGCGCGCGCGCGCGCGCGGGCACACACACACACACACACACACACACACACACACACACACACGCACATGTACACACACACACACACACACACACACACACACACACACACACACACACACACACACACACATATATATATATATATATATATATATATATATGTCTCTGTCTTCTTGTGTGTCTCTCATTGTGTTTCTGTGTCTGTCTGTCTGTCTGTCTCTCTGTCTCTGTCTTTGTCTGTCTGTCTGTCTGTCTGTCTGGCTCTCTCTCTCTCTCTCTCTCTCTCTCTCTCTCTCCCTCTCTCTCTCTCTCACACTCTATGTCTCTCTCTGGAATCTTACAGAGCTGGTCAATAAATCAAGTGTCCCTCCTATAAGACGAAGTGCTTGGCAAGCAGTATTGGGTCTCTAGAGCCATTCCATTTTTCAAAGCATGCACACTCTCTCAGCATAGACGACGACTGTTCAATCTGCATAATCATGTTAAGGAAACATGAATCATCATGTTAAGGAAACATGAATCACAGCATTTTCAAGAGAAACGGATGGTAGAATGAAATAAACAAACTGGCTTATATCTTAATGGCTTTAACTCCATGCCACTCATTCAGACCCGATCCTCCCTGACGCACGCACGCACGCATGCACGCTAGCACACACACATCAGACAGATAGACAAACAGACAGACAGAAACACACACATACATACAGACACACACAGACAATCAGACACACAGACACACAGACACACACACATCTCTCTCTCTCTCTCTCTCTCTCTCTCTCTCTCTCTCTCTCTCTCCCTCTCTCTCTCCCTCTCTGTCTTTCTCTCTCTGTGTTCACGCTTCCAGACGTAACTCTTTCAATACTTATTCAATCTCTCTCCTTAGATAAGAACACTATCTTCAGTTGATGCCAGAGATCCCAGACAATTCCATTCAAATCCCGCGGGGAAAAGCGCTCATCTATTTTGCCGATGTCTGGTAAGGGAATCCTGGACGTGATCTTGTTCACTTAGCTCTCCTGCTCACTTCAAACTGACAGTGTGAATGTGGAACATCTGTTGAATTTGAACATGTCTGAAGAAAACATGTTTGAAGGCTTTTCACTGTAAAACAAACAAGATGCAAAGCATATAAACGTACTCCCAGTTTATCTTGAATATGCGTGAGATATTCCATAAAGAGGAAAAATCGTTCTGGGCCGTTATAGTAGAAAGAAACTCGTGGAGAGCGTGGCAGCAGAGAGTCCTCAGAAGAGAAGCCCCCTTCAAGCAAGTGTTTCGGCCCTTATCTCCTGACACTCTAGGGGGGTTGGGCCACACCCGGTTCATGACTCCGGATGTCCCTCTGCTGCCCCCCTTTTTTTTCCCATCTTGGGACGAGCCATGGCTGGGATTCGAACCCATGACCCTCTGGACATGCTCATTTTCCACTTAATGACTCGCGCTTTAACCACTGAGCCACAGGGACACCTGATATTTGTAGGAAATTTAAGCCTTATGAAGTTCACTTTTGTTCCTCCTTGACCAGATCCAGCTTGAACACCTCTCTGCCGCTTCTGCCATTGCTTTCAGGGCTCTGGTTTTTTCTTTCCCTGCAACTGAGAGCTGTTTCATGAGGCTGTATGCAGACGTTCCTACAAACCCCCTAGCTCCAATTTCTGCAGTGAGGACTTTGACCTGATAGCCTTCTCTCCTCAGGCTGTTTGCCAGATCAGCATACTTTTCAGTCTTGTAGATTTGAGCTGCCTCCATTCTGTTCTCATATGGTACCGTGAGCTCGATCATGATCAGCTGCTTGGTTGACTTAGAGTGGACTACTATGTCTGGTCTCATGCCACTCTTGCTGATGATCTCTGGGTGACTCTTCCATTCTGGGAGGTCTGCAGTGCACTCCCAGTCATCTGCCCCGTCCAGCAGACTCTGCCTGCATGTTTCGAGTGGCATTGTTGTTCTTGGCCATGATTTGCTGCCTCCTGCCGTGAAGAATGTTGCGGGTGCTTTTGGAGTCCTGATTTTCCCTTTTGTGGTGTTGGTACTAGCCCAGACTACTTGTACAATCTCTTTGAGCACTTGGTTGTGCCTCCATGTGTACCTTCCTTGAGCCAGGGCTACTTTACATGAGCTTAGGACATGCTCCACTGTTTGTTTTTCATGGCAGAGGGGGCATGCAGGATCGTCTGTTTTCCCCCACTTCACCAGGTTTGCATTTGAGGGCAGAAGGTCATATGCAGATCTGAGAATGAAGCTGATCCTGAGAGGGGCCATGCGCCAAATGTCATTCCAAGTGAGACTTCTTTGGAGTGCATTCTCCCACGTTGTCCATTGCCCTTGCTGGCTCTGCTGGACTGCTTTTTGGAGTCTTTTTTGGTCTTCTTCTTTTCTCATCTCCTGAATCATCATGTCTCTTTTGGCTTTTCCTTTGGCCTTTGACCACCATTCAGTTTTGGTCACCCCCAGTCCTTGTCTGTTGGTCTGTGTGTGTCCTGTTATTTCTCTGATCTTGAGACTTTCTTTTGCAGAATCCATCGCCTCTTGAACTTTCCATTTTCTGCCTGTCTTCAGCTGGGGCTTGATTGCTTCTACCACCTTGTCGCCTGAGTCCTCCAGCATGCTTTGAAGTCTGATCTTCCCTGCTTTGTATTCCTCCAGGATGGATTTCAGTGGTAGTTTCAGCTTTGCTTGGCGACAGTACAGCGCTATGTCAGTCAGACAGGGTGGGACACCAAGCCATTTCCTTGTGAACTTGTTGATTTTGGCTTCCATTGCCTCCACTATGCTGGTGCAGATGTCGTATATCATAAGAGGCCATAGCAGCTTTGGTAACAGCATGAACTGCAGACACCAGACCTTGTATTTGCCAGGGAGCCCACACTGGTCAATGGTCTCCAAGCCTTCCTCCGCCATCTGCTTGGTTTCTTTTGCTCTTTGTGTGTCTTTCAGCGTATCATCATACCATCTTCCAAGGCTCTTGACTGGTTCTTCTGTGACTGTTGGAATGGCCTGGTTGGCAACACTGAAGACCACAGATCCGGCCACTTTTCCTTTCCTCAGTGAGAGACTCCGTGATTTCTTTGGCTTGAACTTCATTCTGGATGAGGCAACTATGTCGTCCAGCCTCTCCAGCACATGACGTGTCTCGTCTTCTCTGGATGAAATCACTGTAGTGTCATCCATGAAGGCCTTGAGAGGAGGCATCTTGTATCCATCGCCAAGGTCTGTTTGTCTCGCGTTGTTTGTTGCTGCTTTCAAGATGAGTTCCATTGCCAGCACGAACAGTATTGGGGAAATTGCACAGCCCATTGCAATACCCACTTTCAAGTTGATCCAGTCTGTTGTGTACTCCTTGGTAGAGAACCGCATTGAGAAGCCATTGAAGTACTTCTTGAGCATGTCGCGGATGTTCTTTGGCACATGGTACATCTCAAGAGCCAACTGTATCATCTCATGGGGCACAGATCCATATGCGTTTGCCAGATCAAGCCACACTACGTCCAGGTCTCCTCTTTTCTGTTTTTGCTTTTTGGATTGCGTCCCAGATCATTGTGGCGTGTTCTACACAGCCAGCCACGCCTGGGATGCCACCTTTCTGGACTGACACATCCAAGTACTTGTTTTCCATCAGGTACTTGGTCAGCCTTGCTGCCATGACAGAGAAGAAGATTTTCCCTTCGACGTTCAGTAGTGATATTGGCCTGAACTGGCTGATGTCACTTGAGTTTTGCTCTTTGGGGATGTACACACCATCTGCCGTCATCCACTGGCCGCTGATCTTCTGGTTTCTCCAAGCCGATCGCAGCAGCCTGTGGAGCCACTCCAGCACCTTGGGACATTTCTTGTAAAGCTGGTAAGGTATTCCGTTTGGCCCTGGTGATGATTTGGCTCTGGCTTTGTCGACCACCTTCTTGATTTCCGCCAACGTTGGAGGCTTGCCATTGAACTGTCCCTCAGGGTTGGTTGGCCACACCAGACCTTGAATGTCGAGTGGTGCTTTGATCTGTGGGTCAGAGTATGTTTTCCTCAGATGCTGCTCAAGAACTCCTTTGTCCACACTTAGGGTCCCAGATTTTGGCTGCTCAAACAGTGTTCTGGCAAACTGGAAGGGGTCTCTGAAGAAGCGCTCTTGTGTCTTCTTCTTTTTGCTCTTCCTCTTCCTCGCAGATTCCGCTTTGCTGAGGGCGCTGTGTTTTTCTTTCAGGTCTTTCCACAGTTTTTCCAAGCCTTGTTTTTCAGCTGGCAGTGCGGTCTTCATTTGCATCTTGAGGTTTTTCTTTTGGACCCTGATCTTGTCCATCTTTTCTTGGCGTCTGGATTTCTTTGGAGATGTTTTCTCTTTGGGTAGTTTTGCTCCATAGGCGTCTCTACATGTGGCATACACAATGTCCC
>CM065715.1:108222508-108230008 GCA_033310375.1 Conus canariensis | reverse complement strand
GTGCTCCGTAAAAAAAAAGAAAGAAAGAAATGGAGAGCGAATCGAATTTGAACACGCACCAGAGTTGGAAAAGTAGCTCCACAAGCAATCAGCCGCCGTCGCCATGAGGAATCCCATTCACGGAAAAGTCAAAGCTAGCAGCAGTTTCTATGTACACTGACTGCCACAAAACACAGTTTGGGTCCCCAAGATGCCCGCTCTTCCATTCTCGCTGGAGAGAGAGAGAGAGAGAGAGAGAGAGGAGAGAGAGAGAGAGAGAGAGAGAGAGAGAGAGAGAGAGAGAGAGAGAGAGAGAGAGAATCCCTACAAAATAAAACCTCCCCGATTATAACTGCAATACCGCCTGGTGAAAGTCATTTCTGACAGAACTGAGAGGAAAAGAAATGGTGTGTGTGTGTGTGTGTGTGTGTGTGTGTGTGTGTGTGTGTGTGTGTGTGTGTGTGTGTGTGTGTGTGTGTGTGTGTGTGTGTGTGTGTGTTGTGTGTGTGTGTGTGTGTGTGTGTGTGAGAGAGAGAGAGAGAGAGAGAGAGAGAGAGAGAAGAGAGAGAATGACAGAGTAAGAGGCTGCGGTGATTTGGTCCTTGAATCAGTAAGTAGTGATGCAATTCATGCAAAAACTGATATGGCAATGAAGTTGACAGATAGCAACATGCATGAAGCACTTGTAATGTTTAATAGATGTATAAAGGAAAGTGTTGAATGCATGAAACGATGTGTAGGCACTGGTAATATCAGGGCACTGTGCGATGTTTATGATAAAGAATGTTGATTTTGTAACAGAAGGACTAGAACACTGCTCCGAAGTAATAGACTGACTTTGGGAGCAGACGACAGAAATGAGTATTTAGTTGCTAGGCGAGAATATACATAAAAAAAACATCATTAAAAGAAACGGAAAACAGTTTGATAAATCTTTTATGAATAAACTGGTTTCATTTTAAAATTGCCAAAAGGAACTATGGGAAACAATCCAAAGCAGTAGATGGAATTCGGGAGCAGACGACAGAAATGAGTATATAAATGCTAGGCGCGAATATGAAAATATCCATAAAAAAAGGAAAAACAGTTTCATAAATCTTTCATATGTACACTTATTTTATCTATAAAATGCCAATAGGAATTCTGGGCCACAATCCATAAAGTCTCATTCAAAGGAAACAGCCTAGAAGTAACATTACTGATGATGCTTTATTCAAACATTTTCAAGCTCTGTTAAAGTCAGGTATTGGAAAAAACACAAAATGGAGAGGCCTTTAGCGAAACCACAGTTAACGATGACAGAAGTGACTACATAAATAGACCTATCTCTATAGAAAAAAGTATTACTGGCAATAAGTAAATTAAAAAATCGGAAGGCGGCCGGACCTGATGGTATCATCAGTGAATTGTTTGAAAACTCATCGGAAAAACGCAATACCTTTCCTTTTCAAATTGCTTAATAAACTGTTTGACAATGGCGTGTATCTATCAAACTGGAGTGGATTAATTATCTTCCCAATTTTCGGGAAAGGCGACATAAATATTTTCCGATAACAATGAGGGATTTAGCTCACTGACATAAGTAATGATTTATTTGGAATGATGATCGATAACGGGTTACAAGAATGGGTCGAAGAAACTAATATTACAGGTGACCACCAAGCTGGATTCAAAAGGGGATATTCTCATGTGGACTGTACGTTTTCCTTATCAGCACTTGTACAGAAATAACTTTCTTATAACCGCAAATTGTATGTTGCCTTCATAGACTTGATGAAAAAGCGTTTGATTCCATTAACCGAAATCTTCTTTGGCCAGTTCTGCTAAAATGATAAAATTAAATTAATTAATTAATACAGTTTTAGATGTATTATAATTATGTTAATGTAGTCAGAGCTCGGGTAAGAAGTGATGCTGAATTGACAGATTACACAATTGTACCACCGGAATGAACCAGGGAGATTGCTGGCTGCCTTTTTTTATTTTCTTTGTTATAATTGCATCAGCAGTTGAAGTCATCAGTAATGGATGACATCGAGCTTTACTTACTCTTGACGCTTTTGAATTGTTCATTCTTTTTTGTTAGCTGATGATGCTGTTTTAATGTCTGAAACTGTTATTGGTCTGCAAATACAATTAAATGATATATAAGTGCTGTTACGACTGCTCCTGTTAAACGTCAGTATTTGTAACAGTAAATTCATAGTATTTGGTAAAGCTGATTATCTAAGCCTAAGGGAAAGATGAATGTACGGTGGCGATTTAATGCCTGCTGCTAATGTTTATAAATATTCGGGAATTTTCTTCTCTACACGTCTGAACTTTGTTAGTGCATGTAAAGTCCTGGCACGTAAGGCTAAAAGCACTTTTATCTGCTTTATGAAAAGGTTAGATAACCTCAATAGCACTTGCATTGAGTTATTTCTTAAGTTATTTGATACTCAAGTGCAGCCAATAGTTTAATATGGTGCTGATTTATGGGGCATGGATAAAGCTGCGAATCAGTGCATACACTTTCCCTCAAGAAATTCTAGGGTGTGGACCGACGACCTCCTAATTACATCGTTTTTGGCCAGATAAATAGCTATCCAATGTGTTGTTTCAATGGTAAAATGCATTCATTTTTAGTTGAAGTTAGTGCAGATAGGAGACGACAGAATACCTCGCAAAGCATACATTATGTTGCTTGACCTAGATAGGAGAGGTAATGAAAACTGGGTAACTAAAAATATGACTGTGCTTGTTTGACTATGCATTTTGATTGTTTTCTTAAATCAGGGTGTTTGTAATATTGTTGCTTTTATCAACATTTTTCGTCAGCGTGCTTGTTTGACTATGATTTGATTTTGTTTTGTTAAATCAGGGTGTTTGTAATATTGCAGCTTTTATCAATATTTTTCGTCATAGATTAATTGATTGCAGCTGGCACAAACGGTCTACTACCATTCCAAATAGTGAACGGTTTACGTTTTGCAGACTTTTATTTTGCATCCTGATCTCAAAACTTATTCAAAGCTTGATATGGATAAACATTTGAAACTTGCAACGACGAAATTCAAAGTTGACATATCGAAATTAGTGGTTCATCACATCAGATATAGATCTTTCAGTGACACAAACTTATTTTTTTCAAATATATAATATATATATATATATATATATTAGGAAGATGAGAACCACTTTGTAATTTGCTGCTCAGCTCTCAAGACAATTCGTGAAATATTTATTAATCCTGACTGCTTCAGACAGCTTTCCTTATTCACATTGTGCTTGTTAATATTTCCAACTTCCACAAAAGTTGTTCGAAATGCCTTCTCATTTCTGTATAAAGCATTTAAACTCACAGAAACAGTTAAAGAAAATACAATAATGTGCACGCAGACTTGTCTGTAAGTTGTGATGTTGTCTTTCTGTTGTCATTATCACTTATCTCTTCATAAGGGGCTAGGTTCTATATATGAATACGATATCTGAATCCCAATCTTTTTCTCCCTCCAGCTACCTCTTGATGCTCTGAAATATTCTTGATGTTCTGAATATTCTTGATGTTCTGAACTATTTGTGTTTGGTATTCTTTACAGCCGTGAATGTTTACTTATGATATATTATGTTCACTTACCCCTTCTCTAAGGGTCAAAACTCTGCATGAATGACTCTCTCTCTCTCTCTCTCTCTCTCTCTCTCTCTCTCTCTCTCTCTCTCTCTCTCTCTCTCTCTCTGCGTCCAGCCTTGTCTGTCTGTCTGTCTTTCAATCTGTCTCCCTGTACATGCCTGTGCCTCCCAGTCCCTATTTGTCTGACTCCCTTTCCCCGTCGTCTCTCTCTCTCTCTCTCTCTCTCTCTCTCTCTCTCTCTCTCTTCTCTCTCTCTCTCTCTCTCTTTCTCTCTCTCTCTCTCGTCTTGTCAAACGCTTAGACATTCTCCGAAAGCTTTCGGTCTCTTGAAGCCACGCACCAGTAAAGACAAATGAAGAATAGTCCTAAAGGGCAGATGAGCCGACACTAGACAGTCAGACACAGACAGACAGACACTCAATGGCATCTTGACTGATGACGGGAGGAGAGACGGGGATGGGGGGTGGGGAACGAAGGGTTTGTTGGCGGGGGGAGGGAGGGACATAGGGGAGGGGGGGGGCAATTATCAGACTGATAGAAGACAAATGGAAGAAAAGCCTAGACACATATGGTGACGATATGAGGAGAGAAAAAACGAGGTAAAGCATTCGCAGAGTAGGCTTTTTATTCTCGTCAGTTAAACGATTACGATGGCTAACACAAGAATGAGAAGAAAGAGAGAAAGAAAGTAAAAAGCTTTGTTTCCAGTGTTCATAAGCTGTGTAAAAAAAGGTAGATGAGGAAAGACTCAAGCACGGGAAAAAAAAAACCATGGCATGCCAGAATCTTGTAATACATTATGACAAATCAACAAACGACGTTTTGAAATGAATGCCCTGACTGATAATGATAGGTATCATTCGTGGAATATGCGGAGGAAAGAAAAATCACAATCCTTCACACCTTCTAGAATCGAGGTTTTATATGTACTTTCTCTGCAAATCTTTAAGCACGTTTTGGAATTGTAATATTTACGCATTGAAAGGCTTTCATTTTGTACAAATGAGAGAGAGAGAGAGAGAGAGAGAGAGAGAGAGAGAGAGAGAGAGAGAGAGAGAGAATGAAAAAAATAAAGAAATTAGGATGGAGCATTTTATTGGGTAAGTATTTCTCCATTAAGCATCAATCCAAACCATAATGTAAATGTGCTTCTATGGGAGCAGAATTACAAGCATGAATAAATAAAGAAGAAACGTTGTTATTTTACAGTAATATACAGTATATTTAAATGTCTATTAGTCGTAGGGGGTTCATTCAGAAGTCTATGGTTGTTTCAGTAGGTGAAGGTATACAGTATACACGTTTAAATGCCTTATGCGTTGTCTTCAGGTCAGGTGAAGGTATACAGTATACACGTTTAAATGTTCTTATGCGTTGTTCTTGAGTGAGGTGAAGGTGATAACAGTATACACGTTTAAATGCTACTTCTTAGTCAGTGAGTTGTCTTCAGGTTCTAGGTGAAGGTATACAGTATACACGTTTAAATGTTCTTATGCGTTGTCTTGAGTGAGGTGAAGGTATACAGTATACACGTTTAAATGTTCTTATGCGTTGTCTTGAATGAGGTGAAGGTATACAGTATAATCTACGTCTTAAATTATTTCTTTAATGCGCGTTGTGTTGAAGTCAGGTTGAAGGTAATATCAGTATACACTTTTAAATGTCCTTATGCGTTGTGTTGAAGTCAGGTGAAGGTATACAGTATGCACGCTTAAATGTCTATATGCGTTTTCTTCAGGTCAGGTGAAGGTATACAGTATACACGTTTAAATGTCTTTATGCGTTTTCTTCAGGTCAGGAGCCTGATAGGAATGATGCAGTTATTGAAATATGACTGTATAAACAAAATAGTGAGAAACGTTCATTAACTATTTAATCGATCAATCAATCAATTGATCCGTTAGTCAATTAATCAATGAAATGATCGAGTAATTGATCAATTAATCAATCAATCATTTCATCCATCCATTCATTCATTCATTTATTCATTCATTCATGATTTCATTCTTTCATTCATAACGATTTAAAACTTCTTTGTATCGCAAGCATTTCCCAAGGGATACTGACTTTAGCAAAAAGATAAAAAGTAAATGAAAGATACACAAGATATAACAAAGAAAGAAAGACAGGAACAAAGGAAGGAACCAAGAAAGAGAAAGAAAGAAAGAAAGGAAAGAAAGAAAGGAAGGAAGGAAGAAGGAAAGAACAAAAATAATGTGAAGGCTCCAGTAGCAGAGTGGTCAAACGTTTGCTTTGTAGCCTGAAGGTGGAAAGTTCAAGCCCATCAACACCTGATTGTTGGGGTGCGGAGCAGTCTCCCAGGTTAACAAGTGTTTAGACCTGCCAGCGACAGAATTTTTCTTTATGTAAATATGCACGCTGAAGAGCAAACACACGTATCAACGGCCCTGTAATCTACGTCAGGGTTTGGAGGGAGGGTTATGGTACCACAGTAAAAGCAGCGTGCTCCAAGATACATGAGGAGGAAATGCACATTGCCCTACATCTCCCATTCACCACTAAAATGGTTTGATGAATCCCTGACGTATAGCAGTAAATGCATTGCTTATATGTCTGTCACAATGTTTCATCACATCATCTTCAAATCATTGAACAAAGTCTAAAGTGTCGTGTGACAAATGCTGACAATTTCTCTTGACACAGTAAAGAATCATGGTAAACTATAGCGAGGCAAGGGGGGAGGGGGGGGGGGAAGTGAATGTGATTTGGGTGTTTTTGTTTGCTTGTTTGTTAGTTTGCATGTTTATTTTAAATTAAAGAAAAGAGAAGAATCGTAAAGAATGATGGAAGAGAAGAAGAAGAAGAAGAAGAAGAAGAAGAAGAAGAAGAAGAAAAGAAGACGAAGAAGAAGAAGAAGAAGAAGAAGAAGAAGAAGAAGAAGAAGAAGAAGAAGAAGAAGAAGAAACAATATAAGAATTCTTCCATGAAAAGACTTGTATTGCTGGAACATTTTGACTGTGCTCTAGATTTCCGTTAAGATAAAGATCCAACCCATCACCACCACCACCGCCACTTAGCCCCACTGCCAGTCCCCACCCACATTTTTCTAACATCTTGTTTCTGTAGAGCACATTTTTTTCTTTGTAATACTTTCGTCTACCAGTAAACTCCCACCTTCCCTCTCAAATGTTTTCTTCCCCTGGAGTATATTAGCTTTTTGCCTATGTTAGATCTGACTATCCACAAAAGGTAAACTCTCGTTTTTTTAAGAACACTCTTCTTTTTTATACTAGACTGACATTTAAACAAAGACCCAAGCCCATTAAAGTGCTTGTTGTTTTTTCTTTTTTAAAAGGCACTTGCATTTTTGTTTGTCTGTGCCAAAAAGACATGCTAACGAAGATTCTAGCCCATCCAGTGCTTATTTCTGCACATTTCTTTTTCTTTTTGTCTACACTAGACTCATATCCCAACGTTGCTTATCTGTTTGTCTGCTAAAATGACTTCACAGCAACATTTAAAGCAGTGACTTTTTTCCAGATTTTTTTTTTCAGAATTCTGGAGGTGGTTGTTCACAAGGACCACTGTGCTACAACACTTTAACAAAAAAGGGATAAAAAGATAAACGAAATCGTTTTTAACATGTGAAAGAAAACCGTCGGAAGTCCAACGGAATGTTTCATACATAACAGGATGAAAAAGGCAAATGTCACCAGCCGCCGTGGCGAAGTGGTTAGCGTCAAGGACTCCCGGCTGGGAGGTCGTGGGTTCGAATCCCATCAGAGTCATGTGGGTTTTTCTGCCGCGACCGGCTCCTACCCAGAGTTGAGTTTGCTGCGGACTCAGCTGGGAAGACTGGGACCACACAGTCGAGTTTCATCCACTTAATGGATGCGTTTCTGAGAGTGTTGCTCAAATTTCCTGACCAACACTGCAGGTGCCTGTAC
>CM065715.1:108215008-108217508 GCA_033310375.1 Conus canariensis | reverse complement strand
ATACACATGCACAGAGAATGACAGACTCTCTCTCTCTCTCTCTCTCTCTCTCTTTCTCTCTCTCTCTCTCTCTCTCTCTCTTCTCTCTTCTCTTCTTCTTCTTCTTCTTCTTCTTCTTCTTCTTCTTCTTCTTCTTCTTCTTCTTCTTCTTCTTCTTCCTACTATATGTGTAGACAAATGCACATGCATATTTGTATGTCTCTAAGTACATATGTATAGAAGCGTGTGTGTGTGTGTGTGTGTGTGTGTGTGTGTGTGTGTGTGTGTGTGTGTGTGTGTGTGTGTGTTGTGTGTGTTGTGTGTGTGTGTGTGTGTGTGTGTGAATTTAATCTAAAACCATGGAACTGAACATCACTTATCAAATGATCTTAACAATGCCATGTTATCTATTAATAGAGTGGAACTCCATTGCCTCATCGCCCTCACCTGCATCTTCCTGGCCTTTCATGTCTGCTCATGTGGTGATCGAGCTTCTACTTCTTTTCCACGTCAATTGCCAGGACCATGTTGGATGGATGTAGGGGTATTTTATGAAAGTGGACGTTCATGTGTGTGTGTGTGTGTGTGTGTGTGTGTGTGTGTGTGTGTGTGTGTGAATGCAATATACAACAGTGGAACTGGACACTGAATAATCACAGGAAAAAAAATGGCCCCACAACAAGGCATTTATTCTTGTCAGTCAGGGGCTTCGGAGGTGGCGTCCAACATATGAAGGAAAAAGAAAAGGTGCTATCAAATGTTACTGATGTACAGATTTAAACTGTACGGCTGAAGTTCAAAATCAGAACATACCCTACACCTGAAAGGTCAGTCTACAACGTCGTTCATTACCAACTGCCGTTTGAGAAAAAAAAAACTAAAACAGATAAATAAACATTCCAACATTGCCTTCAGTTCTCACATTTGCTGAATACCCCCACAGACCATTCATTTCTTTGCTCGAATAAATCATCAAAAATGACATCGTATTCTGTTGTTGAAACTAGCTTTTATGTTTGTTAACGCTGGAGGGAGGTTCCAGCGACTTGAGCAAACCAAAATTGTCAGTGGTTCTTTCCGCCTCCCTCCTCCCCCCTCCACATCCACTACCGCCTCACCCTCCCTCACCCAGGCAACTTCCACTCCCTCCTCCGCCCCTTTTTTCTTTCCACCTCGCCACGTGCTATGTAAGATAATGGGCGCCTGTCTCTCTCATTTCTACGCCTGTCAACTGAACTGCTGCAGCCGCTGAGCCTTAATCTCTCTGCCCAAGCCAAGGCAGGACGATGGCGAGAGAGCTACAGGCATACAGAATAGGTGCACAAAATGGGACAGAGAGAGAGTGTGAGAGAAAGAGAGAGAGAGAGAGAGAGAGAGAGAGAGAGAGAGAGAGAGAGAGAGAGAGAGAGAGAGAGAGAGAGACGCTTCAGATACGATGTTATTGACAATGGCCTACATATAGCCTTTATGTCAAGGGGTTGTACATCAATATTTGCAGCGCTGAAACAATATAGTGAAAAGAAACAAAACAAAATGTAACTCATTACGTGAATATTAACGCTAGGACTCGAAACTATGGAGTAGGAAAAGTAAATTACATACGTTTTCATCATTCAAAATGACATTCAAAATGGCAATGCAATTTTTAACAACATACCCATTCACACAGGCACACATATTGACCATAGTAAATCATTACCGTTCGACCAGATAGAGAGAGAGAGAGAGAGAGAGAGAGAGAGAGAGAGAGAGGGAGAGAGACAGAGACAGAGACAGAGACAGAGACAGAGACAGAGACAGAGGGACAGGCAGAGACTTACCCTCACTCTCCACCCCATGCCCCATTCCCCCATCCTCATTCCCATCCCTTCCCTGGCCATTACCACAAACATATACAGAGAGGAGGGAACAGACGCAATGAAACACCTCTCTCTTTTTATCTGCTATATTTGTAGGTGAAAGCACAAACATATACAGAGAGGAGGGAACAGACGCAATGAAACACCTCTCTCTTTTTATCTGCTATATTTGTAGGTGAAAGCACAAACATATGCAGAGAGGAGGGAACAGACGCAATGAAACACCTCTCTCTTTTTATCTGCAACATTTGTAGGTGAAAGCACAAACATATGCAGAGAGGAGGGAACAGACGCAATGAAACACCTCTCTCTTTTTATCTGCAACATTTGTAGGTGAAAGCACAAACATATGCAGAGAGGAGGGAACAGACGCAATGAAACACCTCTCTCTTTTTATCTGCTATATTTGTAGGTGAAAGCACAAACATATGCAGAGAGGAGGGAACAGACGCAATGAAACACCTCTCTCTTTTTATCTGCTATATTTGTAGGTGAAAGCACAAACATATGCAGAGAGGAGGGAAAAGACGCAATGAAACACCTCTCTCTTTTTATCTGCAACATTTGTAGGTGAAAGCACAAACAGATACAGAGAGGAGGGAACAGACGCAATGAAACACCTCTCTCTTTTTATCTGCTATATTTGTAGGTGAAAGCACAAA
>CM065715.1:108205008-108210008 GCA_033310375.1 Conus canariensis | reverse complement strand
CAGTCTCATCCTGTTTCTAGCCCAGCCAATCTCATCTTGTTTCTAGCCCAGCCAATCACATCTTGTTTCTAGCCCAGCCAATCTCATCCTGTTCCTAGCCCAGCCAATCTCATCCTGTTTCTAGCCCAGCCAATCTCATCGTGTTTCTAGCCCAGCCAATCTCATCTTGTTTCTAGCCCAGCCAATCTCATCCTGTTCCTACCCCAGCGAATCTCATCCTGTTCCTAGCCCAGCCAATCTCATCCTGTTTCTAGCCCAGCCAATCTCATCCTGTTTCTACCCCAGCCAATCTCATCTTGTTTCTAGCCCAACCAATCACATCCTGTCTCTAGCCCAGCCAATCTGAAATTCGCGATGAGATCAGCAACCACTTTTTATTTCATGAATGTTCCAAGACGTTAAGCCAAAGAGGTGTGGTGAATCCTGCTCGGGCAGTCATGATCCCAACAGCCCTCTGTCCTGGGTCATGCACAGTAGTGCAGGGCTATCTTCACACGTCCAAGCCAGCCAGTTGTGTCATCTGGAACACTTATGCTACTTTGTAAAGTAGTCCTTTTTAACACATTCTGTACAATCAGAGCGATGATACTAGTGACTGAGGTTTTGTACGAGTCATGAGTAATTTGTTTTCCAGACTCATACTGATCTGTTTTCCTGATTACAATTACTTGTTTTCACATATAACTGTCATGCACAGAGAGAGAGAGAGAGAGAGAGAGAGAGAGAGAGAGAGAGAGAGAGAGAGAGAGAGAGAGAGTCATGACCAAATAACAGTATATAAGTGTTCAGTACAGCGATAGGCTTTCTTTTCTCCAGATAGACAAGAAATCAGAGCATCAAGAAGAATCTGGTGATTGTGGGCTTTGGAATCTGATGAGCTGCCCTCGTTGAGTTAGCTGTCTTTGATACAGTTCAGCAGACAGCTTCCAGATGTACAAACAGAATTTAGAAGGACGTTTGGGGTGGGGTGGAGGGAGGGGTGTGTGAAGAGAAGTGGGATGGGAGAGGAGAGAAGTGAGGAGGAAGATGGGGATGGTAAGGAGAGGACAGGTGGGGGGGGGGGGGGGGTTACAAAAATGGAGTACCCAGCCGGTGCCAGCATCAAGTCTATCACCGACACTGTCGGCAGCTACCCTGAGAGAAGGTAAACAAAATGTCAAAGATGGTTATCCTGGTAATATGGAACCTTTGGAGCAAAAGAATACAAACAGACAAACCAACAAACCAACCAACAAACAAAAAAGACAGAAAGAAAGAAGAGTGAAGGCCAGCAAAGTAAGACACCGCTACCTGTTAAATGCCAGGTTGAGGCTGCTGGGTGCAAACACAGCGTCTTGTTCTACACCTCCGTCAACTGTTACTGAACTGCGGGGTCTGTGTGTGTGTGCGTGCGTGCGTGCGTGCGTGCGTGCGTGCCTGCGCGTGCGTGCGTGTGTGTGTGTGTGTGTGTGTGTGTGTGTGTGTGTGTGTGTGTGTGTGTGTGTGTGTGTGTGTGTGTAATATTGACATATGTAGAAGTCCTATTTGTCGAACATTTACTTGTCTGCTTTGTGTTATGGATGGATAAGGGGTATCTTACATTGATTTTGTCCGTTCATTTGTATTTCGGTCTTCTTCAGTGACACTGTTTCGGTTTCCTGAGATTCACTTGCACCGGAAATCAGAAACAGCCGTTTGTGACGTCCCCAGGAGTGCCTGGAACACATCTTTTTTGCGCCATGTTACGTTGCAAAGCAGTCTTTTCGTAAACTTGCATTGTGCGTATAGAGTCTAATGATATGATATCGTTAGTATCTTTACACATAATGTAGGTGCGGGTATGTGTGAATGATGGTTACCCGTTGTCCAGACTTTTAATAACCTGTTTTCATAAGTCACAGCTACTATTTTTCATGGCAACTATCTATCATGGCTGTATGAGATGAGATGAGATCTCTGAGACAATCCATCATGGCTGTATGAGATGAAACGTCTGAGACAATCTATCATGGCTGTATGAGATGAGATGGGATGTCTGAGACAATCTATCATGGCTGTATGAGATGAGATGTGATGTCTGAGACAATCTATCATGGCTGTATGAGATGAGATGAGATCTCTGAGACAATCAATCATGGCTGTGTGAGATGAGATGAGATCTCTGAGACAATCCATCATGGCTGTATGAGATGAAACGTCTGAGACAATCTATCATGGCTGTATGAGATGAGATGGGATGTCTGAGACAATCTATCATGGCTGTATGAGATGAGATGTGATGTCTGAGACAATCTATCATGGCTGTATGAGATGAGATGAGATCTCTGAGACAATCAATCATGGCTGTGTGAGATGAGATGAGATCTCTGAGACAATCCATCATGGCTGTATGAGATGAAACGTCTGAAGACACATCTATATCTAGTGCTGTATGAGATGAGATGTCTGAGACAATCCATCATGGCTGTGTGAGATGAGATGAGATGTCTGAAACAAACTATCATGGCTGTATGAGATGAGATGCATAAGACAAAGAAGCTAACCAACACAGCAGCAGCAGCAGCAACAACAACAACGATAATAACAACAACAACAAGACTAGGTCATCGTAATAAAGCGACGAGGCATTTGTGTTCGTTATTTTTTTTTCTTTTTTTATTTATGCTATATTATTTATCTATTTAATATTTATGTATCAATTTGTTTGTTCATTTACTTATTCATTCATTCATTTATTTATATCTTTGTTTATTTACTAATTTATCTATAGGAAGACGTTCTTTTGTTCAGAACAAAATCAGTATTTAATGAAGAGACAGGTGATTGTGAGCTTCGGAGTCTAATAAACTAGCAAAGCGCTGCAGTCTTTGGTTCAGTGCTCTAGGGACTTTCAGATTTAGCCACTTGAAGGAAAGAGAACTCGGTGGGAGGACATGGAGGGGAGGGGGTTGGGGGGGGGGGGCGTCGGGGAGAGGTGGAGGGAAGAGAAAAGAGAAGAGGAAGATCATGCTGATTGGAAGTGGATGAAAGGGGAGTACATAGCCAGTGCCAACCAGCATCAAGTCTGGCACCTACGCTGTCTGCAGCTGCCCTGTATGAAGGTAAACAAAATGTCACAGGCTGTATCTTGGTAATATGTAACCTTTGCACTGAAAACAAAGGGGCTGGCGAAGTCTAGCTTTGTTGTCTTTTAAATGTCAGGGTAAGACTGCGGGGTGGAAAAGGTGTTTTTAAACACACATGAGTAAGATGTTATGAAATTAAAGTATCCATTATGCCCCCCCCCTCTGTCTGTCTGTCTGTCTGTCTGTCTGTCTGTCTGTCTGTCTGTCTGTCTGTCTCTCTTCTCTCTCTCTCTCTCTCTCTCTCTCTCTCTCTCTCTCTCTCTCTCTCAGTGTGTTTGTTCAGTGACTCGCCATTATCCGTATCAGAGAAGAGATTAATCTCGGTGGAAAAGTTTTGATAATGTACCATACTTATGTAACTTCAGGTAGCTGAGTATTGTAATAAGTTTCTCAGATAGATAAAAACAAGTATGAAAATCCTCCCTCCCCCCCCCCCCCCCTTGTCATTCCTCCCTACTCGTACCACCAGCACCCCCTCCTACCTCTCCCATCCCGACCCCCACCTCCTGCCCCTCCTCCCCAATAAGTAGAGTGAAGCAAATAAAGGAAGAAAGCTGGGTAAAGGGAGGGAAGGTGTACGGTTGAAGCCGATCAATCCAGAATGTCAGAAACGATAAGCTCTATCTTACATCAGACAAATCATTTTCAAAGGAGAATACCGACTTTGAATATCGGCATTTCAGCCGATTACAAAATGATCGTACATCGGAGTTGTTTAAAAGTTCTAATTTGAGAACGTGGCCTTGTCACTTTCGTGTATTTTCCTTTTCGGAGAATGATGGTCGTCCTTTTACTTAAATTTGGTATGGTAATTTTAAAGCACACAACCTGTCATTATATGAACTTTGCAGGGACATTTAATTACTGACTATCCGAATCAATTCTTTTTTTTCTAGTTCATTTAGTAAAACTTACGCTGGAGTTGCTTGTTTTTTTAAATCCCAGATTTCAAAGGAAGAAAGAAAACAAATTCTCGAAAACTGCGTTCCTGTTGTACTTGTTCACCTGTTTTCGTATTATCAGCAGCATTCCAGCGGCATTGAACTCATTCTTTTTATAACCAGTATTTTTTTCCCTTCACTGTTAAATTCTACGTGTTGATTCTAAATTTCTGTTCCTGGTATTAAACCTATGGCTAAAAACGTATTGATCACATAAAGTACAAAAAATATCTCATCTACCATTCGCAGGATCCACGTGTGCTTATAAATCAAACGAGAACTCAATCTTTTGAGATAATATGGGGACAGTTTCGCACATCCAATTGAAACCCACTAGCCATTGAAAGACCCGTACATTTAGGTGGCGTGGACTCAAACTTCAAGCTTTAAAATATATCAAAGTTGTTGCCTGCGTATATAAATCAGTAATATCCACTTCATATTATGTTTTGATTTTACATCTGCAAAACCCGTACTTCCAGACTTCATTCCACAACTCTCACTCGGTACTGACAGAACAAAGTTCCTACTGAGCCTACTCAATGACCAAAATTTATAATTGTATTCCAGACGGCAAACGTTGTTCAGGTCTGTAAATTAAACTCCGACCCCCCCCCCCCCTCCTTCACCCCACCATCACCACCACCATTTCTCCCGGTGGTCTACACTCCCTTTGTTGTGTGTTTGTGTTCGTGGTCACTTCAAAAGCGCCGATTGTATGCATCATAATTACTCAGCAGTTCGTCTTATTTGGGAAGTAAAAAGTAATATTGCGCAAAGAGAGAGAAGAAGAAGAAGAAGAAGAAGAAGAAGAAGAAGAAGAAGAAGAAAGAAGGGTAGGTGGTGGTGGTAGTCGTGGTCGGATAACCGTTACAAATTCATCAATGAAAGGCACTTGTCATGAAAGCGATCAAAGACGGTGGTCAGCACCGAATGTCATCCAGGTTACGGGACA
>CM065715.1:108187508-108200008 GCA_033310375.1 Conus canariensis | reverse complement strand
ACACACACACACACAGAGAGAGAGAGAGAGAGAGAGAGAGAGAGAGAGAGAGAGAGAGAGAACTCGAACTCGAACTCGAACTCGAACATTTAATGACTTATGGCACGATGGCCTCTGTCACAGGATGAGTGACGTTACAAATCATTTCAAGAGGGAAGAAATCATGCTGAAAGCAATAATCTGACAAAATTCTTACAGGCATAAGTGGGGACGTGACAAAAACTTATTTGTTTTTCATTCCATGCGTATACATTCATCTGATAACTTCTGGAGATTTATCTTTTAACATATCACTATGAAACCTTTAGCAATCGGCTCTTTTTGTCTTATTTCAAAACATTTGTACAAAAATCAAGCAAGCCGACGAGTAATATTAGCATTCTCACATGTCAAAATTTCTATCAGATACTGGTTTTCGAAATGAGGTGGAATAGTTTTGAAAATATTGGGGCGAATATAGTTGTACTGAGGACACTCAAACAAAACATGTTTTTCATCCTCTAGTTTATCTGCACAGAAAGGACAGTCATTCATTCCCGCAGAAGTATCCCGCATGAAACGATTTCTGTGTGAGTTTATGTCGCTCACCCCTAATCTGAACCTCGTCAAGGATTCTCTGAAGCACTTTATCTTTACTTCAGCAAAATAATTTTCTGGTACAAGCATTGTTTTGAATGATGTATATAAGGTGAAACGTCTACTGTCGCTTATGTCTGCAAACCACTCTTGTTTTGCTACGTCTGTAATTCTTTGTTTAAAAACAGACAGAAACATTAAATCATTTTCCACACTTTGGTTAAGCCAAACGAAATTGAAACCCAATGTCTGTAAAAGTATTCTAGTTTTTGTGAGAGAGAGAGGGGAGAGAGAGAGAGAGAGAGAGAGAGAGAGGGGGGGAGGGAGAGAGAGAGAGAGAGAGAGAGAGAGAGAGAGAGAGAGAGAGAGAGAGGGAGGAGGGAGGGAGGGAGATCCATTGGCACAGAAACGATGTTGTTGATGATGATTATGATGATGATGATGATGATGATGATGATGATGATGATGATGATGACGACGACGACGACGATGATGATGATGATGATGATGATGATGATGATGATGATGATGATGATGATGATGACGACGATAAAAATGATGATGATGAAGATGATGATGATGAGGAGGAGGAGGAGGAGGAGAAGGAGGAGGAAACAGTTGCAAAGACCCAGTCCTTGGCTCATATCTGACAGGAGAGGGGGACCTGGTTAACTATTCTTCATGCAGTGCCCAGTGACTCCACAAAGAGTTTAAGGAGAGAGAGAGAGAGAGAGAGAGAGAGAGAGAGAGAGAGAGAGACAGACAGAGACAGAGACAGAGACAGAGACAGAGACAGAGACAGAGAAACACAGAGAGAGAGTACAATTCAGCTGCTCTTTCCGAGGGGACAGAGCGTTGCCAGCATACGATGCTATGTTCTTTGTTTTTTTTTTTTTTCTCCGTCTGCAAATGCTTTGGCTTTCTTATTCAATTTGATTTTCCACTGAATGTCAGCAGGAAACATGTCCTTGTTGCCCAGAGTCCTTTATCGTCTAATGCTGCGTGCAGCTGATCATTTCAGTAGCGCTAAGAGAAGAAAGAAAAGGTCTCGCAACGTAAGTCCCGACAACTTGAAACGTTAATAGACAACACCACAATGGATAAATATGAATCAGCATTCAAACTTTTAACGGTGCTAGGAAAGAAAAAAGAAACAAAGGAAGGAAGAAAGAAAGAAAGAAAGAAAGAAGGGAAAAAAGAGAGAGAAAGAATATGATAAAGGAAGAAAGAAGGAATACAGTCAGGTGAAATAAAACAAGTGAAGGAAGGAGTACATGAGGAAGAGCAAAACGAAAGGAAGAGAAGAAAGCAGATTAATGACAAAGGAGAAGGAACAATGGAGCAACAACAACAACAAAAAGCATAGTGAGAAAGACAGTTACAGTTGAAAGGGTTAAAAAAAAGAATAGGAAAGAACCGATAAAGAAAGAAAGTCAGATAGATCGACAGATAGATATATAGATAGACAGATAGATAGATAGACAGACAGACAGACAGATAGATAGATAGATAGATAGATAGATAGATAGATAGACAGATAGATATATAGATAGACAGATAGAGAGACAGATAGATAGATAGACAGATAGATTGATAGACAGACAGATAGATAGATAGATAGATAGATAGATAGATAGATAGATAGATAGATAGATAGACAGACAGATAGATAGATAGACAGACAGACAGACAGACAGACAGACGGATAGATAGATAGATAGACAGATAGATATATAGATAGACAGATAGAGAGACAGATAGATAGATAGACAGATAGATAGATAGATAGATAGATAGATAGATAGATAGATAGATAGATAGATAGATAGATACACAGACAGACAGACAGATAGAGAGACAGACAGACAGATATATAGATAGACAGACAGACAGACAGACAGACAGACAGACAGATAGATAGATAGATAGATAGATAGATAGATAGATAGATAGATAGATAGATAGATAGATAGATAGACAAAAAAGAACAGAAAGAAAGAAAGAACCAAAAGACAAAAAAAGTGTAATAATGATAACATTTCAAAGGTCAAAATATCCCAAATCACACTGAGCTGAGAAAGGTGCTTGAAATCTACATACGTCAACGCAGGTCAGCAGACAATTATATCCCATGTCTGTCCCTCGTTCCTCAACAAACCCACCTTCCTCTCTCCCTCATCGCTCCCTTACGCACACTCCTTGGAGCTAACCCACTCGCCCATCCCCCACCCCCCACCCCCATCCTATCCTGCTCTTCCTCCACTCACATTCTTCCCACAAACGCTCTCACTTTGCCACTACCCCCTCCTGACTTTTTTTTTTTATAGGCATAGAAAATCACGTCCGCCATTGTTTTTCTCTTTGTTCTTCTGGCACGCCCTCAAGTTTTGTAATCGCTGTCTTTCTCAAGCCAATTTTGGGTTTGTTGTTTTTCTTCCCACTATTTTTTGTATTTTGCGTTTTTTTTTTTCTTTTTCTTCTGTATTTTCTTTCTATTTTCTTATTTGTCTGTTCTCGATTCTGCCCTTCTTCTCTGTTTTTTTTTTCTCTCCATTTTCTTTCCTTTTTTTTCTCCCCCCCCCCCCCCGCCCCCTTCTCTTGATATAGTTCTTTTGTTTTGCGGCATGTATATCTCTTTGTAGTGGCATCATCTCCCTGATTCTAACCATCCTGACTCTCTCATAATAAAATCAGACCTAGAAAAGACTTGGTGTCTTTATGTAGAATGGAAAAAGGGGGGAAAGCTTGAAACAAAGCCTCATCTCTATTCCAAGCCGCTGATGTGTTCTCTTTTTATGCTGAGCCCTACTGCCAGCAGTCCAGCGAGAAGCGTCCATGCCAGTCGCCGCCTGGGCACACACCAGAGGAGGCCAGCACTGCTACAGAACTGCTTCTGAGGTCCCTTGACAAGACTGCACTGGACAAGACTGCACTGGACAAGACTGCGTGCTTTGCTGTCAGGCTCTGGTTGAAAGTCTTAGTTTCTGTTTCCCTCTTTTATCTTTTTTTTTTCTTTTAAGTTTATTTATTCATGTGTTTGTTTGTTTGTTTGTTTGTCTGTTGTTTGTTTCTTTGTTTGTTTATACGTGTTGGCCTTCCTCTCTGTTCCATTCTTCATTTGTTGAACAGTTGTCCCTATCAGTCTTGTCTTATTCAGAAACTTTCGCTTTCGTTATGGTCAGTTGCTCTTGTCACTTTGGCTTGTTGTAACATACATCTTCTGCCCAGCTTTCTCATTGCCACACACACACACACACACACACACACACACACACACACACACACACACACACACACACACACACACACACACACACACACACACACACACACACACATTCCTTTCCTTACAACCTGTTACACGAAATTACAGCCGCCCTTCCACGATGACCAATTGCCCTTCTCGTTATAACCATCTTGTTCTTTTGGCATGGATAGTTGCCTTCTGATTGTGGCCAGTCGCCTGTCTTATAGTGAACAATTGTCCTTTCATCATAGTCAGTTTCCCTTTTCATCAAGACAGTTCTTGTAGACAGTTGTCTCTTTCATCCTTGACAGTTGGTTCTAAACAATTGTCCCTTTCATCATAAACCTCCGTCCAAAACAGTTGTCACCTCCATCATAAGTAGCTGTTCCTTTCATCATAGACAGTTGTCCCTTTCATCATAGACAGTTGTCCCTTTCATCATAAACCTCCGTCCGAAACAGTTGTCCCATTCATCATAAATAGCTGTTCCTTTCAACATAGCTGTCGCTTTCATCATAGACTGTTGTTCCCCTTCATCACAGACAGTTGCCCATTTCATCATAGACAGTTGTCCCTTTCATCATACACAGTTGCCCGTCTCACTATAGACAGTTGTCCCTTTCATCATAGACAATTCCCCATTGCATCATAGACAGTCAACCTCTTGATCATCACATTGGTAACGTGTACTATAGACAGTGGTCCCTTTTAACACTAGGGTTCCCTCTTTCATCATAATAGCTGTCCCTTTCATTTGTAGACTGTTGTCCCTTTCATCATAATAGTTGTCCCTTTCACTTGTAGAGAGTTGTCACTTTCAACATAGAGTTGTCTCTTTCCTCATATTAGTTGTCCCTTTCATCTGTAGACAGCTGTCCCTTTCATCATAATAGTTGTCCCTTTCATCATAATAGTTGTCTCTTTCATCATAATAGTTGTCCCTTTCATCATAATAGTTGTCTCTTTCATCTGTAGACAGCTGTCCCTTTCATCATAATAGTTGTCCCTTTCATCTGTAGACAGCTGTCCCTTTCATCATAATAGTTGTCCCTTTCATCATAATAGTTGTCCCTTTCATCATAATAGTTGTCCCTTTCATCATAATAGTTGTCTCTTTCATCTGTAGACAGCTGTCCCTTTCATCATAATAGTTGTCCCTTTCATCATAATAGTTGTCCCTTTCATCATAGAGAGTTGTCTCTTTCATCATAGCAGTTGTCCCTTTCATTTGTAGACATTTGACCATGTCATCACCGACGGTTGTCAATCATGATGGACAGCTGTGCTGCAGTGTTGTCCCTTTTGTCATAGACTGCAGGATCTTTCTTTACGGACAGTGGCCCTTTTCATCACAGAAGCTGTCCTTTGACACTATCAATACAATCTCAGTTAGAGACCAGAATTGTACTGAGCATACCGTGCATGAGAGAGTTGCAGAAACATTTGCATGCTGAGGTGGATTTTGGGCATGCATCAGGGTAGGGAGGGGAAGGGTTAAGAAGCAAACGGAAAGACAACAGACGCTATGTTGAATGCTTATTCCTGCGGGGTAGGTAAGGGGGTGCGATGAAGTGGGAGAGTAGAGATGGCGGAGGAGAAGTGGGAGAGTAGAGCTGGGCGATGAAGTGGGAGAGTAGAGGTGGGCGATGAAGTGGGAGAGTAGAGATGGGGGATGAGGTGGGAGAGTAGAGATGGGGGATGAAGTGAGAGAGTAGAGATGGGGGATGAGGTGGGAGAGTAGAGGTGGGCGATGAATTGGGAGAGAAGAGATGGGGGATGAAGTGGGAGAGTAGAGATGGGGGATGAAGTGGGAGAGTAGAGATGGCGGATGAAGTGGGAGAGTAGAGGTGGGCGATGAAGTGGGAGAGTAGAGGTGGGCGATGAAGTGGGAGAGTAGAGATGGGGGATGGGGTGGGAGAGTAGAGATGGGGGATGAAGTGAGAGAGTAGAGATGGGGGATGAGGTGGAGAGTAGAGGTGGGCGATGAAGTGGGAGAGTAGAGGTGGGGGGATGAAGTGGGAGAGTAGAGATGGGGGATAAGGTGGGAGAGTAGAGGTGGGGGATGAAGTGGGAGAGTAGAGGTGGGGATGAAGTGGGAGAGTAGAGGTGGGGGATGAAGTGGGATAGTAGAGATGGGAGATGAAGTGGGAGAGTAGAGATGGGGGATGAGGTGGGAGAGTAGAGGTGGGCGATGAAGTGGGAGAGTAGAGGTGAGGGGATGAAGTGGGAGAGTAGAGATGGGGGATGAGGTGGGAGAGTAGAGATGGTGGATGAAGTGGGAGAGTAGAGATGGGGGATGAAGTGGGAGAGTAGAGGTGGGGGATGAAGTGGGAGAGTAGAGGTGGGGGATGAAGTGGGAGAGTAGAGATGGGGGATGAAGTGGGAGAGTAGAGATGGGAGATGAAGTGGGAGAGTAGAGATGGGGGATGAAGTGGGAGAGTAGAGATAGAGATGAAGTGGGAGAGTAGAGGTGGGGGATGAAGTGGGAGAGTAGAGGTGGGGGATGAAGTGTGAGAGTAGAGATGGGGGATGAAGTGGGAGAGTAGAGATGGGGGATGAAGTGGGAGAATAGAGATGGGGGATGAAGTGGGAGAGTAGAGATGGGGGATGAAGTAGGAGAGTAGAGATGGGGGATGAAGTGGGACAGTAGAGATGGGGGATGAGAGTGAGAGAGTAGAGATGGGGATGAAGTGGAGAGTAGAATGGGGATGAAGTGGAGAGTAGAGGGGGGATAAAGTGGAGAGTAGAGGTGGGGATGAAGTGGAGAGTAGAGTGGGGATAAGTGGAGAGTAGAGATGGGGGTGAAGTGGAGAGTAGGATGGGGTGAGTGGGAGAGAGAGAGGGATGAGAGAGAGAGAGGGGAGAGAGAGAGAGAGAGAGGGAGGGAGAGGGAAGAGGAGAGAGGAGAGAGAGAGGTGAGAGAGAGGGGTGGAGAGGGAGAAGAGAGAGAGAGAGGAGAGAGAGGAGGGAGGGAAGGGGAGAGGGGAGAGAGAGGTAGAGAGAGGGAGAGAGGAGAGAGAGAGAGGAGGGGAGAAGGAGAGAGAGGAGAGAGAGAAGGAGGGAGAGAGAGAGAGGAGGAGAGAGAGGAAGAAAGAGGGGAGGGAGAGAGAGAGGGAGGGAGAGAGAGGGGGATCGAGAAAGAGAGGGAAGAGAGAGGGAAGAGAGAGGGAGAGAGAGAGGGGGAGGGAAAGACAGAGACAGAGAGAGAGGGGGGGGAGAGAAAGAGGTAGAGAGAGTGGGAGGGAGAGAGAGAGGGTAGAGACAGAGAGGAAGAGAGACAGGGAGTGAGAGTGTCAGAGGTCAGAGAGAGAGGGGGAGAGAGAGAGAGAGGGGAGAGAGAGTGCGGGAGAGAGAGGGGGGAGAGAGAGAGAGGGAGAGAGAGAGGGGAGGGAGGGAGAGAGATGGAGGAGAGGGAGAGAGAGAGGGGGAGAAAGAGAGAGGGAGGGAGAGAGAGGGGTAGAGAGAGAGAGAGAGGGGGGAGAGAGAGGGGGGGAGACAGAGAGGGAAGGAGCGACAGAGACAAGGGAGGCAGAAAGGGAGACAGAGAGAGAGAGAGAGAGGGGGGGGGAGGAGAGAGAGGGAGAGAGGGAGGGGGGAGGGAGAGAGAGACAGGGAGAGACAGAGAGAGACATAGAGAGACAGAAACAGAGAGAGAGAGAGAGAGAGAGAGAGAGAGAGAGAGAGAGAGAGAGAGTCGGACAGAGCAGTTAACAGACATCTGAAATGATGACGTCATCGGGGAAACATTTGCAGAGACCCAGGTTTATGCACACAACCGACACAACAGGAGGAGCCTGATGAACTGTTCAGTCTGGAACCCCGATGCCTCCCCACTGGAGGTAATGGGGACGAAATGAGTAAATAAGTGAGTGAATGAACCTCAGGCGGTTCTCTCCACAGAGACAGTGTGTCGCCACATTACGACAGTGTGTTCTGGGTTCTTTCTTTGTCTCTACGTATGTGTTGGTTTTCTCGTCGATTTGGATTTTTCCACCCAATATTACCACCAGCAAAGCATTTCTTGTTGCCTCGGGTCTTTCAACGTCTGTTCTGTGCATGCATTTGATCACTTCACAAGCAGACAAAAAAAAAAAGAAGAAAAAACAAAATTGGTATAGAATCATGGAAAAGGGACAAAAAATACCCTGTTTGCTCAGAGAGAGAGAGAGCATGGCGAGGATATGGATCAGCACCCAGCCTTTTGATAATGCGTAAAAGACAGTTCTCTTGTAAAACAAACAAAAAAGACAGGCAGCAGAAGGAAGGACAGAAAGAATAAAAACAGAGAGAAGGAAAGAAAAAGTACTTAGGAGAAAGCGAACAAGTATAATAGAACTGAAGGAAAGAAAGAAAAGAATAGAAATTACTGGAATAAAAGAATATAAGCAAGGAATCAAATGAAAGGGTCATTGATATTAGGACAAAAAGGGAACGAGAGAGAACAGGAAAAGAAATAGACAGCCACATCCCAGGCCCAAAAATAAATACGTTAACAAACAGATAAAATGAATAAATGAATGCGCATAGAAAGAAAGAGAGAAAGAACAAAGAGAAAAACGAACAAGAACAAGAGGGATAAAAGAGAAATGAAGAAGGAAAGAAAGGAAGAAAACTCAAAGAAATGTAACACGAACAAACAGAAGTTTCCCGAGGTCATGCTGAACTGAGACAGATGCTGGGAATCATATCAATGCAGGGAAGAGCTGACGTTGACATAACAGAATTTCTTGTCCTCGTTCCTCAAAAAAAAAAAAAAAAAAAAAAAAAAATCATCCGTTTCTCCCTCCTCGCCCTTCACACACTCCATCTTCATCAACTCCTCATCCAGTTTTACACTGCTTCTGCTCCACTCTCATCCATCTCCAAGACTCCCGTTCCCACCGACCCGCCCATCTTCCACCTTCCCCTTTCCCGAAGGTGTTAGCATTTAATACAACATCAGCGGTTGTCTTCTCCCCTCCCCCCCCCATCCCCCTCCCTCTCCCGCACTCCTGATCTTCCTCCTCGCACGCCCACAATCCCCTTGTTCTCCTCTCTTCAAATCCACCAGCAGCCTCTCCCAACTATCCATGCATCTATATACGTTTCTTAATTGCTGTCTTTCTCAGACCAGTTACATTTATTTCTGGGTCCATTTCACGGTTTTCTTCTTCTTTTTGTTTTGCTTTTTTTGCCTTTCTTTTGTTTGATTTTATGTCCGTTCCTTTTTTTGTATTCTCTTCCTTATTTCTTTGTCCTGCTATCTGTCTTCTTGCTGTCTTTTCTCTTCAATCATTTTGTCCCTATTTTATTCAGTCCTTTTCTTCCCTAAATTTTTCTTGTCCTGCTCTTCCTTTTAGCCTTGCTGTTTCACTGGGTTTTTTTGTCAGTGGCATCGTCACCCAATCGTGCTCATATTGATACACTGTATACAGCCATAGTCAGGTTGCACCTAAGTGGTGCTATATTAAGAAAGAAGAGAACGATCCGAACAAAAAACAAATATAAAGAACACAGGGAAGAGTAAGTAGCTACCCTGGTATGAATTTACAGGACCTAGTGGAGTTTGGGTAGGATCGCACAGGGGGAGGTTGTGGGAGTGAGATGCATAATATTATCCAACTGGTTAAGGGATTTGCAGAGGGAAGAGAGAGAGAGAGAGAGAGAGAGAGAGAGAGAGAGAGAGAGAGAGAGAGAGAGAAAGAGAGAGAGAGTGAGAGAGAGAGAGAGAGAATGACAATGACAATGACAATGCTTTATTGACAATACTTAAACAACCCTTATGCCAAGGAAGTGCATGCACAATTTCTACTTAGTGTTGCCAAACTCTGCCAACAATAGAAATGCGAGTCAAAAACAAGCGTACACACAGAAAATAGTTGAACAGAACTAATAACTAGAAAATGAAAAAGAGACCATCCATCAAACAATATTCTCATCACAAAAAACAACTTATTGCATAGTCATGATTTACAAACACAGCCTACATAGTAAGTTTTTTTTTCTCTCTAAATCGAAAAGTTTCCGCCACAAGCTTAGCAACTGAGTTTACAATGTCTACGTTTTCAGAGGATGAAATACCAAAGAGGTTTTGAGTTTGACCGAAAGAGGACTTAGAGGCAGAACAATGATTTCTAAATTTATTATACTGAGGGGAGGAGAGAGAGAGAGAGAGAGAGAGAGAGAGAGAGAGAGAGAGAGAGAGAGAGAGAGAGAGAGAGACAGGCGTGCCTTTTTCTGCGTTTGGGACGTGTTCGTGTGGGTACGTCAGTGTATGCGTTGAGGGTGTTTAGATAATGGTAGTTAACTGTGTGTTTATGACGTTCGTCAAAAGACAATGTATCTAGTCCTGAGTTCATGTGAGATCGGGTGCTATACACAGTTTACCATTATGGATATAAATTGATCAATATCATGCAAAACCAAACACGCAGCAGTTCCTTTGGGCTGACAAACTCTGTATTTGCTTGCATAGCATATACATAGGTGAGAAATCCCCGACAACAACAAAGAATGAACAAACAAACAAACAAACAAACAAACTTGGGAACGAAACAAACAAATAAGCGTGTCTGCTTCTGGTTTCAGTTCTGACGTGACAGTCATCACGGATCAGATTACAGAAATCACTTCCAACAAAAAGTTGTCTGGCACGAACTTATGGCTCATTACCATCGCAACGGATTATGATTTGAAACTCAAAGAGTGTAAAGCGTCAAATTATTGTTTCTTGAGAACACTGATGGTGAAGAAACTGAAGCAATCTGTCAGAAATATATGTGATCTGAGATATCAGGTGAAGGAAGGGCTGGTGAAAGGGAGAAAAGGGTGATAGGGGATAAACTTTCTCCGATCTTCAGGATCAGTTCATCTTGTTTCTGATCCATACACCATCCGAGTCCCTATGTAGGCTGGGACTATTACCTTTTGTGTTTTTTTAATGAACGTGTCAGTGCATTCAATGGAAGAGGTGTTGTGTGAGTATTTCAGGGCCGTCAGGATGGCAACAGTCCTCTGTCCTGGGTCAAACACAGTGGTGTAGAGCTATCTTTACACGTTTATGTCATAGACAGTGGTGTACAGCTATCTTTACACGTCTATTTCATACACTGAGGTGTAAAGCTATCCTCACACGCCCATGTCATACACAGTGTGGTGTAGAGCTATCATTACACGTCCATGTCATACACAGTGGTATGGAGCTATCCTCACACATCCATGTCATACACAGTGTGGTGTAGAGCTATCCTCACACGTCCATGTCATACACAGTGGTATGGAGCTATCCTCACACGTTTATTTCATACACGATGCATGGTGTAGAGCTATCTTCACACGTCCATGTTATACATAGTGGTGTAGAGCTATCCTCACAAATCCATGTCATACACAGTGGTGTAGAGCTATCCTCACACGTCCATGTCATACACAGTGGCGTAGAGCTATCCTCACACGTCCATGTCATACACAGTGGTGTAGAGCTATCCTCACACGTCCATGTCACACACAGTGGTGTAGAGCTATCCTCACCACGTCCAACCTATCAAGATGTCCACCCATCACGTGTTCTCTCTGTTTTCTAGCGTTCTCTGGAACTGACACTCGGGAACAGCTGTTTGCGTCATTTGAAAGAGTTCTGGCGCACCTCTGTGACTGCCTTATGCTCCTTTGCCAAGAAGTCATAATTATACTTTTGAATGGATGTTTTTTTGATCCAAGTTTCATTTCTGCTATGGAGTAAGGGTTTTTTTGGTGTGGAAAATAATCTCCATTTCTGACTCTGTTATGTTTGTGTATTTGTTGGCAAATTGCAAAGCTTTGTTGAGTAGTTCTTCATCTATGGATGGATAGAAGTCTACTATGTCAAATGTAATGAACATTGTATTTCTCTGTTTGTTGAGTTTCTTAAACCATTGTATGACTTCATAGCTGTTTTTCCAAAGGTTGTATTCGGTGTTTGATTTTATATCTTCTATAGCCTTTTCCAAAATTCTCTTGCTTATTTTGCCCAGTTCGGATTTAGATGGGTTTATTAGTCTACATGTTGGGTTGATTTGGAAGTTAGGCTTGTGGTCTTTAAGTGTTATGAAGGCTTCTTTTGTTGCTGTTGCCTCTACCCTATCACTTAACTCCATGCAGTGTGCAAGCTCTTTTTCTTTTTTGCGGATGTTGCTATGTGTAGTTTTATCAGCTTTCTTGTAGTTTTTCTGGATGTTTTTGTTTAAGAGTTGAGAGTATTCGTTTGGTTCCATTTTGTAAAAATTGCTCGTTTTGTCAGCCTTTACGAATATCTTTTTATCATTTTGGATTTGTTTTATATCATTTGCTAGTGATGTTTGAAAGTTGTTATTTGATTTTTTGAATTTAATATTGGCTATCAGTCCCTTCATTTTGTCTTCAAAAGGTTTCATTTCATCTATTGTCGGAGGTGATCGCCATGATTTGAATCCATATGTATTTTTGTCTTCATTCTTTGCATTTGGGTTTAGGAAGAAGAACGCCTTCCATCTCATGTTGCGCACAAATTTCTCGGTTTGTTCTATCAGTTTTTTATTGTAAGTTTGTGGGTTTGAAAATGGTATGTTTTTAGTAGATTGCCTAAAGTTGATTTTCTCCATTTTAGATTTTGTCAGACCAGAGTGTTCAACGTGAGGAGCGATTATTATGAACAATATAAAAGTGTCCTTAAAAAATCTGA
>CM065715.1:108145008-108182508 GCA_033310375.1 Conus canariensis | reverse complement strand
GTTAGATTAACTTATGGTTGTACTGACACACACACACACACACACACACACACACACACACACACACAAGCCAAATGTTATGAAATGAAATTGTCCTTTATGAAAATGAATCTCTCTCTCTCTCTCTCTCTCTCTCTCTCTCTCTCTCTCTCTCTCTCTCTCTCTCTCTCTCATTTGTATTTTTTTTGGTTCAGTGACTCACCATTATCCGTATCAGAGAAGAGATCACCATCATTGTATTTCTTCTGACATCTCGTCGCTCACAGTCGTTCTGGAAACTCTTAATACGGTACCAGATTGATGTAGTTCAAACTCAGTGGTCATACACCCAGCCCGATCTAAGTTTGTTTTTATAACTACTAACCAAAAAAAATATCAGGTTAGCCACTTCGTCTAAATCTTCATTTGTACGATGTCTTTGTTGAACTAATACATGGGCATCGTGTTTCCGTTATAATAACGACAGACAAAGACTTACGATGACACGAGCACCTCAATTGTATACCAGATTATCAATAAACAGTTCTTCTTCCTGTCCATGCCCATCCGTACGTAAGAACTACATCGTCATCACTACACTGGTGAAGTTCTTCTGCGTTCAGGAAGATGAGCATTGTTATTAAGTATTTTAGGTAGAAAAAATGTAGGAACAGCCCCCCCCCCCCCCCTTCTCCTCTCTTCCACACCTCTCCATGTCTACCACCTCCCTCCATCTACCTCTCCCATTCCCATCCTCACCTTCCAACCATTCCCCATAGCTAGAAAGTAGTGTGAAGCGATTGAAGTTAGAAAACTGGGCAAAGGTGGGTAAGATATAATGGTTGGAAACCGATCAATCCAAACTGTCAAGACGTGATGAGTTTTATTTTCGATTAGACAAATAAGTTTCCAAAGGAGAATATCGGTAGCGAATAACAGCATTACAAACAATGACAACATAATTAGAAATAATTCAGAAGTTCTCCTTGACGTTCCACGTTCGTGTACTTTCCTTCTCCGAGGATGGAGTCCCCCACCCCCCCTCTCTCTCTCTCTCTCTCTCTCTCTCTCTCTCTCTCTCTCTTTTAAATTAATATCTCTCTCTCTCTCTCTCTATCTATCTATCTATCTATCTATCTATCTGTCTATCTATCTATCTGTCTATCTATCTATCTATCTATCTATCTGTCTATCTATCTATCTATCTATCTCTTAAAATTAATCTCGCTATGTCAACATAAAAGCACATACCGCCGTCATTGTATAAGATCTCCAGGGCTACTGAAATACTGACTACCCAAATCCATTGATTTTTAACAGATTCACTTAGCAAACATTACGCTGGAGTTGCCTGACTTTAACCCAAGATTAAAAAGTAGAAAAGAATATGAAAAAAAAAGTATTATGGAAAACTGGCATTGCTGGTTTACTTGTTCAGTTTCTGTGGCTTCTGTAGGTGCGGTTCTATTTGCATTGAATTAAATGTTTTCATAGTTACTGTTTATTTTCTTCATCATCAAAATACAGGCGTCGATTTTGAATTTCAGTTTTGTGAATTAATTTCAACTTACCGCAAAATACGCATAGACTGCTTAACGCTATTAAATAGCTGACCCACCATTTTTAGATATTCATCAAACAAGAGACTAAACTGAAAAGAATTCCAAATGAGTCTTTGAAGAACAATGGGGACAAGTGACGTTTTCTTCGCTCATTAGGTTGAACCCCACTGGCCATTGGAAGACCAGCATATTTATGTGGCGTGCGCTGAGACAGAAGTCATTAACATGCTAATGTACCAAAGTGGTTGCTGCATGTACAAGTTTCCAAAATCCATCTCACGTAAGTTTTGATTTTGTATTGTTGAAACCCATAATTCGGGACTTCATTCTACAGAAAAGCAGTTTTCAATGCGCCGACTCGACGACCAACATTTTCCATTCTGTTTTAAACAGTGACATGTTCTGCCCACCATCAACCCTGCAATTATCTTTAGGCGCTTTCTATTCCCTCTTTTATACGCTTGTGTTCGTATTTAGTTGAAAGGCCTCTTTTGTGTGCGTTATCGTTACTCGAGAGTTCATATTATTTGGGAAGAAAAAAAAGCACACTACGCATTCAAAATGAGAGAGAGAGAGAGAGAGAGAGAGAGAGAGAGAGAGAGACAGACAGACAGACAGACAGACAGACAGACAGACAGACAGACAGACAGACAGAGACACAGAGAGAGAGAGACAAAGACAGAGAGACATAAAGAGACAGAGTCAGAGAAAGAGAGAGAGGAATTGATTGATCGATTGATTGATTGATTAATTGATTGATTAATTGATTGATACTCTTTGTTCCCAAGGGTAACAGATAGGCAAGAGAGAGCTGTTTTTCTCATCTGGCTCTTGTGGCTTCTGGGACTAACAATCCTAGCAATTTAACACATGTACATAATACACACTGATCTTTACAAAACGGTGATGATTCATATTTTGATGAACACACACACACACACACACACACACACACACACACACACACACACACACACACACACACACACGGCCGTAAGGGCTCCATACTGGACTCACTCAGTTCACACTAATCTGAATTCAGCATGACCCAGACTTTAAGTGGCCGTGGTGTGCAAGGACATTCTCTGTAGCACTCGTTGTGTAGGGCGCTCGTTGTTGTGCAGTGTTTGCCAGAGCTTGATCCAAAGGCATGATGTGCTGTTGCAGCACCTGGTCGATGTATTAGACCTGTCGCTGAGCTTCTGCTCAAATGCGTACTCCACGACTGTAATTCTTCAACAACATAAGGCCTAAGTGCTGGAAAATACCAACAGTGCCATGAACATCATGCTTGACTCGCTTAAGGGGATTTGTATTAACTGTCAGCATACGCTATTTCTGAGGATGGCCGTACTCTGACCATGCTCCATGAGTAATTTGGGCCTAGAGTAACAAGCTGACATCTTCAGGTTCAGAACAGGGCATTTCTCTTCCATCTCTCCATAATTCAGATCTCCTACTCTAATGGAAGCCCATAGACCTCAGTAGTCCACAGACTGCAGACCTGGCCAAGCTTCCATGCCCTGAGGTGTCTAAGATGGCCCAATCTGTGCAAACCAATGGGATGGGAGGACTGCTACACTCTTAACGTGTCGTTTCATACGGCCAGGAACAAGGACGAAAAAGAGGAGGAGGAGGAGGAGGATGAAGTGGAAGTTGGGGTGGGGGAGAAGAAGAAGAAGAAGAAGAAGAAGAAGAAGAGAAGAAGAAGAACAACAACAACAACAACAACAACAACAACAACAAGAACAAGAAAAAGAAGAACAAGAACAAGAAGAACAAGAACAAGAATCAGAACAAAACCAAGAAGATAAAGTGAAGCAAGAAGTGGAAGACAAGAAATGGTTAGAAGTAGAGGAAAAGGATAAAATCGGAAGAAGAAGAAGAAGAAGAAGAAGAAGAAGAAGATCAAGAACAAGAACAACGACAAGAACGAAAACAAGAACAAGAAGGAGAAGGAAACGAAGAAAACAATTAAGGGACGGACGGGCGGATGAACACACACATGCACGAAAATGAGTCCTAAAACTTGGCAATACATTGGCCATCACTGTATGGAGATATTCATATTCTTTAGTCGACGGAATTCGTGTTTTCATGAAAAAAAAACCCGGTGATTTCGGGTTTTGGAATCCAATTTACTCCAGTGGTGCCAGTGCCTTCTGTTCAGTCCACATGAGATCGTCTGGATGATCAGCTTCTGGAGACAATCTCTGCAGGGGCATGGGGAAGAGGTAAGGGTCAAAGGATGGCAGGGATGCTGGGGAGAAAGAGACGGGGGTGGGGGTGGGGGGAGGTGTCACACAGCCAGCGCCAGCAACACAACCTGTCTGCAGCTGCCTGGATAGAAGGTAAACAAAATGTCAAAGGCTGTTACCCTGGTAATATGTAACCTTTGGACCAAAAAGAAAGAGGGCCAGCAAAGTCAGACTTTGTTACCTGTTAAATGTCAGGCCGAGACTTTAAGGTGTAAACACAGCGTCTTACTATACTCGTGCGTCAAATGTTATCAAAGTGCAATGTCTATGATAATAATTCTCTCTCTCTCTCTCTCTCTCTCTCTCTCTCTCTCTCTCTCTCTCTCTCTCTCTCTCTCTCTCTCCTTTAAATAATAACACGTAACAATACACGAGGAACTACGATTTCATTATCAAAACGTACGCAAAATAATCAACTATTATCAACACAGATGTCTTCTTTCTGTGCATAAATTGTTTGTTAGTATTGCTTTTGCTAAAACTTTTCTCCTGCAACAAACAAACTATCTTGCAGGACTCCACTTCATTTATATGGGGCAGTTATAGTAATGTCCAAGAAAAGACAGAATTCTCTCCATTAACATGCATCAAAACTCTGCGCGCGCGCGCGCGCACGCGTGTGTGTGTGTGTGTGTGTGTGTGTGTGTGTGTGTGTGTGTGTGTGTGTGTGTGTGTGTGTGTGTGTGTTCATTTGCATTGATTTTAAATTAAGTCATTTAAGTTGGACTACATTGTCCCATGATTTGTTGATTTCTTCTTCTTGTCAGTAATGTATTTATTTTTTTGTGGAAAGAGACCAGATGAAAAAGTAGATGCGTTCTTACCTGCCATCTATGGATATAAAGAATTTGTCTTGTCTCCTCTAGTCTACTGTTTTCAACAAGATAATAAACTAAAACTAGTGAGTGCAGTTCCTTAAAAAAATGAACAACCTGAATTCAGCTATGGAGTCATTTTTTTTTGTTGAGGTTCACATTTATGCTAACTACTGCGTGTCCTTATTCACCAATGTCATACATACCAGACAAACATTCCTCCTTTACCTCAAATGACATGGATACGATAAACTGGCACAAAATTCGTCTTAGATATGACTACTTTTGCAAAAGCAACAGACTTCAACAAATAGAAGAATAGCGTCTTGTTTATGACGGACGTATAATCTGCTGTCTCCCCGCAAGCTTACCAACCCTGTATCTTTTTCGCTCCTTCATTTCAATATTCGGACAGTGACCTGTTTAATGGATGCATGGCTGGACGCCCTGGGGCTGATGCCAATGAGCGTGTGTGGGTGTGATGTGCTTACGCAGTCGGTAAGTGGCAGTGGCAGCAGCACGGGTCTCTGGTCGTCCAATAGACAGAGGTGTCAGGTGATTTGTCTGCCACATCAGAACATCATGATCACCTGACACCGGGTGGGTTGGTATGAGGCGTGTTTAGTCAGCCCTGCTTCTTCTACGTCTGACTCCTTTTCATCGAGTTCAGTCAGCAATACTGTTTGCTTGTTACGGTGTGTCCCCTAGTTCACACACACTTTTTTTTTTCAATACGAAGTTTAAATAATGCATTGTGAAATAAGCTTTGTCTTTCAGTGTTTCTTTCTTTCTTTCTTTCTTTCTCTCTTTCTTTCTTTCTTTCTTTCTCTCTTTCTTTCTCTCTTTCTTTCTTGTTTTTTTTCTTTCCACTTTCCACCACAAGCGCTGGTCAATTCCACTTCTAAGCTCTTTTCCAGTTTTGAATCAATAACAACAGCAAAAACAACAAGAGCAGCAGCAGCAGCAGCAGCAGCAACAACAACAACAACAACAAACTACTACTACTACTACTACTACTACTACTACTACCACTACTACTACTACTACTACTACTACTACTACTACTACTGTTGCTGTTGCTGTTGCTGCTGCTGCCACTACTGCTGCTGCCGCGGCTGCTACAACTACTACTGCCACTACTACAACTACTACTGCCACTACTACTACTACTACTACTACTACTACTACTACTACTACTACTACTACTACTACAAGAAGCTCTCCTAACAATGATAATATGAGTGAAGATTTTGGGTATGCTGTCTATGTAATTATAGGTATATTTGCGTAGAAAGCAAAGGAAACAGGGAGAGTGGGCAACACCGTTACAATTAGACTTCGGTTGGTGATCTGGGTGACCTGCAATAAAGGAAGCCGTTTGAGCGTGTTGACTACCCTGATGCAGCGGTCAGCTGCACAGTAGACGGAGTAGCAGGCTGTAGGTTCGAGTCTTATCAGAGGTGTTTATTTTGTTTGCGTTCATTGCCCCTGTTCGGCGTTTAGTGCTTTGGGCTCCAAAAGGAAGACTGGAATCTCATGGTCAAGCTTTGACCATTACATGATGTGTCTGTTGCCCAAAATATCTTACTAGCACTGCAGTAACGGTGTCTACCGTGTCTGATTGACGGCAGTATATAGAGGAGAAAACGTAGTTTACAGCTAGACCTAGTTGCAACGTGAGGCGACTGCAGACGGAAATCTAAACTAATTTGGAAAAAAGTATTGCTAAAGTTCCGCAAAAAAAAAAAAAGAAAAAAGCGTTGACAAACGAATCACAAGACAAAACACAACGAGTTTCGACTTCTTAGCTCTTCAGGCTGGGTACACAACTCACAGGACAACGAAAATGAGCGAGCAATCACTTATCTTCACCCAATTCGGCGCAAGATGAGCGTTGAATCAACATGATTTGCTCGTTCATTTTCGTTGTCCTGAGTGTTGTGTACCTTGCCAGTAGAAGACCCAAGAGGTCGAAACGCGTCGTGTTTTCTCTTGTGATTCGTTTGTTAACATTTGGGGGGGGGGGGGGGGGGGCGGAGCTTTAGCAACAATTTTTCAAAGTAGTTTACAGCGCTGGTATATTGTTCTACAATGAAATAGAGGCCTAGGCATCATTTCACCATTTTTATCTTTACTGTTCATCATAGAATGTCTTCATTTCATTGGCTCTTCAAGTCCTGCTCCTGTCATGACTCCAGTCTGCTTTTTCTCCCCATGTCTATGCCGTAATGAGTCTGTGCTAAATTGGCTCCCCATGTCTATGCCTGCAATGGGTCTGTGCTGAATTGGCCAGTGTCAGCCAGCTCATGAAAATTGTCCAAGTGTAACGTCATGAAGACCTCTTGCAGGGGTATGAACACTTAACGCTTACTCCGTAAATCAAAAATTATTATCAATATGGGACTCGGCTGGCGGTGACCTGCATATGTTAAGTCCTTATAGAACCCACTACCTAAGTGGATAAAAAGCGTTTTTACTGGCACAAAGAGAGTTGATTAACGTCACTACATCTCTGAACCAAAGAAAGGGTAGAGTTCTCACTTTGCAACACTCTTATCCCAGTTTAGGATTGATTGCCTCCCAACAAGACAATGGCACGTAGGTGTTGGATCAGAATGGATAACACAAAATCTGGTGGCATTACCGTGCAGTATCACCTATATCAGACTCTGTCCTGACGACCTGTAATTAATGCTTCTTTTGGACTGCCGGGGTTAGGGCTGCGACACTGTTGGGAATGAGAATGACTGTTGAAAGCTGGTGAAATGAGTGCTTTGGGGGTAATGTTACTAAGCTTGCACTGAAGATGAAACTCAAAACATCCAAATCATCCAAAAAAAAAATCTATTCAACAAGAGATGACATTGTGACATTGTCTTTGACATCTTGTCATGGAAGTCAGGAACGATAGTTTTTGCTGTTGTTGTGTTGTTGTTGTTGTTTGTTGTTGTTGTTGTTTTATTGTTGATGTTGTTTTTTTCACAATAGCCTTTAACATTGTTGAAATGTCTATAGCAAAGCCAGAAGTTGTCTGAAAGGGTTGCATGTGACCATTTCTTTCCTGTGCATGCTGAAGCAAAGTCTGAAAGGTTCAGGCAACTGAGCCTTGTAGCAAAAAACTGAGGTTGGAACAATTCAAGAAGCAGTCCCCCTCCCCCCCCCCCCCCCCCCCCCCCCCCGCTCTCCCCTCCGTACGCTTACTTCCGTTCCTCGCTCCCCCCCCCCCTTCCCGCCTTCCATCTGCCCAGAAAATGTGCTTTTAAATGATTTCAATAGAAAAACTGGCAAAACTAGGAAAGAGATTCCGTTAGAAGCCGATCAATTTTTATATCACAAATGATTAACTCTATCTTAGAAGAGATGAAGAATTCTCGAAAGAGGGATAAATGAATATTGGCATTTTCAACGACTGCAAAATAATGTAATGCTGGAGTTGTTTGAAAGTTCCTGTGTGAGACAAGGCTGCCTCCCTCTCATGTGTTCACTTCCTTGTCATTTTCTTTCTGGAGGGCTAAGTAGGCACTGTTTGACTGTGACTTGTGAGCATAAAAGGGTACCTTCTAACATTGTTTGCTCGGCCATGAAGGAAAAGGGTACCTTCTAACATAGTTTGCTCGGCCATGAAGCAACACTTAGCTTCGGAATTCCTCATTTATCTCCTGTCTTAACGGATGTTTCAGTAAGTGAAGCTGCTGCTGGAATTCTTTTTTTTATATATATAATTCTGGCTTTCAAAATTAAACTAGAATGAAGGAGGAAAGTATATTCGTTTTGAACACTGGGAACTTAAACATCTAACCCCTTTGAATCTGTCGATATACACATCCTTCGATGTTGCCGGAAACGTAACGTGAAGCCCCGTTCTAGTTGTCATTAAATTAAGCAAATTTGAATTTCGATTATACATTACCGTGTGCTGATGCAAGTTCTCATCTGCTGTCCTCGTTTGCTGCATCATACATTCTTGCTCAGTGTCATAACGATCTTTAAGTTGACCCTATTGATTCTGTAACTGAAGATGGTAATGCCAGCACCGACTGAGTAGTTCCAAGTTTGAAAGGACAAAAATCATATTTCCTTAGACGTGGGCAATCAGTTTTTCAGCTAAGCTGATTCAAATTAGTAATCGTTTTGCATAATCTCAGGAATTTACCGATGACAGTATATAACATTCTGTTTTGCGTTGGCATTTAAAGCAATATCATAGGCTATTGACAGTGGATGGAAGAGAAGTACAATTATGCTATTTTCGTTTTTTTTTTTTTTTTTTTTTTTTTTTTTTTGGTATTAGGTTACTTCTTATTGTCGATTATTCATGAATTCAATGACAGATCAAAATGTCAAAGTAGGTGTCAGAGGTTGCTGTAATTCAGCAGTGTTATTACTTTTCTCGTGTAATGAAGTGTGTTACATGCTTAAAAAAGTGTATACATACTTTGTTCAAAAGTCAGTCACAGCCTGATTATTTTCACTAGTATATCTTATGTCTGAGACATGTAGCAAGTTTGTTACATAGAATGAGGCTCGATGTGTGGGCAACTAAATATTCTATATATGTAAACTATGTAGCGGGAAACTATTCGTTCAACACACCTTTTCAGTATGTTTAGAGCTAAACATACTACTTAACCTCCCGTAGCAATAGTTCATGCCTTGGTTGATAACCCTTCTCTCTCTCTCTCTCTCTCTCTCTCTCTCTCTCTCTCTCTATAACGAGGATTTAAAAACTTGTATGATGTTGGACGAAGTGTATTGCATAGTCCAATTTGTTATTTCATGTGGTTTCTTTTTTCTTGTACTTTAAGATTTCATTTGTCAATTTGTTAATAATTGCACTAAGCGTTTCTTGTTGAAAAAAAAAAAAAAAACAACTTCCGAGTAATATTTCGGTTCAGTATAAAATCGTTGACTAAATTATTTATTCATTCATTTCTAATTCATCAAAAGTTAAGTTCTGCTACATGTTTGTTTGGTTGTTCTTTGTTCACGAAAAAATAAAATGCAGTTTAAGTGGAACGAATCATCTACTATTTATAATAAGTACTTTTCGAAAATGCTGATATGTATAGATTCTGCGTTTCAGCCTCGGTACCAATGTCAGCTTTAGACAAACAACCCCATACTACATAATGTAGAGCATCTACGATTGTAAAACGTTTGAAGGAAGGATTCTTTAGAAGCGGGGATTGGAGGAGGTGCAGGCGATTTGGTTGGGGGATGAGGTGCCCTGACATGTCTGATAACAAATTGATAGCAGACAGAACGTTGGAGACATTCACGTGTTCATCAGTCTGTAAATTGATACCAGTCTGTACAGGCACGTGACAAAACTGTAAATTGATCTTTTCGGTAAGTCGAACCCCACCGATTATTGAAATAACATTTTTGTTAATGCAGATTGAGATTTAACTTTTTTTTTCTTTTTTTTTTTTTTTTAAAATCTCCGTACGCAGGCTAATACTCCTGCAGACACTCCCTGTCTGTATAGGCAAGGATTAACCCCATCTACCCAACAAAGGGAGTGATGTTTTGTGTGTATCACCGTTTTTCTTTTTTATCCCGCCATTAAGGCAGCCATACTCCAACTTCGGGGAAGGTGCATGTTATGTGTAACGTGTCATCCATACCAACGGCCAAACTGCCCTTCTCTTCCGAAAGTTGGTGATGGGATTTTACGTGTGTGCAAGATATTATGCATGCGTTCACGCACGGAACTTTGGTTTATAGTCTCATTCGAAGGACTGTATAGAGAATGGCGTCAGAACCAATGTTCACTCCGAGGGAAAAATCCCCCTGTACCGAAACGGCCCGGCGGAGATTCGAACCCGCAACCCCAGGATCACGAGTCTGGCGCTCTACCACTGAGCTATTCCGCCCCCTAGATTTGACATGTGGAAACCAGTTATAACAATGATGTATCCTGCGGAGACATTATTCATTTCTCATGTACTTTGTGTATGTACAGTCCATACTAAAGGACATTCACGAAGTGCACATGGTGTTGACGGAAAACTCTCCCCACACCACCTTGCCAACAACAAACTTCAGATATATCCAATTCAACTCACGTCGCTTATAGCCCAGCCGACCGCACGGGGAAATATTACGGTTGTTACCATATCAACATCGAGAGCAAATAATAAACAAACAAACAAACACAAAGAAATAACCATTTTCTATTTTTAACATTAAACGTAAGTCAGCTCATCATAAACAAGGAAGCAAACCAGCACACATTCCAAACATGCTCAAACTGGACCTATTTCTGCAAAATCTTAGATCAAACGGAAACAAAATGTGTAAAAACGAAAACTCATATCTTGTGGAACATCCCTGGCAGCAGACAGCGTAAATTCCAGAGACCAAACTTTGCAAACTTCCATGACGTAATTCCTCCTATACCCCGCCGGATCTGGCACTTTCCATATCTCCCTTGTGTATGCGTGTGCGGAGGAGTGGCAGAAACGCATGTAAGCATGCGCTCGTGATTGCGTGTACGCGCGCGCGCGCTGTGAGTGTGTGTGTGTGTGTGTGTGTGTGTGTGTGTGTGTGTGTGTGTGTGTGTGTGTGTGTGTGTGTGTGTGTGTGTTCTAGGTCGTGGTGTATGTGTGTGTGTATGTGTGTGTGTATGTGTGCACGCACGCAAAATTAAATGGGGTTATTTTTCATGCATTATTTCTACATGCCATTAGTACACATTCACCTGTCTAATACAATGTTAACAGAAATGCATTTTTAAAGTAAAGACGAACAGTACAATTGCTGGAAGAGAGAGAGAGAGAGAGAGAGAGAGAGAGAGAGAGAGAGAGAGAGACAGAGACAGAGACAGAGACAGAGAGACAGAGACAGACAGACAGACAGACAGACAGAGAGAGAGAGAGAGAGAGAGAGAGAGAGAGAGAGAGAGAGAGAGAGAGAGCATCAATAATGTCATGATACCACCCTTCCGTTGGACTATGGGCATCAACGAAGCTTCCTCAAGATTTAGGACGGTCCTTAATATAACGACTAATAGTCACGCGCAGGACAGAGAGAGAGAGAGAGAGAGAGAGAGAGAGAGAGAGAGAGAGAGAGAGAGAGAGAGAGAGAGAGAGAGAGGTCTGCACCTATCCTCCTTCACGTCCACACACATGGCACAAAGTTTCCATAAACAAACTGTCCATCAGGCGCTGTCAAGACTGATTAGCGCTGTCAGAAATGTTGTTCTGTAATGACTTGTGTAATGACCTGCTCAACATGGTCTTGCTTTCAGGGGGAAATCTGTCTCTGTCTCTGTCTCTCTCTCTCTCTCTCTCTCTCTCTCTCTCTCTCTCTCTCTCTCTCTCACACACACAAAACACACACACACACACACACACACACACACACACACACACACACGGGGCTCGTTATACGCACTGGTCGGAGTAAGACGTGGCTACACACTGTCTCAAGTTTTCACGCCAGTTTCACCTGACAGTGTCTACCCCCGAAACTGTAAAGTGGCCAGTGTAAGCTTCAGATGCCATGCCAGCTGAACCCCTTGTCTTCAGGGCAAGATGTGGCAGCTTTGTTGCCACTTTCGTCTCCTTCATGTTTGGTCGGGCTAGGAGGAAGGCTGAACAACGATATCCGACATTGACGCCGAGGAGCCGTACGGACGGTGTAGTGGTTGGACTGACCCTCACGGTGATTTTCTTCAGCAACCTCCTGATGCAATGTGGTGACGTAGAACCGAACCCAGGACCTCCGAAGCAGATCCCCGGCAAGCAGACCCGTCTCACGAGTGCCAGTGGATCCAGCAGAGTGAGTCTGGATGCAGGGTGTTCTACTGACCATGGGGACAGACGGCAAAGTGTGAGTGGACAGCAACCAACAACGACTGATTTGATGACGATGTTGACTTCGCTGAGAGACAGTTTCAATGAAATGAAACAAGACATGCGGGAAATTAAGGGCACGTTCTCTGCCTTAAAAGAAGAAGTTCAGACTCTTAGAGAAGAAGTTAGTGACCTCAGGCAAGCTAATAATGAACTGACCGAATCCAACAAAGAATTGAAGGAAAGGCTAGACTGTTTGGAAATGAAAACTGACGATTTGGAAGGGCGGTCCAAACGTAATAACATCATCGTTCATGGCATCGTAAGGCACAGAAATGAGACAGCAGAAAACTGTGAGGGTTTGTTGAAGGATATGATCACGGACACATTAGAACTCGCTGATGATTTTTCTTTCGACAGGGTCCATCGTATGAATTCAAAGGAAAATTCACCCATTATAGCAAGATGCACTTTTTACAAAGACAAGGTAAAGTTACTAAAGGCAAAACGGAAATTAAAGGGAACTAACATATTCATCGGCGAAGACTTTTCTCAACGGGTCAGGGAAATCAGAAGGAAACTTTCCCCTCATCTGAAGGAAGCCAGGAGGCAACAGAAAAGAGCCACAATGATTTACGACCATCTGCTCATTGATGGCAAGAGGTTTATTCTTGATGGTAATGATGACATAGTTGAATCGCCATAGGGACACGGCCGGCCTCACATTAGTTCTGAACACAGTGCAGTGTGCCATCCCAACAAGCTAGGTGAAAATTCGAGGGCAGAAAATGCAAGGGTAACACCGGCTGTGGGGACGGAGTTGGCTGAACTCGGTTCAGCACGTGAAAGTGTAGTCGGCAAAACTGTCACTGTGTGTTCGCCTTCCCGTATGTCAGGCAGGTCGTCACCTGACTGCGCTGCCGTTGTCAGTGCAAGCGCACCCTTGAATTACATGTTTGTATGTAAACATTGTAGTAAAAGCATGTGTTTGTGCAGTGGGGTCCCAAGTGCAAGCAGTCAGGACGTTGGCCTTTCGAACATGTCTGTTAATCGTAGAAAATATTCATTCTTGCACTGGAACGTTAGTGGTTTATTTTCTAAGAATTCCGACTATCATTTTATCAACTATGTATCGTCTTTTGATTTTGTTTGCTTAGTAGAAACTTTTCTTGAAGAATTTCAGTCTACGGTTTTTCCTGAACACACTATCTTCATCAAATCTGCTCTCAAATTTACAGAACGTGGAAGAAGATCAGGTGGTGTGATATGTTTGATTAGAAATGAACTTTTGACATACGTGAAGAAACTCGATTTAAATTTTGATAATGTTTTGATGTTTATCATCGATAAAAAGTTGTTCCATTTGCCAAACAATGTTTTGTATGTGTGTTGCTATGTTCCTCCAGAAGGATCACCATACTATGCTTTTTCTAATATTGATAATGGAATTTGTCAGATTGAAGATAGTTTGATTGATGTGCTTAGTTTACATAATGATATGTCAGTTTTGATGTGTGGTGATTTCAATGGAAGAACAGCTGATGTTTCTGTGGATATTACTGATGAATTTGCACAGTTTTCATGGTTTGATAAATTTAATCAAGTCAAAATTAAATGATGCTCAAAAGATAAGGTATAAATATGTATGGTAAGTGTTTGTTAAATATGTGTGTAGCTTTGGGGTTATTCCTATTCAACGGTGTATGTAATGGGGATAAGGAGGTGTTATGTACATATATTTGTGACTCTGGCAGCAGTGTGAATGATTATTTTGTTGCATCGTGCGATCTTTATGATATTGTGAATACTTCCTGCGCATTTTGTGTGAGTGAACGGATCGAATCTGATCACATGCCGTTAGTGTTTAGCATGAATGTAAAAGGCATATCTGAACATGGATATCCTAATAAGAGAGAATATGTGGAAAAATTTGTGTGGAAAAATGAGCATGCAACTGTTTTTTGTGATGCAATTAATTCAGACGATGTCCATGAGCGATTGTTGAATGCGTCAGACATGTTAGATGTGAATGCGAATGTCGCACTCGAAATATTTAACAATGCTGTGAAGTGTGCTGCAGATTCTATGAAACAGAAAATTTCCGTCGGTTCTAGAAGACAACAGAATAAATGGTTTGATTCAGAATGTAAAACTTCAAGACTAAATGTAAGAAAGTTATTGAGAACATGTAACAGAACATTAGACATTATCGACCGTCATGTATACTGCGTTAGCAGAAGAGAATACAAGAATTTATTAGATAGAAAGAAAAGGTCATATAACGATTCATTGTTTCAAAAAGTTCTTAATTCTATCAACAAACAGCAGGAATTTTGGGATGATGTTAAATTTGTATTTAAAAAGAGTACACAGAATCATAATAATATCTCAATACATGAATGGCATGATCACTTCAAGTATATTTTGGAAAAAGATATCACCGATGATTCTATCGTATATGTCGGTCAGTTATCAGAAGATGACGAGTATAGCAACTATTTAGATCGGTCCATCACAAAACATGACGTATTATCTGCAATAAAAAAGTTAAAAAATGGTAAAGCTGCAGGACCTGATGGACTTATAGGTGAGTTTTTTAAACATTTAGGGAACAATGCTATAAATTTTCTTGTAAAATTATTTAATGCTTTGTTTGATAAGGGGATCTATCCTGAAAGCTGGACAGAGTCGATCATTCTTCCTTTGTACAAAAAGGGAGATGTAAATGATCCAAACAATTACAGGGGCATCTCATTATGTAATATAGCTAGTAAACTGTACGGTTCTATAATTAATAAAAGACTAGCAGAGTGGGTAGAACTTAACAATATTACTGGTGAATTTCAAGCTGGCTTCAAAAAGGATTACAGCACAATAGACCATATGTTTACTCTGCTGGCGGCGGTTCAGAAACAGTTTGCTAATAACAGAAAATTGTATGTTGCTTTTGTTGATTTCGAGAAAGCTTTTGATTCGATTTCACGGAAACTGTAATGGCCAATTCTTATTAAAAAAATGGCATAAAGGGTAAGCTTTATAGTTGTGTGAGAAGTATGTATGAAAACGTGAAAGTCAAAATAAAGAGTGGGGCTAGGTTCAGTGATTTCATTATGTGTACGCAAGGGGTTAAACAAGGGGATGTTTGTAGTCCTGTTTTATTTTCGTTGTTTATGAATGAATTAGCTCTCGAAATTATTGAAAAGGGTAGGCATGGTGTTACTTTTAATTTGATTCAGTTATTCATTTTGCTGTTTGCCGATGATATTGTGTTGTTATCTGAAACTGTTATAGGTTTACAAACTCAGCTGAATAGTTTACACTCTGCTGTGCAAAGACTTGAGCTTAAGGTAAATATGGACAAAACAGGTGTTTTAGTTTTCCGTAAAGGTGGCTATTTGGCTGCATGTGAGCGATGGGTTTATGGTACATCAAAAATATCAGTTGTAAACGCATATAAGTATTTGGGTATTTATTTTTCCACGAAGCTCAGCTTTACTTTTGCATGTCAAGACCTTGTGAGCAGAGGCAAACGCGCCATTATGAGTGTGTTAAATGTTTTGTACAAGTTTGAACACAGTTCAGCTGAGTTATTTTTTAAGTTGTTTGACGCGCAAGTTCAGCCAATAGTTCAGTACGGAGCTGAGATTTGGGCGTTTGAAACAGGTCATGAAATTGAAAAATTGCACTGTTTTGCCATGAAACGATTTTTGTGTGTGGACAGACGTACCCCAAATGACTTGGTCTATGGTGAACTTGGTAGATTTCCAATTTACATCAATTTATACTTCAAAAGCATTAAATATTGGCTCAAACTGATACAGATGCATTGTGACAGACTACCTGCACAAGCATACAAAACGCTGTATGACTTAGATGCAAGAGGTAAAGTTACTTGGGCAACGAATATTCGAAAATGTTTATGTAGTTATGGTTTTTCCTTTGTATGGCAAAATCAAGGTGTGGGTTGCGTCCCAAGTTTTTTGGCATGTTTTAAGCAACGCATGATAAACTGTAGGTGGCAAGATTGGGATTGTCATATCCAAAGTAGTGACAGATTCTGTATGTACAGACAATTTAAAATGAACTATTCAGCAGAACCATACATTAGAATAGATATGAATAGATTTATAAAATGTGCATTAACAAAGTTTAGATTAGGTGTCTCTGACATAACAGTGCATAGTCAGAGGTATAAAAAAGATAACAGGTCCTTGCTGTGCCCTATGTGCGGATCCGGTGTAGAGGATGAAGTCCACTTTGCTTTATGTTGCCCAACACTAAATGATTTGAGAGCAAAATATATTCCTGCCAAGTATTATAGCAGACCATCATTATTTAGTTTAGTTTTACTTTCGTCGTCGAGAAATGAAGCTACTATGAAAATTTTTTCTATATATCTGTAAAAGTCGTTTAAACGGCGGAGCACTATGATATGATATAATATGATGCTATTGTAACTCATATAAATACCAGGCATATGTTTTATACTGATTATGTACACTAAAGTGCGTGAAAAATTCTCATTTACTTTTGCATAGTTCCCCTTCAAATGGGGCTTTGGCCTTTTCTTGAATAAAATATCGTTATCGTTATCGTTATCGTTATGTTCTCACACACACACACCACACAACACACACACACACACACACACACACACACACACACACACACACGCACACAGACACACACACGCACACACACAAACACACACATACACACGTACGCACGCGCACACGCACACACACGCACACACTCACATATTCTCTCTCTCTCTCTCTGTCACACACACACACACACACACACACACCACAACACCACACACACACACCACACACATATATATATATTTATAAATAATATACACACACACACACACACACACAACACACACACGCACACACGCACACACATACACGCGCGCGCGCAGTCGCGCACACACACACACACTACACACACACACACACACACCACATACATACACACACATGCACGCACGCACGCACGCACGCACATACACACACAAACACAAACACACACACACACACACACACAACACACACCGCGCGCGCGCACGCACGCACGCACATACACACACATACACACACCACACACACACACACACACACACACGCGACACACACACACAACAAACCCCACACCACACGCACACACGCACACACACAACACACACACACACACACACACACACACACACACACACACACACACACACACACACACACACACACACACACACACATACGCACACTGTGCAAAACATGCTTTCACACCTATCATTAGATACATGGATATACAGACTGGAGGACGTGCTACAACAGGTTCTACAAACAGCGTGTGTATATACCATCTTCCATTCGGAGTTTTCCAGTTGAAGGGTGAAGCGAGCAATGATTGAATTTCAATCAATAATAGATAGCAACGAGAACAATACCATGAAAAATGCATGTGTTAACGAGCATCCAAAATCGGACGCGGACAAATCGCTAAAGCAGAATAGTTCCATTTTCCATCAACAATAAAACCATGTTGTGCATGATGCCAGAATAATTGACTTAGTCCGCAGAGACTAGAACCTTTTCTTCTCTCCATTTGAATATTCGGGCACTGACCCGTTTGAATGGATGAGTGCGTGGGGATGCTGTAACTCTCATGTAAATGAGGGCATGTGACAAGGCATTCCAACGACCTGAGCTGCAACTGCAGTCTCGGCTGATGAGGAGAGAGAGAGAGAGAGCGAGAGAGAGAGAGAGAGAGAGAGAGAGGAGAGAGAGAGAGAGAGAGAGAGAGAGAGAGAGAACATCTTTTCGAGATTTACGGTAGATGTGTATGGAGCAGATTGTGCGTATCTCTCCTTAATGCTGCTTACCCCCTCTTTATGCTAGATAATGATGATGATGACGATGATGATGATGATGATGATGATGATGATGATGATGATGACGATGACGATGACGATGATGGTGATGGTGATGATGATGATGAATGATGATGATGATGATGGTGACGACGACGACGACGACGACGACAACGACGACGACGACGGTGATGATGATGATGATGACGATGATGATGATGATGATGATGATGATGATGATGATGATGATGATGATGATGATGATGATATTGATGATGTTTTGACAACGTGCTACTACTATCCTTAATCTTACTTTTTACTATTTTCCCCTTAGTTTTTCCATAAATATTTTCCCCCTCACATTATACGTCTCCATGCTTCCTTTTTTTTCAAACTTTTGAGCTCAGTGGTAATCCATATGTCGGTGGCGAATGAGATAAATGAAGGCACTTTACTTAATGCGGTGCAATAAACATGGAAGAGGAATATCGAATGTTTTTTCCTTTGCTTTGTAATTTAATAAATTTCTTAAAGATCTGAATTTCAAAGTTCGCAGATTTGAGTGTCTGACCTCGAATATATCCAGATCCGATTAGTGCTTTTGAACTGTAACATCACATGTTATTATATGCTTACTCTTCCTGTCGTTAAAAGTGTAATAATGTTATGGTGCTACCAGGTAACATTGCATGTGGCCACTCTATCCACTGACAGCGACATGAAGACTTTGGTAGGGTTGTGCATCTATGCTATATCGAAAATGCATCGTCAAAATTGCAAACATTCATATTTTGGGAGCAAGCGGTATTTGCATCATAATGAGGTAAAAGGAGAGAGAGAGAGAGAGAGAGAGAGAGAGAGAGAGAGAGAGAGAGAGAGAGAGAGAGAGAGAGATTGATGATGATGATGATGATGATGATGATGATGATGATGATGATGATGATGATGATGATAATCTTCATCTCCAAGGGTAACAGATAAGCAAACACATGTTTGGTTTTTTTTATTTGCGTGGGGATGATGTAACTCTCACGTAAATGACGGCATGTGACAAGTCATTCCAATGACTTGAATTGCAACTGCTGCTTTCGGCTGATTAGAGAGAGAGAGAGAGAGAGAGAGAGAGAAAAGAGAGAGAGAGAGAGAGAGAGAGAGAGAGAGAGAGAGAGAGAGAGAGAACGAAATGTTGTTTAATGAGGGAAAAGAATAAGCACAAGTCAGTGGCTTTTTTCATCCAGCCCTCAAACAATAAATACATGGAAAAAAATCATTGCATAGAAAAGCATATAAACTCATAAACAACAATGAATACATAGCAATTTAGAATAACAGAATGGACAATATAACTAGAGGAAGAGAGTGTGGGAGAGAGGGAGGGACGGAGAGGGAGAGCGACACAAAGAGAGAGGTGGGTGGGGACTTGGAGACACAGAATAAAGAGACGGAGTCTCTGACACAAGGAGAGAGAGAGAAGAAGAAGAAGAAGAAGAAGAAGAGGAGGAGGAGGAGGAGGAGAGGAGGAGGAGGAGGAGAAGCTAGAAGCATATCAAAAATTGCCACATCAAAAACGACAAACTACAATGAAAGAAGAATCATAAGAAATCAAGTCATGCAATAAAGAAAAAAGAGCTGAAAGACACCAGACATGCCCAACTCAGCAGCAAACAACAATCCCATACACGTTACTCCCCCCACCCCCCTCCCACTTCAAGAACGACAAGAGAAGGAAGAAGGAGATCAACATAGGATGACATGATGAGAGAGACACACAAAGAGAGACAGACAGACAGACAGACAGACAGACAGACAGACAGACAGAGACAGAGAGGAAGTAAGATATGACAGAAGGCAATAATCAAATGTAATGTTCTATAACTGCTGCCCTGGCTGATTCAAGATGACAACATATTTGTGTTGACAACACTGTTCCGAACTTGTGCAGCCTTGATACTGATAACCATGCCGGTCACTGCGCCACAAAGAGATGTATCAAAGTAGTCACTGTTTTTGTCAAAGAAAAGAATTCTTATGAAGCGTCGGAAAATGTGAAGAAGTAGGAGAGGTGGGAAACGTATGAACGTAGGAAAGCAAGACGGTTATGAAAGGGAGAGTAGACAAAAAAGGACAGACCATCAGCCCCAACTTACCCTTACAAACTGCTTCACTTTCTGGCAGAGGAGCTATGCACAGCATTGGAATTACAACAAACAGATGTAATTTGTCTCCAGCAGCTGCAACACACGCAGCACAGACGTGATGACAAAAAGATGCCAGTTCCTGTCTGGCTGCGTGGGTTTGATCAACGGAGACATGTTAAGAAAAAGCTGCAGTTTGTTGCTTGTTGGCAGCTTGCATAGACACAGTGCAGACCTAACAACAACAATCTTCGAATTGCAACCCCGCAGCGAAACAAAAATTGATGCATAGTTACTCAGAAATACGCAGTGCAGAAAAGATAAAAATGCGGTAAATTGTTATCCGGCACGCCGGAAATACGCAATGCAAGCATAATAACAGCCAACTACCTATTGCTATCTGGCGGAGGACAGGGACTGTGGTATTGAAAAAAGACATACTGGCTAATAACAGAGGAATAGCCAGTTCCCAAATATCACTGTCATTATGCTCACCAGTGAATTGAGAGATACACTGAGACTTACGGGGCAGCGAGACGCAGGAACAAGCAGGGAGGTGTGGTTTATATTCACGTCTTCATTTGTCCATACTTCCCCCATCTTCCCTCGGGTGCTTGGTGCTTACTGTCAATGCTGGGTGATTTCACTGTCTGGACTTTGGATTGGAGAGGTTGGCAGTGCCGCATCAAGTTCACCGAAGGGATATAATGCGCTTCGATTACAACCCCCCCCTCTCTCTCTCTCTCTCTCTCTCTCTCTCTCTCTCTCTCTCTCTCTCTCTCTCTCTCTCTCTCTCTCTCTCGTATATTTTGCACAAGTTGTTGTTGTTCTTTTGAACAGCACTGTAATTCACAATGGAGTAGAAACCACTTTCATATTTGGGCATTAACCTCTTCGACCAGTGCCTTGTATACCAATCTGTTCTCAACTATATGACAAAAGTGGACATGATTGTTTGCACAAACAATGTGCCACACGTGAGTACGCTTAGCACTTCAGCGATGAGTCGCCAACGGAAGGACGAAAACTGACACCAGACAGACGATATGAAGTTTCTCTTTTCATAACAGACTTCAAATGGTCCTTACATCTTGTTCGTGAAGCGGTTAATATTCACACGTTACCACCCTCTTTTCATTTCTCTCTCTCTCTCTCTCTCTCTCTCTCTCTCTCTCTCTCTCTCTCTCTCTCTCTCTCTCTCTCTCTCTCTGTGCTTCTATGAATCTTTGCCAGATGACTGCTTTAATGACGGAAGAATTGTTAGCCTGCACTTATTCTCCCCCACTACTTAAAATAGTGTACTTCACAAGTTTAAAAGGCTGAAAAACTTAACCGAAAAACCAGTGGAAAATACTCCTCCAACTTCAGAGCAGAAGCAGAAGCCCTCAAGCAAGCAGCAGAGGAAGCAAGCGCCAGCCTGACATGCACCAAGCCTAAAGTGGTTGTCTTCACAGATGCTCTCTCTCTCTCTATCTCTCTCTCTCTCTCTCTCTCTCTCTCTCTCTCTCTCTCTCTCTCTCTCTCTCTGTCCTGAGTGCACTTCAAAATCTCTGCCAGAAGGACCTCAAGTGTCTGGGTACATCTCTGCAGAATGGTGAAAATGCAAAACTTGCCCTTCAGTGGCTCCCCGCCCATTGTGTGATCCACGGAAATGAGAAGGCGGACGGACTGGCCAAGGAAGGGGGGACAACTGGAGCAAAATCACACAGAGGTCTCCTAGCCTGGGGAGAAGACTTTCATTAAATCACTCTACAGGAGGAAATGGAAGCAGCAACACCCAATTTCCAACCAGGCTGACTATTATTACCACCTAAGCAGAGAAGATCAAGTGCTACTGTTCAGACTAAGGACTGGACATAACAGACTGAATGCACACATGGACAAAAAGTACAAGATTGGCCAGTCTGCGATGTGTCCATGCAGAGAGGCCGAAATGGACAGCGAGCACACACCACAGGACTGTCCCCTCCATGCTATTGCCAGGCAGAACACATGGCTGGAGCCAGTGGCTCCGAGGGCCAAGCTCTACGGGGACCTGACAGACCGGAGGACATCTGAGTGTTCGAGAAGAAGAAGAAGAAGAAGAAGAAGAAGAAGAAGAAGAAGAAGAAGAAGAGAAGAGGAGAGAGGAGGAGGAGGAGGAGGAGGAGGAGGAGGAGGAGGAGGAGGAGGAGGAGAAGGAGGAGAGAAGAAGAAGAAGAAGACTTAACTGAAACATTTACGAGTAAACACGACAATATTTGTTTTTCATCATGACTTTCCTCTCTATGGACAGTATAGCGCAAACGTCAAAGGCTACAATAGCGATGACATATAACTTTCAAAGATAGACATGCGTGAAAAGGGAGGGTGTAGGCCATAAAGAAACTCTTCCACACCGAATGTTCTGTATGCTGTGGATTTCCTCCAGAGGGAAAGACAGCGGGATATCAGGTGCCAGGGCTGTTTCGCCCCATGAAGAGCTCGTCACGCTCCCCAGTGGATCCTGGTTACCTTCTGATGAATCGGGTAGTTCATGTTGTCTAGGTACAGACAGACAGAGGAGAGAGAGAGAGAGAGAGAGAGAGAGAGAGAGACAGAGACAGAGACAGAGACAGAGACAGAGACAGAGAGTGAGAGAGAGAGTGACACTGACACTAGCACTGACACTATTTGATTGCCATTAGCAAAAGGCCTCGTTGACAAGGGGGTATCGTGAGTAATAACTAGCAACAGTGACACACAAGAGTGACAAAAAGGGGAAAAATGCAAAAAAAACACCCTCCTTTGTGATGTCACCCCCCCCCCACCACACACACACACACACACAAAACACCAAAAACTTCCCCTTCCCCCTACTCACACGTATGCGTGCACGCACACATATGACACTCACAGACAATCAAAACCAAATCTCTCTCTCTCTCTCTCTCTCTCTCTCTCTCTCTCTCTCATGCACAACACACACACACACACACACACACACACACACACACACACACACACACACACACACACACACACACACACACACACACGCTGATCTACAAACCATGTTCTGTAATCACCACTGACCCTGGAACCCTCTCACTTGTGCCAACAAAGTGGCCCGGAATAGGATCAAGAATCCACGCCACAACGAGGCCACATGGACAACTGACTGCCAGACAGGCTAGAAAGGTAAAGAGAGACCTGTGCGTCTGTCCACCTTTACCTAGGACACGTCCATCTTAAATAAACAGGCCAGTCCCTCTCCCTTAATGATAAGATAGAATGTGGAGAGGACAGTCCCAGCAAAGCCAGGGTGACTTTATGACTATTTTGTATACTTTAATCTTGTATATAAGGGGAAACGTACGGGTGTGAAATTGCACCTATCCTGTGTCAGTCTCTTCGCTGTCCATACATCATTTCATATTTAAACCTGTGTCTAGTGCTCTCTGTTTCTCAGAGCACGAGCACGTTGAAGTGCTTAGGCCGAAAGTGAATTGCTCCTGATCCGTTCTTGGGTATTTGTAACAATCCCGAGAACTATGAACATGTCTTTGGCTTTGCTGGAAAGCTTATTTTCCACTGCTGATAAGCCAGAGGATATAGGTGAATTGTGATGTAAAAACTATCTAGTTTTAATAGTTTCAATCTGAGTACTGGTACTACTATCACTATAAGCAATAACCAAATTAACGACAATACCAATAATAGCAATATCAACAATAATAATAATAATCGTATTTATGATAATAGTAATAAAAATGACACGCATAATAATAATAATAATAATAATAATAATAATGATATAATAAAAGTAATAATAAAAATAATATTAACAATGATCATAGTAATAATAATAATAATTAAACATTCCTGTAAAATGTGATTTTTTTTAATCTGTTGTGTTGACAATGTGAATTAAAAGAAATGAACAAAACTAAAACATAATTTTCAGCCTGCTCAGGTCCTAGTCCCCTGCCTTTCCTGTTGCTGTCCTGACCATGCTCCGACAGACACGCATCTCAGACAGACACACTGATGCCATCACATCCGTTCTAGCGCGCGCCAACAGACACACACACAACACACACACACACACACACACACACACCACACACACACACACACACACACACACACACACAGCGTGCTCTTATGTGTGCGCACGCGCGCGCGCGCCAACCACACACACACACACACACACACACACACACACGACACACACACACACACACACACACCACACACACACACCTACCTCTGTCCCTGTCAACAGTTGTCTGGGGGTCAGACCGCTCAGGCTACAGATCGTCAATCAACTTCCTGGGATTTTTAAGGCGATACCCCCCCCCCCCCACCACCACCACCACCACACCACCACCATCTATCCTATTTCACCTCGCCCCGTTGATCTACTACCCTCTCCCACCCCCAGTCTATCTTTGTCTGTCTGTTCACATCGATTCCTGAGATTCAATGCCTTTCTCTTTCTTCTTCTTCATTTGTATGAATCAGTGTCAAACCGAGGTGACTGAGGGCAGAAAACGAAGCAAATGTCAAACAGAAAGGTATTAGTTCCGCCAGACCAAACAGACAAACAGATTACAGACAAAACACAATGCGTTTCGACCTCTCGGGTCTTCTTCAAGCTAAAACAAACAACATTTAGGTCAATGAAGGACATTTTGCGTCGAGTATGAGAAGATAAGTGGTTGCTCGTTCTTCGTTTGCATTGTCCTAAATGTTCTTTCTTTTTGCCTGAAGACGATTCGATAGGTCGAAATGCATTGCGTTTTGTACTGTAATCTGTTTGTGTGTATCGTCTGGCGGAACTTTGTTTCTTTCTGCGTACGCAGGCTGATACTCCCGCGGACACTCCCTGAACAGACAGGCAAGGTTGAATCCCATCTACTCAACAAAGGGAGTAGAGTTTTGTGTATGACCGTTTTTTTTTTATCCCGCCATTAAGGCAGCCCTACTCCAACTTCGGGGAAGGTGCATGCTATGTGTAACGTGTCATCTATACCAACGACCAAACTGGGCTTCTCTTCCGAAATTTGGTGATGGTATTTTACATGTGTGCAAGATGTTATGCATGCGTTCACACACGGAACCTCGGTTTATAGTCTCATTCGAAGGATTGTAAGGGAAATGGAGTCAGAACCAATGTTAACTCCGAAGGACCCCCACCCCACCCCATCCACCCACCCCCGTGCCGAAACGGCCCGGCGAAGATTCGAACCTGCAACCCCAGGATCACCGAGATTACGAGTCCGGCGCTCTACCACTGAGCTATTCCGGCCCCCGTCTGGCGGAACTAATACCCTTTCTGTTTAAGATTTGTAATAAGCACACAAAGTGATCAAAGTCAATAAAGAAATTTGTGTCAAAAGGCAGGGGCAGGAAATCACTGACCGTGGAGACTTTGAACATGAGGTGGGACTGGATGGTACACTGCCTTCGGAAGCCAGTGCCTAACACCTTCTGTTAGGATTTACTTGGAACCCGCCTGGGAAAAGCCAGTGTGAATGACCCCAAAACAGCTAGAGAAGAGACCTTGAGACAGAGCTGGTGGAGAATGGAACCAATGGGGCAGAAGCCAAAAGCTATAGCCCACAGTTGAGTACACTGGGTGATAGGTCATTCATGGTCTGTGCTGCAATGAGACAGCAGCCAAAAGGTATAGCCCACAGCTGAGTACACTGGGTGATAGGTCATTCATGGTCTGTGCTGCCTTGCAGGCAAGAGGGCTAAGTAGCAAAGTCAAATTAGATGTATCTTTGGTCATAGATCTTAATATATACAGTCAATACAATATGTGTTGTAAACATTGGTTGAATGATAATTATGATAATGACAACAGCAACAATAATAATTGTAATAATAATATAATAGTAATAGTAATAATAATAATAATGATAATATGACAATAATAATATAATGATAATGATGATAATAATAATAATAGTAGTATAATAATAAACAATAACAGCAGTAATTGTGAAGGTGATGATGATGATGATGATGATGATGATGATGATGATGTGATGATGATGATGACGATACTAACAGCAGTCATCATCATCATCATCATCATCATCATCATCATCATCATCATCATCATCATCATCATCATCATTTTACCTTTTAACCAGCTGCGACAGTGTAGTTTTCAGGGTTCCGGACTCACGGATGGAAGATCAATAGTTTGATTTAAAAAAAACAAGCTATTACTTCAAGCACATCCAACAGTTGATAACAATGACCTCGCAGTGTTCAAGCTGAGTGCGAAAATTGGTAATTATCTTGCTGAACTGATCCCTGATTTGCCCTTTCGATCCAGATCCACAAAAGTGTGATCTTAGGCCATAATAATTCCATCTTCCCACACAGTGGAATTCAAATAAGATTAGGAGGTTTTGGGGATCGTCCTGCAGACAAGCAAACAAACAAATAAAAAAGAAAAGAAAGAAACGAATAAACTCAATGGATGTGTATAAACGCACACAGTGAAGGTAACAACAACAACAACAACAACAACAACAACAACAACAACAACAACAACAACAACAACAACGACAACAACAACAGCAGCAACAGACATGGCGAGCAATTGAAGACGGCAACGACAGCACGTGGCGTGATCCTCAAACTCTCCCACACAGGGGAACTGAAAATAACCACAGAATCCATCGCCAACAGTGCTCTAATTTCCCTGAATATTCTTCCCGGATTATGACCCCCGCCCTGCGCTGCATACTGATTCTGCGCTAATGGCTCTGCGGGTGCAACAAAGCCATTAAGAACCAGCGGCAGCAGAGGGGCAGTGGGAGTAGTAAGGTGTATGTGGGTCGCTGGGGGTGAGGAGAGGGAAAGGAGGGGAGGGGGGCGGAGCTTATAGGGGGTGACGAAAGGCTGGTTGACCCTATGTGAATGGTTCATGGAACAAGGAACGGATAGTTCCGAACGTGTGACCTTCTTTTCTCGTTACCCATTCATCGGGTAATTAATCAACATCTGAGGCAGTAGCCCATGGTTGGCTGAAGTCTAATCGATGCAGATGAGCAGGCAGCCTTTTCCATTTCATTTGACAATGTAAGTCGAACTACTCATTAGCTTGTAAATTAAAGTCTCAAAGAACTTTCTTTTGAATTATGTCGACAAATATGTGATTTTGTATGCCAGTGCGCTATTTTGCATTATTGCTGTCGATGTTTAATTTGCTGTCGTTGAAGCGCGTAGCTGATCAGTTCTGTTCACGAAGGTGTTAACGTCTTTGGACAGTTTTATATAAGTTATACTATTTCTCCTAAACCAAGGTGCCATCATGAGCAGGTTTAAAAAAGATAGATTGATAACTTCACCAATCAAACACGGCTGAAAGAAGCCACACGTTGCCACAGAAAGCAGGAACAGGAAAGGTGGGAGGAGGGGGCGTCATTTGCAGGATCCATAAAAATCAGTCTGCCATGAACACAAGGAATGACCAGTGTGCTCATTACGCTATCTGAAAAAAAAAGAATGAAAGATGACAAATTGTCACACGATAGAAAGACCAGACTCATACAGCAGTGGTGATACCAGAACATTCTCCCAGGCTTCTCTGCACTTTGAATCACCAGCCAACAGGCCCACATAAAGCTTGCAGCTTCTCCATCTTTTCAGTCATGTGAGAATCCTGGTCATTGCCCTCGTTCGTGGCTCTGGGATGCAGGCGATGTGAACAAAATAATGAGCGCGTGCAAGTGACCCGTAATTTAAACAAGACTCGGGAGTCAGCTCGCTTCCAAGGTCACGAGGCTTTAAATCCCTCACGCCTGTGAAATAATCATTAACGTATACATACATCAACAGGAGAGAGGGTGATTAGTTTCGCCTTTTGCTCGTTATAGTTCCATTGCACAGTGTGAAGGCGCTCACCATTCTCTTGATCTGATTGGATCTCTGCCTGCCTCCTGGCCACAGATTGACAGTCTATTCACCACTCATGGCCGCTAATAGTATTAAACTGTCACGCTTGAAGCTCATGCATGCTGAGTGGTGCTCACGCAACAGCCTGCTGCAGGTCATGGGCCAGCTCCCTGTACAGCGGATGACAGCAAATTGGCATGAGTGATCAAGTGAGAGGGCAGTCCAGTCCACTGAACCATCTTCTCGCAGTGTACAGTCACTCCACCAACAAAACCAAGGCATCCGCGGGTCACCACCATCCAAGGCAAAGCAGGAAACTGCCTCACAGAAGAAGCAGGTATATTCAAGAGGTGGACAGAGTACTGCTCCGACCTCTATAACCATCAATACTGAGGAGACCCCAGGGTAACAAAATGCTGAGAATCATCAAACAACGACTGTACGGGAAGAAGCAGAAACAGCCAGTAGAACATTAAACAATGGGAAAGCGCCTGACCTGAAGTAGAACGGGGGAGAATCAATGCCAGATATGCTCACTAGCATCTGCAGTAAGATCTGGCAGACCGCTGAATGGCCAACACCTTGAACACAATCCCTCATCATCACCCTCCCCAGCAGGACAACTTGCAACTATGCCAGAATTACAGACAGATAAGCGTGATCGGTCACGCGTGTGAAGTGATGCTAATAATTATTCTAAACAGACCGAGACCTCGGACAGAACAAATAATCGTTTGTTCAATGAACGGACGATGAAGATAATCACGATGTTGTTGATCACGTGATGGCAACGAGATGACGTTATACAACGATGGCAACAATTATTATAATAACGATGGCAACAACGACGAATACGACAACGTTAATGACGATGATGATGGCAACGACGACGACGACGACGACGACGATGATGATGATGATGATGAGTGATGATGATGATGAATGATGATGATGATGATTTTTCTTCTTTTTTTTCCCGTGCACGCAGGCTGATACTCCTGCAGACACTCCCTGTATACACAGGCAAGTATTAATCCCATCTACCCAACAAAGGGAGTGGAGGTTTGTGTGTATGACCGTGTTTTCATCCCGCCATTAAGGCAGCCATACTCCAACTTCGGGGAAGGTGCATGCTATTTGTAACTTGTCATCCATACCAAGGGCCAAACTGACCTTCTTTTCCGAAAGTTGGTGATGGGATTGTACGTGTGTGCAAGATGTTGTGCACGCATTCACATACGGAGCATCAGTTTATAGTCCCATTCAAATGACTGTTGGGAAATGGAGTCAGAACTAATGTTAACTCCGAGGGAAGAATCCCCCTGTACCGAACGGCCCGGCGGAGATTCGAACCCGCAACCACAGGATCAATAATAATGGTGATTGTTTGCTTTTGATGGTGATGGTCGGTGATGACCATGACCATTTTCGTCGTCGTTCAGCTTGCACCATGTGTATGGGTTTTCCACAAAAAAAAGTGTCTTCTGGAACAATTCTAGCAGATGTCCGGCGGGTATATCCGATCAATAACCTACTTAGGGTGTCACTGGATTGAAAGACTGAAGAACTATTCTTCAAACTCCTCTAATTCTGTCGGCTGTGTGCCAAGGCTGTATGTAACTCCCCTGTCCACTCTGCAGTGTTACCCGTCCATTGTTGTTGTTGTTGTTGTTGTTGTTGTTGTTGTTGTTTCCTCTACTCTTCCATCTCCCTCCTTTAATAGTTCCATGAGTATTGTTTAGGAGATGCTATTGGATCAATGAATCTGGCCATACCAGTGTTCTTCTCTTTCCCCGATTTATGTCAACAGCCCTTCATGTGCTCCGCTATGCTGCTGTTAAAACAGTATAATCCACCTCTTCCTTGGTGATGTGATCTGTGTATCTGATGCATAGCATTTTGCAATAGAGCCTGTTTCCATGTCTGGGATTCCCCTTTCCAGATCCGCTGTAAGGGTGTCTCGCGCGCAGACGGGAGTATGGATTATTCCAGTGTTCGCAGGAGCCTGTTTCGTGGAAATTTTTTGGAAGTTCTGTGGGTCGCTAATCTAAATAATAAATACATCTCTGCGAGTTTATCTCTGTCTTCTGGTCTAGCATGAAAAATGGAAGATATTGTCAGCATCCCTAACAATCGACGCTGAACACTCTGTAAACACACTTCGTACTACCCCTCACTCACAGAACATCAACCATAAAACAGACTGCCGGCAGTTCCCTACAACCTACATTGGCTGAGCATAAACCATAGAACAGACTGCCAGTATATCCCCAGCCCACATTGGATAAACATCAACCATAGAACAGACTGCCAGTATATCCCCCAGCCCACATTGATAAACATTAAGCATAGAACAGACTGTCAGTATATCCCCAGCCCACATTGATAAACATTAAGCATAGAACAGACTGCCAGTATATCCCCAGCCCACATTGATAAACATTAAGCATAGAACAGACTGCCAGTATATCCCCAGCCCACATTGATAAACATTAAGCATAGAACAGACTGTCAGTATATCCCCCAGCCCACACTGGATAAACATCAACCATAGAACAGACTGTCAGTATATCCCCAGCCCACACTGGATAAACATCAACCATAGAACAGACTGTCAGTATATCCCCCAGCCCACATTGATAAACATTAAGCATAGAACAGACTGCCAGTATATCCCCAGCCCACATTGATAAACATTAAGCATAGAACAGACTGTCAGTATATCCCCCAGCCCACATTGATAAACATTAACCATAGAACAGACTGTCAGTATATCCCCCAGCCCACACTGGATAAACATCAACCATAGAACAGACTGTCAGTATATCCCCAGCCCACATTGATAAACATTAAGCATAGAACAGACTGTCAGTATATCCCCCAGCCCACATTGATAAACATTAAGCATAGAACAGACTGTCAGTATATCCCCCAGCCCACACTGGATAAACATCAACCATAGAACAGACTGTCAGTATATCCCCCAGCCCACATTGATAAACATTAAGCATAGAACAGACTGCCAGTATATCCCCCAGCCCACATTGATAAACATCAACCATAGAACAGACTGCCAGTATATCCCCCAGCCCACATTAATAAACATTAAGCATAGAACAGACTGCCAGTATAACCCCAGCCCACACTGGATAAACATCAACCATAGAACAGACTGCCAGTATATCCCCCAGCCCACACTGGATAAACATTAACCATAGAACAGACTGCCAGTATATCCCCCAGCCCACACTGGATAAACATTAACCATAGAACAGACTGCCAGTATATCCCCCAGCCCACACTGGATAAACATTAACCATAGAACAGACTGCCAGTATATCCCCCAGCCCACATTGATAAACATTAAACATAGAACAGACTGTCAGTATAACCCCAGCCCACATTGATAAACATCAACCATAGAACAGACTGCCAGTATATCCCCCAGCCCACATTGATAAACATTAAGCATAGAACAGACTGCCAGTATATCCCCCAGCCCACATTGATAAACATTAAGCATAGAACAGACTGCCAGTATATATCCCCCAGCCCACATTGATAAACATTAAGCATAGAACAGACTGTCAGTATATCCCCCAGCCCACATTGATAAACATCAACCATAGAACAGACTGCCAGTATATCCCCAGCCCACATTGATAAACATTAAGCATAGAACAGACTGCCAGTATAACCCCCAGCCCACATTGATAAACATTAACCATAGAACAGACTGCCAGTATATATCCCCCAGCCCACATTGGATAAACATCAACCATAGAACAGACTGCCAGTATATCCCCCAGCCCACATTGGATAGGCATGACCCATAGAACACACTTTCAGTACACCTCACAACCCATATTGGATGAACATCATCTTTAGAACAGACCGTCAGTGCACTTCACAACTCAGAGCAGACAAACACCAGCCATGGAACATATTGCCGACATACCTTACAACCCACACGGAATAAACAACTCACAATCCAGCTGGAAACACATCGACCACAGAACAAACTGTCGGCATATCTCTGAAAACCACTGCATTTTCTCAACCATAGAACACACTGTGAGTCTACGTCGCAACCCCCACTGGATGAACATCGACTATAGAACAAAATGACTGTACACCACCATTCCTAGCATAAAAAATAGATGTAGAAAACATAACGAAGAAACAAAACCAACCATCATTATTTCACTGTGTGATTTTACTGTATGTATTAGTATACTGGTACACTTCTTTGCCCCTGCTTTTCAGTTCCCGTGTGTGTGTGTGTGTGTGTGTGTGTGTGTGTGTGTGTTGTGCGTGCGTGCGTGCGTGCGTGCGTGCGTGCGTGCGTGCGTGCGTGTGTGTGTGTGTGTGTGTGTGCGTGCGTGCGCGCGTGTGCGTGCGTGTGTGCGTGCGTGTGTGCGTATGTGCGCGCGCGCGCGCGCGCGTGTGTGTGTATGTGTGTGTGTGTGTGTGTGTGTGTGTGTGTGTGTGTGTGTGTGTGTGTGTGTGTGTGTGTGTACATGTATTTCATCATCAGCTCAACGTTGTCCAAAATTCCCATTCCCCATTCAGACTTGCTTCTTTCACTATATGATGTATCAGTGGTGACACCACTTTGCCTTCGCTTTGGACTAGGGAAGACAGAGCTGGCTGGCTGCTGTCAGTGGACGCCATGGCCCCCGGATGAACGTGATGGAGGAGCTGAAGAAGCGACGCGTTGGACAAACCACCGTACGTAACCCTACAGTAGCAATGAACGTAAACGCTTTCATCACACGGCTTAGTGAGGAAAAGACGGTGCAATGGGGATAGAGAAGAAGAAGAAGAAGAAGAAGAAGAGAAGAAGAAGAAGAAGAAGAAGAAGAAGAAGAAGAAGAAGAAGAAGAAAAAGAAGAAGAAGAAGAAGAAAGAAAAGAAGAAGAAGAAGAAGAAGAAGAAGAAGAAGAAGAAGAAGAAAAAGAAGAAGAAGAAGAAGAAGAAGAAGAAGAAGAAGAAGAAGAGGAAGAAGAAGAATAGATATACAGACAAGGAAGAAAAAAGGAGGTTGGGGAGGGACAGGAAGACAGAATGATGAAGAGATGCAGACACGCAGACCCGAGAGAGAGAGAGAGAGAGAGAGAGAGAGAGAGAGAGAGAGAGAGAGAGAGAGAGAGAGAGAGAGAGAGAGATCTTTGAATGGATAGTACATGGATAGATGAATAGACAGATAGATAGACAGACAAACAGACAGACATATAGATATATAGATACAAAGAGAGATACATATATACAGACAGATACATGCACACATACATACATACATACATACATACATACATACATACATACATACAGATATAGATATATACTTATATACATACGTGCATACATACATACATACATACATGCATACATACACATATACATACATACATACATACATACATACATACATACATACATGCATACATACATACATGCATGCATGCATGCATGCATACATACATACATACATACATACATACATACATACATACATACATACATACATACATACATACATACATACATACATAGACAGATAGACAGAAGAAGATGAGATAGTTTGCAGTCACTCAGAAAGAAAAAAATCTGTATTCACTTCAAAATGCGCACGATCGTAGGTATTTCGTAGAACTTTTTTTTTCCAAGTGTATGATGTCACATCAGGATTTGCGCAGCTGATCTTCAAGTAGACCTACCTCCCGATCTGACAATTACAGGGGGGAGGGAGGGGGGGGAGCTGCAGTACGGAATATCAATATTTGTTGGGGAAAATTTATTGTTAAAGCGCGCATGCCATTCAAACTGATATGGTACAAAGTCTATGGTAAGGAGGCAACCTGTCATACCACTGTGAAGAAATGGTTACCAGAGTTAAGGAGATAGATAGATAGATAGATAGATAGATAGATAGATAGATAGATAGATAGATAGAATAGAATAGAATAGATGGATACATAGATAAATAAAATAGATGCTTATAAAGATATCCAAATTATGTTGTAATCCATCGAACGATCTTACAGACCAATGATCCCATGATGGTTGATCGGCGACTTAGAATCTTTTAGAATATTTACTTTAAGTATTTGGCATTGGAACTGAAAGAGTGGCTGAAATTCTGACCAAGCATCTAGCCGTGAGAAAGGTTTCTGTCAGGTGCGTGCCAACACTCATCAGCAGACACCAGAAATACTTCAGTCTGGAAATATCTGGAGAAAATCTGCAACAGGACGCTGACGCAGACATAGGCCTATTTGTTGCAAGCTAAAACCACCTTGGATGAGACATAGTTGCACCATTTCCGATCGAAGAAATAACGGTATTTAAAGCACATACAGTCCCCGCCTCCAAAGACGTCTGTCAGGAAGGTAATGGAAGTGTTCTCTGGGATGCCACAAGAATCCTGACTGTGAAATGCCTGGGCCCGACTGTCACTGCAGAGGTCTGCCCGACACTTGTAAGTCAGCTTCATGACGTCATTGAAGCTAAATGCTCGGAGAAATTCCGTTCAATCATGACAATACCCTGGCGAACAAGGCTACAGATGTCGTGATAGTTTCTTTTTCTACTCCCAGTTCTTATGGAACAGGGAGTACTTTACAATGTGAACGAAGAAATGCTCTGTGTGTGTGGTGTGTGTGTGTGTGTGTGTGTGTGTGTGTGTGTGTGTGTGTGTGTGTGTGTGTGTGTTGTGTGTGTGTGCGTGCGTGCGTGTGTGTGTGTGTGTGTGTGTGTGTGTGTGTGTGTGTGTGTGTGTGTGTCTGTCTGTCTGTCTGTCTGTCTCTCTGTCCGTCCGTCCGTCTGTGGTCAAAATGTGTTCCACTCGCTCCAGACACACACACATACACCCACACACGCACACACACACACACACACACACACACACACACACACACACACACACACACACACACACACACACACACACACACACACACACACACACACACACACACATTCGACTAACTCGTTCTCCATTAATATGTTCTTTTGGAATGTCGGTTTGTGCAATAGCTTCCAGCATCGTTGACATGGGAGGGAATAAAACAATAAAACTTGAATTTAGATTTCATCCGTTTACCCCGTGTGAGGTAGAGAGGATATCAAATAAACAAACAAGCATATCAACAATGCCAACAGTTTTCAGTGTATATTAATTAACGACACAAACTTACACCCACAATTGTATTTAGAAAAACATGTATATAACTTCTACATTTAGTCAAAAATTCTGCAAACGTCAAAGAATGTTTGTTTGTTTTTTTTTCTGCTGACAACACACACACACACACACACACACACACACACACACACACACACACACACACACACACGTGCCCACGCACGCACGCAGCACACACGACACATGCAGCACCACACACACACACACACACACACACACACACACACACACACACACACACACACACACACAAGCACACACACACACACACACACAACACACACACACACACACACACACACCACACACACCACACACCACACACACACACACACACACACACACACACCACACATTCTCTAAGTCGTTCTCCATGTATGTGTTCTTGAGGAATATCAGTTTGTGCAACAGCTTCCAGCATCGTTTTTAGATGGGAGGGAATAACATGAACATATACAACGTGGACCACAAGATTTTACATACCGAACGATCCAAAATCCAGACAAGGATAGAGAATCAGAATCAACAATCTCATAAGCTCTGAGACATCAAAAATCCCAGACAAATGTACGCACTTTCAGCAGACAGACGAATTGTAAATCCAGACCAACATAAACATCTGCAACCACTAACGCACACAAACAAGAACAACAACAGATCCCGATGCGTCTCGACTCTTATATTGCGTGCTGTCTTGAAAGATCAGCCGTAATGCTTTGCCATCATGTTATTCTTATTGTTGATGATGTGGGGAAAAAACTAAAGGGCATTTGAAAAAAAAAAACCGGCAGAAAACAGGAGAAAAAGGAAGGTAAGCAGAGATGGAAAAGAAAAGAGAAACATATTTTTTCTCCGTCTTTCAACAAACAACCAAATACGCAAAATACGACATATGTTAATGGGAAAAGGGTTAGGTTGTGGATGGGGGGTGGGTGGGGATTGGAATGCCTGATGACCTGATGAATCTTAGCCCTGCAAAATACACTATTGTTTTTAGGGGAAGCTATCCTGTCCACGTGTTAGTCAATAATTCATTCAGTATGCAAAGAAGGACTTATTTTATCTCAGTATTTGTTTGTCTTCTTGTCTCTTTCTTTCTTTGCTGCCCTGTTGTTGTTGTTGTTGTTGTTGTTGTTGTTGTTGTTGTTGTTTTAATAAAGTTTTGTACCAAGACACAAACAGAAATGTGGTATACTGTGAATATGTTCGTACTACTGTTCTCATATACACGAATACACGCATATGCCGCACGCGTGCACATACACGGACGTAATCTATTTTCTTGACTCCAGACAACATTTTTTTCCTTTGTGGTCCATTACTCTGGCTTTGTTCTGAAAGGTCTTTACACTACTTTAAAAAATTATTTTCTTGCACTTTATTACATGCTCGGTTTGTTGTTGCTGTTGTTATTGTCGTCGTCGTCGTCGTCGTCGTCGTCGTTGTTGTTGTTGTTGTTTATTTGTTTGTTTGTTTGTTGTATTTTTCTCTTTTTCTCTATGATTGGCGACAATGTCGTGAGGCTTTTCACACGGATCAGAGCTCACAATTACGATCCAGTGTGTGTGTGTTTCCGATATAGCTGTTCATGCGCTTTCCTCCCTCGATGGTTTTCATTGTTCGTCCAGAAACTGGAGATCTACGCTGAACTGCAAATGTCTGACGCCTTTAACAAGGGAAGCGTCCAGGTCATGAACCCTTCATCCCTTCTGCTGTCAGATAGGATTTTTGTTTTTGTTGTTTGTTTGTTTGTTTGTTTGTTGTTGTTTGTTTTTTTTGCGCTGCCGGGAGAAGAATCCGAACCACCCTGATTTATGAGCATCTCCAGGCGTCATCCATTTTTTCTCTTGATGTCTTCTTCACATAATTATCAACGTCCTTTTTTTCTGTTGATGTCTTCTTCACATAGTCGTCGTCCTTTTTTTCTCTTGATGTCTTCTTCACATAGTCGTCGTCCTTTTTTTCTCTTGATGTCTTCTTCACATAGTC
>CM065715.1:108135008-108140008 GCA_033310375.1 Conus canariensis | reverse complement strand
ACACACACACACACACACACACACACACACACACACACACACACGAATGGAGAAAAAAATGCATAATGATAGCGCAGTCACCACAGGTACAAGGGGGAGGGGGGTGTCATATAGATAATAAATCAAGTCATTCCAGCAGAACCGTGAGAGACAGAGACAGAGAAAAAGAGAAAGACAGACAGACAGACAGAGACAGAGACAGAGAGTCACATAAGAATACAAGCATTACGACATAGTGACGAGAGGGCAAGAGCTAGTAGGAAAACACACACACACACACACACACACACACACACACACACACACACACACACACACACACACACACACACACACACGCGCGCGCGCGCGCGCGCGCGCGCGCGCGCGCATACTTACATAAGACATACTTATTGAACAGAGTAGCATGTGCATTTCAAGTACAAATCACTTCCATAATAATCAGGTTCATACATAAGGTAAAGAGGGTGGTAGTGGTTGGTGGTGGATTTATGGCGGAGTATGCGAGTATTTGCACATAAGATGGATGAAATAATGGTGTTTGAAGGTTGATGTGCATTGGTGTTGCTTGGCTGACTCAGGGAGCGAGTTCCATTGACAGGAACCTGAATATGTTAAACTGGATTTGAATAAGTCAATTCTAGGAACAGGGACATGTAGTTTGGGTAGAGTCCTTGAGGAATTAATTGAGAATCTGCGAACTAATGTTGAGGGTGCCTTCCCAGACATAATTCTGTGCATTATGATCCCTTTGTTGTATTCTAATCTCAGACTTAAGGGGAGAATTTGAACCATTTTATAGTCTGAGTCTAGGAGACTACTGTTTTTTAGGAGGACTAATTTGAGTGCTCGCTTGTGTAGGCTTAGCAATGGTTTGAGGGTAATAGCGCTAGCAGAGTCCCATAGAGTAGACCCATAGTCTATATATGATTGAATATGAGTTTGAAAAAAGAGCTTGCGTGAATGCAGGTCGAGGAAGCGTTTAATTTTGGAGAGTTGATAGACTTTCTGAGAGACTTTTTTGCACAGTGAGGTTATGTGAGCTTGCCAGCTAATATTGCTATCAATTGTTATTCCTAGCACTTTGAGGTATGTAACCTGTTCAACGGGTTCATCTTTAAGATGCACCGGAGGAAATTTAATAGTGAGATTTTGTCTTTTTTGTCTGGTTGTGATAAGCATGGATTTAGTTTTTTGAGGGTGAAGCGACATGTGATTTAGTTCAGTCCATTTCACGAGATCATTCGCACTTTCTTGTAAAGTTTGTGCAAGAACAGCAACATCAGAATGATTCGTGTGGATTGTTGTGTCATCAGCAAAAAGTTCACAGGTGGATGTGATATGTAGAGGTAGATCATTGATGTAAATTGTGAATAATAAAGGACCCAAGATAGAGCCTTGTGGGACGCCATAGGAAAGTGTTTGAAATGAAGAGAAAGTTGTATTAATTTTCACACATTGTTGCCTATTTGTGAGATATGAGTGAAAAAGCGTAAGAGTTCTTGTGGATAAGCCATACAATTTTAATTTTCTAAGAAGAAGATTGTGGTCTATCACATCAAATGCTTTTTTGAAATCAATAAATAGGACACCACAATATCTGTTGTTGTTAATGCTGTTTAGCCAGTCATCAACCAGGTTGATTAGGGCTGTGTGGCATGAATGGTTGTGTCGGAACCCGGGCTGTCTTGGATGAAGTAAGTGGTATGTATTAAGGTGGTGTAATGTGTGTTTGTTTATGTGTTTTTCCAAAGGTTTGGAAAGAGTGGAAATGATTGAGATTGGTCTGTAGTTTGTAGGGTCTGAGCTGTCACCTGCTTTGTAGATAGGAATGACTTTTGCTTTTTTGAAACTATTGGGAAAATGATTTTTGTCGATACATAGATTGAAGACGTATGTTAACGTATCTGTAATTGCTGGAGCTGATAGTTTGAGAATTTTGCCGTCTAGGCCATCCACCCCGCAGGTACTTGACTGTTTTAGGTGTGTTAGGTAGTGATAGACTTCAAATATTGTTATTGGTGGAATATAAAGTTCAGACGTGATGTTTTTATCATGGCAATATTGTTTCAGTTTTTGAAGGTCGTTTGATCTTGAAGAATCAGCCGTGACAACTTTATTGGCTATAGTGCAAAAATGGGTGTTCAGCTGTTCGACAGAGATGTCTTTAATTATAGTTGATTTTGAAGAAGATTGATTGTTTGTAAGCTCGTTAATAGCTCTCCATACCAATTTTGGGTTCTGATTTGATGAAATTAGTTCTCGATAGTATTTCGTTTTTTCTCTGCGCTTCTGTGAATTTATTGCATTTCTCAGTATTCTAGATTCCTCTTCATAGCCATGTTGTTTAAGCAGATCTCTAAGATAACCTGCCTCCTGTAACTCTTTAGTGTACCATGCCGGTTTGGGATTATGTCGTACTCTAATCGTTTTTAGAGGGGCGTGTTTATCATATATTTCTGTAAATGTTCTGATCCAAAATTCAACAGCAACATCTGGATCAGTTATGTTGTAAACTGATGAGAGATTTGAGCTAAGCAAGTCATGTAGAAAATCTTGGTTGTTAAAGTTTGTAAAGCAACGGTAGGTCATTGTCTTGTGTCCCGTTTTGGGAATTTTTACTCCTTTTTTGGACCATGTAACACACACTGGGTAATGATCACTACAGTTTAGAACAGGGACACAGGCTTCTGCTATGTTAGTTTTATCTGAAACATAAATATGGTCGATAAGTGTCTTCGAGTTTGGTGTGACTCTCGTTGGAGATTCGATGAGTTGATGCAGGTTAAACAGACTGAATGCTTGCGTCCATTGATTTTGCGCTTTCAGAAGGTCTGTGTTAAAGTCTCCGAGTAAAATAATTTCCTTGGATTCTAGTGAGACTGCATCCATCATCGGAATAAATTTGTCGACCCAGTTTACTCTTTCAGATGGATTCCCCAACCAAAATGGAAGGGTTTCTTTTCAGCTTAACTTCTATCCAGACACATTCTACACCGTTACGTTCTAGGTGTAGAAGTCGTTTGAAGCTAAGGGTTTCGCTGATGAAGATAAGAAGACCCGTCTCTTTCGTTTGTGCAGGATCTTTCCGGATTACGTTATATCCTGGAATAGCTACATCATTGTCGGTAATGTGTGTAGTTAATCTGGATTCAGAGAGCCCTAAAATATGAAAAGGTTTACCATGATTCCAAATCAGTGTTGATATATCTGATGTCTTGTTAACTGCATGTTGGATATTAAGGTGACAGATTCGAAGTCCTTCTTTGCATGGCCATACAGACTGGTTCTTGCTCATTTGTAGTTGTGCACTGATGTGATGATAGTAGGAGACGATTTCACACGTTAACTGACGTTGGGGTTTGTATGATCAAGGAACACAATAAGATGACATAAAAGGGAGGGAAAATGGGTTTGGTTTACACGCCGTGACAACTTTGGGAAACCAAAAGCGTATGAGAAGAAAAGAAAATCTTCACAGTATTATGTCAGTAAGCTCCTCGATCAGATGGTACTGATGGATACACTTTTCTGAAAGGAAAATGTACAGTCACTCATAAAGGAAGCACATTTGAAGCAAAATTACAAAATAAGGGGATAGAAGGAGAGGAAAAAAGTAAAATAAAACTGAAGACAAAAAATGCAAAGAATCAACACTTCAAAACGAAAACAAATTTTAAAAAAAAAGGGAAAAAAGTCACTTATAAATTCACAAGTCACAAAGCCGCACTTGTAAAGTGCGAGTTGGCTATGCAAAAATTGCCTCGCTCGCAGTAAATAGCAGTTTTTCTGGGAGTCTCCTGCTGCAGAGGCTTTGTTCAGTCTCTTTTCTAAGAGAGAAGAGAGAGAGAGAGGAGAGAGAGAGAGAGAGAGAGAGTAACAAGGAGGAGACACAAAAATGAAAAAAGAAGTGGATGTGGCCGCCTCTTTCTTTTTTTTTCTTCTTTTTTTCTTTTCTTGATGTTGTTTTTGTTTGTTTTTGTTTCGTTTTTGTTCGTGTCTTGTTAAACATGTCTGCCTGGTTGTCTCTTTGGCTCTCTGGCTGTCTGTCGGTTGTCTTTGTGTCTGTCTGCCTTTTTGTCTGTCTGTCTGTTCTGTCTGTCTGTCTGTCTGTCTCTCTCTCTCTCTCTCTCTCTCTCTCTCTCTCTCTCTCTCTTAGCGCGCGCGCGCGGTTTGTGTGTGTGTGTGTGTGTGTGTGTGTGTGTGTGTGTGTGTGTGTGTGCGCGCGCGCGCGCGCGTGGGTGTGTGTGTACGTGTGTGTGTGTGCGCGCGCGCGAGCGTGTGTGTGTGTACGTTGGTGTGTGTGTGTGTGTGTGTGTGTGTGTGTGTGTGTATGTGTGTGTGTGTGTGTGTGTGTGTGTGGTGTGTGTGTGTGTGTGTGTGTGTGCCCTCCTTTCCTTTTTCCTTTTTTTGTCTTTCTTTCTTTTCCTTCTTTCTTTTTTTGTTTTGTTCTCGATCAAATCATTTCGAATGTTGTAAAAAGAAGAAGATGAAAAATGTTCCTCTGCTTAATCAGATTTACCCCAGAGGTAAAAGTGACAGGGGTATAATTTCAGTACGTATCCCCGTCCTCATTTTCGACTTTGCTGTCTATGTCGTCTTTGTGTGTCAATTTTTCACGCCTAATATATGGTGTATGTACAAGCCGGGAGAGACCTTTCTATTTTCCTTTTAAATTTTCTTTCTTTGCCTTTGGTTCGTCCTACTTTCTTTTAATGGCATTTATTATTCGTTTATTTATGTATCTGTTTATGTATATATGTGTTATCTATTTATATATGTATGTATCTATTTATTCATTTATCCAGGTATTCATTATCTATTTTTTTGTTTATATATTCATTTAACCATTTATTGACTTATTTATTTATCTATTCATCTTTTTATTCCTTCATTCATTTTATTTTTCTCACAGTGTCCTCATCAGTGCCACTATAGTCACATTACCCCCAGTCTCACTCATTCTGTCTCCTCCGCCGTAGTCGTATCCTAAAGCTTGT
>CM065715.1:108117508-108132508 GCA_033310375.1 Conus canariensis | reverse complement strand
CTTTTGACACCATTAGATGTTTGGAATGCACGTCAAAAGCAACACCAGCGTTAAAAGCGGTGTAATTATTGACACCATTAGACCTTTGGAATGTGCGTCAAAACGAAAGCAAACACCGGTAATTGTGTGGCTGTTGACACCATATATCGTTTTAGAATGTGCGTCAGAAAGAACACAAACACCGGTAATTGTGTGGCTGTTGACACCATATATCCTTTTAAAATGTGCGTCAGAAAGAACGCAAACACCGGTAATTGTGTGGCTGTTGACACCATATATCCTTTTAAAATGTGCGTCAGAAAGAACGCAAACACCGGTAATTGTGTGGCTGTTGACACCATAATATCCTTTTAAAATGTGCGTCAGAAAAACGCAAACACCGGTAGTTGTGTAGCTGTTGACACCATATATCCTTTTGAATTGTGCGTCAAAAATAACGCAAACACCGGTAATTGTGCGGCCTTTGACACCATATATCTTTTTAAAATATGTGTCAAAAAGAACGCGAACACCGGTCATTGTGTAGCTGTTGACACCATAGATTCTTTTAAAATGCGCGTCAAAAAGAACGCAAACACCGGTAATTGTGTAGCTGTTGACACTATAATCATATCCTTTAAAAATGTGCGTCAGAAGAAACATTAATATAAATAGTAGTATGGCGTTTGACACCAAAGAGTCTTTGAAATATACGTAAAATACAGTTCTTAATAATTGTAGTAGCTTTTAATCCTTTTTTTTTTAAATGTAGTTAGACAGAAATATCAACAACTAGAATAGTGTCGCTTTAGAATGCACAACAAAATAAACTCCAATATCAGTAATTGTGTGGCGTAAGATACCATGAGTTCCTTGGATTACTGTAGCGGGGTAATAAAAAACGGTCACACTCGTAATGTACTCATCCCCAGCAGATGCATTTGTACCATAGTGTTCAAGTACTTCGGCTGTCTGGATGATCCCTGGAGTCTTTTAGCCAGGGTACGACAACAACAACAACAACAACTTCAAAAGAAACACCGACATAACTCAACTGCATCGCATTCGACATCATCACATCATTGGAATGAAGCACCAATAATAGATATGACACATGACATCTTGGGAAAATCTGTCAGAAGACACACACTGACTTGATCACTTGTGTACCTCCTGCTAGCAGCATCACCAGTGTGAGTAATTGTCGGGGTAACTATCTATTTCTGCTTAAGAACACAATTTACAGCCATGTGCAGTTCCTCTTTATGATGCCAGAGGATCTTTCGAACGTTATCGTATTCCCGCCACCTGTTGGTTCTGTGCTAATGATTTCATCTTTCTGCCACTCTCTTTGACTCTGACCTTCTCATTTTTATCTTTGTTATCGCCCACTGTCTTTCTACCATTGTAGCCAAATTACCTTTCTTTCGAGCTCTTGCAGATCTGTACATACTTTTCTGCAGTAGAATGTGTATAGCATACCAGCTTTCTTGTTGAATTCTGGCGACAAGGTAGCGACAACGCACTCACTGTCCAGAGCGCACACTAGCTGGTTATTCTGCAGTGTCTGGTTGCCCTTGTGTGTGTGTGTGTGTGTGTGTGTGTGTGTGTGTGTGTGTGTGTGTGTGTGTGTGTGTGTGTGTGTGTGTGTGTGAATATAGATCTCTCTCTCTCTCTCTCTCTCTCTCTCTCTCTCTCTCTCTCCACACACACACACACACACACACACACACACACACACATAAACATATACACAGATAGATAGATAGATAGATAGATAGATAGATAGATAGATAGATAGATAGATAGATAGATAGATAGATAGATAGATAGATAGATAGATAGATAGATAGATAAGAGTCTAAAAGTGAAAGAGAATGCCATGACCCTCTAAGCCTGGCCAAGTTTTGTCAGCCTAAAGGCTATCAACAGACAGTCGTGCTATGGATGTCTTGTAAACATATACACAGGTTTGCTTACTGTAGTTGGTGGGTTTTTTTTTTGTTTGTTTGTTGTTTTTTTAAGGACAGATCTCCTTTTGTCATAACGGCTACAGCCGCCCAGGTGGGCCTGTGTAGAGTACGCTGTCTGCAGCAATATAACACGATGTAGACAACAGATTCTGTGCATAGACGTGAAAGCACTCCATTATCTTGTTGCTGAGCAATCATTAACAGGTGCTGTGTCTGCACCAAAGATGAAAAAAGTGTTGGAGAAAGAAAATTACTTATTTTTTGTGGTTTTATATGCTTGTAGTGCACTGTATGGTTTTCAAGTTCTAAAATTATCCCGCTGGATGGAGGAGAAGAAAAGAATGAAGTACAGTTTGTTTGTTTGTTTTTTCTTCATGTGGTAGTCCCCCGTAAATAATGCTCTCTTTGGCTATGCTTTTCTTTTATGTTCTTTTATTTCTTTTTCTTCTTTCTTTCTTTCTTTCTTTCTTTCTTTCTTTCTTTCTTTCTTTCTTTCTTTTCTTCTTCTTTCTTTCTTTGATTGATTACAAGAGATTCAATGGTAATCAAAAATGCTGGATGACAGGGATAAAAAGGGACCAGCGTAACAATAAATCGTTCGGTTCACAAATATTAAAACAAACAAGAGAGAGAGAGAGAGAGAGAGAGAGAGAGAGGAGAGAGAGAGAGACAGACAGACAGACAGACAGACAGACAGACAGAGACAACACAACACACACACACACACACACACACACACACACACACACACACACACACAGAGAGAGAGGGAGGGAGGGAGAGGGTGGTGGGATGGGGGGAAACTTATTGAAGGTTGGTCAGACTAGGTGAGCGTGGAGTGAGAAGTCAGCGATGGAGAGGGGCGCGGGTGCTCTCTTTAAAGTCTAAACAGAAAAAAAGAATGGGTAAAAAAAAACAAACAAAAAAAAAACAACAAAGCGGATGAAAAGAGAGGCAGAGTGGGAAGGCGATAAAAATGAAGAAAAGAAACAAAAAATGGAAACTGCTGAACGAAAAGAATCAAAAGATAAAAAGAGACGAACAAACGAAGGAAACAGAAAAGAAAGAAACCGACACAACAACAGGCAGAAGAGGGAAGGGGACAAACGCGAAGAAACAAAGGTGTCGGATGACGGAGAAGGAGAGATAGAAAATGAGGTGGACATAAAGAGATAAAGTGGACAAAGATGACCCAAAACTGAAAAGAGAAGGAGATTTAAAAAAAAAAAAAGTCAGAAAGAAAACAGATCCATCTTCTTTAATCTGACTTCAGAAGGTCTGGCCCGGTGAGAGATGATGGTAACAGGGGATGAGGGTAACAGGGGATGAGGGTAACAGGGGATGGTGGTAACAGGGGATGAGGGTAACAGGGGATGAGGGTAACAGGGGATGAGGGTAACAGGGGATGGTGGTAACAGGGGATGGTGGTAACAGGGGATGAGGGTAACAGGGGATGGTGGTAACAGGGGATGATGGTAACAGGGGATGGTGGTAACAGGGGATGATGGTAACAGGGGATGAGGGTAACAGGGATGGTGGTAACAGGGGATGAGGGTAACAGGGGATGGTGGTAACAGGGGATGAGGGTAACAGGGGATGAGGGTAACAGGGGATGGTGGTAACAGGGGATGAGGGTAACAGGGGATGAGGGTAACAGGGGATGATGGTAACAGGGGATGGTTGTAACAGGGGATGAGCGTAACAGGGGATGAGGGTAACAGGGGATGGTGGTAACAGGGGATGAAGGTAACATGGGATGGTGGTAACAGGGGATGAGGGTAACAGGGGATGAGGGTAACAGGGGATGAGGGAAAGAGGGGATGAAGGTAACAGGGGATGGGGTAACAGGGGATGGTGGTAACAGGGGATGAGGGTAACAGGGGATGGTGGTAACAGGGGATGAGGGTAACAGGGGATGGTGTGTAACAGGGGATGGTGGTAACAGGGGATGAGGGTAAACAGGGGATGAGGTGTAACAGGGGATGGGGGTAACAAGAGGGGATGGTGGTAACAGAACAGGGGATGGTGGTAACAGGGGATGAGGGTAACAGGGGATGGTGGTAACAGGGGATGGTGGTAACAGGGGATGAGGGTAACAGGGGATGAGGGTAACAGGGGATGGTGGTAACAGGGGATGGTGGTAACAGGGGATGATGGTAACAGGGGATGAGGGTAACAGGGGATGAGGGTAACAGGGGATGGTGGTAACAGGGGATGAGTGTAACAGGGGATGGTGGTAACAGGGGATGATGGTAACAGGGGATGAGGGTAACAGGGGATGGTGGTAACAGGGGATGAGGGTAACAGGGGATGAGGGTAACAGGGGATGGTGGTAACAGGGGATGGTGGTAACAGGGTGAGGGTAACAGGGGATGGTGGTAACAGGGGATGAGGGTAACAGGGGATGAGGGTAACAGGGGATGGTGGTAACAGGGGATGGTGGTAACAGGGGATGATGGTAACAGGGGATGGTTGTAAAGAGGGGATGAGCGTAACAGGGGATGAGGGTAACAGGGATGGTGGTAACAGGGGATGAAGGTAACATGGGATGGTGGTAACAGGGGATGAGGGTAACAGGGGATGAGGGTAACAGGGGATGGTGGTAACAGGGATGAGGGTAACAGGGGATGGTGGTTAAAAGGGGATGGTGGTAACAGGGGATGAGGGTAACAGGCAGGGGATGGTGGTAACAGGGGATGGTGGTAACAGGGGATGAGGGTAACAGGGGATGAGGGTAACAGGGGATGAGGGTAACAGGGGATGGTGGTAACAGGGGATGGTGGTAACAGGGGATGATGGTAACAGGGGATGAGGGTAACAGGGGATGGTGGTAGCAGGGGATGAGTGGTAACAGGGGATGAGGGTAACAGGGGATGAGGGTAACAGGGGATGAGGGTAACAGGGGATGGTGGTAAACAGGGGATGACGGTGGTGGTAACAGGGGATGGTGGTAACAGGGGATGAATGGTAACAGGGTATGGATGGTAACAGGGGATGGTAAGGTGGGTAACAGGGGATGGGGTAACAGGGGATGGTGGTAAAGGGGATGAGGTAACAGGGGATGAGGGTAACAGGGGGAGGTGGGTAACAGGGGATGAGGTAACAGGGGATGGTGGTAACAGGGGATGGTGGTAACAGGGGGTAGAGGGGTAACAGGGGATGAGGGTAACAGGGGATGGTGGTAACAGGGGATGAGGGTAACAGGGGAGGTGGTAACAGGGGATGAGGGTAACAGGGGATGGATGGTAACAGGGGATGAGGGTAACAGGGGATGGTGGTAACAGGGGATGGTGGTAACAGGGATGAGGGTAACAGGGATGAGGTAACAGGGGATGGTGGTAACAGGGGATGGTGGTAACAGGGGATGAGGGTAACAGGGGATGGTGGTAACAGGGGATGAGGGTAACAGGGGATGGTGGTAACAGGGGATGGTGGTAACAGGGGATGAGGGTAACAGGGGATGAGGGTAACAGGGGATGATGGTAACAGGGGATGATGGTAACAGGGGATGGTGGTAACAGGGATGGTGGTAACAGGGGATGGTGGTAACAGGGGATGGTGGTAACAAGGGATGGTGGTAACAGGGGATGGTGGTAACAGGGGATGGTGGTAACAGGGGATGAGGGTAACAGGGGATGGTGGTAACAGGGGATGAGGGTAACAGGGGATGAGGGTAACAGGGGATGGTGGTAACAGGGGATGAGGGTAACAGGGGATGAGGGTAACAGGGGATGGTGGTAACAGGGGATGATGGTAACAGGGGATGAGGGTAACAGGGGATGAGGGTAACAGGGCATGATGGTAACAGGGCATGAGGGTAACAGGGCATGAGGGTAACAGGGGATGATGGTAACAGGGATGATGGTAACAGGGGATGAGGGTAACAGGGGATGATGGTAACAGGGGATGAGCGTAACAGGGGATGATGGTAACAGGGGATGGTGGTAACAGGAAATGATGGTAACAGGGGATGATGGTAACAGGGGATGGTGGTAACAGGAAATGATGGTAACAGGGGATGAGCGTAACGGGGGATGAGCGTAACAGGGGATGAGCGTAACAGGGGATGAGCGTAACAGGGGATGATGGAAACAGGGGGTGATGGTAACAGGGGTGATGGAAACAGGGGTGATGGTAACAGGGGTGATGGAAACAGGGGTGATGGTGAGGGGATGACAGCAGAGTCATCATTGATTGCTTGTTCTTGTCTGGCCACACACTGTTAAATTGGTGTGTGTGTTGTGTGTGTGTGTGTGTGTGTGTGTGTGTGTGTGTGTGTGTGTGTGTGTGTGTGTGTGTGTGTGTGTTACACACACACACGCACTCGCACAAATATGTGCGCGCTCGCACACACACACAAACGCACGTGCGGACACATGCTCACACACACACACACACACACACACACACACACACACACACACACACACACACACACACACTCCATCCCTCATCGTGTGCAATCATTTTGCCTGGCAGGTGGACCAAGTGTGTTGTCCCTTGATTTGACGCTCAGTACAGCATCCTTCCATTGGGACCAATATCACTTTCTGCCCGTATGTTTTCCATGTCCACAAGTGCGCAGTCAGCGATGTGCTACTGGTGATATCTGATCAGGGCGAGGTCAGTGTCAGATTGATGCAGCAGGTAGAGGACACGGCCTGGCCTCTCTTCTTTGTCCTCTCCATGTTAACAAGACATTGAAGGACATGATATAAAGGAGTACATGTTGATTTATCAGAGCTTCCGATCAGTGTGTACAGGGGAATCCAATAATGTCGTTTCTCCCACATTATGAAAGTGTGAAATAGAAAGACAAGACAAGATGTAAAGCATATAAACGTACTCCCAGTTTATCGTGAATACGCGTGAGATATTCCATAAAGAGGAAAAACTGTTTTGGGCCGTTATAGCCGTTAGTAACAGCTATTACGGTACAATCGGCCATCATCCGTGACCCATAATGAACATACCTACAAATTTTCAGAAAGATCGGCCAAGTACTTTGTGAGATATTCCATAAAGACGAAAAACTGTTATGGGTCGTTACAGCCGTTAGTAACGGCTATAACGGTAACATAAACATCGGGCATCATCCGTAACCCATAATGAACATACCTACAAATTTTCAGAAAGATCGGCCGAGTACTTTCTGAGATACTCCACAAAAAAGAAAAACCGTTTTGGGCCGTTAAAGCGAGTGGAACTCATTTTGACCACGGACACACACACACACACACACACACACACACACACACACACACACACACACACACACACACACACACACACACACACACACACACACAGCATTTCTTCGTTCCCATTGTAAAGTACTCCCTGTGCTATGAGAACTGGGAGAACAAAAAAGAGGAAGATACCGAGAGGCGAAAGAAGAAATCAACTAACTACAACGATGCCAACACACCTATCTTATTGACGATTTGGATGTTGTGTGAACTGACTGGTGTCGTTCTGGTGGTGATGTGAGCAAGCGATGTGTCTGGGAAACTGGTATGGAGGGGAGGGAAGAGAAAGGAGGGGTGCAGCCTGTTGAAGATCACCTTCAATGAGTTTCAGTTTCAGTTTCATCAAGGAGGCGTCACTGCGTGCGACCTCATCCATATTCGCTACACCACATCCGCTAAGTTTTGAGACCACACTACGCATGATTTGAAGCTGATGGATAAATGAATTAACAACTGAGATGAGAGAATTGAAGAAGAGGGTCTCATGGCTACGACTTCGCAGATGTCTAACATACGCATTAGCCCAATGTGCTGGTCAGATCTTGAGTGCCTACCTAACATTGGTTGTCTTTTTTATCAATGAGTTAGGTTGGATAGGGAGAGGGAAGTCTGGAATAGATGGTGAAAACTGGGGAGATAGAAGGGATAGGGGGAGTTGGTGAGAGGGAGAGGTGGGTGAGGTGGGGACAGATAGGCTGAGAGAAGTACTTTTACAGGGCTTCCATCACCAACGAGTCTATTATGTGTTATGTTCCACCCTTCGAAGACTAAGCGCTACCGAGGTTCGAACTCTTTGACCTTGAAACTGAGTTTCCAGTGTAGAAGCCATTTGTCTACCTGGTGCCCACATACTTGACTGTGTTGGGCGGCTTGTCCTTGTGGCCTGACCTTTAACCCACAATGCTTTATCATCCAATCAATGAACACCCCCCCCCCCTCCCCCGCTCGACCTCGTCTGGACCTGATGGCCTTATCGTAAATGATTTGTGTTGCGGGGGGAGGGGGGGGGACGAAGGGGGGATGAAGGGGACGGAGGGAGAAGGGGAGGAGCAGAGGGAGTGGCAGGGAATGAAGGAGGAGGTGTGGAGGTCTGTCTTCGTGATGCACGTGCTGAGCGGATTACTTGGCGACAGCAGCAATAGGTCGTGAGTTACGAATGCCCTCCACCCTCCCACCTCCTTCTCCCCTCCCTCTCTCTCTCCTCTCTTCTCTCTCTCGCCTCCACTCTCTCTCTCTCCTTCTCCTCCACTCTTCCTCCTCTCTTCCTTCGCTCTCTCTCTCTTCTGCGCCTCTCATCTCTCTCCTCTCTCTCTCTCTTCTCCTCTCTCTCTCTCTCTCTCCCTCTCTCTCCTCTCTCTCTCTCTCTCCTCCTCTCCTCTCTCTCTCTCTCCTCTCTCCCTCTCTCACCTCTTCTCTCTTCCTCTTTGCCTCTCTCCCTTCATTTCTCTCTTTCATCTCTTCTATGCCCTGCCTCCCTGTCCCCATCTGTCTGTCGTTCTCTCTGTCTAATGTGTCTGTCTCCCTCAGTCTTTCTGTCTCTCTTCATGTCTCTGTCTATCTGTCTGTTTGACTCTGTCTCTGTCTCTGTCTGTTTCTGTCTGTCTTCTGTCTGTCTCTGTCTCTCCTGTCTCTTCCTCTCTGTCTCTCTGTCTCTTCTCTGCCTCTCTCTCTCTCTCCTGTCTCTCTGTCTCCTCTGTCTCTGTCTTCGTCTCTCTTCTCTCTCTCTCTCTCTCTCTCTCTCTCTCTCATGGCGTTTCTAGCCCTTCTTCGTCTCTCTTCTGTCTCTCCTGTCTGTGTGTCTGTCTCTCTCTATCTCTCTCCTCTGTTTTCTGTCTGTCTGTCTCTGTCTCTCTCTCTCTCTCCTGCTCTCTCTCTCCTCTCTCTCTCCCTCCTCTCTCTCCCTGTCTTCTCCCTCTCTCTCTCTCTCGTCCTCTCTCTCTCCTCTCCTCTCTCTCTCTCTCTCTCTCATATCTCATCATCCCCCCACTCTTCTTCTTCTTCTTCTTCTTCTTCTTCTTCTTCTCTTCTTCTTCTTCTTCTTCTTCTTCTTCTTCTTCTTCTTCTTCCAGCCACAGTATAGTCCCTTTAACTGAGTGAGGTCGTGTAGGGGGATGGGGAAGGGTGGAGTAGGTGGAGAAGCCTGACTGGACAGAAGGATGAGGAGGATGGGTGGGTGGTAGGTGGTGAGAAGGGGGCGATAGGGCAGGGAGGGGGGTATGGGAAATGGTTTTTTTTTTACATAGGAGGTTCCAGCGCCAACAGGTTTACGTGTGTTGATGAAGTTTCATCCATCAGCCACTGGGCTCTATGCAGGTTCGAATCCTTGGACCTTCAGAGTGACTTTCCAGTGTTGAAGCTACCTGTCTCCTTGGAACTTCAATGTAATTTTCCAGTGTTGAAGCCACTTGCCTCCTTGGACCTTCAGGGTGACTTTCCTGTTTTGAAGCCACTTGCCTCCTTGGACCTTCACAGTGACTTTCCAGTGTTGAAGTCACTCTCTCCTTGGACCTTCATAGTGACTTTCCAGTGTTGAAGCCACCTGTCTCTCCTTGGACCTTCAGAGTGATTTTCCAGTGTTGAAGCCACTTGTCTACCTGGTGCCCACATTCTGACTGTAGGCTACAGGGGAGGTTTGGGGGAAGGGGGGGGGGGGTTACTTAATCTGGTCACGGCCGTCAGCTGGCCTGACCTTTCACCCACGCTGCTTTATCACCCAGTCAGTGAACCCCTGCCGAGCCGTCCTCGTCCGGAGGTGACGGGCTGTATTGTTCATTGCATTGAGTGGGTGATGAGGGGGTGTGATGATGAGGAAGGAAGAGGGAGAGGTGGGAGGGGAGGGAATGGAGAGAAGAGGAAGCGGAAGGGGGTTGGAAAGACAGCAGAGGTCTTTCTTCCGTCATATACGTCCAGATGGAATTATCCTGGGTGGCAGAGAAACGATGTCACAACTAACGATCTCCCCCCCCCCCCTCCTCCCACTCCTCTCCTCCCCCTCTGTTCTCTCTCTTCAACCTCCACCCTACGCCCCCACTCCCACCAATTCTTTATCCCACTCCCCCCCCCCTCCCTTTTTTTTCTCTCTCCATATTATTGACACCCACACAGCCCCTTTATCCTGCTCCCCCTCCCCACCCCCTCCTTTCATGCCTTCTCTCTCTCTCTCTCTCTCTCTCTCTCTCTCTCTCTCTCTCTCTCTCTTCGCAAACACTTTGTGTGTGAGCGTGTGAGCGTGCGTGCGTGCATGTGAGCGTGTGTGCATATGTGTGCGTGTTTGTGTGTGTTGTGTGTGTGTGTGTGTGTGTTTTGTGTTGTGTGTGTGTGTGTTTGTTTTATTTATTTTTATTTTTTTTAAAATTTATTTTATTATTATTATTTTTTTTAATAAAAACGTATTTTCTAAATATATTTCTGTATCCTGCTTTTATGACCTTTACCTTCACAATAGTTGTTAGCAGTATTATCAGTAATATTATTGTTAATATTGACATCGCCATCGCCACAAAGACTGTTGCCACGGCAACCATGGTGCTTAAGAACCCTCTAACCCACTCTCCTTTCTCCCACACTACAACTGCTATTGCCTTATTACCATCAAAAGTAGTAGTAATCCTGTCTGAATTTATTATTTCAATATTTTGACCTTTATTAGTATTATTATCAGTAACATAATTATCATCATTGCTACCTTGACTCACACATTATCTCCCTTCTAACAGCCTCGTTTTCATTCAACGCCTGGCATCCTTGCGCTGAAGAGTGAAGAGATCGAAGCTGAGTACCAAATTCGTTCATTTTCGTTGTATTATTTGTTTTTGTCTTGCCTGAAGAAGATCTAAAAGGTCGAAACGCGTTGTGTTTTGTCTTATGACTCGTTTGTCCACGATTCTCTTGGCGGTTCGCTAACATTTATTTAAGATATGTTAACATAATTTTGGAGCATTAACAGTAGTATCTGCTTATTTGTTTATTCATTTATCATTTATATCTCTACTTCTCTGTAAACTTTTTTTTTCAATAATCATTAGTTTTATTCAACGTTTCGGCTTACAGACTATTCGTGATTTTAACATTTTCAGTACTTTCTCTTCCTTCGCTTGCCCATGTTTCTCTGCTGCCACAGACCACACAAAGAGAAATGGAAAGAGGGCAGAGTTCAGGGGTAACACAAACACCACCATGGCCTGACGGACACTGTCTAAGACAGTGACACCAGCGGAAATCATCATCACAGCCGCACCCAATGTCAGCCAACAGACAGCGGTTGCGACTGCAAGTCTGGATGTCAGGTGGGCTGAAACATACAGCGAACGTTTATTGGGATCAAGTGTGACTCTGTATTTAGGTAACCGTTTGTGGACGGCAGTGATAAACCCCACTATTTCTATGCAGAAAATAGAATTGATAATCAAAATAACCGTAAACCATTTAAACGTCTGGGCATCATTATAACGAGTAAACAGAACCAGACGACATAGACCAGACTGACCATGCAGGCCCCAGTGCGATAACCCAGGAAGAAACGGTATCAGTGACAATATGATTCCAACAATCCATGTTACAGATGAAGCAGAAAATGTCAATTGTGTCCCGTGTCTCACTGATTTACCAGGAAAACAAAAGATGATGGCATGACTCAGAGTAATTAATGTAATCATTAAAACGGACACCTGGTTGGACACAAACTATAGGAAGCCACTTATCGTGCACATGACACTAAGAATCCACTCTCTTTCTGTTTGGAGATATTTTCCATGTAACATTCCATCTGCTACAACGGTTATGCCCACGTGACTTCCCATATACATATTAACAAACTGCAGTTGCACAATGGCTACCAAGAGATTTCTCTCCAACAGTTTGCTGACAATAAATAAAGCAACTAAGCCAACAGAGTTCCCCAGTAAAGCAGATACAGTAACCGACCAAAAGAAAATTCTGTATAGTCTAGATGGCAGCAGCATTTTACATGAAGCAAGTATGGTGTCAGGTGATTGACATTTCACTTTGACAGTACATTGAGGAAGTATATGCTCGCAGCAAAATCTGTAGTCTGATGACCAAATCGTTTTAATGTGTACAGCTTTTGTTAAGGAATCCCACGGAAAATTTTCAACTGGATTCCATCGTACATCCACCTCAGTCAGTCGTGGTGTGTTTTTAAATCCAGTATGTCTGATGCCTCTTATCTTAGAATAAGAACAATTAAACCACTTTGCATGATACAAGTATACAGATAATAAAGTGTTGACAATATTGGGATGCGTGTGTGACAGACTCACACGTCTCAGTACATAATGGACACGCTTCCCCATTTGATTTGAGATCTGACTGAGGGATTGTTTGCCAAATACAGTGTTCTTAGCTTTGGTAACTGGAGAACATCAGCCACCTGAAGTGTATCTATGTGGTTGTTGGAAAGGTCAATATGTTGCAAGTTAAAGATCTTAATGCTTGAGAACACTCAGACAAAACCAAACGAACTAAGTACATGTTTCCAGCAAACAATGTCAGTGGCATTCCCGTGCCTTTGGCGTTTAAGTATCGAAGTTCGTGGAAGAGGTAAGCAAGAAACGGTTTGCTGCAAAAGAAAGAATGACCTTGACACCGACAACCTTCAGGGCAGCTCCGGTCACACATCAGTTCATCGTCTCGCTGTGGACACTGCCCCCAGCCATCACACAGATGATCTTCATGGACACACACTCCAGAATGTTGACATTGATACAAACGAGAACAGGTCTCCCGCTCGCATTCCTGCTCGTCTTCTCCATAAACACAGTCAGACCATCCATTACACCGAGTGTAGACAGGGAGACAGTACAGCCACTCTGCTGTGCAACGATAATGACTCTCTGGGCATGGCTCATCATCTCTTATCATCTGCTGAATGAAGTAACCAGTGCCATCTAAGGTGATATATAAGTGTTGTCTACCTAGGTCATTGATAAATTTTCTGTTTGTTGGACATTTTTTCTCATCAGAGTTGTCAAAACAGTCTGAGTATTCACTACAATGTTGGCTGTCTAACACACATTGGCCATTCTGACACAGAAAACCAGAACACACATGTTCACAGAATGACTCATCGCTGGCATCTGGACAGTCCTCCTTAAAGTCACACACCAGAGTGAAATGCACCGCCACGATATCATCATCACACGTAAACATGACAGTGGTATACACTGCAGGATTAAACACTGTGGCGTTGTGTTCAGCATTCATGTCTGCTGATATACGACACTGTACATCAACCCGTAGTTTAGAATAAGCGTTGTACATACATAAGAAATGTGTGGATCAAATGTTTGCTAAGGGTAACGGATAAAATCTGGCGAGTGTTTGTGAAGATATTAGGGGTCGTATATAACCCAGCCCGTTTTGCGCGAGGAGTAAAAACAGTGGCTTCTTTTGATTTTGTTTAACACAGGAGATCTAGGAAGACGAGTGTACCAAATTTCATTTTCATTGAAATAAGTTTAAACTCTTTGACTCTCCGGGTGCCTTCATGTCTATTGACATCATAATCTAACTGGAAATGCTCCATAATGTAGATCACGGCGTTGTCTTCCCATATACGACATTTACTGTACATGAAAGGTTGGATGCGCCATCCTGATTCCAAACCTATAGCGACAGTAAAGGTATAGTAAGTATGAAAGATATGCAGAGCGTCTTGTTTTTCCTTTTTGGTTTTTATAGAAGCAAGTCTTCCACTTCTGGTCTGACAGAGACCTCTTAATGAAGATCTAGTACTGAAACTTAGAGCATGTTTTCTCAGTACACATTCACAACACTTGTTACGTGAGGTCACCAGCCCTTGACAGCCAGGACTACCAAACGAACAGTGTTCTGTTTCATCCCGTCCATCTTCACACTCGGTTCAATATTGCAATGCACGTGATCCTGAAACTTAGTGTCATGGCCAGCAGAACAGTTAAACAAACCACCAGGGAGCTTGTGCGGTGCATTACTCTCAGAAATGACAGAAACAATGTTTTAAGGTAGGACGCGTTGGTATGCTGGTTTAATATACATTCGAGCGTATGATACAAGAAGAAGATAAGCTCCAGTTTCAAGTCCGGTTAAAACATATGCAACACGTTGACGAGTTGCGTTTGATTCTTTGTAAATTACGCCTACTTCATCATCTTCTGACTGACGAAACACAAGTAGTAACAAGATCTCTGTGATACTTTGAGATCGTATTGTCTGCAACGTTTCAGTCGCCAAGGTACAAGTTCTGGCACAGTGAAAAACCCAGAGTATTCTGTGATATGTTTTACGATTAAATCAAAATGTCTTGTGTTTTTCATGTTCAAATTCACATGGGGTAGTTTTTGTTGTATACACACACATAAGTTTTTTTTTTTAATCAATAACTATTTCTTCCAAAGAATGGCTCATGCAGTTAAAATACATCCCCGCAAGGGTCTTGAGCTCTGCAGCCTATGTGCACTTCCCATTGACTGGAATTACATTCGTATTCTAAACGTTTCAAAGAAACTCTCAGGCCATATCCATGCCCTGCACACACATTTTACAGAAAGAGGTGGAACCTCACACACCCCATACACCACACCCTGGTGTGCTGTAAACTGTGGTAAATTGTTTTCACAGTCTGAGGCATTGACCCACAGGAACATGTCCTTGTGTAGTTTTGAGTCAGAAGATAATCCACACCTGGACAGATGCTATTCAGATTTGTTAGACCAACACCACTTACGGCATTTAAGAAGTTTGTCTTCAATCGCCCTGTGAACATGCCATCATCTGTGCAAATCTATAAATAAATAGAAAAG